>OZ007597.1:164870699-166070699 GCA_963931845.1 Maratus michaelseni
AAAACAGCTTTACTCCTCATTATTATGCGATTTTCATCTATGTCAACATGTCAACAAGTTTTTGTTCCAACTAAAAGAGCCGCAAATAAAGCTCTTGGCCTTTTTCAAGTTTATATTTATGGTTCAAAGCGTTTGATATCACCGAAAAAAAAAACTCATTAAAATATGTCACTGATGTAAAATTTCACGCAAAATGATATGGTCGAAATAAAGTGGGTAGCAATATGAATTATTGATATCGTGTCATTGTACTTTGAGATGCTTGCATGTGGTCATTCATAGCCCTTATGAGAGATTTTTGTAAACGATCTGTGTTCTACATAAATGCATCAAACTTTTTATGTGAGAATAAAAGAACCATTTAATCATTAGATTGCGGATTACATCCAGAAGTACCGATGATTACATGAGATAAATATTAAATGAAACAAAATGCATATTTAGCAAAGAAGAAAACTGATCGAAAAATTGGTGTAGAAGTAAAGTTCCTTTCCCCCTAATTGTAATAAATAAATAAAAATATCGCCCAGTGTTACACCAAACAGCATTTTTTTAAAAATCTGTAGCATCGTAGAGATATCTGTTGCCATTTACAATAGATAATAAAGTGCAACATATACATTTATAATAATAATAATCTATTATATTAAAATCTACCTGTCTGTTTGTATTTCACAACTACTCTTCCCAGATTATACAACGTTGGGCGATCAAATTAATATCATTTATCTGAGTGGATCCAAGGATGTTATATAAAGTCTCAGAATTTTACAATTTGAACTAGTTTCCGAGGTATAATTTTTTTTTTTTGTAATTTTTAACGGCATTGCTGTAATGATGGCAACTAAATTTCTACATTTTTGTAGATAAAAGGAAGAAAAGGGAAAACGATAAGAATTATTAGATTTTTTTCCCCCGTCATTTTCAAATTAAAATTGAAAATTGAAATTATCTTTTGTTTGAATAGATTATGTAAAACATATTGTGATTAAATTACATATTTAACGAAATAAAGGCTTATTTTTCACATATTTAAACTTCAGGAATCAATCTATTCTATACAGAAAATAAAATCGTCTGTCAAACATATGGATAATTAGAAATCATTTGCACAATACATTTTTTTTTTTTCAGATTTACATTGAACCAAAGGAAGATTTAAACTCCTTGCATTTAGGTGGACAATTATTGGCCCTATTTACAAAAATTGAATTTAATGAAAAGCGTATAGTATTTTTAATTAATTAATTTTGAAAGATGGCGATTAAAACGTTTCACAAAGGTACTAAAAGTAAAATGGTGTCGGGTAAATATTAGATATTTTTTTTTCTTGTAAAACGTTTATTTTAATTCAAAAAGCTAATATATATATATTTAAGTTTGTCAAAGTCACGTATATAGCTCCGAAATTAGAAACCAAATCTTAAAAGAACGATATAGTTTTGATAAATAAAAAGTCTTGTATCAAAAATCACGTAATCTGCAAAATATAATTTTCTGTTTAACTTACATTATAAATATGATTTCTTACTTGAAATTTAGCATTTAATCAAATTATAAATTTTTCTAAATATACAATAATATTGAATTTATTTTTCCGTCAAGAAATCGAATTTTTTTTAAAAAATGTTAAATGGAACACATCCGGTTGCGCCTAGTAATAATAATAAAAACATGCATCTCAAAACATTGAATTTTCGATGTATCCGCATTGTTATTCTGTAAGTATACAGTATAATAACTTAATATGGTTGATCTTATTAAAACATATCCTACATGCACAAAATCCCATACATCTCTTTATTCTGTGAATATTAATTAAATGCAATCAGCTGGTGATAAAAGATTGCAGAAAGTTAAATTAAGTTTCTGCAGCTGATTATTGTAATTCCGAATACGATTAAATGAATTATCCGTTGCTGATATTATGACGGCTAAGTTTTCATTTACAAGTTTCTCATAACAGTAATTGCGTCAGAGTATCTATAACAATTAACAAATAGAATTCTGGTTATTTTTGGTGATTTTAATGTCGCTAAAGCTATTTTTTTTCCACTTGTTGATTTGTCGCCTCGATGGAAAATTGTACTTTTTATTTCTTTTCTCGGCTGAACAAACTATCAAAGTAGAGTTCTAGGGCAAACAAAAGACCTGTTTTGTCCACTGCGTATTCGAACAGCTGATTTGGTAATCGCATGTTTCAATTGAATTGAACGCATTAATAGCTTTATTTTCACTGGAAAACCGAAATGAAATTCGAAGAATATGCAATATAAATGTTACACAAATGCGTTGTTTGTATTAAAATGCGTCTTTTGATGACATATTTATTTTTCGTTCTGAAACTGGCAATGATATTTTATTTCATGCATTTAAGTGATGGTGACGAAAGTAATAACAATCAATAAGAAAGCGAAGAAGACAAAAAACGATATTTTGAACTTCATACAGAAATCAAGTCTCCTTTTTTCCAGTTACTTACACTTGTTTTTATCTTTAATTTACAAATTCAAAATTAACCCTCTGACTTTTTTTTTTTTCGAAATCCTTTTGTCCAATATGTGATTGGCCAGTATGTCCTCTATTATTACATGCAATATTTCAAATCATTATGTATTTGAAATATGTAGTATTATATTTATCATTTGCATTTTTTACTCTTTTACTGTGGAATTATTAAAACAAATTGCTTCAAAAATTGTATATTATATAAATTTTTCTGCAAATACCTTGCTCTGCGATTTTTTATGATAAAATGCTGAAATTTTGTACATGACCTTATTAGCGAATGGTGTACGTTTTACTCATTGGGAATTTTTTGTACGAAATTTAAATATTTTGTATAAAAATTTAAATTTTGTATTTCTCCAAATTTAATCCCCTGAAAATTTCAATTGATTTTATAAAATTCTGTGCCTTATTTTACGTAACTTGTAATTTAATATATAAGTCTATGATCAATATTTAAGGAATAAAAACCGAGGTCAATATTTTTGGGACGCCCTGTACATATATTACAGTACCACAAATAATTCATTTATTCACTTTTTTTTTTTTCCTAAATTGTTTTATCTTATCTTGGTCATATATTTTATTTTTCTTCTACATTTTTCTGAATATTATTCAAACAGGTGTGTGTTCATATTTCAATTTTTGATTTTTATTTCCTCATTTGTATTTGATGTTTCTCTGTTGTCTTTTAACGATTATATATAGTATATAACATATATTATATAAAATAACTCGAGTTCGGGTAAAATCATGTTACTCGACTCGATACATGACTTCATATCCCACCATCCTCAGAAGAAAAAAGTTTGTCTCCTATTTTTTTTCCCATAATACCTTAATAAAAAAAAAAATAAGCGTATTTGAATGATTTCTAGCTAATTCTCGTTAACCAGTAAACAGCTATGCAGTTATTTCTTTCTCGGTATAACTATCATTAACAATGAATGTGCGTAAAATAATATGTAAAAAGATAAAACTGATTTCCTTGAAACAACGAGTACCTATAGCCGTTAGGAACTCGTTTTTCTGCTTTCAATTTACCGTGAAAAAAGTTGCTGAAACGGCATTCATGCTTTCTTTCAAGTGTCTATTGTTCTTCAGACCTTGGGAGCTTGGAATTAAGGAGAACGGAATCTCCATCTCATCTTCATTTTATTTTAATTTAATCAAATTACTTTTATCGTCCTGTGAGTTAATTTAAATGCGATTTTATTATTTAAATGAGTATAGGTATAACAATGACGATCAAGGTTTCTTATTCAAATACCTGTCAAATATCTTCATTTTTTTTTTTTTTCTGTGTATATATGTATTGGGTCCACGCATAATTCTGTAGCGAAAATCGAGTAAATTTCAAAACGCAAAATATTTAGGAAAAAAAAAAAAAACAATTTTTATGAATCAAATATGTTCCATTCTGTTCCATAACTTTCTGCCATCTCTCCATGATCTTTATTATCACTCTTTCATAGAAATCCGGAGATTTTTGGGCAAAGAAGTCATCCAAGTGGTTTTTGAGGACGTCCAGGGAACTGAAGTTCTTGTTATTCAAATTGTTCTGTAGCGCTCGGAACAAGTGATAATCTGAAGGTGCAAGATCCGGAGTATACGGTGGTTGCATCAAAACATTCCATCCAAGCCGCAATAATTTTTCCCGGGTCATCAGAGAAACGTGCGATCTGGTGTTGTCGTGGTGGAATACAACGCCCTTTCTGTTCGCCAATTCGGGCCACTTCTGGTTGATTACTAACTTTAATTTGTCCAGTTGCAAGTAGTACTTGGTCGAATCAATCGTTTGGTAGGGTGGTAGCAACTTACAATAGACGATTCCCTTCCAATCCCACCAGAGCATGATTTTCTTTTAGTGTAATTCAGCTATTGCGTCTGAGCAGTCTCTCCGCGCTTTGACCACGATCTTTTTCAACTGATATTATAGTAAACAATCCATTTTTCATCACCAGAGATCATCCGCTTCAAAAATGGTTCGTTTATATGGCGTTTGAGCAGCGAATAACAAGAACTTCACTCAGAGTAACCAAGAGTATCACTATTGGTTGCAGAGTGTGGATTTCCATAGTTTGGACAAAAACTTCGAATTTAAGCATACCCCTTCACATATTCCTCTAATCCAGGGCTGTCACTGGCGACTATTTTGTCTATCTCACACCACTTTCTAAAAGCACAATTCTTTCACATACTTTGACAACATGTGCAAGAGAAATATACTACAAAAATTACTTTTTTAAAATAGTGGTGCGAATAGAATATAAAAATAGTCCCCAGTGGCAGCCCTGCTAATCTGATATATAAAGGCATCCCAATCTGCAACTTGTGTTCTATTTTTTGGAGTTGGCATGAAATTAATATTAGCTGAAGATTGCAACATTTGTGGATTAGCATTAGTGTTATTGGTTCCAGCAATGTTAGCATTATAAATGTATGCTGCTTTGAATACTCTCAACTGCTTTTTGCCGTGAAAAAAAGTTGCTGAAACGGCATTCATACTTTTTTTCAAGTGTCTATTGTTCATGAAACCTTGGGATCTTGAAATTAGGAAAACGGAATCTCCACCTCTCTGTATTTTATTTTAATTTAATGAAATTACTTTCATAGACCTGCGACAGTTGAATTAAATAAGCTTTTATTATTTAAATTAATATAAGTATTACAATGATTAGCAAGGTCATTTTCCTTTACTCCATTACCTATCTTTCTAGGTTCTTTGATTTTTTTTTTTCTTTTCTGTGTATATATTTACGTATTTTAAAGAAAATGCATGAAGAACTGTCAGTAATTCCAGTCTAATAGTCTTAATAACAGAGAAAATAAAAGAAAAAATATATGAATAAAATTCTAAGTCACAAGTTTCTCAAAAACAATTGTATCATTAATAAATTCATCGGTGCTTTATTCCGTTTTATTCAATGTGATTATTTTGAAAAACTGTAAACAGTGCAGGTTTTTTTTTTTCTAGTTTTATTAACGTACTTTCAAGGCTATCATTATGTTCATTTATTGTCCATTAAAAGGGGGGGGGGGGGAATAAGATTTGCTTTTTTTTTTTTTTTCCCTGAAAAAATAAAATGAAACAAAAATTAATAAGTAAATAAATTAACTAGAATTTGTATATTTAAGGATAATTTTGCTGCAGGTTGATAAGAATAGAAAAAGGATATCAATGTATTCCATGTTATAATCGCAAGATGTATTTGTTTACACTATAAATATATTATATATATTTATAAATCTGCTAAAATATAATGTAACCACGTACGAAACTATACAATAACCTCTTTCGAATTACCCACGATCCGAAATGCCTTCTTTATCTTCAAAAACCTCAGAAACAAATATATTTTCGAGATTTAAAAAAGCATTTGCAAAAACAAAGTTTTGTTTGCTGCCACTGATTTTCGGAAATGTTTCTGATTAATGTTTATAGTGTATTAATCCGTTTTCACAAACCGGAATATCGGTTTTCGGGATGTTATCCTTTCTCAATTAAACATTTTCAATTGTGTAACTGATTTTATACATGCAAGAGTAACAGAATAATATTAATGTTAACGTTAACGATAATTCTGTTAATTTATCATGTTTTGCCGAAAAACCTGTATTCAGGGTTGAAAAAACTGGTGAATATATACTATAAAAACTACTCGAAAACGTTTCTGAAAAACTGTTTCAGCAAGGATTTTTTTTTTATATTTTAAATGCTTCTTTAATTCTCAAAACTATATTAGTTATGAGGTTCTCTAACGATAAACAACGCTTTTCGTAATCGTGGATAACTCGGAAGAAGTTATTGTGTATTTTCATTTATGGCTATATTATATTTTCCTAGATTAAGAAACATTTGACCTTTTTTTACAATGTACAGCGGAAAACTTTCCGAAAAACACACAGAAATAATCCTCTCGTGGAGAACCAGCCGTTAAGCATAGGAAATTTTCTCCGCGAGGGGAAATGTTTATTAAAAGTTCATATTTTAGATTACAGATGTTGAATATTGCATTAGAGATTAAAATAAAATTAGTACAAAGTTAATTTTTACAATACTGGTTGAGATCACAACATTTCTTAATATTAAAAAAAATATGATATAAGAAAAAGTATAAAAGAAAGTAATTAGAAAATTTATGAAAAGAATACTTAATCATAACACAACTAGTAATTTTTCATCGAAAAACACACAAGTAAACATATGTTAATATGTAAAAGATCCCCAAAAAATAATCGGGCCAGATACACAAGTGCATTAGATCGACCATGTGTATCAGCCGAACATCCTATGTGTGCTATTTTCTGATCTGCTTTCTGACACTTTGCTCCTCTCCAGTTATAGAACCATTGTTTTAATGCGTGATAAGTGAATGTAAAAAGACTGCTAAATCTCTATTGGAGAAAGAGACAGAAAAGTTGGAAGAAGTTATCTTTTTATAACTTCTCTTCAGCAAGGGGCACAATAAAAGGAACACTTCATTCATCCATTCGTTCTCTATCAGTGTGAGATAGTCCAGACTTCTCCAAAACTCACTACTACAAACTACTTCATTTTTTTTTCTCTTCACTTTTCCTCCCTCTAAAGTATCCCATATAGATAGAATTTTGTTTCGCCTTTTTTCTTTCTAAAAAGAGAAAGAAAAAAGTATGCGTCCATTAGAGATGGGTTCGGGCTCTTTTACTTACCCATCATACAAGGGTAAGTCTTGTAATCGTTTTAAAAATCGAAAACTAATTTTTGACGGATTTACACGTTTCAGACACTAGAGATTCCGAAAAACATATTTTTAGAAACAAAAAAATTGCCGTCCGTCTGACTGTGTGTCTGTAAACGCTCTATCTCCCGAACAAATTGAGATAGAGACTTGAAATTGGGTATGTACTTAGTATGTAATAATGAGAAGAAGCCTATTGAATTTCAGTAACCTCGATTATCCGGAACTATTTTTTTCGGACTCTCGAAATATTCGTTCTGATAAAAGGTATATAAAAATTTCGAAATTGTTTATTTTAAAGAGTGACTATAAAAGACTATAAAAAACATAAATTTTGCATAAAGAATGAAGTCGATCGGATAATGAGTTGCCGAGATATTTGTAATCCTATTTTCCACACTCTTCGATTTTTCATGACCCTGTATTTCATTTAAATTTCAATTCAAAGATATAGTATTTCAATTGGAAATGAGACGCTTAATCCGACGCAGTAAACTCATAGTTAATAGGATTATCATTTTTGGAGTTATAAGGTTGTTTCTTTTACGCAGTTCAGTAATAGAACATTTAAAGTTTAGGACGTCATCAAGCCAGGATTTTATTCGAATTGCAATATGCATTTTATAAATAGTTTACACATGTTTTATTTTCACATTTTATATTATGCATATCCTTGATGGCTAAGTATTACGGTGGCCCCCAACGACTAGTTTTTTCGGAGCCCGAGCGCGACTATTTGAAATCCCAGGTGAAACATTTTGTGCCAACAAAGATCGAGATCAATGATCTCGCGTATAATTTTATATTTAGACATTGTATAAGTGATATTACTTATATATATATATATATATATATATTATAAAGGGTGTCCATAAATTATTGTCCCGGTTTCATTACCTCATTTGATTGAAGAATTTGACGAAAAATATTATTACATATTCGTAAATTACAATTCAAAAGGGTTTTTTAAGAACACAAACAAAGTTGCATATGGGTAAATTTGCAACTCAAAACTCTATTAATCAAATAACGATTATAATCAAATAATAATTAATATTAAAATTTTATCAAATTTATCAAAACATTAATGAATTGTGTAATATCTGTCTATACAACTTTGTACTCATAATTCATTATATCAAAAAATTATTAATGAATTATGTAATATCTGTCTATATAACTTTGTACTCATAATTCATTATATCAAAAAATTATTAATGAATTATGTAATATCTGTCTATATAACTTTGTACTCATAATTAATTATATCAAAAAATTATTAATGAATTATGTAATATCTGTTTATATAACTTTGTACTCATAATTCATTATATCAAAAAATTATTAATGAATTATGTAATATATGTCTATATAACTTTGTACTCATAATTCATTATATCAAAAAATTATTAATGAATTATGTAATATATGTCTATATAACTTTGTTCTCATAATTCATTAACAGCGTTTTGATAAATTTGATAAAATTTATCGATAATTTTCCGATATATTTTGATATCGATTATTTTATATATTTTATATATTATATTATATATTATATTATATATTTTATATATTATATATATTTTATATATCGATATATATATATATATATATATATATATTATATATTTTATATATTTCATATATCGATATATATAATTTTGCGATAAAATGTTCGCTCTGAGATTCAAGGTTCATTGACGTAATATATTCTGAGAGTACCAAATACACCTCTAAATCTCGACATTCATTTTATACTGTTCTCCTGGCATAATTTCAAAATATTCAATTCAAATTTTGTTGAATCAACAAAACGTGCATCTCTTGGAATGAAATGATCCGTGTTTCAATTTTATGAGCTAAGACTTCAGGAATGATTTTAACATGTTTTAATATTTACGAGTTCTTTCGGGAATTACATGTTTGACAAGAATAATTTCGAGAATAAGGCTTAAGATTCCTGAATGACCAGAAAACATTTCTCAGAATGTTTTATTGGAATGGCGTGTTTATGTAATAAAATAGTAATTTTGCAATGAAATGGATTTCAGCTGCCATTGACGTAAGCTCTTTATGCTCAGTTTACCAAATACGATCCAATCTTGACACACATTTTATACTGACGTCCTACTTCTTACAAATCCTGTTACATAAGATTATGCAGTTTCACAGAAGACTTTGTAACGAATAGCAAATGATTTTGATATAAGTAAATATACTTGTTGCATTTACTTAAATCAGGCGGTCCAATCCGGGCTACCCGGATTAAAGATACCCACTATACTGCCCGGGTACAGAACGTAGATGAAAATCGTTTTGAATTGTACAATCTAACATATTTTTATATTTAATATTTTTTTTTTTAGATTATATTTGCCAGTGACACCAAAAGCATTTTTAACACTTTCCAACATAGTTGAAAAGTCTAATTTTAACAGAATTATTTAAATTGGTAAAAAAATCAAATGATTTTTTTTTTTTTTTTTTTTTTTTTTTGTTATTTCCCAACTGGGAGAAAAATGTCCATAAACTAAGCTATTGTTTCTCTAAGACAGTATGTAATTATTTACTGCAAACTTTAAAATAGAAACTCTGTTACTTTATATTTACTTTATCTCCTATCAATCTTCACGAACTAGCAGTAAAATAGTTTACTATCTTTTAGTTTCACGTGTTATTAAAATATCATTTGGAACGAATAACCTCCATTCTTGTTGGAATTAAAGAATTGAATTCGATTTCGCTGTGCGTCTAAATACCATGATTCGACAAGTTTATTGCACTGAAAACGACAAAGCATTTGGATCGTAAAAAAAGATATAATTTTATTCCTATGACAATACTCTTTTGTTATATTTCGTTTCCATTAAGGAAAGTTATTCCTATTCTTACAGATTTGATAAGGAGAAAATGCTAAATGTGTTTTAGAATTTGGTGTTTGAAATCATTTAACTCATTAGTTAATGTTTTGTCAGTGAAATTACAAAGAAGTATTTTATTTATAAAGTGAAATTACAAAGAAGTATTTTATTTTCTCGTCACCTGATCAAGGTTCTAAATTACGAGACCTATTAAATCTGTCAATTCAACAAAGTTAAACAGAAACCTTGAACCGGCAAACAAAGATAACGGTAGCAAATCACAAGAGAGCAAGCACAGCAGCGATGTGAACAAATCAATAGTCAGGTGGATCACAGCCATGCTGTGATCAGGCGATTTCCGCCCCGCACCCAAGTACTAACCCGTTAAGCTAGGCATTCATGCCGGGCAGGTAGGGACCTGGTTAGCGGTATAAAAAAAAAAAAAGAAGAATTTTATTTAAGAAATAATTGTTTTAAAATTATAGGTATTAAGCCAACTTCACATACGCCTCTTTTTCTTTTTTTTCTCTTATTAACTTCTCTGTTTAGTAATGTTGTTAGGTCCATTGACACAGAAAGCGGGAGAAAGAGACAAAAAATCGGGACAGTGTCTCTTCTAAATCGGGACATAAAAATATGGTAAATCCTATGAAAACGGTACCTGTCTAAAAACGAATCTTGAAAATATTCGTGGTTCCTACTGAAGAAATACCATACAAATATACCTGCAAAGACGAAAACCTGTCTTAAACGGATTTTTTTTATAGTCACTTTAGATTTTGTCTTGTAATAATAATATTTTTCATAAAAGTTAGATCATTGTGTGAGATAACCAAGCATGTAGACAGACAAACATTTTATTTTTTGGATCTTAAAATATTTTACACGATACCAATAAGCTAGTATGTTGTGGCCATCACAAAAATTGCTTCTGTATAAATCGAATCGTCAGCCGCCAAAGTTAAATGACAATCTATTCATTTTTAAGATATAGCTATCGAGGAGATCTTGAAAATCGGAGCATAACAGGGACACCTGTTGGGTGGTACACACCCGAAATTAATAAGGATCTATTTATGTCAAGGTCTAACAGAATATGAAGTTTGATAGAATTCCGTGCATTAGTTCTTGAGATAATAGCTATCGCGAACATCGTAAAAAATGTTGCATAGAAGCACCACTTGTTGGGCGATTTACACCAGAACATAATTAGCACCAATTTATGTCAAGGTCTAACTGAATCTGAATTTTGATGAAATTACGTGCATTAGTTCGTTAGATAGAGCGTCCACAAAATTTGTGTCACATACAGACAAACTGACAGACAAACTCGCGTACAGAAATTTTCTAAAAGCAGTCAAATCGTGTTCAGGACCTTCTAAAACGTATCAATCCGTTGAAGACCGGAAGGCGAAATTTTTCACGAATCCAATACTTTCCTCTTTTAAAGATAAGAAAGTAAAAAGATATGTTCTAAGGGAAATAAATCCTCATCAAAATCGGTGTATTTATTAACAACTTTTATGTATTATTGTCAACTCAGTAACTTAAAAAAAAAAAAAAAAAAAAAAAAAAAAAAAAAAAAAAGAAAGAAAGAAAAAGAAAACGAAGGAATTCTAAAGATAAAAGAAATTTTAAAAATAGAAGAAAGTAAAAAGATCTTTTAAAGAGGAAATAAATCCTCATCAAAATCGGTGTATTTATTAGCAACTTTTATGTATATTGTCAACTCAGTAATTCTTTAAAAAAGAAAAAGAAAGAAAGAAAAAAGGAGAAGAAAAATTCTAGAAGAAAGTAAAAAGATCTTTTCTAAGAAAAAAGGAAGAAAGAATGAAAGAAAAAGGAGAAGAAGAAATTCTAAAGATAGAAGAAAGTAAAAAAGATCTTTTCTAAGGGAAATAAATCCTCATCAAAATCGGTGTATTTTTTAGCAACTTTTATGTGTATTCTCAACTCAGTAGCACTTAAAAAAAAAAGAAAGAAAGAAAGAAAAAAGGAGAAGAAAAAAATCCTTTACTTTATATTTTCTTTATCTTCCATCCATCTTCACGAACGTAGTGTTAATATATAGTTTAGTATCTTTTCTATTTACGTGTTATTAAAATATCGTTTGGACGAATGACCTCCATTCTTGTTTGGAATTAGAGAATTGAATTTGATTTCTTGCTGTGCACCTAAATACCGTCATTCGTCGAGTTTATTGCACTGCAAAACGACAAAGCATTTGAATCGTAAGGAGATGAAATTTTTGTTTCTGTGACACTAATACTCTTTTGTTATTTCGCCTCCATTAAGGATTAAGGGAAGTTATTTCTATTGTTGCAAATTTGATAAGGCAGAGAATGCTAAACGTGTTTTAGGAATTGCTTCGAATCATTTAACTTGTAATGAGAACTCATGGTTATTGTTTTGCCAGTGAAATTACAAACGAGTAATTATTTTAAAACATATATAACTCATAGTTTTTTCTGTTTTTATTTTTTTCTGTTTGACTCGCGCTTTTAAATTCAAAATCCGAATTTTCAGCGTGGTTGATGTAATTAGTCTTTATGAAAAAAAAGTTTTTTAACCGCTATGCAACTGTGTTAGAAGACTTTTAATTTAAAATTATATGCATATCGTGAAACACTAGCCAAATCATAGATTATAATATATTCGATTTCTCATTCTGTAAAGAATAAAAGAAAGAAAAACCATGCGTCAGGGACAGATTATGAAACACTTTCCAGTATATGCATAACAAAACTTCCCTATATTTAATAAGGTGAAATATGTTTGTTTGTTTATTTGACCCATGCTTTTAAATTTAAAATCCAAATTCTCAGCGTAGTTGGTGTAATGCCTTTATGAAAAAGAGTTCTTAAACCTCTATATAACTGTGTTAGGAGGCTTTTAATTTCAATTTATATGCATATCGTGAAACACTAGCCAAATCATAGATTATAATATATTATATTTATCATTCTGTAAAGAAAAAAAGAAAGAAAAACCATGCGTCAGGAATAGATTATGAAACACGTTCCACAGTACATGCAGAATATTGTAACAAAACTTCGCTATTTAATAAGGTGAAACATGTTTGTTTGTTTGACCCAAACTTTTAAATTCAAAATCTTAATTTCCAGCGTGGTTGGTATAATGCCTTTATCAATAAAAGTTTTTTAACCGCTGTGCAACTGTGTTAGGAGACTTGTAATTTCAAAATATATGCATATCGTGAAACACTAGCCAAATCATAGCTTATGATATATTCTATTTCTCATTCTGTAAAGAAAAAAAAGAAAGAAAAACCATGCGTCAGGGATATATTATGAAACATTTTCCAGCACATGTAGAATACTGTAACAAAACTTCACTATTTAATGAGGTTAAATAGGATGTCTAAATAAACAATTTGGAAAATGCATAACACATTTGAACAATTATCATCGATAGTCGGAAAAATATCCAATTGCTGGAAGTGGGTTTTCCTCTGTGGTATAAATTTTTAAACGGATCTAATTTCAAGTGCATTAGGTGGTGTGTATACATTCTATAGATGAAAAACAGGGAAGGCTTCGCACACATTACTGGATATGGACAACAGTTGCTGAAAATAAATTTTTATAAAGTTGTGTTTGTTAAATTGTTTATTTATTAGGTGTCTCATTTCATCGTAGGGGAAAAAATATAATTTCTTAATAATATCCTGTTAGTGTTGGAAAGTGTTGCATAATCTATCCCTTGTGCATGATTTTTCGTTCTTGTCTTCATATTGTAGTATGTAATCATTAAATGTTCTTCATAGAACGTATCAAAAAAGCAATTGTATAAACACCACTTAACAATGAAATTATTTTTCCATTTCAGTTACGGTTCCGTTGAATCTTTTTTTTTTCCTCTCACAATAGTGTTTTCTTTCTGTTCTTGTTTCTGATTACAGTTACCGTAACAAAAGGAAAGGAAAAAAACAACATTGAAACTGTTTTACCAACGTTTCCGTGTAGTTATCAAAAGACTTTATTAAATGCGTTTCATTCTAACGATTAACGTCAAATTATTAGACTGTTACGTTTTACAACAAAAGTCTATAAAATTGAAGAATTATGATGATTCTTGCCTTAGAATTACTTAGATTTTCTATATGTAATTTTTCTTTTCTTCACACTTGCAAAACTTTAATTAGCCAGTGAGTTTTTTTAATTATCGCAAATCACTAAAGTAAGAATCTTTTAAACCATTGAGAATGTTTTATTTCGATAAGAATTTCATATCTCAATTCGATTGAGATAATATGAAATTCTTGGGTGCTTGTCAATTTCATTTATTTTCTTTGTAATCGCTGATTTATCCTCCCCCCTTCCCCCACAGTAGTATTCTCTTTCAAATCTTTTTTCTGATTACAGTTACGGTAACAGAAGATTAAAAAAAAAAAAAGTGTTCATTGAATTTGTTTAATGCGTTTCAGTCTAAGCAAGCGATTAACGTCAAGTTATTTAGACTGTTACGTTTTGCAGAAAAAGCGCATAAAATGGGAGAATTGTGATAATTACTTCTCGACGTTTTTTTTTCTTTTTTTTTTTTTTTTAATGTATACTTGCAAAAGTTTTGCCAAACTGTTATAATTTAATCTTTTTAAATAACCGGAAAACCTTAAAAAACATTTAAGTAAAAAAAAAAAGAAGAAAAGCTTTAGTTTGATTGAGATATGAAATTCTAAATAGTTGATAATGGTATTTTTTTTTTCTTTGTAATCCTTGAAAATTATCTATATCTTTTTCGTTACATTTTTATTTCACAATAGTTTTTCTTTCAGTTTTTGTTTCTGATTACAGTTACCGTAACAAAAGAAAAGGAGAAAAAAAGTGTTCATGGAAATTGTTTTACCAATGTTTCCGTGTAGTTGTCAAAAAGACTTTACTAAATGCGTTTCAGTCTAAGCAAGCGATTAACGTCAAGTTATCAGACTGTTACGTTTTGCAGAAAAAGCCCATCAAATTGGAGAATTATGATAATTATTGCTCGACGTTTATTTTTTGCTCTTTTTTTACTCTTTTTTACCATACTTGCAAAACTTTTGTTAGTCTTTGATATTTAATCTTTTAATTAACGTAAAACTTTAAAAAAGCATTTAAGTAAAAAAAAAAAAGGCTTCTTAGTTTATTGAGATATGAAATTCTAAATGGTTGATAATAATATTTCTTTTCTTTGTTTCCCTTGAAAATTATCTGCATCTTTTTCGTTTTACTTATTTATTTATTTATTTTATTTTTTCCACACACACAAAAAAAAAAAAAAAAAAAAAAAAAAAGGCATGCATTGAAATTGTTTTACCAACGTTTCTGTGTAGTTCTCAAAAATCTTTACTGGATTGGTTTCAGTCTAAGCAATTAACGTCAAATTATTAGACTGTTACGTTTTGCAGAAAAAGCTCATAAAATTGGAGAATTGTGATAATTATTGCTCAACGTTTGATTTTTATATTTTTTATCCATACTTGCAAATTTATTAAAAAGACTCAAAAATCAGCATCTCTATATTATAGAGACTCAAGTTTGGTAAATACTAAATGCAAGTTATATATTTTATATGCATTGGTTTTTTATAAATAATTAAACATTTATGTGTAGTAAAATTAACCCCATTTAATTAAACATTATTTTTAAATAAAACAAACCTAACAACAATTAATTTCCTCTTATAAACAGTAAACAATTAAGTAAACGTTGTATTATATATTTATTTTTTAACTAAATGCATACATTTATGCATATATAACATTAATTAAGTTTATTTACTACTAATAGTAAGTCAACAACAATGGTTTTAACTTTTAAAACACATGAAAGTTAATTTTGGCCGGGATTTTGCCCCAAATACCTCTCTACGTGGCGTCACTGTATTGTATGTGCACTCTAATTCGGTCTGTACTTCAGCTACATTCTGAATTACGAAGCGCCTAGCTCAGTGTTGTTTGGACGCAAATGTTGGTCATTTCCAGCTCTTCTCTCATCACATTCATAAAGCATTGCAAGTCAGGGTTACAATAGCTTCATTATTGTTAAAATTATGAATGAAAATTCGGCACGGAGTGATACACCCTGTATTTTTCATTGAATAAAGCGGATTATGACCCCTGTTTACTTTACAAAATATGTTTGTTGTACCGTACTTTACAAGCCCATAAAATATGTCGCATGAGCTCTGACCCACCGTATATTTTTAAACGTATATAAATTTATATTAAGTACAGTATAATTAACATCACTGGAATAGATCCATGTCTCGTATCAATTAAAACTTTCGGTGTTGCTGTGTTAATTAATGCACACCACTTCCCGGTGTGTCATCGACAGCATCAGGTGTGCACGCTCCCGCTCCTATTAGGAACAATGGCCCTTCATGCGTTTATCTAATTAGCATCGTATTAGGACTCGCTCGGCCTCTTTTTTTTTCACGGTCCATTTCTCCAGTAGACACCTCTCTCACTGGACTTCCGTGGTTCCGTACCTGGACTGGACACGCTGTGGGTCAAGCTGAAATGGGTTTACTACTGAGATTGGGTTATTGAAAAAATAATAATAATAACATAAGAAATAAAATAGAGATGTTCTGTTTAATAATAGGGATTTCTTTCATCGATAAAACGATTCCTTAACGTACGATAACTTTTTTTTAATTTTTTTTTTTTATTCGTGCGGTATCCTTTATGATTGGATCAGTAGTGACATAGATATGGTTATTAGTACATAGCGTGACTTTCTCGGAGATGAACTTGATGCCGTTACGATACTATTGGAGTAGAGCTCCTATAATACAGGCTGACGCATCCTCGCAGATATGTGTCTCAAAGTCGAAAAACCAAGCTAATTTTCCGCCATTTAACATCCAGCCTCTTTCAGAAGGTGGAGGAACGAGGCCTTAGCAACCCCAGCTCCGGCAGCGGTAGATTGAGATGCTGAACTGAGACCCGAATAATGCGAAACAAAATGGATATGCGTCAGCATTGGAGTACAGCGGTACCGACGTATGCATGACAGATACAGCACCGGTCATAAGGGGGTTGACTATTGGATGAAATGGGTTGACTATAGTGATTAAGTTATTGAAAAAAAGAAAGAAAGAAAAGATGTTCATTTTAATAATAGGAAATTTTTTTCTACGATAAAAAGTTTCCTTAAAGTGCGATGTTATAGTTTTCCCCTTCTTGTTTCTCATTATTAGTGCGGTATAATGATCGGGTCAGTGGTGGTATCAATGGGGTTATTAGTACGTGTCGTGACTTTCTCGGAGATGAACTTGATGCCACTATGTTATGTCTGAATACTGCATCTTATATACAAAGGGGGCTCTTTGAAAAAGATGCAGCGGTGAAAATACTCATGTTCGTGCTCACACATGCCCTCAATGAAAGTAAAATGTTTTTAACCTTTAACCCTCTTCTAATTCCCATGGTAGAACACGTTCTAGAAATTCCGTAATTCAGAAAATCTGAATTCATACCAGAAAATTTCAATAATAAATTTAGCTTTATTTAATAACGGAGTGGCCTTTTTTTTGTTTAAGCTAAGCTTTGCCTGCCTTTTTTACCACCTGGCATTTATGTGCTGTTTTACGAACACGTTCCGAACCCCATTTTCTACTTTTTCACTTAATTAGTAGTTAGTATAACTACAGCTATACCATTTCACTTTCTTCCATTTTTTAGACTCTATCCTTAATCTCCTTCGCTTTACTTTTTTATTCCAAATTTGTTTTAATCTCTTTTCTTAATTTTTCATCTATCCTTTACATTGTAAATGTTCATTTTTCATGTAGTTAATACTACATCTTAACTTTTTCCAACGGCTCAATTTTTTACAAAACACTATACTCACTTATAGCTTGGGCGTAAAGTTGATTGCAACTCGGAAGCCCCTTAACCGACATCAACTGTTCGGCAACTGTTATTAAATGAAGCAAATATTGCTATTTTAAATTTCTGGAATGAATATGGAATATCTGGGTTAAAAAATCTGCTTATTTGGAAACGTGGTGGTAGTATATATGCTATCAAGGGCATAACTTTAAAAAAAAACGAAACGAAAAAAAAAAAGCGGGGTAATTTAAAATTGTTATAACTCGAAATATTATTCGTCAAATATCAAATATTTTTCATTTAAATAAACTGAAATATATAAGTTTTAATTGTGATTCAGCAAATCACAGTGAGCTATTTTTTATAATTTTCCATTGTGTTAAACTTTATAATGTACTCAATGTCCCTTGCATACAAACAAATTACCTTAACAAAAATTTTAAAAAATTAGGACAAAAGCATCTGATAACATCAAAAACATAAATGTTAAGCAATTCGTAAAAGGAAAATTTAGACAAAATTATTTGAAACACATTGTAAAAGGTATAATGTTCAAACTTTTAAATACATAACATTAATTTTAATAATAATATAGTAATGAAATAAAAGCTTCACTGTTTTATTAATTAAACAAAATGTAGTAAAAAAAAATATAGTCCTTTTTTTTTCTAACGCATTAGTTCGTTAGCTTTTTCAGAATTATATATATACATACGTGCTATATTGTGTAAAATAATAAGGATAAAAAAAAATGTGAAAACGTAAATTAAATTTTACTTTATTGCTTTAAAAAAATAAAGTAAACTTAAAAACTTTTAATAAGAATTTAAAAAAAAAAAATCTCCAGGAAATTATATTTCTGGAAATTTTTTTGTTTTCCGTGTTATGAAAAGTTTGCGCCCACCGGTAACACAAAATAAAAATACTGAAGGGTAAACTTTTTCTAATACAAAAAACTTCTGACGTCTTTTATACAAGAAAAATTAAAAATTAAAACATTTCGTTACAGATTTTTTTTACCATTCTCTTAGATTTTGTTTTTAAAAAACGAAAAAAAAAAAAAAAAAAAAAAGGACTGCGGTACGGGGAAACGAAAAGACTAGCTTAAAAATAGTTATAATTTTTTTAAAGTAACTGTAAATTTTTAATGAGAAATTTTCATCTATTAATTAACTCTTATGGTAAGAAGAAGTAAAAAAGAGCAACACAAAAATTGAATTAATATTTTAAAAATGATTTTTTTTATATAAATTAACAGTGAATAGTTAATAACACATTTTTTATTTAGTAAAGCTTTAAACTTTTATGTATTTAAATGTTACAAAAAATGTTACTTAAAAATTAAATTCTAAATAAGGAAAAAAGTGTAAATTGCAAAATAATTTTTTACAGCGTTCCGTCAAATATATATATATATATATTATCTGAAAAATATGCAATCAAAAAACTTTTATTAGTGGAAAACTTACATCTTATACGAGACTCTTACATGTTATACGTTATATTAGAAATACAGTTTAAATAAGGTAGAATTGAATGTAAAAATATATAATATAAAGATATAATGCATGCTATTAATATTTTATAATTTATTTCTTTACATATGATATTTAAATTTAAAAACAGTTAAAAAAAACATGAATATTTTAAAAAACTAAATAATCGTAATAATAATAGTAATAATAATAATAATAATAATAATAATAATAATAATAAATATTAAACAAATGCTCCAACTTTGTTTTTTTTAATGTACTAAATTAAAAAAAATATAATACAAAGAAATATAGTATACATGCTATTAATATTTTATAGTTTATTTCTTTACATCTGATATTTAAATTTAAAAATAGTTAAAAAAACATGAATATTTTTAAAAATCAAATAATAATAATAATAATAATAATAATAATAATAATAATAATAATAGTAAATTATTGTTATAATAATAATAATAATAATAATAATAATAATAATAATAATAATAATAATAATAATAATAATAATAATAATAATAAATATTAAACAAATGCTCCAACTTTGTTTTTTTAATGTACTAAATTTTCAAAAATATAATACAAAGACATATAGTATACATGCTATTAATATTTTATAGTTCATTTCTTTACATCTGATATTTAAATTTAAAAATAGTTTTAAAAAAAAAAACATGAATATTTTTAAAAATCAAATAATAATAATAATAATAATAATAATAATAAATTATTGTTATAATAATAATAATAATAATAATAAATATTAAACAAATGCCCCAACTTTGTTTTTTTAATGTACTAAATTTTCAAAAATATAATACAAAGGCATAGTAAACATGCTACTAATATTTTATAGTTTATTTCTTTATATCTGATATTTAAATTTAAAAATAGTTTTTTTTTTTTTTAAAACATGAATATTTTTAAAAACTAAATAATAATAATAATAATAATAATAATAATAATAATAATAATAATAATAATAACAAATATTAAACAAATGCGCCAACTTTGTTATTTTTTAATGTACTAAATTTTCAAAAATATAACAAAAGAGTGTATCTTGTAAGTAGAGTAGAATTGAATACAAAAAGGTATTGCTGAGATAGCAGCAAGTATTTGGTTATGAAAGATAGTCATAAAATTCGTATAGAAAAATGACTCCAGTTTTCATGTAAAGCAGGTGTTCCGAATAACAGCCAAAAGTTAAGATGCGATTTCAAAGCAGAAAAGAAAATAAATGATAACAAAAATGTCTAAAGGTAGAAATAACACCTATACTTGCTGCTATCTCAGAAGCATACTACAAATTCATAGTTATAATTGTATTAATACAGTGTGATTTTTTATTTAAATATATGCGATTTAAAAAAAAAAAATTTTTTTTATCATTTAAAAAAAAACATTATTTAAGTTTTTGTACTAAGTTTTACGAAGTATAATAATAATAATAATAATAATAATAATAAATTAATGCATATTAAACAAATAGTTTAAAAAATACATAAATTAAAAAAAAAATTACATCAAATAACAGTGTTTTTAAAAGAACACACACATTCAAAGTAAGTAAAATGGTATGTATTGTAGTAAGAAATAAGAAATGAAATCTTGTAACATCAAATAAAAATAAACCATATCTTCAATTTGAGAATTACATTTTGAAAATTATATCAGGCTTTTATCATGTGTTGCCAGACACAATCTGTTCCTTGATGATATATTTATAAAGTGTTATTACTTAATTTGTCTCATGTTGCGTTCACCTTTTTCGTAAAAGATTAAAGTTGATAATTTTGACACACGAACGTTACAGAAATGTTTAAAACTTGTTTTGCACGGCGTTTTCAAGAAAAGGTAAGAGAAACTATTCCCCCCTCCCACCTGGCGGAAAATTCTTAGTTCCGTTTTCTTTTTGTGTTTAATTATTTTAAATCACTTAGGATGAATATTTATTTGATCTTTTTTTTCTTCAAAACCATCAGAAGATAAAAGAAAATTTAGTTAATTAAATTATTCTTAGTTCAAAAAATTATAAATCATATTCAAAATTATTAATTAAGTCAAAATCTAATCGGCCACCTCCTACTTGTCCCTCTCTGTCGTCGCTGGTGTTGCCAGGTAATTTAGGTTCATCTTGAGTAAAAATGGTAAATATATTTTTTTTTTCTTTTAGTGAATATCATTAAGAAATTAATAACAGAAATTTTCAAAATTTTTAACAATTTTACTCAGAAATTCAAAAGAAACGGTGTTTAAAAGTAAGCAAGTATGTTAAACTAACATGTGATGCATGTTATTCATTTTGTTGCATGATTAAGTCTAGACTTTTGTCTAGACTGTTTGTGACATGACTTTGAAAAGTTGTTGCTTGTCCATGCTTAACTGTTTACGGTTTCTTACCGATAATTTTTCTTTCCTATGATGTTTTAATGAAGCGGAAAAATAAATCTTCATCCAATAACTAATTTTGAAAAAAGTTAATAAAAATAAAGACTGCTGACTATACTTTACTGAAAATGATTTTTATATTAACAATTGATGTGTTAACCTTTTATGATCCGACGGTACTTTTGACTTAAGTACCGTAGAAGTACCATTAAAGAAAATTTAATATAAAATTAATTCATCTATTGATAAAAGTAAATTGTACTATAGTAAATAAGAAATGAAATCTTGTAACATCAAATAAAAAATAAACCATATTTTCAATTTGAGAATTGCGGGGGTCGGGGCAAGAGAGTGCAATCCACACTTTTGAACTTCTGAGATATTTGAATTTGAAAATTGGATCCAATACTCAAATCAAGATATATAACCTAAAGCTTTTTCGCCAATGTCTTAGTAACATTTGAGATGTTCTGAGTCATAATATGGCATTATTATAATGATATCACTATTACGTTTTTTGTAAATTAGCTATCTTCATTGGGGACATAAACATCTGGGACAAAAACGAAACCTGCCACATAGGCTGCCACCAAAGTGACATTAGAAACAAATTGTATGTTGTTATAATTAACAATATTAAGCAACAGATTACAGTGTTAGATTTATTTCACCAAAAATGTCGCTTGGCACTTTCTTGCCCCGACCCCTTCAATTTTTTTAATTCTCAATTTGGGGCATAAAGTGTTAATAATATAACTGTCTTGTGTACATCTTGTAAATTCAGTCAATATATAGCATACGTTTTAAACAAAAATATTTTGTAAAAATTAAAAAAAAAAAATTATGAGTCTTTAATCAAAAATTACTTTTTGTATGTTGATGCCCATATATATTTTTATAGGGGTATTGAATGACATGCTCTTAAGTCAATAGTGTTATAGTTTTATTATGGAGTTGGTAGTGGTTTATCCTTCATTTAAATCTTGTAAAATGGTCGGTTCTGGTTTTTAATTTGGTGTTTGAACCAAAATTGCGACGGTATTTATTGTAGAGTTATTAAATATTTACATTTTATAATGGGAAAATCTTTATACTTTTTTGTCAAATAACAGCAATAGAAGCAGTTCTGTTTTTACTCTTGTTATAGTTATTTATGCTTTAATTTTTTTTAAAAGGTGAGCCTCGTGAAATGCATTCTTTTTTTTCCTTGTTCGTTTATATTACGCATTGAAAAACAATCTACTTTAAATTTTATTTTTATCAATCTATTTATTTATTTATTTATTTCCATTGTTCTTTCCAGGTTGGTCTCCCATTGCACTAGCGAGCAGCAGCTCCGGTGCTTCCAGTTACGGTTCCATGGGGGGCAGTTCCACTCGAGCCACGCCCTCTCCGCCAATGGACAGTGGTCAGACAGACGAGGGCATCGACTCGGACGCATCCTCGTCCCTAGCAGCAGAAGATGCATTCCCGCCACCAAAAAGAAAGGTCAGTTATAAAACTTTTCACTTGAATCGGCCATTGAAAAAAACTACGTAAGCCCAGTGCCCCCACCCCACCCCCCTTCAATCAAAATGAACTTTTTTATTGCTAACGTATCCTTGGATTCGCACGTGTGAACAAAAATTCCATTGATTTATTTATCTGCTTCCACGCAAAAATAATGCTTAAATAAATTATAAAAATCACCCGGAATTGGTGACCGACAAATAAAGTACAATAAACTTTGTTGATGTCACCAATAAAAGTAATACAATAGACACTAGAGCGTTGTTTCGGATCATATAAAATTGATCCTTCATCAGGTGTAAAAACAACACGGGGTTGAAGGCAATATTTTAAATTTAAAGAGTGAAACATATGTTTGAAATAAAAGAATCGACAACGGTGTTAAGAGAATGAAGCAACCTTTTATTATTATTATTACTACTAAATTCTGAAATATAAATGAAGTCATAATAATAAATGTACAGATAAATATACTTTCATTACTACAGACAGTCACAAACAAAAATAATTGTTAACGCAAAATAATACTCATTTAAAATATCTGTCCTATTAATAGGACACCACACCCAAATGGGTTAAAGTTTTATTTTATTAGGCATTAAATTTTAAATTTTAACATCCAATAAAATAAATAACTGCCACAGTAATAAAACAAATTTATTTTATTTTTGATTTTCTACAAGTTTTCCAAAGAAAGTAAAACCTTTTTTTTTTTTTTTTAATCTATGCCCGATCCCATTTATGCTTCATAACCTACTTACAAAAAAACACCCTGTTGCCCCAAAAAATATTTCTACATTTTTAAAAAAGTTATTCCATCTTCATGCATTTTTTATTCTTCACAAGTTTACCAGAAAAAGCGAAAGTTTTTATCTTTCTAATCTAATCCAGGTGTCACAACCTATTTACAAAGCAA
Source organism: Maratus michaelseni (assembly GCA_963931845.1). Taxonomy (NCBI): domain Eukaryota; kingdom Metazoa; phylum Arthropoda; class Arachnida; order Araneae; family Salticidae; genus Maratus; species Maratus michaelseni. The sequence continues at coordinate 164,894,942 of OZ007597.1, forward strand.
ACAATAAATGAAAAATGGACAAAATAAAATGCAAACAAGAAGCAGATCGCGCAATTTCAATGAAATGAAATGAAATGATGCATTAAGTCCTTTTCTCTTCTTTCTTTATTTTTTTTTAATGCCCACCAGGCAATAGTTCTCTGTAACTGTCACTGTACCGACCCAAATATTTCTTTAAGAATACAAGATAATCGCATTCTTTGAATTTTTTTATTTCTTCCTAAAATGCTTCAAGGGTTTTTGAGGCCATTTCGTTTTCGCGGATAGGTTGTTGTTTTTTTGTAATGAGCTATCAGTAAACATACAGTGTTTTTATTGCCAGTTTCACTACTTCTTCACATAAATTTATCACAATGCAATTTATTTTCAAGTAAACAGTTTGCTAATTCATGCAAGAAAACGATATAACAAACAAGTGGGTACTAAACAGGTTAAAAAGGCCTTCGTATTTATAGAATGGCAGATAATATGTTTGTTTATGGTATTATTTTTCAGGGAGATTTCTTGAACAACAAATTTTACAAAAATATAATTAATCTTATCATCAGGAAGCTCAGGATAAGAAAAGAATTCATCTCAAAAACCTTGACAATTTTTATTGTTATTATCGTTTAAATATTTTTTGATTTTTTGCGATTTTGTAAATTTTTTTTAATGAAATCTTTAGTAATTTGCACACTACTGTGTTGGAATTTATTTCAGCTTAATAAATTACAGAGAAAGGAGTATTTTCAAAAATCTACATTTTCTTTTTAGAGTTTTAAAATTATCATTTCCTTTAATCACGTTCTTTTTTTTTTTTTTTTTTTTTTTTTAAAGTTTTAGTCGCTTAATGAATTTTTATTTATATATAAATGTCTAAGTGACCATTAATATTATTTCATATTGCATGTCTTGCAGACTTAAGAATCTGAAAAATGACTTAATTTTCTTTTACATAAAAATGTATGCGGTGTTATTTTACTGTTGATTTAAGAATATCCGCCTTGCTTTTTCTTCTAAAACCTGAGTTGGACCGAATTTTATAAATGTTTGCACGGTTTGGAACAAACGTTTACCTTTTATATCGGGTCGGTCCGCGCCAAGGTAATTTTAATCCGAGTCAGGCCGGAAAGTTTTGGCCGATACATATCTCTAATAAGTGGGCCTTCAAAATCAGCCAGGCTCGAAGTCCCTAAATGCCCCAAGAAAACCTATTACCAAAAAAATTACTTACTATTTTAACAAATTCATTTTTAACTATTTTCTGATTTACCTTGGAGTTACCTTGACCATAACCCAAATAACACCCACCATGTTCCAATTTCTTGACTCTTATTTCATGGTTAATCAAAATTTCTTCCGTGCTGTGGCTTGCGTTGCATAAGAAAAAGTTAAACTTCACTTCATGCAATTAATGCACTTTTGTTACGCAACAGAAGCTTGTAGGTGAAGGAAGCCGCTGGCGGATTTTCTTTTATCCAAGTTAATTGGATTCTTTTTAAGGTTAAGCGTTGGCGAATCTTTTTTACCCTTATATATATTTCTGCTTTAAAAGGGAGATCTGCACGTCATGGACACTCTGTTGAATGTAGGTGTCACTGCAGCGGTTATTGTTGTGTAAACACGTGGGCAGGGTATTGTGAAAGTGCAGCCAGAAGTGTTCTCTGGAATGAAAAACAGAATTTTTCCCGTCCCCTTCAAGCCTATACCGTTAAATTAAAAAAAAAAGACAGAAAAAAGAATCTTTGTTGAAGTTATCTTTCAAAGAAACCAGAACTTGGGCTAGTTGCCAGGTTTTCCGCTATGTAAGGGTGAGGTTTCCGAGTTGTAAACAACTATTTTTCTTTGTTAATAAAGCTTGAAGTTCACAAAAGATTCTGCTGTGAATCTTATGAAAGTGCCATATACAGTGTGTTTCGAAAATATCACTTTAATTTGTAAAAGATGGTGTTAGAGAAGCTCAAAGTTAAAATGCTTTCTCAAATAATGTGGTTCTGGAAATTGCGCGTTTAATAATGGTAAATGTAGCTCTCTGTGTCAATGAATGCTATAAACAAGAGCATACAGAACAATCCTAATAATACAGCCAGTTGATGAAACGTCACTATGACGTCAAAATTACCGCAATCACAAGGGTGACTAAAAGTTAACATGCTTTGTCAAATAATGGGGTTCCGGAAATTACGCATTTATAATTGTTAAGTGAAGCTCTCTGGGTCAATCTGAATGCTTTAAACAAGAGCATAAATAAGAACTCTAGGAACAACCCTAATAACACAGCCAATTGATGAAACGTCACAATGGCGTCAAAATTATCGCAATCGCAACGGTAACTAAAATATTACCTTTTTAACTCGTCACATTATGGCTCTCAGATTACCTCCATTTTGTCACTTTCACTATAAAGTATCTTGATCGATTTTTTAGTCATTTGAAACTCGTCACAAAATGATACATGTCTGCGTCACAGTGACATGGATACTACTCATCATCCAACTCACATGACAACAATACTTATAAGTGTCATATTTTAGTCACGATGCATTTGCCTCTTGGTCACATTTTAATCACGGTGCTTTAAGGTAACTTTTACAGGCAATTCAATAATCCTATTAAAATTGTTATCGACAAAGTTTATTTCCTTTCTTTCTATCTTTTGTCTCGATAATACAGCGATAGCAACTCTCCCGTCTAGTTAAACTTGACTTAAGTCGTCATTCCTTGCTCAGATTTTCAACGAACTATTTAAATAGTTTTAATTTGATCACAGTGTTTTTGTGACATAAAGCAACACTCCTCGCTCTGATATTGAAGAAACTGTTGAGGCACGACTAATTTAGAGTATTTGCAGCAAATGTGTACCTGTGAATTCTGAATATGGGCGACAGAGAATATTGACTCTTTAACTCAGTTGTTAATATTGTTTCTGCTGTGTAAAACGTTACTTCCCGCCACCTTCGAAGATTTCTAACGACATGCATGTATGTCTGGGTAGACATCTGTTTTCCCCTATGGAGATCGTGTGTATGCTTAAAAATTATTCATTTCGACATTAGATGCCTTTTTTTTAAAAGCTGTTAAAAAACTTATTTTCCGAAATTTTTTGGCGCTATTTTATTCTAAATATTCATTTGTGTCTAATAAGATAAAGTTAAATTGAGAAACTTTCTATATAGAATCTCGTTAGACCGAGGTTTTCTCATTATCCTTACTCTTTTCATAATATTTTTCTTAAATTGAAACCTTTACCTGGCCCCACACGCTCGTATTTTCCTTGCGACTGCTAACACATTGCGTGCAGGAATACCGTGTGAAACCGGTAACCGGCGTTTTGTTATTGAGTGAGGGACAATTCCACGGTCAATTATATTTTGTAATTACCTTACTTTCATTTTTTATTTCTCTGTCAGTTCTCGTCTCTGCACAGGTTTCTAGCATACTTGCTTTCTTTGAAACTAATTCTTTATGTATGTGATTTTTAACCTTTACTTTAACCTTTATTTTTAACCTTTACCTTTACCGTTAGAAATTTATGTTATTATGTTACTATGCACGGACAGATTGTATAATAACATAAAGACACGGTCAGCACATTCTATTGGTTTTAAAGCCTAAATAACAACTTTAATGATATCCTTGTTTAATGCAATGTCCAGTTAGTATAGTATAAAAGTAATAAACATGAAATTGTTAAAAAAACACAACAAATTTAATTAGACTTAATTTAACACAAACGGCTTGTAATAACATAAAGATACGGCTGGCGTGCTCCAGGTTCTAACGCTTTTTAAAGCCTAAATAACAACTTTAATGATATCGTTGTTTAATGCAATGCCCAGTAGTAGTATAAAAGTAATAAACATGAAATTAATGAACAGAGGAAAGTATATTCAACTAGATAAGTTATATCCAATGGTTGGAGTATCATAGTTGAGATTTTTTTCCAACAGAGCGAAAATATGCCGGGACACGGCAAACCAAAGTACCCAGGTTCGAGTCCTGGTCCCGGCATATTTTCACTCTGTTGGAAAAAAATCTCATCTATGATACTCCAACCATTGGATAGAACATGAAATTGTTAAAAAAATAAATAATAATAATTAGACTTAATGTAACACAAACGGCTTGTAATAACATAAAGCTGGCGTACTCCAGGCGCTAATGCCTTTTAAAACCTAAATAACAGCTTTAATGATATCCTTGTTTAATGCAATGTCCAGTAGTAGTATAAAAGTAATAAACTTGAAATTGTTACTAAAAACAACAAATTTAATTAGATTTAATATAACACGAACGGCTTGTAATAACATAAAGACACGGCTGACGTACTCCATGCGCTAACGCCTTTTAAAGCCAAACTATCAACTTTTGATCCTAAAGAAAAAGCGTGTGTTAATGTCTAGTAATAGTATAAAAGTACTATGCATTTGTATATAAAAAAAAGTTTAATTGAGAAAGGAAATGGAATATATTACACAAATACACGGGCGGAATATCCTCATTGCATCAGTGATGATTTACCAATGAAAATAATGAAACGGAACAGAAAGAATTGCGATCTTCAACTTTAAACATTGGTTTGAACATTTAAAAAAGAATTTATGAAGATGGTAAATGAAGCAGAAATGTTTATTTTAGAATCCACAACTGTTTTTTCACTGAGGGCGTAGTCTGTACGCCACCCGTGTCTTTAAAGGTTACACAAAGAAAAACTATTTAAAGAGAAAGTTCTTTTTTAATTCATCAAAAGTTTGTTTTATTGCTGGACATAATGTAAAATATGCAACAGGTGTGCTTTTAATAAAAAATTGTTCTGGACGAAAAAATAGTGAAAAAATTGCAATAATAAGACCTTTTGTGGAACAATTCAACTATAAATCAGCATAACCTGTCTTTCTAAGTTAAAATATAAATCTGAAAATCCTTTTATCAGAACGAATATTTCGAGAGTCTGAAAAAAAAAAAAAAATAGTTCCGGATAATCGAGGTTACTGAAATTTAGTAAGCTTCTTCCCATTATTACATACTAAGTACACACCAAATTGCAAGTCTCTATCTCAATTTTTTCGGGAGATAGAGCGTTTATACATGCGCGGTAGCGTATTACTGCTTGCACGGCAGCGTATTACTGCTTATTTGACTGTTTAATACTGTTAATTTTACGGTATAATACTGGCAGCTGGGTGCCAGTTTTATACTGTAAAATCAACAATTATTTTTTGCAGTGTAGATACACACACACACAGACAGACGGACGGCAATTTTTTTTTTTTCTAAAAATATGTTTTCTTAATCTCCCGTGTCTGAAACGTGTAAATCCGTCAAATTTTTTTTTCGATTTTCAAAACGATTGCAAGACTTACCCTATACTACGAATGATGGGTAAGTAATAAATATTTATTTACACCCAAGGAAAACATGTTTCCTTACTCCTATACACTGGGGAAATGTTAACATTGTTATTGATTCACAAAAACCAACAGCGAAGTCGTCATAACGTGACACAAGGATGGAACCTAAATTGGCTTGAGAGGTATATTCTTACATTTTCCGTGTTTCCTCAAATACACACACTCCGAGCGCACCTGAGAATTTTTTCACTTGTTTTTTGAATAAACAGTGCAGGATAAAACATGATATTTATTCTTCGCGAAGAAGACCGCATGTCATCAATCCTCACTTATCAAAATGTTGTACAACGTAGCTCCGCGTTGTTCATTTCAAATGTAAACATTTACAGTGTGTTAATTCCTCAATAAAAAAACCTTTTTTTTTTTTAAATGGGAAAGTTCAAAAACTGTTTTCTATACAATTTATTTGATGTTATTGCTTTAAGATACATAATATTGGATCAATTTCGCAATGAAAATCATTTTGTTTTGAATGAAAAAGATGAAAAACTGTTTTATTTTTTATATTTGATATTATTGTTAATTTTTTCACTTGTTTTTTGAATAAACAGTGCAGGATAAAACATGATATTTATTCTTCGCGAAGAAGACCGCATGTCATCAATCCTCACTTATCAAAATGTTGTACAACGTAGCTCCGCGTTGTTCATTTCAAATGTAAACATTTACAGTGTGTTAATTCCTCAATAAAAAAACCTTTTTTTTTTTAAATGGGAAAGTTCAAAAACTGTTTTCTATACAATTTATTTGATGTTATTGCTTTAAGATACATAATATTGGATCAATTTCGCAATGAAAATCATTTTGTTTTGAATGAAAAAGATGAAAAACTGTTTTATTTTTTATATTTGATATTATTGTTAATTTTTTCACTTGTTTTTTGAATAAACAGTGCAGGATAAAACATGATATTTATTCTTCGCGAAGAAGACCGCATGTCATCAATCCTCACTTATCAAAATGTTGTACAACGTAGCTCCGCGTTGTTCATTTCAAATGTAAACATTTACAGTGTGTTAATTCCTCAATAAAAAAACCTTTTTTTTTTTTTAAATGGGAAAGTTCAAAAACTGTTTTCTATACAATTTATTTGATGTTATTGCTTTAAGATACATAATATTGGATCAATTTCGCAATGAAAATCATTTTGTTTTGAATGAAAAAGATGAAAAACTGTTTTATTTTTTATATTTGATATTATTGTTAATTTTTTCACTTGTTTTTTGAATAAACAGTGCAGGATAAAACATGATATTTATTCTTCGCGAAGAAGACCGCATGTCATCAATCCTCACTTATCAAAATGTTGTACAACGTAGCTCCGCGTTGTTCATTTCAAATGTAAACATTTACAGTGTGTTAATTCCTCAATAAAAAAACCTTTTTTTTTTTTAAATGGGAAAGTTCAAAAACTGTTTTCTATACAATTTATTTGATGTTATTGCTTTAAGATACATAATATTGGATCAATTTCGCAATGAAAATCATTTTGTTTTGAATGAAAAAGATGAAAAACTGTTTTATTTTTTATATTTGATATTGTTGTTAATTTTTTCACTTGTTTTTTGAATAAACAGTGCAGGATAAAACATGATATTTATTCTTCGCGAAGAAGACCGCATGTCATCAATCCTCACTTATCAAAATGTTGTACAACGTAGCTCCGCGTTGTTCATTTCAAATGTAAACATTTACAGTGTGTTAATTCCTCAATAAAAAAACCTTTTTTTTTTTAAATGGGAAAGTTCAAAAACTGTTTTCTATACAATTTATTTGATGTTATTGCTTTAAGATACATAATATTGGATCAATTTCGCAATGAAAATCATTTTGTTTTGAATGAAAAAGATGAAAAACTGTTTTATTTTTTATATTTGATATTGTTGTTAATTTTTTCACTTGTTTTTTGAATAAACAGTGCAGGATAAAACATGATATTTATTCTTCGCGAAGAAGACCGCATGTCATCAATCCTCACTTATCAAAATGTTGTACAACGTAGCTCCGCGTTGTTCATTTCAAATGTAAACATTTACAGTGTGTTAATTCCTCAATAAAAAAACCTTTTTTTTTTTTAAATGGGAAAGTTCAAAAACTGTTTTCTATACAATTTATTTGATGTTATTGCTTTAAGATACATAATATTGGATCAATTTCGCAATGAAAATCATTTTGTTTTGAATGAAAAAGATGAAAAACTGTTTTATTTTTTATATTTGATATTATTGTTAATTTTTTCACTTGTTTTTTGAATAAACAGTGCAGGATAAAACATGATATTTATTCTTCGCGAAGAAGACCGCATGTCATCAATCCTCACTTATCAAAATGTTGTACAACGTAGCTCCGCGTTGTTCATTTCAAATGTAAACATTTACAGTGTGTTAATTCCTCAATAAAAAAACCTTTTTTTTTTTTTTAAATGGGAAAGTTCAAAAACTGTTTTCTATACAATTTATTTGATGTTATTGCTTTAAGATACATAATATTGGATCAATTTCGCAATGAAAATCATTTTGTTTTGAATGAAAAAGATGAAAAACTGTTTTATTTTTTATATTTGATATTATTGTTAATTTTTTCACTTGTTTTTTGAATAAACAGTGCAGGATAAAACATGATATTTATTCTTCGCGAAGAAGACCGCATGTCATCAATCCTCACTTATCAAAATGTTGTACAACGTAGCTCCGCGTTGTTCATTTCAAATGTAAACATTTACAGTGTGTTAATTCCTCAATAAAAAAACCTTTTTTTTTTTTAAATGGGAAAGTTCAAAAACTGTTTTCTATACAATTTATTTGATGTTATTGCTTTAAGATACATAATATTGGATCAATTTCGCAATGAAAATCATTTTGTTTTGAATGAAAAAGATGAAAAACTGTTTTATTTTTTATATTTGATATTATTGTTAATTTTTTCACTTGTTTTTTGAATAAACAGTGCAGGATAAAACATGATATTTATTCTTCGCGAAGAAGACCGCATGTCATCAATCCTCACTTATCAAAATGTTGTACAACGTAGCTCCGCGTTGTTCATTTCAAATGTAAACATTTACAGTGTGTTAATTCCTCAATAAAAAAACCTTTTTTTTTTTTAAATGGGAAAGTTCAAAAACTGTTTTCTATACAATTTATTTGATGTTATTGCTTTAAGATACATAATATTGGATCAATTTCGCAATGAAAATCATTTTGTTTTGAATGAAAAAGATGAAAAACTGTTTTATTTTTTATATTTGATATTATTGTTAATTTTTTCACTTGTTTTTTGAATAAACAGTGCAGGATAAAACATGATATTTATTCTTCGCGAAGAAGACCGCATGTCATCAATCCTCACTTATCAAAATGTTGTACAACGTAGCTCCGCGTTGTTCATTTCAAATGTAAACATTTACAGTGTGTTAATTCCTCAATAAAAAAACCTTTTTTTTTTTTTTAATGGGAAAGTTCAAAAACTGTTTTCTATACAATTTATTTGATGTTATTGCTTTAAGATACATAATATTGGATCAATTTCGTAATGAAAATCATTTTGTTTTGAATGAAAAAGATGAAAAACTGTTTTATTTTTTATATTTGATATTATTGTTAATTTTTTAACTTGTTTTTTGAATAAACAGTGCGAGGATAAAACATGATATTTATTCTTTGCGAAGAAGTCATCAATTCTCACTTATCAAAACGTTGTACAAACGTAGCTCCGCGTTGTTCCTTTCAAATGTAACCATTTACAATGTGTTAATTCCTCAATAAAAGCCTTCTTTTTAATGTAAAAGTTCAGAAAATGTTTTCTTACAATTTATTTTGTGTTATTGCTTTAGGATGCATAATATTGGATCAATTTTGTAATGAAAATATTTTTTTCTGAATGAAAAAGATGAAAAACTGTTTTCTTTTGTTTATTTTATATTATTGCATTGCCTTAAAATAAATATATCGTATTTATCCATGTATTTTTCGCACATTTTTGCTGTTTCTTCTGTGCTAAAAGTAGAGGGTAAGAAAAATACGCGAGTTTTTTTTTAAAGTATCATTCATATTAGATTTTTCCGGGGTAAACTTTGGAGTAACAAATGAAATACTATCTTCAGGATGAGTATAATATTTTTATAAACATATTCTTAATATTAATTAAAGTTCATTACAGTTTCAACAGTTTATAGATGGGATTTTTAAAGAGTGAAAAATATAATCTTTTCTTTAGTTTCCAGAAATATTCTAAAATGAAAAAAAAAAAAAAAACCTTTAATGAGGTAATGAGAGAATATTGGTGGAACTTTAAAAAATTTCATATATTTCGAAAATTACGTGATTTTTTTTTTTTTAATTATTATTCGGAAAATTTCTTTCAAGAGTGGAGAGTATAAAATAGATGCGAAATGCAAATTATGCGAGTTAATTTGGTAAATAAGTTTTTTATGGTAGTAATTTACTTACATATATATTTTTTTTTCATTTAAAGTAAAAAATACTTTCATGAAAAGTAAAACGGAATGTATCAGGGATGCAAAGTAAAGAATATACTGTACTTTTCCAGTATAGGCGAGGTAGAGAAAAATGGCTTTGACGAGAGAAAGAAATTTGGCAACATATTTTTTGGCAATCTATTCGCTGTTTCATATATTATACACAATAAATTTTTTCGCTACTTATACAATTTATTTAATATAAAGAAGCCATTTATCTGTTTTTGTATAAAATCAGAATTAATTTGTATATGAAAAAGAAAAATAATATGTACGTGTATAAAATGTTTGCATATATATTAATTAGCATAAAAGTTCATTAGGTTTGTATTCATAGCTATTTATATCATTTGGTAACAAATCTATTTTTCTAAAGCCCTAACAAATATCATGCCAACTTTAGGTGTTAGCATTGAATTTTTTTTAATTTGGTACAATTTCTATTTGTAGACCATCTCCTAAGCAAAATTTAAGTATTGCTTTAACTCTTGTTTAGATTGATGTCTGAGCTAAAGGTATTTTGAGGAAATTAGAGTTAAAGACCACGTTTTCTGCTTTATAAGACGATTTCTCATCCGACGTCCATTTTTGAATTCGGCTTTTTTTTCATATCTGATAATTTGCATCTATCCTTTTTGTAACTTTAACATTTTTGTAACGATTTTATGCATTTCTATTGCCTATTTAAAGAAAAAATCTTCTAAAGTTACAGAATTTCGTTAAAAACGCTTAAAAAAATTCTTCTAAAGATACAGAATTTCGTTAACACTTTGAGGGGCGGTGGTATATATTATATACCACCTAATTTTAATCCGATTCATACAAGAAACTTTTAATTAAATTTTACTTTTTAAACTTTGACGGGGAAATGGGGAAATATTGCTTTTCTTTATTTTGAACTAAATTCTTTCCTAAATTCCGGTGAGAATTCAACGTTACATTAGCACAAGGGCTTGCCCCTGAAAGGGTTAAAGAAGTAAAGTGCGTACATCATGTGGTCCATTCTCGACCGAAAGTAACAACCATTTCTCCAATGATTAAAAAAAAAGAAATCCGCCAGTAAAAATTGTTCTTGCAATCAGCAGTAAAGCTATGTTCTTGCAATCTTCTATTCAGATATACTGCTTTGTTGAAGCGCGCTGAAAACATCCTTAATAGGTCACGAAAGTCCGGGAACTATTGCTTTGTGTGATAGACACTAAGGTGATTTCCACCATTGGTGAAGTCATCATCATTACTTCATCCAGCCCCTAAATTCTTCGGAATTTCATCTGAGCTCCCTTACAAATGCCTCTCGCAAACTTTGTTTTCTTCTTCTTTTTTAAGTAATGTTGCATGCGTATAGCAAAACAATTTTTTATTTGTCTGATGACCTGGCCATTTGTACTTTCTTCTATCTCTACAAGAAGAACGTATTGGATTCGCGAAAAAATTCGACTACCGGTTTTCGGCGGATTTATACGTTTTAGAAGGAACTGAACACGATTTGACTATTTTAAGAAAATGTATGTCTGTTCTGTCTGTATGTGACACAATTTTGTGGGCATTCGAATTTACGAACTATTGCGTAGAATAGAATGGAATTTCGTATGAAGTTCTGTCCTTATGCGAACTGGTGCTGATTAGTTTTTGGGCAAAATCCCCCAAGAGGGGGTACCGCAAATCGATGATTTGTTCGATTTATTTTATGCTTCTATCTCCAGTTTATGAGCACAGAATTCAACGAAACATTAAATTTAGAATCCTCATGATAGGGATAGATGAAATTTGATTATGTGTTCGAAATATGCAATGCTTATATCGCCTGATTCGATGCACAGAATTCAACAAACTTCATGCGTAGAATCTTGAATACGGGAATACGGTGTTTTAAAAAACCTATTTGTCAAACCCATATAATTTCTTGCGCTAAATCAATTGATTGATTTTATTTATATAGAAGAAAGTTTTGTGATAGCTCACAGCATATATTATGTTGTTTTTAAATTACAAAATTTTAAGTACACATGCCAATAATTTTAATTTACTCGAAAAACATTAACTGTCGCTGTAATATTTATTGTGAATATATAACTGTCATTTAAATTTATAACTAGGCACTTAGTATAACTAGTTAGAACTTTGTACTCTAGGTTAACATCTGCGCAACACAAAATTAAAATTCAGTTTATTACGAAACGGAATTAAAAGCATTTCAAATATTTTTTCTCAAAAAATCTAGTATACTGTTTGTGAATCAATGTGTTAAGAATATTTATTTAGAAACGTATGAATAATTAATAAATCTTGATTAATTAATAATTACCGTTTATCAATTTTTTTTAACATGGACATTTAAAAAATTGAGTAAATAGTATTCCAGCATTTGTGAAACAGGCTAAGCAAATTCTATAAAAACCAACATTATTTTTCATTAAATAATAACTATCTCCATAATAAATATTTATTACATTAGATAACTATCATTCAAACTAATACTTCGACACTTATCATAACCAGTTATATCAAGATATCATCTCAGTTACTATCGTTACAATTTTAGAACCATTAATGACCAGTAGCGGAAACGTAACATTTGTATTAACTGATTTCCAAACAGGGCGTTGCCAGTGATTTAAAAAATATCTCTTCTGGGATATTTCTTGATTGATATGACCTAATTCTGTCATAATGCTTATTAGCTCATTGTTTTAATGACATTGATCAGCCATTATTTAAGTACCAGGATAGTTTTTATTGATGGAAAATTGCTAATTATATGACAGTAGCTATTTAACATTGATTTGTTATAGATGACTATAAAAGTTCGTATGAATAGTTTATTTTGTCTAGTTAAAAACCTTTAATTTCAAGGACACTTTAAATCATGATGCATTGATTATAAGGAATCCTCCGCGCCCTTTTTTATTTCCGGACCAAGTTGCTGCCTTACGTTTTCCAATAATTATCATTACAGGAAGTAAATTATGATTTTTATCGCCTGCGTTCGATTACAAACGGAGGAGCTTCCTTTGGAATCAAGAAATAAAATGTTATTTGCTCGCTATAATCTATGAAAAAAAAGCCTTCGACGCTACCTGTGCATTCATTCAATCTATAAGAGATATTTTATAAAAGTACAAACTTTTTAATTACGCCCTGAAAGTGTCGAAAATTCAATTCAGATTTTCGAAGCTGAAGCGCGTACATCATACAACTATTGCTTGTTAGTTAATTTAGAGACATTTGAATCACTATGCGTTGTTTTAGAAAGTCTATCTCTAGAATAATTTTAATGTTAGACTGAAAATTATTATACGGTTGCACTAAAATTAACATTTTTTGTATTAATCACATCTGTATATTCTTTAAACTGCTCAGAATATTTCTTAAAGAATAAATAAATAAATAATATATATGGCATTATTTTTTTAACGTGTATTTTGTTTAAATGGTACAATGGTTTAAATTTCCTTGTTTTCTCAAGCAGCTGATTTTTTATTGCATCGTACCCTAAAGGAAAATATTATTCTTTATAGCCCAATGCAAACACAGACATCCAAAATTAACTTCCAATAATGACAATTTTAGAAAAGAGCATGTAATAACTTGTCTGTTATTCACGACATTCTTTTTTTTTTTTTTTTTTTTTTTTTTTAAGAAAGGAAGAAAGAAACACTCGACAATCCGATAGAGGAATAAAAAATATGTGAAATTTTAAACGCGTGATATTTTTAAAATGTTCGTTTTAAAATTAATTCCCTAGAAGCTGATTTTTTTCACTATTTTGATTCCAAAGAATATCCTCCATTTGTAATCAATCGCAGACGATAAAATTAAAAAAATACTTCCTGTATCGACAATTCAAAAAAAAAATGTGAGGCAAAAACTTGTCACGGAAAAACCTTGCAGGATGTAATTTTTTGAGTTATCGTCAGTTTCTCACTCTCCAGAAAGTGGGTCATTGTTGACCCACTTACTGTAACCATCCCGGAGAAGTGACGGATTCAAGAACAAGTTGAAGGGAGGATTTACTCTCGCTCTTCTTTCTCCATCAGGGTGGAGTACCTTGCTAGTTTCACCTTGGAACGATCTGTTTTTCAAGTCGAGAGAACGTACTTTCTCTACTGCCTGGCATACTTTCTTGTAACGCTTACCCAAATAACAACTTTCTCTTGATAAAAAAAAAAAAAAATCCGAATTTATCACCCTTTTGGCAGGGAAAAGATTAAGATAGTTGTGAAATGTATCTTGACATGTTATTATTAATGGATTCTACGCAAGTGCGCGTAGAAGTTGTTTATCTCCACGTGTTCTGCTCATTAATAATGTAGGCATTTTTGCGGAATTTTAATGTGTATTATTTCCAAATGGATTCATTCTAATATTGTTCCAACAATACACAACATTGATCAATATTGACAGTATAAAATAATAGCATGTGTGTACTTCCAAATATAATTACTACAATATCTGTGCAATATTTTTAAAGATATTAACTCAATATTGTACTAAGATATAACCTGTACTGCACCAATACTCTTTTATTACTTCATGAAACGTAGCTTAATATAACAGTTGGTTGTATTAACCCCTTGAATGGCGGGATATTTCATATCCCACTTAATTTTAATCCCCAAATGCACAATAGCACCAGAATTTTGGAATAAAATTTTACTTTCATAATACACGTTAAGAAAAGCTTTTACTTAATGTTAAATGCATTTATTCATAAATCCTGGTGTCATTCAATCCTTTGAACATTTTAGCAACAGAAAAACTTTGCATCCGAAAGGATTAAAGCTGAAAAATATCTTTTAAGGACTCTTTTTTTTTTATCTCCAGCTTAATGAAATATTCACAAGTTTAATTAATCAATTAATTTTGATAAATCCATTAGGTTTGATAAATCTATTAGGCTTGATACCAAAGTTGGCAACATTCATTTTTTTTTTAAATTTGCGATGAATAACACGCAGAAATGAATCAGCAGTAGATTGTTGTCCTCTGCAGTACAACAATGATCCGTGACCGGCATGATTTTGTCTCGCGGTTTTTCAATGAATGGAAGCAAGAATAAACTAACTCTGTCGCTTAAAAAATCGGAATTTTAAAATAACTGGTAGCGTTCGTCTGATATAGCAATCATTTGCCATGAAACGATAGTGCCAGAAGGGATTGTTATAATACAAGACAAGTGTATTATATGCTAACACACATCCTTCGTATGATAAACATCTGCCTTTTCGCCTTCTCTCTTAATTATCGAGACAGTGAAAATTGTTACATTGTCTCAGAGTTAAAAAGCTCTATTCTTTTCCCCTGGTTCTCAAACGAATAGTGTGAAATCTTCTCTTCATAAGGAATTCCAGCTCGTATCTTTAACGATCTTCACAGTGAATTGTTTTATTGAATAGCGTCAGAAACTGCGAACGTTACCTATTGACCGATATTTCATTCAGTATTGTTTTTATAGCGAGATAATTTCAAGTGAAATAGAAATTTGTCCTGGCATTTTGGCAACAGAAGCTGTTTCACACGTTGAGTAATACCACTTACAAATAATGAAAAAGGGAACATTTACCGCCATGCTCCCACTAAAATGTTTATTTATGTTTTTAAGAATAAGTATATATGAGATGGGGAAAAATTTGAATATGTATAATATTAATACTCTCATTAAAATAATTAACACGCTGGTGTGATATAATAAAGAAAACAAACTTCTTGATAACACCATAAATTTAAGAGATGCGCTAGGCCTTTCGAAAGAACTTTGTCTTTCTTCATAAGGCGCAAAAAGATGTGCTACCATTTGGAAGGCAGGAGCAAGACGAGAGCATGTCATTTCTTTTATATTTTCTGACTCTGTTGTTTATTAAATTTACGTTATATTTCTTCTTATAGTCTGTGTTCACCTGTTTGGATAATGCTCGCTTGCGATTGGCTGATGCCTACTGCATTCCTATTGGCTATTTCCTCTAACTTACTCCTTGTCCGTCTCATTTTTCTTTTATTGAGATTTCATTTTTCTGTTATTGGAAGACTTCCGTCTTCCAAATGGTAGAACGTCTTTTTGAGCCTGATGAAGAAAGATAGAGTTCTTTCGAAAGGCCTAGCCCATCTCTTAAATTTATGGTGTTATCAAGAAGTTTGTTTTCTTTACTAATACTCTCGTTATACTATTTATCCTTATGTACACTAAATATCAATATATGTCAAATCAAAAGTGAAAAGAAAAACAAATGAAAATTTCACTCTAAATTGACGGACAACATTTTTTTTCTTTATTTTTTTTAAACAACTTTCAATTGATTCACTTGGATTTTTCTGAAAATCTTTATTTAATTATCTATCTATCTATCTATCTATCTATATATATATATATATATATATATATATATATATATATATATATATATATATATATATATATATATATAAAGAGCTTTATTAAAAACCAAACAGACACTTTGTTATGACATGTTTTATTTTTATTTCTATTTATTTATTTATTATTTATACATATATTTTTTAAGGTTCAATAAAGGACCTTAACTTTTCTAAGTTACTCTGTATTTACCAAAGTGAATCTCAGCTGGAACGATAGTAAAAAAAGATGTTTATTTTGCAGGAAGAGAAAAAAAAATAATGTTTATTTAGAAACTTTCTCTTTTTAACAGTCAAATATTTCACAGTAAAAAGGAAAAAAACTGCAAAATAAACGTTATTTATTAGATATCTGCTAACAGTTTTTTCGGTGAAATCATCGGTTTCTTTCTTTCTTCTTTTTCCTGACTTTCTATTGACATTGATTGAATGTGAATTAAAAATTGAATGATGAAAACTAAAACCCATTATTTAATATATGGCATTATTATTATTATTTTAAATAACTCTAAAATTTCTTATTTAATTAGTTTATTCATTCACCTGTGTAATTAAATTAATTAAATCTAAGAAAATTGATTTTTTTTCTTTGACATTTTATACTATGCATTTTTAATACTTAATGTTGGTTATTTAGTAATTTCTTTGACATTTTATACTATGCATTTTTAATACTTAATGTTGGTTATTTAGTAATTTCTTTGACATAGTTACTACCCTCCCGGGTTTTTTTTTTGTCACAAGTCAAATAAAAAACGCATTTCGATCGGGAAAGTTTATTTAATAAAATGTGTCTTGTTTTTATGTGGTACTTATTTTATTCATTTATAAAATAAAATTTCTGATTTAAAATATGTTTAATTTATCATGAAGACTAGATGTCGTGGCCATCACAAAACTTTCTTCTACATAAATCAAATCAATTAAATGATTTAAATAGTATAAAGAAATTACATCGATTTAGCAAATAGGCTTTTTTACACAATGTATTCCCATATTCAGGATGCTAAGCGTGAAGTTTCGTTGAATTCTGTGCATTTAAATTGGCACATATTTCGAACAAATCATCGAATTTCAGCACTCCCTCTTAGATGACCGCAACCAAAATAGAATAACAATCTATTTCTGTCATGAGGTTTCTAAATTTGATTCTTCGTTGAATTCTGCGCACATAAACTAGAGATTAATTAAGCATCACATAAATCAAACAAATCATCGATTTGCGGATCCCCTTTTTGGGGGGATTTTGCCCAAAAACTAATCAGAACCAGTTCACATAAGGATAGAACTTTACGTGATATTTAACGCTAATCTACTCAGTAGTTCGTAAGTTAGAGCACCCACAAAATTTGGGTCACATACAGACGGACACACAGACTCGCGGATAGCCATTTTTCAGAAACAGTCAAATCGTGTTCCTGGTCTTCTAAAACGTATAAATCCGTCGAAAACCGGTAGTCAAAAATTTTCCCGAATCTAATACTTTCTTCTTGTATAGATGGAAGAAAATAAAATATTTAAGGTTGTTCACAAGTTTAATAAATCAATTAGTTTTGATAAATCTATTAGGTTTAATAAGTCTATTAGATTTGATACCAAAGTTGGCAACATTTTCCTATAACAATATTGAAACTAGTCGTTGGGGGCCACCGTAATACTTACCCATCATGGATATGCATAATGTAAAATATTAAAATAAAAAATGTGTAAACTACTTATAAAATGCATTGCAATTCGATTAAAATCGTGGCTTGATGACGTCATAAACTTTAAAGGCTCGATTACTGAATTGCTTAAAAGGAACATCCTTATAACTCCAAAAACAATAATCCTATTAACTAGCGGTTTATGGCATCTGATTAAGCATTTCCAATTAAAATAAATCTTTGAATTGAAATTTGGATGAAATACAGGGTCATGAAAAATCGAAGAGTGTGGAAAATAGGATTACAAATATCTCGGCAACTCATTATCCGATCGACTTCATGCTTTATGCAAAATTTATGTTTTTTTATTGTCTTTTATATTCACTCCTTAAAATAAACAATTTCGAAATTTTTTATATACCTTTTATGAGAACGAATATTTCGAGAGTCCGAAAAAAATAGTTCCGGATAATCGAGGTTACTGAAATTCAATAAGCTTCTTCCCATTATTACATACTAAGTACATACCAAATTGCAAGTCTCTATCTCAATTTGTTCGGGAGATAGAGCGTTTACAGACACACAGACATACAGACACACAGGCGGACAGCAAATTTTTTTTTCTAAAAATATGTTTTTCGGAATCTCCAATGTCTGAAACGTGTAAATCCGCCAAAAAAAAAAAAAAAAAAAAAAAAAAAAATCGATTTTCAAAACGATTACAAGATTTACCCTATACTACGTAACAAGTGTTTAATGTGTATGAGTGCTCTCGCGTCTGTTTTAATAAATTTACTTCCAGAGCAAAAGCATTTTGATTTTACATCTTCTGTAATCTATTCATATTCATCGTACAACATGAGGTTCATTGATATACTGAATGCAAATCACTTTTTTACTAACACGTTTCTATCTTGTTTTCATTATTTTTCTACTCATTTAAAAAACATCAGTGCAACAGCTCGTAAAAAACTCATTTTACGTTGAACTTCCCAAACAATCAAGCCACCTCCCTCAGTCGTGTTATATAGTCGTAATTCTGCACCCCCCCCCCTCCCTCCTCCACACATACACACACACTTAAACCAAGTTCTATAATCCAGATGTGTGTGGGTGAAACGTGAACTTGTAGATGCCACCAATTATTACGACCACGCACTCTCTTAGCTTTCTCTTTTCTGGTTATCCTTTTCTTTTATCTGGTTTATTATATATATATATATATATATATATATATATACCGAAAAATAAAATCAACCAATGAAATTAAAAGAAATCGCAAGGAAAATAACATTCGTTCGCTTAATATGTGTTTTCGATCGTTATCTTGATGCAGTGACAGCGAGAAAACGTGTGTGGAATTGTAAATTTCAAAAATTCTTATAGAATTTATGTAGTTGGTTATGGCAACGATTTATTTGATCTTTTAAGATAAGTTCCTTTTAGATGTCTAATGTTAAAAAATAAGTTTTTTAAAGAAAAAAAATGGGAAGGGGGAGGGGGAGCGCATAATCGAACAGGGTTAACTTTGCTAGCACGTGTTTAAATTAACTAATGTCATATGATAAAGATTTTATAGATTAAGTACGACTTAGTGGTAATGTAGTTTTTAAAGATATTATGTTACTCTATTGCAATAAGAGGTTAAAAAAAGAAAAGAAAGAAAGAAAAGGAAGTGAACTGAAATAGCTTTGTTGAACTCGGAGGAGTTTAAACTGACTGATAAGTTTGTTATCCTATAGGCGAGGCAAATTTTATACTACTAAGTCTCAGTAACTTCATCATTGGCATTTTTGCTTATATTGCCTAAAGATGCTTCTTTTCAATATTTTCCATATATTCTCTTAATTTATATACCTGCCAAACTTCCGGTTTTTTCAAGTCATAAAAACGTAATTAAACCAGATAAATTATTTAGTAAAATGTTTTCGATTTCTATGTGTTTATTTAATGATTGTTTTTTTTTTATTATTATATATAATTTATGTTTTTATTTTATTTGAAAAAAAAACTGGAATGTTGGCAGGTACGAATTTGATAAATTATCGAGTCTACATTGAAATAGATTGGAATTCAATAAGCAATTTCTTTAATTTCATAAAAATGAAAAAAAAAAAAATAGAAAAACTCAGTCTGTTTAAATTCGTGTATTTTGTTTTACATTCTCAATTGCGTGCCATAGCCGTCTCTGTCCTATAGCAATAAAATATTATATATATATATATATATATATATATATATATATATATATATATTCAAACAAAGTTATCTGCGTGTGTTTAAATTCACTAATATTAAACGCATGACGTCATTTAATCGAAATTAATTTGTCAAAAACAAGTCTAATGGATCATCTCAGAATTTCTTATTTCAATCCAGTAAAAGTTTTTTTTTTCTTTCCCTGTAATAAGTTTGTTTTATTTTTTATCTTGTGTAACAAAGCACTATTATGTTCCCGTTTTACCCAATACCAATTGAAGTAAAATCTGCTGAGATCTATGAGGAACTGGGAAAATTCCGTTTTAGACAGGTTTAAATCATAACAAATGCAGCTATGCCATTTGTTATAACGGTATTATTTTCACTAGAATATTAAAGTTTTCATGATTAAAACAAAATATATTCATAGACAAGTTATTTTAATGGGTATATTTTAGTACATTATTCGAATTTAAGTCGATTTTGCAAGATATTTATTTTGTTCGGTAATAACTTGAAATTTATTTTTATCGTCACAACTTTTAACAAAGCACTATGATTGCGTTCCTATTTTAATCGTTATCAATCATTGTTATTTCAGTCCCTTATTCGCTCCATCAGCATGCTCTATTAAGTTTTTTCTTTCTTTCTTTCTTTAGCCTTTATTATTTTATTTCTGTAATATGTTTTATCATTATGATTTTATTTTAACTGTCAAAATGATATCAAATCTGATATAAATCCATTTTTATTTTTGTTCAAAGAGCTTTAACCAATCTTAAATAACATACTCGGCCACATAGAATTAACATAAAAGTATACCAATCACTCTGTGATTTACTTTTTTAAGTCTTCCATCATTTCCTCGTAAAGTAAAAGAAAAAGTTACTATAATGCAATATTTTGTCTTATCACAGGTAATTATGGCAAAAAATGTCATTACTTACCCATCATAAGTAGTAAGTCTTGTAATCGTTTTGAAAATCGAAAAAAAAATTTTTTTTTTGATGGATTTACACGTTTCAGACACTGGAGATTGCAAAAAAACATATTTTTAGAAAGGAAAAAAAATTGTCGTCCGTCTGTAAACGCTCTATCTCTCGAACAAATTGAGATAGAGACTTGAAATTTGGCATGTACTTAGTATGTAATAATAGGAAGAAGCTTATTGAATTTCAGTAACCTCGATTATCCGGAACTATTTTTTTCACACTCTCGAAATATCCGTTCTGATAAAAGGTATATAAAATTTTTCGAAATTGTTTATTTTAAGGAGTGAATATAAAAGACATAAAAAAAAAAAAAACATAAATTTTGCATAAAGAATGAAGTCGATCGGATAATGAGTTGCCGAGATGTTCGTAATTATATTTTTCACACTCTTTGATTTTTCATGACCCTGTATTTCATTCAAATTTCAATCCCCTTAGAATTAACATAAAAGTATACCAATCAGTCTATGATTCACTTTTCCAAGTCTTCCATCATTTCCCCGTAAAGTAAAAGAAAAAGTACTATAATGCATCATTTTGTCTTACTACAGGTAATTATGGGAAAAAAAATGTCATTTTCAATTGCAACTGATGGGCATAACGATTATTTTGATTATTCGAATGAATCATTCGGGCATGTGCAGAAGCATATCTGTCAAACTTCAATTTTTTTTTATTCAATTACTACCAGAAATTTTGAAAAAAAAAAAAAAAAAAAAAAAAAATGTTTCTGCAGAAACTTTTTTTTTTTTTTTTTTTTTTTTTTCAAAATTTCTGGTAGTAATTGAATAAAAAAAAATTGAAGTTTGACAAATATGCTTCTGCGCATGCCCGAATGATTCATTCGAATAATCAAAATAATCGTTATGCCCATCATTAATTGCAACCGTAATATGAAAATTGCAGAGTGTTTATGCTACTCAATTTCTATACAGATTTTTTTTTTTTTTTTTTTTTAACGATGGTAAATTACCTAACTTATTTGCATGTATAAGTTTACCTGGATGAACATGGCCTACTTAGCTCGAATTTGTATGGCATTATCGGATTTCTCCCCTTAGATAGCACCAAAAACACAGCTAATAAATATTCAGGAGTTTTGAAACATTAATCCTTCCGATGGCAATATGAGCTGTTTGAAATCGCTTTTCTTAAAGTGTTGATCGTTAAAGTTACGCTTGTGAAATAATATGTCTGTACCTGGCCTTTTTTTTTTTTTTTTTTTTTTTTTTTTGTGTGTGTGTGTGTGTGTGTATTATGGTGCCTATACGTTTAAATAAAATATTATAATTAAAGATTCTTTTAGAGATAAAACGGTTTTTATTTACCATTAGTAACCTCTGACGAAAAAAATATTAATAAGTATGATTTTTTTCATTATTATTTAAATAATATTCATAATTATATTCTAGTTACTCAAGATAATTGTAATATATTCACTAATAAAATAATTATTTGTGAAAATATTATTATGACATAAGAGTCATTTAATGATTATATCATCGTGATATACGGGTTGCGGTTTCAAATAAGTTTTATTCAACATTGATTGCTGTTAATGATAATAACAGGGGTTGTCAAAAAACTTAAACAAAAACAGGAAAGTGCCCAGTTAAGCTGATGGTTTTGGGCTCACAGGTTATTCACACTAATTGTATATTATACTCTTATTTCAAAGAATAATGCCCCTCCAAAAATAAAGGAATCGACAATAAATTAAGAGGGGGGGGGGGTAATTTATTAATAATTTATGTACCCCCGTTCCCCCCTTTATACTTAACCAATGAATCCCCACTACTAATCAGGGAAGCGTCTTATCAGAATGAACCTATATACAAAGTTTGAAGCAAATCGGATAATTCTGCATGAAAAACCCATTTATCTAAATTAAGGGGGAGATAAGTCCCCCGTTCCCCCTTATTGCTTAACCAATGGGCCCCCAAAACTAATCAAGTAAGCGCCTTATGAGAATGAACCTATATACAAAAATTGAAGCAAATCGGATATTTCTACCAAGAGTTATCACGTTACGTACATACATACGTACGTACATACAGAACCTGCGAGCACATTAGCTCTCAGGCTTTGATAGCCTGTGAGCTAAAAAAGTGCCTTAAAATGTCTCAGTCTTTTAATTATTTTTCTAATTTTCATAATAGTTTTTTAGAAAAAATAAAGACACATGATTTTTCTTTCTTGTTTAAGAAAAATCTTGTGTCAAACATAGATTATAAAATACTTTCCAACACTAACAGAATACTGTGACGAAACTTTATCGGAAATCCCGTTCAAAACGCTGACTTTGACAGTATTTTCTGAAAAATCTTCTGCCTTTGTCGAAAAATGAAAAACGTCTTTCGGTTACAAAGTTTCTGGAACAAAAGTACACCTGTCAGTTTCATGCGTTTCCGAACAAAAATGAATTAAAAAATATGACATAAAGTTGCCAGCTTGGATTTGAGAACAACCTTAAACTACTGCAATTTTCCTTCGATTTTTTATTAATTAATTAATTAATTAATTAATTTTTAATAAATCTTTGTTGTTTTTTTTTTTTTTTTTTGTTTCTCAAATAAAAGTACCAAATGCACTCAAGTTACTCCAACTTGTTTCTGATCAATTAAATATCGATAATATTGTGAAAAATCTGTCACCTGGGTTTCCTTTTGTAATTTATCATTCTGTTCAGAATTACATACAAGATCTCTTATCATGTGTAATTTTTCATTTTTTTTTTCCCCCGCGTGTGTAATCTAATAAGGAAGTCATTTTTCTAACGACTAATCCACATGTTGACAGAAATGCGTTTGATTTAATTTCCTTCACAGATATTCCGATATTATTGTCAATAGGCGACTTTTTACTGACTAAGTATTTTCTTTCTTTCTCATGCATTGAATGCGCACATTTTTTCTATTTTCATGGTACTTACAGAACTATTTTACATAAAATATTTGTAGTTTTTTTTAAATGTACAATTTGGTAACCCTTATTAACACCGTAATTTCCATGACAATAATTGTCTTTTGTAGTTTTGGAAGAGGTATTTTGGCAAATTCCAAAGTCCATGAAGGATTAATTAGTTATAGGTCGACGTTTTTAAATGTCGAAAAGCGCAAAAATCCACGATTGATAAATCAGGAAAAAACAAGCATATCAGTGAAGGGTATAGTCCTGATAATCTGCAAAAAAAAAAAAAAGTGTTTATTTTACAGCATTACATATATACTGGCATCCAAACTGCCAGTATTATAAAGTAAAATTAACAGTAAAAAACAGTAAAATAAGCAGTAATACGCGCGCGCATGCGTATTACTGCTTATTTTACTGTTTATTACTGTTAATTTTACAGTATAATATTGGCAGCTGGGATGCCAGTATTATATACTGTAAAATCAACACTTTTTTTTTTTTTTTTGCAGTGTAGACCTTTCTCGTTCCATTTTTTCCAGGAAATTAACAGTGGATTGTGATGTGTGGCTGCTTGCTTTATCGTGATGCGTTCTGCGGGTAAAGAGATGAGATTTCATGTTTGAAGATTGGGAGGAAAATGTGTTTCTGATAGTATGTGGAGTTGTTAACATTTTTCTCCACTCTTTATTTTTAATTTGCCGTTATTATGTAAAGCTAGCAACAATCATAAATCCTTGGCTAAAACTTTCTTTAGATACGTTGAACCATGTTTTAAGATTTTTTTTTTTAATAACCGAAAAATCGTTTTTTTTTTTCGTTATTTTTACATATTTTTAAATTATTTCGTTATTTTAATATACTTTTCGTTAATTCTTTTTTTTTTTTCGTTATTTATAATTCATCGTTTTTTTAATAACCGAATAAGAATAATTCTCTTCGGACAGTGCAGAAATATAGCCTTCCATTCATCGGTTCTTTAAATGCGCTATTTTTCATGTAAACAAAAATTTCAGTTGCCAGACGAGAATTTATACTTTCAGAAATATATTAGCGGTGAAAAATCATTGTTCTATGCAGACGATTTTTATTTTTTTATTTTTTTTTTTTATACCAAAATAAAGTCGTCTGCAAAATGTGCGAACAGCCTCTGTATTAATTTATTTATTTGTCATCGAACTCGGTCTTCTTGGGTTACAAAATATATACTGCTTCGATGCACGCAACATAGGTGAAAAAATCACTTTAATTCAAAATTCTAATAGATTTTTTAGCCACACACAGGGTGGCTTATTCTTTCAATCTCTATCATTTTTCATGTTTATGAAAAGTCACAGCAATCCATCGTTGCCACAGATTAATCTCGGAAAATAAAACATTTGAAGTTACTTAAAAAATTAATAACTCGAAAAATATTTGTCACAAAATTGTTTTACAAACTGCGTTAGAATGGTAAAAAATTGTATTTTTCTTGATATAAATTTCAAATCTAATGAATATGTCGTTTTTCAAATATTAGATTTCAAAAATTACAAAACTTCACAATGGAGTACCGTAGCGAAACTTTTATGCGTAAAAAGATAATGATAAAGGCATTGTGGCTAGACGTGTATCGTGTATACTGGCCATAGCATGAGTAACGAATTATAGTAAACTTATTATTCTGTTAAAATATAAAAGTGAATTATGTATATACATTTTTAAAAAATAAAGAAAAACATTTTATCACAAACATCAACAACATTTTTTCTTCTATTTATTCCCTTATTCCAAAGATATCGTTTTATCGTCTGCTGCCATAGCAACATGAATTAAATTTCATTAAAAAAATTGCTCAGAATGGGTAGAAAAATATTTTTCTAAATCGAATAGTTATTGAACAACTCAACACTTTAACAGGGGAATTTTTATTTGTTATTTAGATATTTTAAAATTGTTTGTTGTCATTGCGTTTTTATTCTGAGTTACAGCTAGTTTATTTATTTTTTAAATAAAAGCCGTGTGTGGCAATCTATATTCGGCCTTATAGCAGAATTTTCCCCTCTTGTTTAAATATATTTTTCAGCTTGCCCTCTAACAACACCAAAAAGTATTTTTATATGAAAAATATCATTTATGTATTTGAATAAAGTTTTAAAATTTATTAAAAACGATACTTTCGTATTAGCCGCATTCCAGCGATTAACAGCTAAAGAAATCGCGAAAGTATCGCTCGTAATAAATTTCAAAACTTTATTTGAATACATTATTGATATTTTTTATAATATAAATGCTTTATGGTGCTGTTAATGGGCAATCTAACAAAAATATATTAAATGTAAAAAAATCTTTTAGAGTTAGAAAAAAAAAAAAAAGATTTTCACCTTTGTTATGTAACCCAGAAAACCCGGGTTGGATTCCCTACTTTTCTTAATTCACTTTTACTTGCCCAATCGTACGTAGTACAGGGTTAAATCTTGTAATCGTTTTGAAAATCTAAAAAAAAAAAAAAAATTTTAAAAAAATTAACGGATTTCAAGTTTCAGACTGGAGATTCCTAAAAACATATATTTAGAAAAAAAATTGCCGTCCGTCTGTCTGTGTGTCTGTAAACGCTCTATCTCCCGAACAAATTGAGATAGAGACTTGAAATTTGATATGTACTTAGTATGTAATAATAGGAAGAAGCTTATTGAATTTCAGTAACCTCGATTATCCGGAACTATTTTTTTCGGACTCTCGAAAGATTTGTTCTGATAAAAGGTATATAAAAATTTTCGAAATTGTTTATTTTAAGGAGTGAATATAAAAGACAATAAAAAAACATAAATTTTGCATGAAGAATGAAATCGATCGGATAATGAGTTGCTGAGATATTTGTAATCCTATTTTCCACACTCTTCGATTTTTCATGACCCTGTATTTCATCCAAATTTCACTTCAAAGATATATTTTAATTGGAAATTTGACGCTTAATCAGATGCAATAAACCGCTAGTTAATAGGATTATTATTTTTGGAGTTAAAAAGATGTTTCTTTTACGCAATTCAGTAACAGAGCCTTTAAAGTTTATGATGTCATCAAGCCACGATATTATTCGAATTGCAATGCATTTTATAAATAGTTTACACATGTTTTATTTTCCTATTTTATATTACGCATATCCATGATGGGTAAGTGTTACGGTGGCCCCCAACGACTAGTTTATTTATGCTACAGGGAATAATTGATGCCCTTACGACTACTTTACCCTAAAAAAAAAAAATCGTCAGTTCGAAATCAAGGTGTGGCACGTGCAAATCATGCGCGTAAAGGGCTTTTCCAATGCATCTGGGTCAAAGTCGTGCTTCTCAGGGATACATGTCAAGGGAACATCATTCCCTGACGTCAAGGTACGATTCGGTTGCGCGTTGCACCCCTTATTGTTAGCTTACCTGATTCAGAGGAGATTCTTTTCTCAATACCCTTACCCTGGAATGTTTACGACCTTCGACCTATCTGAAGCTCAACTATGAAAATGATTCAGATGGAGGAAAGTTTTTGCGGTATTTTTTTTCCCTTTTGTAAAAAGTGAAGGGGAATTTTTAAACCCCTAAATCTTCTTTCGCGTCTTTTGTTGTGAAGTTTGAATGAAATTCTTTACGTGGAGCGGTATTTCAATATTGAAATCATTGATTGGTAAATTTATTCAAATTTTGAAAGGGTTGTTCTACAGAGATGCCCTTAAGAGGCTACTTCACTCACGCGAAAACACCCGCTTGCTAATGTTAATCCTATGGGGAAAATAATTTACGATATCTCGTTCGCATTTCAATATTTTTAAATGATTTCTTTTTTTTTTTTTGCATTGGATAGGTGAGGTCAATCTCTATGCACGCTTCTTTGTACTTTTTCGATTTTGATTATAAGATTTTTTATTAAGATACTTTAACTTTCGGAACCGGTTTCGAAAGGGAAAGTATCCTCAATTTAAAAAAAAACTGCAACAAAAATCGAAAAGGTAGAAAGGAGCGTGCATAGAGATTGACCTCAGCTATCCAATGCAAAAAAAAAAAAAAAAAAAAAAAAAAAAAAAAAAAAAATGCAACGAGAATGTGATGAGAAATGCGAACGAGATATCGCAAATTATTTCCCCCATTGGATTAACATTAGGGAGCGGGTGTTTTCGTCTGAGTGAAGTAGCCGCTTAAGAGGCTACTTCAACTCACGCGAAAACACCCGCTCGCTAATGTCAATCCTATGGGAGAAAGTTTTTAAGATATCTCGTTCGCATTTCAATATTTTTAAATGACTTATTATGCATTAGATAGCTGAGGTCAATCTCTATGTAGGCCCTTTTTTACTTTTTCGATTTTGATTGCAGTTTTTTTTTTTTTTTTTTTTTTTTGAAACCGGTTTCGACGAATTAATTCATTTTTTCAGTGAAATAATAGCGATGATTTTTTTTTTTCACATTGTCTGGTATTGGATATTTTCGCATAGTATAATTTTAATGTAACAGAATTGTAATTAATTGTTTGTAAAAGTGTATTGAAACTTAATTTCATAAAATAAATTTTGTATTCATACATTTTTGCATAAGAGTGCAACAGCTATTGCACCAAGATGTGAATATTTATAAAACTAGTTATAGTACGAACGTACCTCATTTGTCACGTTTGACGTACAATTTCCAACTTGTTTTGTTTGTTTGTTAAAAATAAATAGATTTAAAAGTATTAAGACGTAAAGCAAATACGTGTGAGGGAAAATTCGACATTAGACACGTTAAATGACTTAATCATCCACGACTGAAAATGACAAAAGAAAAAAATAAATAAATGGATACAAAGCACTGTCAAATCTTCTCTTTCAAGATAATTTTTCGCAGCGTTTAAGTCGGCATTAACCCAAAATAAGTAAATATTCCCAGATTAAAACATTGCATTTTCGGTTCTTTACGCTTCTCTGGCTTGACTGCTGCTACTGCTAATCTTTGTAGCGTTATTTGTATTTTTAAATGTCTATTTGCAAATTTGTTTGACGTTGTTCTTTGAAAGATTATTTTGATTTTTTTTTTAATAAAAAGAAACTGCAAGCAAAGGAGATTTTGGATGACAGTGTCGAAATTAACAAGAAATCCTTTGAAAAATTTATTCTGTTAATTATGCATCAGTATTTTTTTTTTTTTTTTTTTTTTTTTTTTTTTTTAGTTTTCAAAATGCCAAATATTAATAGAATGGGTTTAAAGATACAGTTCTGAGGGGAACTGCCAAAAAGATCAAGTAGTTTAGGCAGGTTTAAAAGTTTAAAACTCCTAATGTTAAATTACATTCAAAATTGTAAAACTTTGTAATCAAAAGTTTTATGGTTGGTACTTTCTCTCTGCTTCTGTCTATATTTATACATCAAAGTAGAGGGGGGGGGGGGGAGACAAGCTGTGAATTAACTCGACTAATATTTAAATATTTTAGAGCCTCATATGACTTTCTCGACTTATTACGATCCTGCCACTGAAGCGGCTCTCTTAGTGTGAAATCTTGAAACAATTAATTGTATTTTTGTCTGTGTATGCTTTTCTTTACGTTATTTTTTACACCATGTATTTATATAAAAAGAAAGGGTTTGGCGTGCATCTTATTAGTTTTTAAAAGTTCTGGGATGGGTTTTAATCTCTACTAAATCCCCCTCTCCCTTCACTGCGCCACTGATTGCCTTATTTAATTCTTTGCGTTACTGTGTTGTTTGTAACGTATCCTCAGATGTTCAACCTTTATAACGACAGCTTGCATGCTGTGTTGAATTTCAGCTTAAATCCTGTACAACATGTTTTCTATTTGCTTTTAACATCGCGTTGTCCAACATCGCATAAATCACTACAAAACCCGGAGAATAAGTCTCTCTCATCTCTGTGAGGTCGTGGTTAGTGGACCGTAGCAACAGCAACTTCCAAACCCTTTTGAGTTGAAAATTACCCAAAGAAGCTGCTTGGTGGCTGATGCCGCTGACAAATTCATCGTTGCGTAGCAGATAGTTTGTTGAATCGGCGATTACCGCATATATAAATATGCCAAAATGATGGGGTATGGCAAACTTTAATGTAGATTTTTATTCACTGAGTGAACTGCATGTGAGGAAGTGCAATTTATCTTGTTGAGTATATCTCGTTGCTTATATCCCAAGGTACAGGAATAACCTGCCTGGGAGCCCTACTCATAGGTTTATAAACGAGTGCCCCCCACCCTCTGCCTAAGCCAACGAGGAAGAGAATATTTGCAAAATTGAGTACAACCTGTTAATAATCGTATATTAATGTATGAACCATTAGACAAACTTGAATAAAATTATTATATGTATGTATTAAATATATATACTATTTATACATATTAAAACTTTTCAAAACATATAACTTTATGGTTTTAACTTGATAATTTACTACATCATTAAGCTGTGCATTCTCCTCTCGTTTTGTATTATGTCTTGTCATAATTTGTGTCATTTTGGGAATCAGTTACATCCTACTAAGTTTGCCCCTGTCTGCAACACACTTTCTTTTCAATATCTAAATTACTTTCTGAAATTCTTTCGGGGAAACAACCAAAGAATACAAGAATATTTTCTGTTTCCCAATAAACTTGTTATTTTATTGTCTACTCATTTGGTTAATTGAAGTGTGATTTGCCATATGATGTGTAAACTGTGCTAGAATGGTACGTTTTCATTACATACGGTAGAAAAAGTGGAATAGCTATAGTATAAACATTTGTACTTACTAGAGGTCAAAATTATGTATATTTTTTGCAGTGAAGTTCCCAAACTTCCTAATATAAAACACATTTTGTTTTTCTATAAATATTGTGGTAACTTTAAAAAATAAATAAAATAGGAAAATCGTAAGATTTTTACGATATTTTCTTCGGCCAGTTTTAAAAGGGCTTAGTTTACAGGTTTTGGCAATGGAGCTGTATATTTTTCCATCAAATGAAATTTGTTTTTTTTTAATCGTTTTATTCTTATTTACGATCTTAAACTATGAATTGGAAATTATACTTTAGTTACCATGTCAAGGAAAAGTTTTTGCCTATATTTCACATATTCTCGTCTTATATAAAAACTATTCATTCGAAGGTTTATCTTGTGATAATGACTATACATTTCGGTTTTAACTTAGTAATTTACTACATCATTAAGCTTTATATTCCCTCACGTTTTGTATTATGTCTTGTCGTAATTTGTTTCACTTTTGTCATTTTGTGATTCATTTTGTCCCTATTTGCAACGCACTTTCTTTTCTATTCTAAATCACTTTCTTAAATTCCTTCGAGGAAACAACTAAAGAACACCATGACATTTTATTTTTCCCCAATAAACTTGCTATTGTATTGTCTGCTGGTATAGTTAAATTAAACATAGTTTACAATACGGTGTGTTAACTATGTTGGAATGTAGGTTAATAGTTATTGCTCGGACTACTACCGTAAATTGCAAAAATAGTTGAAGAAATATTGCTATAAAAACCAATTCCGTTGCTCAGCGGGATCATTGCATAGATGGCTTTATTTATTGTTTGTTTATTACTGTTCTATTTTCCTTTCTGAATAATATCACACATTACTCTGAAATAACGTTGTAATCGAGCATTGCAATATTATTATTTCCTTCCTACATTATTATTCCCTTACTTAGTTACTACTTACTGCAATATTATTGCAAACTGGAAATTTTAACGTGCCAAAAGAAACAATTGTAATGGACCCTTGAGTCGAATAGGGCCACCTGCGGAAGAATTCATGTACACTCTTAGCTCTTTGGGTATGTAGGCTGGAAGTGGGGAGGGGGTTGGGGGGCAACAAAAATATTTTCCGGGTCTCACAATTTCTACTAATACATGCATGTACACATATATATCTGTACAGAATGTCTCTGTAGATGTTATAGAGATGTTATTACTAAAATATTATGAAATCTAGAGGGGGCTCAAGAAGTTGATAGGAGACTCAGGCCACATTGTCCCCATCTGGTTACGGTCCTAGCGTCAAGAGACAATTGTAATGGACCTTGAGTCGAATAGAGCCCACCTGCGGTCCTGCGGAAGGTTCCATGTAACACTCTTAGCTCTTGGGGTATGTAGGCTGGAAGGAGGAGGTGGAGTGGGGGCAAGCATAATCTGTACCGGGTCTCACAATTTCTGTTAATCCATGCACGCACACATATACATCTGTACAGAATATCTGTATAGATGTTATATAGATGATATTACTAAAATATTATGAAATCTAGACGGGGCTCAAGAAGTTGCTAGGGACCACATTGTGCCCATCTGGTTACGCCCTTGAGGTCCATGGAACTAGGAATATAGGTTCCTTTTTCCATGCTAGGGTCACGAGACAATTGTAATGGACCTCGAGTCGAATAGGGCCACCTTTGGAAGATCCCATGTACACTATTTGCTCTTTGGGTATGTAGACTGGAAGTTGAGGGGTGTGTGGGGGGGGGGGGGAGCAAGCATAATCTGTACCGGGTCTCACAATTTCTGTTAATCCATGCATGCACACATCTGTACAAAATGTCTATACATAGAATTGAATTACCTCTTCTTTGTAAGAGCCGAAAAAAAAAACATACAAAATTAATAAATAAACAATTTTAAAATAGTTTTTCTACTGAATCATTTCTTAATTAATGCCGACCCATCTAAGCAAAAAGTGTACTTTTCATCGGTGAATCACTTCTTGCATCCTTTAATACCTTGTCAAGGGGTTAGGCGAAGATTTCGCCGTGTCCTCTCAACTATAAGGAAGTGGGAAGTACCCTGCCAAAAACAAACGAACCGGAGAAGTCTAATGGAAAAAAAAAAAAAAAAGAGTTGGTTCGAACATGGCATTAATCACCGCACGCAAACATTGGCTTTAAAACCTCCCTTCTCGCATCAGTGCGTAAGTACTCTACAAACCTGAGCACTCCCGAGCTACTGCGTTCGAAATTTCGATCGTTTACCTATCCTTTGATTGAATTCTTCGAAAGAGATGTTAATAAAAGTGTGTCAATTAGTTGAACAGTGACATCATTTGGAATGGAATAATTCGAGCTTGACCCGAGTGTGTAATTTGTTTTTTAGCCATTTGTGTTAACTGCAATGCTGTTTTTTATCTGTGATTTTATTTGTGTTCATTGCAGAGCCATATTTTATCTGAGGTTTTATTTGAATTTACAGATAATTACTAAGTAAGATAAAAAAAAATAATAAAGCTTCAAAAGTTAGCATAATAAGGAATAATTAAATTTAGACTGATTGAAATTAGTTGCCATAATTTGTAAAAGAGTGAAAAACTGAATTGAAAAGCGTTTAAAAATAATTAACAAGAGTTGAAAATATAATAGGAAAATATCTTAAAGTTTGTTGCCTTGTAAAACTTATACAATACCACAAAAAGGCCATATATTCTAGTTTTTGGAAACGAGAGATTGAAAAGAATAAGCTAGTTACCATTAGATTTAAAAGACTGGAGAGAAATGAACGGTAAAAGAGTTAAAGATGAAGAAGAAGAGTTGAAAATACAACAAGTAAAATATCTTGAAACTTATTGCCTATTATTTGCCTAAAAAATTGTACAATGTCATAAAAAGTCCACATATTGTAGACCTTAAAAAAGACCGATTGAATGGAATAAGATGACAACCATACAGTCTTAAAGAGATGATGATAATGAATGAAAAATAAGAATAATAATTTAGAAGAGTTCAAAAAAAAAAAAAAAAAAACATAGAATCATGAAAATTCCACATATGCCAGATCTTGAAGAGACCGATGGAACACCTAATATACAATTTAAAAAAAAATCTTTAAATTCATTGCCAAAAAAAACACATAGAATCATGAAAATTCCACATATTCCAGATCTTGAAGAGACCGATTGAAGAGAATAGGCTGTCATATGATCTAAAAAAGCAGAAAATAATGGATTTTGGGAAAAAATAATCAAGAAGAATTGGAAATACAACATAAAAATATGTTAATATTTGTTGCTTGAGAAAAGTTATATTTAAAAAAATCCCGAACATTCCACATATTCCAGATCTTGAAGAGACCGATTGAAGGGAATAAGCCATCATATGATCTAAAACAGCAGATAATAATTGATTTTTGGGGGAAAATAATCAAGAAGAATTGGAAATACGTCCCGAACATTAAAAAAGTCCTGAACATTCCATATACTCCAGATCTTGAAAAAGATTGATTGTAGAGATTATGCTTGTTGCCACAGGGTCTAAAAGAGTGGATAGAAATGAACGGAAAAAAAGAGTTAAAAATACTCATCCTGGAGATACTCCAGAATAACAGGAAATGGGTCACAAATATTTCCCGGGGAAGACCTCTGGCATTTGACACAACTCCCGTGTAGCTCTTTTTCCTTATTATCACCTGTTATAAAGTGTTGGCATGCCTAGCAATATTTCGCTTTCTTGCGTACCTTTCTGCAGTCTGAGAGAAAAGGAAGCTGCTGAAATATCATGTTTTATGTTTAATTATCACCTAATAACAGCACGTATCGTGGCAGCTGTTTTCTCCACTACACCTTCACGTTTTGAAGGTAGCGTGACTGGCTGCGAAAAAATTAATAATAGTGTCAGAATTCACTGAAGGAAGATTCAAGTGTTCGCCTGAACTTTGCTATAGAGTATACATAAAAGAGGCTTTAGAGATATGTCAAAAAAAAAAAAAAAAAAAAAAAAGGTGTGTGTGTGAGGGGGGGGGGGGGTGTCTTTACAATCGAAATCGAGTATTAATTAATACAACACATAGATCCGATCTACATTAATTCATCATAAAATCTCTACATCCAAAAGCTGAATATAATAACGAAGAAATAATATTTTCTGTAATAATAATTATGAAATTCGCAATTTTTTTTTAATATAAAAAAAAGAAAAAAAGAAAGAAATGAAAAGAAAAAAAAGAAAAGAAAGAGAAAGAAAGAAAAAGAGAAAAAATGAATTTTGAAAGGTTAAATTAAATATTTTTAAATACGAAAATTCCACGCAAAACTATTTAAAATAAACTGGAACAAAGTTAGCGAAGAAATAATATTTTCTCTAACAACAATTATAAAATTCGCAAATATATATGTATATATATTATATATATTCAGGTATGAGTAAATTTGGCCAATTACCATTGAAGCACATGCTATGGTAAAATTATGATTGCACATGTTAATTATTAGATATGTGGTATTCTGTTTACACAATATCATTATTTATCTCTTTGTAGATTAATGTAGAATGATATTAGAACTTGATATGTATTTTGAAATTCATAGATATTATAATTATATATATACATATATATATATATATATATAAAATTCAAAATATAAAAAAAAAATAAGAAAGAAGAAAGAAAAGAAAAGAAACGAAAGAAAGAAAAGAAAAAGAAAGAAAGTAAAAGGAAAAAATGGATTTGAAAGTTAAATTAAATATTTTTAAATACAGACATTCCACGCAAAAATATTTAAAATAAACTGGAACAAAGTTACAAATATATTTTATTTATTTATAGATACAGTAAAAACTTTGAAAAACGACACCCATCTATAACAGAATGTTTTTGTCAGGTCCGTAGCAATTCCGTCTTAGCTGGTTATTTATTTATTTTATTTTTATTTGTTTGTTTATTTTATTTTTTTAATTATTTCTTTATTTGTTATTATTTTATTTATTTATTTATTTATTTATTTTTTTAAATTATTTACTTATTTGTTATTATTATTTTATTTCATTTTTATTTATTTATTTATTTTATCTTTTAAATTATTTATTTAATTATTATTATTATTATTATTATTATTTTATTTTTATTTATTTATTTATTATTATTATTATTTATTTATTTATTTATTTATTTATTTATTATTATTATTATTATTATTTTATTTTTATTTATTTATTTATTATTATTATTATTATTATTATTATTATTATTATTATTATTATTATTATTATTTTATTTTTATTTATTTATTTTATTTTTTAAATTATTTATTTATTTATTTTGAATGCATAAAGAGTGAAAAATCTTTCTTGATATTAATCTTTTAAAAAATTAAGATAATAAGCACATTAAACGAATTTATTTCATATAAAAACACTTTTTATCAATGTTTTTTTTTTTTTTTTTAATTTGTTTATAATCTTAAAATAGCGGAATTTCATTTTTATATTTAGACATCCATATTAAAAAATAAAATATTTTAATTCTTGAAAAGTTTATCAAATCCCAAATTAAAAAAAAAAAAAAAAAAAAAAAAGAGAGAGAGAGAGAGAGAGAAAATTGCAAAACACAACAAAGAACTAAAAATAACAACTTACCTACGCATCATTCAAAACACTATAATTACACCTTGAAATAAAATATCTTTATGCACTTGTCGTCTTCCGTGACAAAGGAAAATATCGGAAAACAATGAGTGCTTTTTCAGGTGTTCTAAACAACTTCTTCTCCATTGGTGAAAAAGAAAACGCAACATTCATTATGAAATGCAATATATGCACGCACAGTTCATTAAAGAAATCGTATCTCCAGTTTTTATTTTGATTGACTGACTTTAAAAAAAGAGAAGAGTTAAAGAGAATAAACACAATCACACTTTATTTATTTAATAAAGTTATTTATTTTTATGTGCCATATATATATATATATATATATATATATATATATATATATATATAGGCATAATGCTGACAATATTTGATGAAATAACATATATTTACTATGAATATTCTTATAAAGTCTTATAAAGCCCTTCTGAAGATTCTATAAGATATTCATAGTTTTACAATTTTCGCTTTTTCATCCTATCAAGTTTAATTCCTGCAGTGTCCATTCCATTTTTTTTTTATAATGTCTTATCCTTTGTTTTTCACATGTGCTTTCATTTTTAAATATATATATATATATATATATATATATATATATATATATTAGTGATGGGCATAACGATTATTTTGATTATTCGAATGAATCATTCGGACATGCGCAGAAGCATATCTGTCAAACTTCAATTTTTTTTTATTCAATTGCTACCAGAAATTTTGAAAAAAAAAAAAAGTTTCTGCAGAAACTTCCTTTTTTTTTTTTTTTTTTTTTTTTTCAAAATTTCTGGTAGTAATTGAATAAAAAAAGAATTTGAAGTTTGACAGATATGCTTCTGCACATGCCCGAATGATTCATTCGAATAATCAAAATAATCGTTATGCCCATCACTAATATATATGTAACATGTTAAAAATAGGAATTATGTACCCGTTCAAAAAGCACAGGTGATTACTACATTATTATGATTTCCCTTTAAAGTTCAGTAAAATGACGCTTGTAAGTTGTAACGTTTCTGCGAAGTGACAAAACGTCACGAATGGGACTATAACTTTTGTGACAAGAATATTAATATGGCGTGACGTGACATTTTTTAACCAAAATATTAATGATATACAATTATTATACAGACATACATACATTGAATACAATAATCCAACATGGAGTGAAAAACTAGCCAGAGCCAGGAATCGAACCTGAGTCCACAGCGTTCTAGGCTGTTGCTCTAACAATAAAATATTAATGGTTTTTACAAATAGTATTAAATTTTCTTAAATTGCATTTATATTTATCTTATTTATGCTGTAAAAAAATAATTATAATAAATATCTAAAGGAAAAATATTTGATTCATTTAAAACATTCATATCTTATTCTGTTTTAATTTTGGAAGATTTAATATACATATATATATATATATAACGGTATTCAATACAGTTTACTTTTTTCTATTCAAAATTCTTGGTTCAAGTAGTATATGTTTTCCACTTGCAAACAATATAAATGTTTTAAATTGATGTCAGAAATCAAATTAAAAACAAATCTCAGACAAATCCGCATCGCGGCTACATCTCTACAAATCACAAAGTCCCATTGTGAGATCATCGGGACGTTGCTACGACGTCACAAAGCAATACTCGTAGTGAAATCGCTAGCACCCATCTAAAATTTACTGGTTTTGTTCGACCATGGCAAGACAATAACAACAATAATAATGGTAAATGATAATAAATAAATAATAATAATGTCTTTTGTGTGTATGCTTATATTGGTGTATTATTATTTTTTTTTTCTTTAAAGTCCAAACATTCTGAATAATTTCGCCAAATGAAATACCGTTGACTTCAACTTTCTATTAAGTATGGCAGTGTATATAAGTTCATGAATAATCTAATATAGACCAATTAATACCAATATTACTAATCTAACTAAAAGTCTAAATAGCTGTATGAAAAAAGTTCGCACACAACGAATAATTTCCGGTCTCCCTCCAGTTTTTGTAATAAGGTGCTTCCACTATATTTGCCCTAGGGGTCTTAAGTAGTGTTAGTCGATCCCTAATTCTTTTATTCAAATGTAAATTGCTCTAACTTGTATTATGTTACTTGCGAATTAATCATCTTATCAAAATTACTGTTGCCACGCGCTTTACAAAATATGACCTATCAAGATATAGCTTCCACTTACATTTATAACTTCCATAATAATCTGAAACACAATAGGGAAAAAAAGAAAATCCCCAGACAGTATAAGCACCTGATGTTGTGTTTAACATCCATTATTCCTGTCCATTCAAATAAAACTTAATCCCTCATGAGATAACTGCATTTGTTCCAACCCTATCATTACTCATGTATATATCCCGATACTTTATTACGATGTGGCCTGCTTGGACCATTATTGTCTCTGAATGACTAAAATCCCTCACGTGCTCGCATCCATACGTCTTTTGTTTCAACTCCAGACTGGGAAAAACGTATATCGGGAACAATATTTTGGTTTGCGATTTGCCTTATAGTCATTACTTCGTGGCAACGCCTCTGGCACGATGTTCTTTGACCTGCTGCAAGAAAAACTTGATGAAAGATTTGATGATTTATTTTGAGAGGATCTTGATAAAGGTTTCAGGTAATCAGAATCTAGCTAATCCAGAATGTCTGGGAAATTCTATTGTCAGGAAATGTATACCTTTTATGCCGTTACTTTCCTTTCCGTTTCATTTTGGTGTACTATTTTCTGTTGATTTTTATAGTCGTATGACCTAGATTTGGTAATGTTATGTTAAAATCTTAATAGTTCTTTTGAAAATGTGTCGATAATACAATCTTAATTAAGGCGGTATTAAAAAAAATATTTTTCCGCGCTCAACAACTCAAAATTTTCTGACACATTTTCAGACTCATTTTTAAAAGTAAAAACATGAAACTTGGTAGCGTGATTTATGAAGAGATTTATAAGTGACATGTGTTTTTATTTTTCGTTCAATTAATTAGAAACTGATTTACAAACAATTATTTTTACAGTACGATAATTTTCT
The DNA here is from genome assembly GCA_963931845.1 of Maratus michaelseni. NCBI lineage: Eukaryota > Metazoa > Arthropoda > Arachnida > Araneae > Salticidae > Maratus > Maratus michaelseni. Next base: position 164,934,295 of record OZ007597.1, read on the forward strand.
TTTGTTTCTAGCGCTATCGCTTCGGGAAATTCAGTTTAAAATGTCCACTTTGACAGTAATTTTTGAAATATATTCTGCCTTTATCAAAAAATCGACCAATATGGACATTATAAAGTTTCTAAATAAGAGAACCTGCCAATGGGATACATTTTAGAGCAAAAATGAATTTAAAAATAAGTTTCAAAATCAGCAGTTTGGATTTGAATACACCCTTAAGAGAGAGAGAAAAAAAAAAAAAAAAAATGGAATCGATATGATTCTGGTTTACTGTGTCAATTTACCGAAGATATTGGCTTTGGTGATCATTCTGAATTATTCAAGCACCAGCTAAAAACATATTTGTAATTTTATTTTATTTTTTATGTTTATTGAATTAACCTGTTAGAAGAAAGAGTTACTTCATCACATCTACTCTCAATTGTAGATTAGCATTGCTTATGAAAGCTTAAAATATTTTATTTGACTAACAATTTCTTGACTAAATTGAACACCCTCTTATTTACTAGGGATGTGACGAATATTCTATCACTATTCGGTATTCGGCCCTTTTGCCGAATATTCGGTTGGCCGAGTACTGAATGCTAATTGGACCAATGCTTCGGCCGAATATTGTTAGATTTATCGCTGAATAAATTCAGGATTATATATATAATTTTTGTTGTTGTTGTTGTTTTGCAATGTTTTTTCTAATCCAAACTTGACTACTTTCGGACATGATTCATGATGAACATTATTCATAAATCATGAAGATTCATTCACTTCATTCATGAAGTCATTTTCATTCTTAATTGCACAAAATGTACAGTAATTCGGATACTAAAAAATCATAGTAGCATTTCTCTATTTCCTATACAAGCTAAGGATCTTTTAGAAATTAGTGTGCAAATTGGAGATTTAAACTGACTTTAGAAACACAGCTGTCAGGGAAATGTCTTCATTAGGGAATGAGAGATTACAACTCAAAATGTAAATTCTCTTATAGAGAAAGGGAAAACACTGTTTGATTCTAAAGCACTCGAATATTCATCAGTGTCTGCAAATTTCACTAGGAAAACAAACTTCTCACAATAAAATTTACTTAACTAAAAATTATTTCAGGAAATATCTCACTGTGAATTATGAGAGATAGTAAATAAGAATTATTATTGATTTTGAATGTAAGAAAGGATAAAAGGATAAAGACGACAAATCTAACAATATTCGGCCAAAGCATTGTTCCAATTAGCATTCAGTATTCGGCCAACCGATTATTCGGCAAAAGGGCCGAATACCGAATAGTGACAGAATATATGTCACATCCCTATTAAATATGAGGGTGTTCAATTTAGTCAAGAAATTCGTAGTCAAATAAAATATTTTAAGCTGTGCTAAGCTACTATTGAGAGTAGATGTGATGAAGTAACTTTTCTTCTAACAGGTTAATTCAACAAACAGGGTATTGGATACACAACAAAACAAAATTGGATACTAAAAATAAAAGTGAATTACATTCTTTATATTTTAATGGAAATAAATTACCTTACCGTCCTGACTTACAGAAAATCAATTTGATATATCTAAGGATAAAATGAAATTTCTTAATTTTTTGTGCTAAAATAAAATTTTTTTAATTTAAAAATAAATTTAAAAAGTACATTTAACAGGGGTAATGACTAATGCGTTCCTATTAAATATAAAATGTTTGTGAATGACTTTTCGGTAGATAAATTATGATTTTATAATTTAGATACAGTAAAAACTGTTTTATTATTTGCATCAAGGTGTTTAATTTATTGCAAGAAATACACCAAACTATTAAATATTTTAACACCAATAATAAAACACCAATCTGTGTTTAATTCTTTTTCTATTTTAAAAGAATATATATATATATATATATCACTATTCGTAACATACCTATTATTTACTTTCATTTCTTAAAGAAAATTTTGTGATTTATTTTAAGAGGATCTTGATAAAGGTTTCAGGTAATCATAATCTAGCTAATCCAGACTGTCTCGAAATTCTATTGTGAGGAAATGTATACCTTTGTGCCGTTACTTTCCTTTTCGTTGTACTATTTTCTGTCGATTTTCATAGCCGTATGACCTGGATTTATAATGTTCTGTTAAAATGCGTCTGTGCTATTTAGAAAGTAATTAATTAAGAACTATTTCTCAAACCTGTCGATGATACAGTCTTTTAATTAAAAAAGAAATAGATCAATAATTTTTTTATATTTTGTGTAATTTATATGAAAGGTATTTGCAGTAATTTATCCATCTGTTCGTTGTAAATTATTAAAGCACTGTTTAGAAAGCCACATTATATATTTCTTTCCCTGTGACTTAGAGGTGAAAATTAGCGGTCGTCACTCGCCACGTTGCGATTAAAGTTTAAAAGTGGCGATTAAAAAACCTGTTATCGATCGCCAAGTGAAATACACCATTTTCCATGGAAATATGCATCTCTACATTGATTACATCTAAGTAGAGAACTGGTTAATTCTTTCTCCTACCAGATGCAAACAGATTTCAACGACTTAGCTGTACTTTCAATATTTCAGCTTTTTCTTATGTGCTTACTCTTTAGTTGGATTATTTTTTCAAGAAATACAGTTTTATTCTGCAAAATATATTCATCAGCTTTGATCCCACATGCACTTCAAGTAATTTATTCCTTTTTTCCCACCGGATACAAGCGGATTTTAAGGACATTTCTTTATCTTCAGTATTTCGACTCCTGCCACATTCTCACCAGTTGGATTATTTTTCTTCAAGAGATACTGTTTAATCATGCGAAGTACACTCATACTCATACAATAGGTATAAAACTCTTATAGAAAAATATGTTTATATGCAACGATTATAATTTATCTAGATGTCAAGAAAGTTTGAGAAACATAATAGTGGCCACTAATGAAACTGAGTCTACCGGCCACTGGCTACTAACTAAATTTCCCAGTTTTCACCTATACTGTGATTGCTTATTGAATTAACCTGTTTGCAATGTGTATTTCATCATATATGTCAGTAATGAGTTAGTGGTGATTTAAGAAAATTAGAATTTTCTTATTTAATTAAATTAAACCATTCTCGTACCTTTTTTTATTTTCTTCAAATAACCAGATGAAAGATTTGATGTTTTATTTGGGAAGGATCTTAATAAAGGTATCGGGTAATCAGAACCTAGCTATGCCAGACTTGTCTGGAACTTCTATTGTGAGGAAATGTATACCTTTGATGTCATTACTTTCCTTTCCGATGTGCCATTTTCTGTTGATTTTCATAGATGTATGACCTGGATTGATAATGTTCTGCTAAAAAGTATATGTGCTATTTGTGTGTGTGTGTGTGGGGGGGGGGGGGGTAAAAACATACCATTCATTTTGAAAACCCGTTGATAACACAGTATTTTAATTTTTAGGTCTCTACCTTTGATTTATTTTTCATCTGTCTATTTTACATAAATTTCTCTTTTTTTTCTTCATACATTTCTCTTTTTTTTTTTTTTCATAAATTTCTCTACCCTAGATCGTCTGCTGTAAATGTACTGCATTGTTTTCGGCGGGACCCTGAAAATTTTCCATTTAAGGCCAGATTCCGCATTAAACAGGTTCTGTTTCCACAAGTTTTACTGCATAATAAATAATACTGTTAAGAATTTTCTTTATAAGTTAACATGGGATTTCATGATCTGCGAAGTATTTCTTTAACTCTGGCGTTTTTTATTGTCATTTTATTTTCTATCTTTAATTTATTTTTTCGTCTGTCTGTTTTACATAAATTTCTCTACTTTTGATTTATTAATCATCAGTCTATTTTACACAAATTTCTCTACCCTAGATCATAAATTTCTCTCTCTCTCTTTTTTTTTCATAAATTTCTCTACCCTAGATCGTCTGCTGTAAATGTACTGCATTGTTTTCGGCAGGACCTTGAAAATTTTCCATTTAAGGTCAGATTCTGCCTTAGACAGGTTCTGTTTCCACAAGTTTTACTGCATAATAAATAAGATCTGTGAAGCATTTCTCCAACATGGCATTTTAATTTTAATTTTACTTCTCTACCTTTAATTTATGTTTCATCTGTCTATTTTACATAAATTTCTCTCTCTCTCTCTTTTTTTTTTTTTTTTCATAAATTTCTCTACCCCAGATCGTCTGCTTTAAATGTACTGCATTGTTTTCGCCGGGACACGGAAAATTTTCCATTTAAGGCAAGATTCCGCATTAGACAGGTTTCGTTTCCACAAGTTTTACTGCACAATAAATAATCCTGTTATGAATTTTCTTTATAAGTTAACATGGGATTTCATGATTGGCGAAGATCTGTGAAGTATTTCTTTAACTCTTCCATTTTTATTTTTATTTTACTTCTCTACCTTTAATTTATTTTCCATCTGTCTATTTTACATAAATTTTTTCATGTTAATATCGATTGTTTCAATTGCAAATATTCTTTTATTGTACCGTGGAAGTAAACGAACAAATTCATAATTCATATTCACCATCAATGTATCCTTAACCCTTTGTATCCGGGAAACTATAAGGGCGTTGTGAAGTTCACGGACCATTTTAAAATGCGAGAATGATTGAACAATATTTCTTAGATATTCTTATTCTACGCTTACTCGGTCATTTGTTAATAATTATCTCCGAACGGATACCTCCCTCCCTTGAATATCTTCACTTCAGTTGTCGCTTCCTCGCAGATAATCATCGGGAGCGGCGTGACGTCACGATTTAATCCTACGTAATAGGTGTAGGAAGCTGCAGAATAGAACTCACTTTTGTTTAGAATAAAGCACCAGACAAGATCTTGCATTAAAATAACTTGGGGATGCATCCTGCTGACAAGTGATGTAAATGAAATGAAATGAAGAAAAAAAAATTAGAAAATGTAGAACGCCTCTAAGTGATTTATTTCTCTTATGTTGATTTTATATATAATTTATTCAAAATTACTGTTCTGTGAAATAAATAATTCAATATTATTATTAGTTTGTATGTTTGTTGTCGATCAATTATCAATTAAATATTTTCACGTTCAACAAACAAAATAAATTAAGAGCATTCATGCAATACTAGCTGAAGTGCCCGGCGTTGTCCGAGATTTTAAGAATCTTTGTGTAGAGAAATCAATTTCAAAATTACACATGTTGTACAGAGAACTTAAAAAATGTTAAAAGATGTCAATATTTCCATAATCGGGTTTCAATACGTTACAGATTAAGAAACATTTGTCTTTTTTTACCGTGTATGTAATCGAACAAATTTTCTCATTCTTTGGTAAAGGAAGAAGTTCTTTATAAAAGGCTGTCAAAGTTGGCTCTTTGAACCGAATCCGAACGCGACAACTCTGAGAAAATTTGAAAACTGCATTTTTTTGACAAAAATTGCTTACAATTCAAGTTGTAATTCATTTATCTAAATAATAATTTAAAAAAAAACTGTTCGATTACAAATTACTTAAATAATAACTGTAAGTGTCATGATTTTTTTGCATTTAAAAATGAGTCGGTGAGTTTAGTGGTATTAAGCGTTTTTTTTTTCTTTCTTTTTAGAACTACGGTTTTGAAAATAACGCTCTGACCCTAAAAGTAAATAAATAAATAAATAAAATACATAACTTGCATAACTCTTCACAAAGACTATACATAAACTATACCATCATGCTTTTAAAAACTGACTTCTCAACAATAACGCCATTATTATACTTACGTGAGAGGGGGAAAAAAGGAGGAGGCGATAGTATTTAGAAATCGTTTAGATCAGAGGTTTATGCGTCTATGGCTATAAACAGATGACATTCTGGAGGTTCCCATAGAGCTGCCGTGTCTGGGTTTTACCGTTCACATCCAGTTATTTGTTTACCCAACGTTTCTGACTGCAATAAAATTATTGTAGTTCGATTTTTACGACTTATTGGGGAACGAGGGAAGCAGAGGTATGCGTACAAAACATGGGAGAACTCTGCTGACACTGGTATGCATGCATTCATCTTTGACTTACTGGATTTTATAGGTATTTCTTCAAGTAGGGGAAGGGGAATATGCGAGCTGTAGCCTGGACGCAAAATTGAAGCGGAAAAATATTTTATGTCCTTATATATTTTTAAAGTGTATATATATATTTATCTGTTTCAATGGTTAATTTTTACAATAAGTTTATATATATATATATATATATATATATATATATATATATGGGAAGAACAATATTATTCTGAAGATTAACATGCCTCTTTGTTTGAAAAGAAAGGTGTTTAACCAATGTGTTTTGCCTGCACTAACTTATGGAGCAGAAACATGTGGACGCTGACAAAACGGGTGGTACAAAGATTACAAACAACACAGCGAAGTATGGAAAGGCGTATGCTAGGCATAACCAGAAGAGACAGAAAGAGAATAACTTGGATAAGAAGTCAGACGAAAGTTTTTGACATCATTGAGAGCATTAAACGGCTAAAATGGAAATATGTTGGGCACATTGCGAGAAGACAAGACAATAGATGGAGCACAAACACCCTACCGTGTTATCCCAGAGAAAAAAGACCAGATGTAAAACGACCAAAAAGACGACCTCAAGTAAGATGGAGTGACGAAATCAGAAAAATGGCTGGTGTGAATTGGATGACTAAAGCACTAGACAGGAAACAATGGGAAAATATGGGGGAGACCTACATCCAGTAGTGAATTGAAAACGGTTGTTGTTAATTATGATGATATATATATATATATATATATATATATATATATATATATATATATATATATATATATATATATATATAATGCCTTTGAATTCAAAAGACAATGAACAAGTTCTTTTACTAAATCTGACCAAATTTAAAGATGGCATGTATTTAATTAATGTATGGAATAACTAACTTGGAATCAAAAGCTAAAATATTTTATCATTAAATGACCGAAACTTCAATTTAGAGACGTCATATAATAAAGTCTCATACATTTGTCACAGAAATATTGCAAAATACCATAACGAATAAATCCCATTATGAAATAATACTATAAACTATATATATTCGATATCTTCATCTTCTGAGTTTACATTTCAGTTATAGAAATTAAACTTCCTTGCTAATTTGTTACTATTCAGAAATTATAAAAGTTTCAAAACGACAACTTCGACAGCATTTTCTAAAATTTCTCCTGCCTTTTCCGAAAAACGAAAAAACATTTCGATTATATAGTTTCTGAATGAAATGAAATGAAATCACCCTCTCGTGGAGATCCAACCGTTAACCCCTTGAAGGGCACCGGTATATTATATATACCACTTAATTTTAATCCCAAAATGCCACAATGACACCAGAATTTTATAATCAAATTTTTAATTTATAAGGTACATGAGGAAAAGCTTTTACTTATTTAAAAATAAAATCGTTCGTGAATCCTGGTGTCAATCAATCATTTCAATATATTCGCTACAAAAGTACTTTGCCCCTGAAGGGGTTAATTATAGGAACTTTTTTTCACGAGGGGAAATGTTTATTGAAAATTCATATTTTAGAATGCAGATGTTGAATATTACATTAGAGATTAAAATAAATTTAGTATAAAGTTAGTTTTTACAATAGTGGTTTAGATCACAACATTTCTTATATATATATATATATATATATATACATATATATATACATATATATATATATATATATATATATATACATATATATATACATATATATATATATATATATATATATATATATATATATATATATATATATATATATATATAAGAAAAGTATAAAAGAAAGTAATTAGAACATGAATAAGAGAACCTACCAATTTGATACGTTTGCGAACGAAAATTGAATTACAAAATGTGTCAGAAAATAGCCGGTTTGGATTTGAGAACAGCCTCTTAAAATTTCAAAACACTCACGCACCTATTTCCAAAGAAAAAAAAAAGTCCGTAAAAAGGTTAAAATACCCATTTAAAATTTAATCCAAATTGTTCACAGATGTTCCATATCTGTTCATTGCAAAATCATAGCCGTAACTTGGCCAAAAAGTGAAAGAAAGAAAGATGATCTATAATAACACAAGGCATCGTGCTCAAAAGCCGGGCTCACAAAAGGGCTAGTTGAAATATGCTAAGCTCTGCAAGTTTTAAGAAGCTTTGAAAGGGAGCTGAACGTGAGGGGTGGGTTTATAGACGTCATCTTTTGTTATAGGAATAGTAACTCACTGATCTTTACAAAGAGGGAAAGATGTAACTTAGGAGGAGTGTGTTATGTGCCTTCATGTTTGAGGCATAGATCTTAAACAGTTTATAAAAGCGAAGTTCAAAGGCACTTTTTATATTGATGAGAGAAATCGTAAGGGAATTTTCAAATCCATATTTATTACTCTACTGTCAGTTCTGCCAAAACTTATTAATTCTTTAATCAGCTAAAAATAGCTACTTTGCAAATAAACAAAATGTGCTCTTTTTTTTTTTTTTTTTTTTTTTTTTTTTTTGGGGGGGGGGGGGGTGCGTTCGTAATTATATAAATACGTAGCACCTATAGTCGTCGTCTGGTCCGTCCGTCTGTCCGCATATAACAGCGCAAAAACTACCCAACCGACTGGTTTGAAATTTAATGTATATAATCGTTGCAGAATTTTGTCGAGTTATTTCAAATTTTACGAAAATCGAATCAAAACTTAAAAAGATAGTATTAATAAAAGTTTTCTTCATTCTATTAAATCGTATCATACATAATTAATTCAATGATATCCCATGATAGGTAATGATTCTAGGTTGCCATGGTGATGACGTCCTATTTAAGATGGAGTCCTATTATTTCCGTATTATCGAATTTAAAGACTGAATTTGTATACTAAAAATGTTTAATGATAGCAATCCTATAATCTACCGACAGTTTTTTGGATAGATGTTTCCGGAGAAATAGATATTAAATGGAAAAGGAGTCTAACTAGGGATTTCAAGTTCTGAAATTTTCAAAGCTAGGCTTAAGTTTCCCATTGGAATTCTCAGTAAATGTCAAAAAAAGAAAAAATGTTGCCAACTTAAAAAGTACTTATTTTATTACGAAAATTAATCATATCATAATAACAGGCGATATAATTCATTTTTTCAGTGAAATAATAACGATGATTTTTTTTTTTTTTTTTTTTTTTTTTTTTTTTTTTTTTTTTTTACATTGTGTTGTATTGGATATTTGCGCATAGTATAATTTTAATGTAACATAATTGTAATTAATTGTTCGTAAAAGTGCATTGAAACTTAATTCCGTAATATAAAATTAATATATATAATATAAAAATCTACACAAAATAAATTTTGTATTCTTGCATTTTTGCATAAGAGTGCAACAGCTATCGCACCAAGATCTGAATATTTATAAAACTAGTTATAGTACGAACACACCTCATTTGTCACGTTTGATGTACAATTTCCAATTTGTTACAGTTTTTATGTCGCTTTTTCGACACCAGGAAACTTTTCACATTTTCCTTGTACCTTTTAAGTTTTAGGGTTTTTTTTTGTTGTTGTTTGTGGTTTTTTTTTTTTTTTTTTAATATATTTTTATTCGCTCTCTATCTACCTGTCTACCGTCTATTTAATTCTGTCTATTTAGTTACCCGTCTAATTTTCTCTCTTTTAATAACTCGCTTCTTACTCGGTGAACTAAAAGTAAAACAAGTTGGAAATTGTATCTTAAACGTAACAAATGGGGTGCATTCGTACTATAACTAGTTTTACATTGTAAAAAAATCATCGTTAGTATTTCAGTGAAATGAATTATATCGTCTGTTATGAGCGAAATGCACATGCCCCTTTTTTTTTTCTTCTTACGTATGCCACGTTTACAGATGCGATTTTTTTTTTTTTTAAATTCCAGACAGTGCTGCAAAATTCACCATCGAGATCTTGCTTTGCGAATGATTACCACCATTGTTTAATATTTTATGACTCGTGATGAACGAATCTCTTGCGTTTCTTTACTTTAATGGATTGAGATTTTAGGCTATCAACCTAATTTCAACTGAAGTTATCTCAGAATCTATACATATTTGAATGTAACTCATGTCTCAAACAGAGAATTTTTTGAAAGATGTTTCTAAAAATGTAACTTTTATGCAATTTTATTCGAGAAAAAAAAAATAAATTTGAATAAAAATGGCCTCATGGCATATGAAAAAAGAAGTGGTCAGCCCGTATTTGTTTTCCTCAATCACATGACTTGCGCTTTTATTATATAGGTTACGTATGATAGGCTTTAATAGAATAAAGAAAACTTTTATTAATATCTTTTTAAGGTTTGATTCGATTATCATAAAATTAGAAATGACTCGACAAAATTCTGAAACGATTCTATATATTAAATTTCGAACCATTCGGTTGGGTAGTTTTTGCGCTGTTATATGCGGACGACGGACAGTAGTCGTCGTCGTAAAGACCAGACGACGACTAGGTGCTACGTATTTATATAATTACGAACGAACCTAAAAAATAAACTCAAAATAACGTGTGTGTTCCGATTTAACTTATATTTTTACATCTTGCATTTTACATCACTTTCGTTTGCGTCATTCAATAAGGGAAAAATGCTAAATCAATATTTTATCTATCCCGAAGCAACAAGACCCATATCGATCCAATGTAACATTCTTTTCTGCGTCATCTAAAAGTCGCCTTTTCCGGGAAACCATAGTTGCAACATCGTTTAATCTCTGGAAAAAGTAGTTTACTTTCTGGAAACCATTCAGAAAGATACATATATTCTATCTCGATGTTCTTTTGGCTTGAAACTATGGAAATTCTAGATCGGAATACCCAACGAAGATGGGAGAGAAGAGAGGTTTTAAGGCTTCATAGAAGGGTGAGAATTTGAAACCGATCTCTGGACTTACTCACTATGACATAATCTTGGTCCTTTAAATCTAGTTTTGAAAAATGAAAAAAGAAAAGAAAAAAAGGAAGAAATATATCATCAGGTACGGTGACCTTTCTTCTTATTTGTGCGCTTGAAGGTACAGATTTAAAGCAGCGCATAAGTGAGATGTTAATTCTTTATAAATGTATGATAAAAGGGCAGTATAATATAATGTATTTTAACCCATTAACGCCCAGTGGCAAGAAAGCGTCTTTCACACCAGTAAATATGAAGATAAATATATACTCTCTTTCACGAGACAAATCCCTTGATAAAATAATATAAAAAAATACCCTTCATATTTAAAAGTGGTGGGAAATTTAAATTTTAACGAAGAAAATAATTTGGGCGTTAATGGGTTAAAGTGGTCCTCAAATTCTCTGTTCAACAACTCGAAACTTTCTGACACATTTTCTGGCTCATTTTTAAGCGTAAAGGAGTAGTACAATTTTCAGGCATGACTATTGAAGCGATTTGGAGTCTAATAGTGTTCTCAATTTTTTGATAAATAAATTACTTATCAAGTTATAAGCTATTGTTTTCACGTGACGACGGGTTTTTCTTTTTTCCGGTGCTATCGCGTCTCGAAATTCGGTTCAAAAGGTCCATTTTGACAGTATTTTCTAAAAGATCTTCTGCCTTCACCAAAATATGAAAAACACCATTCGATTACATAGTTTCTAAATAATAACACCTGTCAATCCCAACAAAAATGAATTAAAAAATGTGTCCTTTGGATTTGAGAACAGTTTTAACTGGCTCTCTATCTACCTGCTTACCAACTATTTAGCTCTGTCTATATCTACTTACTTGTCTATATTTGTCTAATTTTCTCTCTTTTAATAATTCGCTTCTATTGGGTGGATTAAAAGTAAAATAATAATAATAATAATAATAACAATAATAACGCCTGTGTTCTGATTTAACTTTTATTTTACATTTTGCATTTTCAGCATCATTTTCGTTTGTGTCATTTAATAAGGGAAAATACGAAATCAATATTTTATCTTTCCCAAAGCAACAAATAGGTCGACGAGATAGATCATCAGCTGTAAAATGTGTAACATAATGTTCATTAAACGACTTCTGAGTAATTAAGTTTTAATGTTGTAAGCAGGACCCGGATGTTGTGATGTCGATGATATATATTTTTCTTTCCGTTTGTTGTTGTTGTTGCTTCAGTTTTTTTTTTATTTGTATTTTGGGAACATTTTTCTCTTTTAGATATTTTTTTTACAGTTTTTGGGGATTTTATTTTTATTTTGGGCAACTTCTAATACTTTCAGAACACTGCTCAACAACGCGAAACTTTCGAACACATTTTCTGACTCATTTTTAAAAGCAAAGGCATATATATATTTTTTAATAAATAAATTATTTTTCGAGTTATAAGCAATTCGTGTCACGTGACGACACGTTTTCCCCCTGTTTTGTACTGCCGCGTTGGGAATTCGGTTATGCCTGCAGGCATAAAAGTTGCAGCTCACCGCAAAAAGCTGAATTATGCACGGAATACAAAATTATGGCAATATAACGTGCAGAAATAAATATCAGTGAAAATTACAAAACGTAACTGATTTAGGTTTAAAACATGTGTAAAATAAATATGCAATTAAAGTTAAAAGACATTAAAACCACTGTTATTTTTATTCTCAATTATTTTCCTTCATTTATATTATAATTTAACCGAAATCACCAACCTCCTACATCAGAAAATGTGAAATTCAACCAGAAAATCCATATATTTTATTTATTTACATCTTCACTTCACTTATATGTGTTAATGAACTCTTATGCTATCTCTGTTATCGGCAAAACAAAAACTTCTTCCCTTCACTCTGCTAAGCATAGCTAAAGGATCGTGCCTTACACCACCATTATGTCAGAAAAAAATAACCTCAAAATAGGCAAGTTTGACATAATCCGTTGCGCGTGTATTCCATTCCATTTAACATGACCTCACATCAGAACCGCGATTTCAAAACTTTCTTGGGTGGAGTAGGCGAAGTTTTGTTTTAGGTGGTGGTGGGGATTTCTTTTGATCTTTTTGTACACCTTTAAGAAAAAAAATGATACAGTTTTATTTTCTCACATATGAGGGGGTAGGGGCAAGAGAGTGCTAAACCACATTTTTGAACTTCTGAGACATTTAAAACTGAAAATTTGATCAAATACTCAAGATGTATAACATAAAGTTTTTTTTTCGCAAATGTCTTAGTAACATTTGAGATATTCTGAGTAACAATATGGTATTACTTTAGTGATATTACCATTACGTTCTTTGTAAATTAGCTATCTTCATTGGGAGCATAAACGCCTGGGGTAAAAACGAAACCTGTCACATAGGTTGCCACCAAGTGACATTAGAAACAAATTCTATGTCGGATATTATAATTTACAATATTAAGCAACAGATTACGGTGTTAGATTTATTTCACCAAAAATGTGGCTTGGCACTTTCTTGCCCCGACCCCCCTCATATACGTTTATTAAATTATCCAAAATACTCATCAATGATAAATGTATCTCACTTTGAGAACATTGCAGTAACAAGTATTTAGCAAATATTATTGATAATTACTAAATTTTGTGCTTAAAATAGTTTATTCAAGGCGGTTCTCAAAAAATATTTTTTTCCGCTCAACACCGCGAAACTTTCTAATACATTTCCGGCTAATTTTTAAATTTAAAAGCTTGATTATTTGCAGGTATGATTACTGAAGTGGTGTAATAGAACAGTTTTATAGTTTTTCGATAAATTAATTGCATCTTGAGTTATAAGCGATTTTTGTCGCAGGACGACAGCTTTTTTTCATTTACTGGGCTGTTACATCCGCAATTCGGTTCAAAACGCCAACTTTGACAGCATTTTCCGAAAAATCTTTTGCTTTTACTGAAAAACGAAAAAAGAACAGTTCGATTACATAGTTTCTTAATGAGAGCACTGGCCAATTTGATACTTTTCCGAACTAAAATGGATTAAAAATGTGTCTGAAAATAGCCAGTCTAGATTTGAAAACAGTTGTAATGCTAATGTTTCTATTTTATTAAAATCTGATAAGCTACTTTAACTTTTGTACAATTTTCAAAACATGTTTTACGTCTGATCTGTAATTACTGATACATTCTTTAATATCAAATTCCTTGAAGTGGGAAACCTTTGTGCTTCCCCCTTCCCCGCCCTAGCCTTCCTCAAATGGCACCCCTGCCACATTCATAGAATTTGAATGCAGAATTTATAGTCCACCCTTGATTTTTCTCATTTTGACCGCAATGTAAAACGAAAGTCCGAAATCACTGTATCCAGGAAATGTGAAATTCAGCCAGAAAATCGATATATTTTGTTTATTTACATCTTCGTTTCTCTTGTACTTAAATGAACCATTTTGTTATTAAAACAGAAACTTCTTTATTTCATGTTAAGGATGATCTAAAACTGATCATTCCTTACGCCATCATTATGCCTGAAAATAACAACTTCAAAAAATACAAATATGATATAATGTGTTATACGTTACGTGTATGCGATTACATTTAACCTGATGGAATCCGAATGCGGAATTTATCATCCAAACCGGGCTTTTCTCATTTTGACCGCGCTGTAAAACGTTTCTCTGAAAGTTTGAAATCACAATCCCCCAAATCAGCAGGAAATGTGAAATTAAATTTTAAAAAATCGATATAGATTGTTTATTTACATCGTCCACTTCACTTGTATGTGAATGAGTCTTTTTGTTATTAAAACAAACTTTTTTCTTTCAAGTTAAGGATAATCTATTACTGATCATGCCTTTTGCCCAGCATTAAGAACTTCGAAAAATAGAAATATGTTATACGTGTGTACCAACAATTACATTTAACCTGATGGAATTCGAATGCGGAATTTATCATCCACCCCGGACTTTTCTCATTTGGTCCATCCTGTAAGACATTTCTCTGGAATCACCAACCCCTATCCAGGAAATGCGAAATTCAGTCAGAAAATCGATATCTTTTGTTTATTTACATCTTCATTTCTCTTATATGGGAATGAACACTTTTGTTATTAAAACATAAACTTGTTTCTTTCACGTTAAGGATGATCAAATACTGATCATCATTATGCCTGAAAATAATAACTTGAAAAAATACAAATATGATATAATGTGTTATACGTGTATACGATTACATTTAACCTCCTGATGGAATCCGAATGCGGAATTTATCATCCACCCTGGACTTTTCTCATTTGGTCCATCCTGTAAGACATTTCTCTGAAATCACCAACCCCCTATATCCCGGAAATGTGAAATTCAGCCAGAAAATCGATATCTTTTGTTTATTTACATCTTCTTTCGTATGTGAATGAACTCTTGCTATTTCTATCGTCCGCATAACAGAAATTTTTTCAACTCATTCTATTAAGCTTGTCAAAAACTGATCGTGCCTTACACCACCATTATGCTAAAAAAATAACAACGTCGAGATACAAGTAATGATATAATGTATTACCCGTGTATGCCATTACATTTAACCTGACCACACACACTTACAGTCTTCCGAAAATCAATAAAACACGGAACTGCGTTTTGCATTCGATCGCACCTTCGTATGACAACAACGTGACGTCATTCAAGAGGATACGGCTTTGTTTATCGACAAAGTGGCGTAGGATGCGCGCGCAGCTTGCAGTGACGCCACTGCCGGCCGGCTTGTGAGGGAACGTAAACAGAAAGGAATGGCTGTTGTTTTCATTTACGAAAGCATAGCCTTGATTCTAGAAGAATTGCCCCAATGGCGTATATAGCTCAGCTCGCGGTTTTTGCAAGCACCGTATTTATCTTATCATCCTTTTTATTATTTTTTTTATTAACTTATTATTTTGGGACAATTCCGAAAACACAGCAAAACATGCTAAGACGGAATCGTAAGGGACAGGGAAAATTACATTTAAAACAAGTTTCCGTCTTAGCAGGTACACCATATAAGTGCATTCTTTTTTTTTTTTTTTTTTTTTTCGCCATGAAATTTTTACATTTAAGTCAGTATTTAATCGTAGACAGGTTTCGTCTTCACAGATTTTACTGTATATATACAGGGTGTTGATAAATTATTTTCGGTGTTTCCTTACCTTTGATTTAAGAGCATGGCGAAAAATATTATTACATATTCGTAAAGTACAACTCAAAAAGTTTTTTTAATAACATAAACAGGCGAAAAATATTATTACATATTCGTAAAGTACAACTCAAAAAGTTTTTTAATAACATAAACAGGCGAAAAATATTATTACATATTCGTAAAGTACAACTCAAAAAGTTTTTTTAATAACATAAACAGGCGAAAAATATTATTACATATTGGTAAAGTATAGCTCAAAAAAAATTTTTAATAACATAAACAATCGAAAAATATTATTACATATTCGTAAGGTACAACTCAAAAATATTTTTTTTAATGATATAAACAAATTTGTATATTTGCAAACAAAGAGATTATTAATCAAATAACGATTATAATCAAATCATAATTAATATTAAAACCTTATAAAATTTATCAAAAAGTTATTTATGAATTATGAGCAAAAAGTTGAATACTTTCCAACACATCTTTTTCATAAATTTGATAAAATTTTAATATTAATTATTATGTGTTTATAATCGTTATTTGATTAAAAACGTTTCAATTTGAAATTTTGTGCATATTTAGTTTTGTGTGTCCTATTAAAAACATTTTTTCAGTTGTATTTTATGAATATGTAATAATATAATTTCGTCATGTTTTTAAATCAAAAGTTATGAGGTATAAGGAAACCTCGATAATATTTTATGGGCAACCTGTATATATGTAATTTTCATATAGAAATCTCTTTTCAAATTAGGGGAAGTGTAAGTAAATCTGTGCATTTATTTTTTCTTTACTGAATATCTTATATGATCAAAAATGACAATTTTCGGAATGTTTACTTGGAAATTTAGAATGCATTGGATTTGTAGAATAAAACACGAATCGGATAATCTAAACCGAGCACAAATAAACAACGGCTCTAATCTTTCACAATATTCACATTGTATTTAATTCAATTCAAAACCCATTCAAATACTATCTCCAACATTTTCTTTCGTTTTTTTTACTCAAACTTTTTAAAATACAGAGAAACATTTTATATCTTTCATTACACAATTTAATAAAAACCATTTTATTTTGCAGTTGAATAATGTTGTCAACCAAAAATATAAAAAGATAGTTGGTAAAGAAAAATATGTTTTTCCATCATCTTTAGCCATAATTATTATTATTATTATTATTATTTATTTGTTTTATTTTATTTACATGTTTTTAATGCTTAATAAAATAAAATTTCTAACTGTTGATGAGTTCTTCTTATTTCTTTTTCTTTATTTCCTATTTTGCCAGCCCCCCCTCCCCTCTTTTTTGTTTCTGTTTTTCTTAAAACACTTTAAAAGTGAATTGGGAATTTTCATGGTGCTTGTAAATTAATTACTGTTCACAAACATTTTAAAACAGTTAAAATTTAAAGAAAGTAGAAAGATATCATATTCAAAACAAAGTACAATAATTCTTAAAACTTATTTCCTGGATATAAACCACAATGTGCGTAAAAATACATACACACACATACACAAATTGTTTCTGATGTAACGTCATAGATTGTTCACGAGTTTTAAAATGCAAATTCTTGTAAAAGGAAAATTTTTTGGATTAATTTCTGAGAAAATTTTTATAGTATTTTTTTTTAAATAATCTGTAACATTGTTTAAGATCTGGAAGAAGATTTGTAATCTGCATCTAAAAGTCCAAGAAAGAGTTTTAAAGATAAAAAGAAAAATTTTATGGCTTCTCTCGATCTACTTTAGAATTTTCCGATGAAAAAAAATATTTTTTTTTTTTTTTTTTTTTTTTTTTAAGAAAAGCATTAAAACATTAATTTATTTTAATGGAAAATAAATATCATTTGAAATTTATTTTCCATTTTCTCTCTTAATATTCCTTTTTCCTTCTCTGTTTATATTTCGAAATTCCTATATTTTTGGTTTGCATTTATTATGTGTATATATATATGTACTATTTGCATGCATTGGATTTATGATTTTTTCCCCTTTTTTTCAGAGTCCGTGCCGCACCCGACTAGTGTTCCAATGCACGTGGCCCGGATGTGGGCAGCAGTATCCCGAATGTGAACAGATAGAGAGGCACGTACGAACGCAACATCTCAAGTGAGTACTTTCTCTTTATTAGCTGTCTGCTTGCAGCAAATTATTATTACCGATTTGTACCACTATAATAAGCACGGTTTATAATAACAATCGAATCCCGTTTTTTATTTTATTTTATTTTTTCACCACGAGTTCGGGTTGGGTTTTGGGGCTGACGAAATCTTTTTTTTGTCGTGCTCGTGTCGGGTTTCGGGTTGACTTTAAGCAGAAATTTCGTGTCCTGATCCGAACACGACTCGATTTAGCATTACTGATGTCACGTCGAATTGTTACTGTTTTCTTTCATTATTCCTGTAAAACCCGTTTTTCCTTACAAAGCCCCTTACTGCAGATGAACAAACTTTCTTGCTTCTTTGCAGTTAGCTCTTTAGCATGTAAAAACAAATGTTTATTATAAATCGTACAAGGATAAAATCGTGCCTGTTTTGTGGAATCTATAATAATTTGGGCTTGTCAATAAAATGATAGATGTTATAATTTTTTTCAACATTTTAATTTTTGGATAATTTATCATAACAGTTTAATCTTTCATTTTCCCCCCATTTGGTATTGATGAATTATAGTGTCGTCTATATTATGGTTATATATATATATATATATATATATATACAGTGGAACTTCCATTTAACGAAGTCTCATCGTTTCACTTAAAAACTTCGTTATGAAGAAAATTCGTTAAATAGAAATTAACTTAAATTCATGAAATTTTTTCTTGAAATATGACAAACAGGTATTGGATTCAGAAGCATTTGATTCAGTTTTAATTATGAAGCCGTCTTTTACAAAACAATTGTGTACGGTCGATGAAATCACGTCACATTCCCAAGCTTTGGCCCAAGCTTTCATCAGCTCTGATACACAGAATCTCAAACTAATGTTTTCACTACATCGGCTTTTTTCTGTCTTTTTCGATAATGTACTTCAAGATTTCTTATTATTCCTTAGACTAATGATTGAAGTTTAGCTGTATTGGCAGGAACAAAAATAACCTTGATGTTCTTCGATTTGTATTTTGAAGCACGTTCTTTTGGCTGTACAAAGCAATTGTCTATTAGCAATGGAAGGTTAGAATGGTACCTGTCTGACTCAATAGATATTTTTTGTTTCAATGCATCTGACGCCATTGCGACACCTCATCGTCTAAATTATTGTAAGTAAAAAGAGTATTTTGACTTCCCCAGCTGTCAGCGCTGGAGTCTCGGAGTGGGAGAATAGTGATAACAAGTGTTTTTCTTAGTGTGAAAACAAATTGTTTTATTTAGCACCAAGTAGAATGGAAATTATTTAAATGTGTTCATTTTCATACAATCGAATCCGCTGAAATAAATTTGCATATCCTTCGAACAGCAATAGAATATATTTTTCGTAATGTGGAGATTAATTTACATGCTAATGGTGTTCAAAGTCAAAGTTCTGCAGAAAATTTCGTTAAGTAGAAAACTTCGTTAAATAGGGACTTCGTTAAAGGGAAGTTCCACTGTATATAACTTCTTAGCTTAGTGTTGGACAATATCATCATCATCTATAATACATCTATATACATATATACATCAATATATTTTGTCTTATTTAAACGTTTAACACTTTTCCTTTTACAACTCTTCCCACCCCCTTATTTAATCCTTAATTTTCATAGTTATATTTCTGCATTTGTATAAAAATTGTATTTAAACACCTTTTCAATGTTAATTGATAATGTATTTATTATCTTCTTCTACTTTATTTTTTTTTTAATTTATTTTAAATTTAGTTACATTATATAACTTGTAAGTTTTATCCGACTCTGTTATTAATTACATAATTTATTTTGAATAAATTCCAGTTATATCTAACCATGTAGATATATCAATTTATATGCGCAATTTATCTTACTATATGGCAGCACTATAATTTATCTTATTCAATTATTTCTGGCTTCATCCTGTTATTATACATTTTCTCTCTGTGACTCCTTGTCTAAAGTGCAAATTTCTTGAGCCACTTCTCAGTCATTGTATAGTTATCCTGATTTAGTCAAAATGTTTTGGCAACAATGTGTAGTTTTACTGATCGTTCACGCCTGTGTGGGATTATGCATGCGGATATGATTTATATTCCAACTATACTTCAATACATACTTCTGTTATTTTTATGTACAATTTCTCAAATCTTGTACATTTTTAGCGTATTATACCATATCTCATGTGGGGTGAAATCGTACATGTTTCGTAGAACCTATGGTAATTTGAATTCTGTCATGGTTCCACAAATATTTCATTTTTCCTTTTATGGATATTTTTTGGCTACCATTCATAACAGGTATGAGTTTCATTTTTGATTTCCCCATTTGTATATGATGAATTCTATGCTGTATTTAT
Source organism: Maratus michaelseni (assembly GCA_963931845.1). Lineage (NCBI taxonomy): Eukaryota > Metazoa > Arthropoda > Arachnida > Araneae > Salticidae > Maratus > Maratus michaelseni. The sequence goes on from OZ007597.1 coordinate 164,954,761, forward strand.
TATGGTATAATGTATATATGCATATATATATACATAATGAATACAGAGCAATCATAATAAGAACGTGGAAGAGGATATTACTGCCAGTCTGATGAGAGCTAGAATAATATCCTCTTCCATATTGTTATATGTTTTTCCTTTATATCTGATATACATCAGTTTCAACTAACGTCACACCCTAGCAACCATCTTAGCAACTAGATTTGTTTTTTGTTTGCCCGCCAAAGATGGTGGATTGTGATTGGTTGACTCGTAAATACAGGCTACAAATCCACGATTATGATTGGTTGAATAACACTTTGTGGACTGATGATCACGTGGTTGAAACTGATCTATTATCTTATACTGGTTTAATATCTCATGAAACTTCATAGGCTTTACAGGTATTTTTGCCTTCACATATCTTTAAATTCTAATAGTTTTGCTGTATTTGCGCGCATTTGTCAGAATACTATTGATTTATTCTAACATTAACTGTATTGGTCATATTTTTTACTATTATTTCCGCCTTTACTTAGCCTAATATATATGTATTTATTTGTTTGTTTCTTGTTTGTTTGTTTTCAGACGAGCGGGAGACACCCTGGATTCGGAAGGCAGTGACCATGAAGAAGAGTTCTACTACACGGAGATGGAGGTCGAGAGCACACCGAGTCCTCACTTGCCAGGGACCATCTACTCTTCCTCCGTGCCCACTCTCAGCCACCTCGATATGGCCAGACCCGCGCACGAAGACCCAGAATATAAAAAACAGACACAAGTAAGATCAACTTTTGTGCACTTTTGTAATTACTTTTGGCTTGCACACACTATAATATTGTCCGAGTGTAACTTTGAAGTTAAAAAAAAAGTACTGACACACTGACAGCAAAGTTGCCATCTATTCTCCGTTTTTTTTTTTTTTTTTCACAAACTTCCGGTTTGGTTTTCCCCCACTTTCAAGATGAAAATTTCTCGCTATTCAAGAACGGGAAATTTCTGTTTTTAGATATAAATGTGAGCAATAGCGCAATATTAAAGAAAAAAAATCTAAATAATAATTATATATGCTGATGCATAGAAAAATATTTACACAGAAAAAGTACTTGTATTGAATATTATCACACTTGTTTTTTTTTTTAATCGCATTACATTCTTCCTAATTCGAACCTGATACTCGCCTCTAGAGGATGAATGCACATCCACGACAGACTTCAGTACCGGCCTAGAAAGCTCTTGTTTATGTCTTCCGCCTTAGGGCGGAGTTCATAACGTCAGATGATGTGATCTCCGCGACCCAATCGGCTGCGAAAACTTTTATTTGTTTCTCCCCTCCCTAGGATGGCTTTCTTGGCGGATTGGGTCGGTGAAGATCACATGATCTGACGTCATGAATTCCGTCCTAAGCCACCACCTAACAAACAACAGTTTCCTCAGCCGGTACTGAAATCGGCCGTGCCGCATCCATCGACTTGGTTATAAGCTAAAACGTCAGTTATGAAAATTTAACTGGAATTTTTCCGTTTTCTCTTAATTGAAAAGAAACTTGTTTTTTTTTTTTTTTTTTCAGTGTGTTTATTTATTTGATGAAATGCCTTTATTATAATTATATGCAAGATCTTTTTTTTTTTCCTTTAGACTTTTGGACCAAATTTTGTGCAAGCGTCACCCATATCTATACCACAGCTACAGAAATCAGCTGCGTGGCATCTCCATGGCTATGCTGCCAGTGCTCCAAGCAATATGGTAAGTGACAGAATTCTTCATAATTATAGCAATATTAAAGAAAAGATTATTCAAAGAATTACTGGAACTGGTTTTTCTGTTAGGCATAATAGGTGTGGGTATACAATATCTAACTTTAAAAGAACACTTAGAATACTGACAACAAATAACAAACAATTACTAATATTTTGTAAACATACCATAATACAGAAATAAAGTACGACGTGGAAAAGCCTCAGAAATATGGACAGTATTAAATTGTGAGTCCAAATTTACTCCATTGTGGCCTAAAAATGTTAGGTGACTCATGACAAATTCAGCCCTGACTGTTACATTTCTCGTTCTTTAAAAGAAAGTGGGGTTTTGGATATCGTTGTCCATTTATGCCCTGAAATCGGGGATAAATTCAGGGTGTGGTCGGGGTGTACCCTCCAAAATTTCAGAATGTACCGCTGGAAGAGTACCTGTTTTCAACATATTAGAAGTTTTGAGGAATTTCCACCAAAATATAGAGTTCTTCTGTGTCTGAACTTTTAGTGTGTCTGAAACTTCTTGACGCCTGTTGAACAAACCTTGGAAAATCCTCTTCTGAATTCCCACAATGTTCTCTGAAAGTGTAAAAATTCCTCAGTGGTAAAGGTCTTAATTCATTTGTGTCTGAAATTTCTTCAGATATTTAATACAAACTCCCGGGGGTGGGGGTGGGGGATCCCTTGCGAAATTCGCAGTACTCTATACAAAACAGATATCCTTTAGTGGAAGATCTTAAATCAACTGTGTCTGAAACTTCTTCAATTCTGTAGAACAAAGATGGGACCGTGGAAGAATCCACCTCGATAATTCCACAGTGCCCCCCCCTCCCTCCTTCCCTGTCGTAGTAGGGGAATTCCTTTATTCAGTTGAATATGGATTTTTTTTTTTTTTTTTTTTTCTGATCTGTTGAGGAAGACTTGAAGAAATTCCCCTCCGAAATCAACAGTATGTTTTCCTGGAGTAGAAATTCTTCCAGGGTGAGTTTTAATTCAGTTTGTTTGAAACTTCTTCATGTCTATAGATTACAGACTTGCCAAGTCTCCGACTTTTTGCACACCAGTATTATCTTAGAGAAAATGTTGTTCTTTTAAATCGCCGATTGTTCCGATTACATAAAACAACATTTTCTGTACTAAAATACTGGTGTCCAAAAAGCCGGAGACTTGGCAACTCTGAGATTAAACCTACGGGGAATCTCTCCATTGTGCTCCCGATGGAAAATTTTGGAAATCTTAATTCAGTTGCATCTGAAACTTCTTCAGGCTTGTAGAACGAACCCCGCAAACTTTTTTCGTTTATTCTGTCTTGCAATTTTAATATTACAATGTTTTGTATATTCATTGTATCCTTATTTATTTTCGCAGGGTTCTCCACAAAAATGCATGAGACTCAGTATCAAATCCACTTCCTCGCCGAGCAAAGCTTCTTCCCCGCTCCATCGCAGGACACGCTCAGAAAGCAGAAAATGCAGGAAAGTGTACGGCATGGAAAACAGGGACATGTGGTGCACGCAGTGCAAGTGGAAGAAAGCATGCACCCGATTCGTGGACTGAAGCAACACCCGGTTGCCACGGCAACGACTGTCCACAATTACTTATTTTTCTGTCTTTCTCAAACAACAACAACTACAAAGAACTTAGATCTCTACTGATGCCACCAACAACTATGCAATTATTTGCGCCTATGAATACAAAGCCTTGAAGGAATTCAAGATCTGTGAACACAACAAATACCGTTCTGAGTATTTGTTAAAATATGATTGAATTTTGACTTGATATCTAAAGTTTTCAAAGTTTGATTTCTTAGATTCAGTCAGATTAATATATATGTGAGGGAATAGAGCATCACCGTATATACTTTTTGCTAAATGGCAGTCAAGTACAAATTAATTGGAAGTTCCAATTTAAACTGTTTTCTTTTCCTGTTTTTTTTATTATTATTTTATTTTAAAGTGCAATTAATTGTGTTTCAGATTCGTAAACTGTGAAACAGTTAAAAGTAGTATTCATTCCACAAAAAGATTTTTTTTTTTTTTTTAATGAAAATAACAAAAAACTTTAGAGATTTTTATTATAAGATTTTTTTTTCTTTTAATTATTAGGAATTCATTATTTGTTGTTATGTGTGTGAGTTAAATTTGTTTAGTTATTTTCAAATTTTTATTATTTTTTTATAATTAAATAAAAGGGTGGAAATTGATAAAATTTTTAATTAAAGTTTTAATTTTAATAGTAAATCAATGAAGTATTTAAATAATAAAATATTTCTTATAATGAATTTTTTAAATATTTATATTAATACTTTTATTTTGCATGATTTTTTTTAAATTTAAAGTGACTTTTAATCTGTATTTTTAAAAATAATTATATTCAAAGTATTAAAAAAGAAAATGACTAAATAATAAATCATTAACCATCATACGTTCCTCCAACTTTTAAGTTTTTTTTTTTTTTTTTTTTTTTTTTTTTTTTTTTTTTTTTTTTTACAGCATTATAGCTTTATTTTACCAGAAGATTTAATATATTTATGAAAATAAATTATTTAATGGAACTTCTTCTTCTTCTTCTTTTTTTTTTTTTTTTTTTTTCCATTTTATTGCTCACACAACTTTGGCCAACAGCATTCAGTGATCATAGACTTTTATATTTATATGTAAATATACCTGTTTAGTCTATTTTGAATTTAGTATATAGAGATATATATATTATATATATATATATATATATAAATAAATATAAAATGTGTAAAAAGGAAAAAAAAAATTATATTAAAGCTTGCAGCTGTAAGTTATATTTATGTGCGCTAGATGGCAGCACAAGTTCGTTTTTCTCTGGGAAGGTCCAGTTGATAACTGCTAGTATTGCGGGAACTGTTTTTGTGGGAGAGATTTATAATTAATTATACCAATTCACTGCCTAGTCAATGAAAAATCGACCAGTAAAGACGCTCTTGGACTCACGTTTATTTTTTACTGCCATTCTGTTGCAGCATTTTGTTATGTTTTTTGTAAATGGACTTTTTATGAACAACTTAAATGTTCAGAATATTTTTATTATAAATATCAAGTCAACACAATCAGAGCATTAATATATAAATAAGCGCAATGAATATAAATCTTTTATAGTTCCATTAATATGGAATGTCTGAAATATCAACTATATATTTTATTTATTTTTTATTGTAATATTAAGATGCATATTTTAATATATACCAAAATAATTCAGGGGTTTTTAAACTGCAATAACTTATTTGTTTGAACGCAACTGACTGAAATATTCTGGCATAGTACTGATCCTACGTATGAAAATACTTAAGAAAGAGAAAATACATGTTATGAAAACCCGACTGTGAGATACCTGATTGTAAACAGTGATAAATGAGACCTGTTTTATGACATAACAAAAATACATGTTCGACTATGGTGGCCAATGTTTATATTTATTAGATTTTTGAATTATGTAGCTGATGCACTGTATATAAAGTTGAGACAAGAATTAAATCTCTATAAATCTGTATTTGAAATCTTTGACTAATTACAGTGTTAGTTCTGTGCAATATTAAATAAATTGCAATATAAATATGACATGTAACAATCCAAGTTATTTAAAATTAAAACAGTTAAAATTTATTTATGTTATAGAATATTATGTAATTGTGATTCAACCATGAAGGAAAAAAAAAAGGCTTTATTTATTTTGATTTATAGACAAACATGGTCTTGCTATTTAATTTTTTTATTTAGCAAAAATGAGGTGCATAAAAATATGCTATCTGAAGCTATAATATTTGAATCTTCATATATTTATAAGCAGGGCTTGATCAAGCCACAGAAAGTTCCATTACCTGATATTCATTCGCCGCCCACCCCCCTCCCCTCCTATACTGTCACAAAAAATTGAATATTTTCTAAGCCTTAGAGCACATATATGAATACATATACATAAATAAATATTTAAATCAACATATTTTTTGTTTATCCTGTTCTATACATATGCAATATTATTTACAATCAGTGCAAGGTCAAAATGGATTTAATAAAATATTGTATTTACGAAATTTGGTGCTTTCAAAAGCAGAAGACCTAGCCCATTTTGCCCATGCTTTAATCAGGCCCTGTTGATAAACTTTTCAATATTACATATAGATTTAAGACCTAATTATTGACTAAAATTACAAATATTGATTGTTAATCTAGATATTCAAATTGCTTGTCTATTATTTTGTATATAAGATTTTTCTAATTAACTAAATATTTGCATACATTCAAAAATCTAAAATAATCTATGGAGCTCCATGGATATGTGTTACCAGAATGGGATGGCTCTGAGATATTGTTAATAAGCCAGTTGTACCTGATGTAATGTTATAAGGGGCAACGAATGCGACATCCCTGTGTATGATCACTTTGTACAGTAAATTTTTAAAGAGTATTTAAAGTACATGTAAGTCTAAGATATATATCTATTTTATGTGTTTTTGGAATTTTTGTTCCACAAAGCTATATATATATATATCATGTCATGTCTGAGCGTTATTAGTCATTTTTTGTAATTTTAAAAAGACAGATGGTTTTTCCTAGACTGTTTTAGATTAAATCAAAAATTCTACATTTAGTTAATGGTAAAATATCATTAATAAAATAATTTAAACAATACGGATGTACAATTATTTGTTTGAATATTTAAAGTGTAGAACAAAAAATAATTGAATGAATTTTTAATAAATAAAATATATAGAAATTTCTGAAAAATTAATTTTGCTTTACACTGAAAAGTTTTAGACGAAATATTATTTTTTCAATTTAGAATAAATTTTGAAACACACTTTTTTTAGGAATCAATTTTATTTGCACTGAAGTGTTTTGTGCAAAATTTCCTTCTTCAAATTAAAATTATAAAAATATTTCCTGTTACTATTTTTTTAATTTTGTTATGTGAATTAGCTTCTATTAAAGTTATTTATATATTTTTTTAATTATAGATAATATTTCCCTTTGAGAAATTTTAAAAGTTTGTCTATAAGTGAAAGATATTTTATTCTAAAATCAGGATTTGATATTTGGTGGCATATACAAATTTAAAAAAAAGAAATTTAAATAAATGAATATGGATTTATTTAATAAAATTTTCATAATTGTCTTTCCCTAGAAATGTATTATGATTATTTTCTTTAATTCATCAAATTTTTTTCATCAGAAAATTCAAAATTTTTTATTTCTAGTATAAATTTTCAAAATTGTTCAAGTTACATTAGGATCTCCAGTATACCTGCCCTGATTTTATTTACAAGAAATTTCTGTATGTTTTAATTTCCATGTTACATAATTTTAAATGTCCAGTATTTTGCTTTATTATATTAAAAATTTTTAAGAATATGTTTTATTCTAAGACTTATTTGAGAAATATTTTATTGAATTTTCGTTGCTCTATATAATAATTTTTTATATCATAAAATTCATTTTAAATAAATCAAGTTTGAGCTGCATGTAAATAATTTATTTTTGCTTTAGAGTTGTTCAATGATGTGTAATAAAAATCAAAAACGTGCACTGATGTATCAAAATGTGAGTTTAGGAAATTCCAGTTATTGTCTTTGCTGGTAGCTGGGTGTAAAATTGTAAATGAATTTTATATCACCTTATTAAAGTCACTGTTCACTGCACATTGTTTCATGTTAAAGCTTGCGGTTATTTGCCGTGCCAAATATTGCAGATGGCAATATATGCTTTTCTTTGATAAATATATCAAATGAAAAATGTATGAATAGACTTCCAAGATTTTAAATTGTCTATACTGCCATGTTAGATTTTTATGAGATTATTGTATAGACCAGTATTTTTTTTTTTCTGTGAATTTTTTTAAAAATTCAAATGAAACAGAAATTTGTGATAAAATTATATGTGATAATTTATAAAAAAATATTAATCATTACATAAGAAGAATATAAAACATAAAATATGAATCTGGTTGAATTTCTTTATGTAAAATATCTTTTGAAAATAAATGATATTAATTAAGTAAAATTTCTGCTGTGGAATAAAATAAGTTATCATTAGTTTATAAATATATAATATAAATGCAAAAAGGAATGAATTTTTGTATAAAATATTAAATATACATCATAAACATTCTTGATCCCTTTAGTATAGTATTTTAATAAAATTTTGCAATGGATTAAAACTATTTACTATTAATCCATTAATATATAATAGAAAATGTTAAAACTGATTGGATTTCTCTGTATAAAATATTTTAAAAATATTTCTGTATCTGCATGACATGAATAAACTTCTGCATTGAAGTAAAGTCAGTTTTCATTAATTTAGGTGTGTATAAATAATAATGTGAAATCAATTAAATATTTTTGCAATAGATTACAAAACAATTATATGAGTAAAATTGCACAATGAATTAAAATTGGCAATCATTAATTTGCAAATATATATCTAAAAATATGGAATTTATTGAAAATTTTGACTTCAATTTTAAATAAATAAAATGTATAGAATTTGGTACATATAATTTTTTACAGTATTCAATCTCTAAACGAAATTAAATCATTTAGATAAATTTTAACATTTAAATAATTTACAAAAATTATGAGTATTTCAAAGATAAATAATTTCATAAATAAATGCAGTATTCAATAACTACATAAAATTAAATAATTTAAATATTTTTTATTATTTAAATAATTTACTAAAATTATGAGTATTTCAAAGATAAATAATTTCATAAATAATTGCAGTATTCAATAACTACATAAAATTAAATAATTTAAATATTTTTTATTATTTAAATAATTTACTAAAATTATGAGTATTTCAAAGATAAATAATTTCAGAAATAATTGCAGTATTCAATAACTATATAAAATTAAATCATTTAAATATTTTTTTATTATTTAAATAATTTGATAAAATTATGAGTATTTCAAAGATAAATAATTTCATAAATAAATGCAGTATTCAATAACTATATGAAATTAAATCAACTTTTAAATATTCACTAAAACACTTTTATTTTGCTTAAAAGACATAAAACATAAACATTAAAGATGTTTAAATTTAAAATTTACATGTTTCGATTTGTTCATCAAATCGTCATCATTCTGATGATGATTTGATGAACAAATCGAAACATGTAAATTTTAAATTTAAATTTTAACATCTTTAATGTTTAGGTTTTACGTCTTTTAAGCAAAATAAAGGTGTTTTAGTGAATATTTAAAAGTTAATTCTAATGGACATATTTTGACTCTCCACGTTATTTAAAATATAATAACATTTAGATGAAATTAAATCATTTAAATATTTTTTTAATTATTTAAATAATTTACTAAAATTGAGAGTATGAATAAAAATTATGACGATATTACTCCCTAGAAAATGTATCATTCTAATAATATTTGGAAGTCTATTCAGGTTTACTAATCAAATGTAATGAATATATGTTATAATTGTGAAATTTCTCTATATCAGGCTGTACAAAAGCCTTTAGATGTAGTATTTTGTGCTCAAAATGTTTTTTTGACTATGTGGTCACCTATATCTGAGTTCAAAACTCGTTGAACTTATCTGTGAGAAACAATTTACAGGAAAAGAGCCATAGAAGATTTTGCCTGTAACATATTTATGCAATTTGTTGCACATGATGCAGTGTTAGATGTAATACCATCAAAAAATGTATTGATTTTTCTTGTTAGGTTGATTTTCAGATTTTTAGTGATGTAATTAAATTAGATGTTATTGTTTAATTATTATAAATTTTATTAGAAAATTAAAAAAAAAGTACTTAATCATTTTAATGTATTTTTAAGTATTAATTAAAAAAATTAATTAGTGTTTATTTTGCCAAATTGTTTGTTCAGTATTTTTATTGTGTGTGCTTTTAAAGATACAGTTTCAGAATCAATATTGCAGAATTTATTTTACAAACTGTGAGATGAGGTTAGCAATAATAAATATCATTTTATAATTATTGATTTAAATTGGATTTTAAAAAAAGTTATAGACTATAAAAAATAATATCAATTTATTTCTCACAATAAGAAAACAAAAAATAATATTTAAATAATCAGTTTAATATCCCTGATTGATAATAAATAATAATAATAATCAATTTGCTTTTCCTACTTAATATTAAAAAGTAATATACCTGAACAGTATTTTTTTCTGTTTGATAATAAATAGTAATAACAATGTTTTTGTTTTTTTTGTTGTTTTTTTTTTCTTTCCTGTCAAATATATCTAAAATTAATTCATCTTTTTAATCCTTCCTGCTAAATAAATAAATAAATAATCAATTTAAACCATCTGTTTAAAACAACTAATACTATTTTTAAGTCAGTGTATTTTAACTTTGTAAGGCAGGTTTTTTTTTTTTTTTTTTTTTTTTTTTTAGTCCAATGAAAATAATTTTTTACAATGAAGATTTTAAATAAATATATATATATAAAGAAAAATTATGAAGTATTTTTATATACTATAATTATAATGCATTAAAAATAGCTAATTTTATATTTCTTTAATCCTATTTTCATATGCAATCCAAATTATTAAAAATATATTTTTTTTTTCAAAGTATTTTTAAACACTACAATGCATTAAAAATGGCTAATTTTATCTTTCTTTAAAGAGGCAATCTATTTCCTTATTTTTACATATAACCTGAATTCCTAAAAGTGTTTTTCTGATTTTATTATTATTATTATTATTATTATTCTGTTATTTTATAATTAAACATTGAATTGACAAATCCACCCAGTTCCCAAAATGAGATGGAAAATTATAAAATAAATTTGTAGATTGAAATTGAATAATTGCCAGTTTGTTCAAAAATAAACTTTGCAAAAAAAGATTTCTGGGATGGCCTTATAAATTTTCTTTTCAAAAACTGCCAAGACTATCTGTTTATTAAAATAATAATTTATGTATGTTAATTGTGCATCAAATGTTAATTTATAAATGTAGTCTGCTTAAGGTTGTTGAGAATAAATGTATCATATTTTGTATTTATAAAGACAAAGATCTAAAGAAAATGAAAAAAGAAAAGGACAAATATGATATATTTGTAGCAAAAGCAAATACTATGTGATAAAACTATTGTAAATAAATGTTATTTTTATGTTTTTCACCTAAATAAAATTTTTAAAAAAAGCTTGTAAAAAAAAGGCCGCTACAAACATAAACGCACACTTAAATGTAGCCTTATAAGCCAAGCAAATGGTAATACACTCCAAAAAAAGAATGAACACGTTTGACTTTGTGTGTGCAATTATAAATTTTTAGAACATTTATTGTTGACTATAGCAACTGTGGTATGTAAAACTACATCTAATTTAATAAATATTATTTGAAAAATATATATATATTGCTTTAATTTTTGTTTTTATTAAAATATTTATTATTCAGTTCTATCTCAAAAATTGACATATGTCTAAATTATGTATTGTTTACTTTTCTTAAAAATAAAAATATTTAAATATCTTGTTGGGTGCTTAATTGCTATTTAGTCTAAAAGACATCCTAAATTTCTTTATAATTTCAGATAATTTTGATTAATTATAATGAACATAATTTTATGTTATTCATCTAAATTTAAACCTAAGTAATTGATATAAATTTATTGATTATTTGATTAAAAACAATTATTTAGAATTACTGCAGATTTTATTTAAATTTTTCTGAAGAAATCATGCTATGGGGCCCTTTCAAACAAAAATTTACTTGTTTTAAACTCGGTGTCAAGTGAAAAAATAAAGTTTTTTCTCTGTTGAAAATTTTAAGGTGTAATTGCCATTTTATCTCTAGGGTGATTTGGATGTAAGTAATACCCTATTTACAGAGCTAATAATAACGATGGGTTTACACTAAGAGATGGTACAATGATGCTAAGAAAATCTCAAACGAGGAAATGTGTAGTATGAGTTTTAAAAATATATTAACTTTATAAATGTGCATTAAATTAATTTTATTATAAACATTATTTTGACTAAGAATTTAGTAAAAGGTTATTATTTTGTGAAAATATTTATTTATTTATAAGACCTTAATAGCAACACTAACTGTACTTAATTACAGAGATATTTTACTTAAATGAATTTTATCCACAATTCAACGTCAGATCTTTATAATAAGTTTTTTTTTTTTTTTTTAATTAACTAATTATTCCATGACTTTATGTGACTGTTTTTTTTTTCTTTTTGAACTTTACTGCCACATTAAAAGTTCCTTCAGTCACAGTTTTAAAACTATTATATCGTGCTAAGTAAATACATATAATTGTCTCCATGATATAAAAATCTTTCAAGGGCTCTTTTCCTATAATATTATGTGGCATTGTATAAATTTGTACATAAAGAGATACAGATGCTTTATCGTCCATTAATATATTATTATATATGTGCTTGTGAAATTGTTGTCAAATCGTCTATTATATTCTGTCTGCTGCTACATGGTATTTCATTTGAAGTATTTTAGATTGCTACGGTTCTATTCTTTGACTGTTTAATGATTTTCTTCCATTGTGTATTTTGCCGAAATAGTTTATTATGTTGTAAAGATTCATTTTTTTTATTCAATATCTTGACACTCTTTATAAAAGCTAAACTTTAGCATATTTTTCTCCACAGTAGGAAAACAAACAACTGAATAAATTTCTTCAAATGAATGTATGTTTTTCAAAATTAAAAAAAAAAAATCTTTGATAAAAATATTATATTTAATTTTAAACATTAAAATTTGTTTATTATTTAGGTGTATCTTTAGAGGGCATAATAATAAAATTAATTTTATTACATATCTTTCTGAATTTCTGATAGAGTAATTAAGTCCATTTTCTTTTAGATATTTCTGAATTAAGACTCATATTTCAAAATTTAAAATGTATAAAAAAATAAATAAAATAAATGTGGTTCTTTGTTAGAATGCATATGTCTCTTTAGTAAATATCCTTTAAACATTTTTAATTTTCTTAACCTCAATTTAAACAACAACAACAAAAAAGTATTTCTTAAAAATTAGGAATATACCAATGACTGTCCTGAAAATTAAAAATAATATGTTGATTTTAAGTAATTTCCTTGTGGAGTTTTATTATAAGAAAATATGACATTTTGGTAACATGCTTACTATACTTTAACCCCAATTAATTCTCTCGATAATATAAATATGTTATATAACTATTTTCAGATATATTCTGAATATCTTTTAAGCTTTAGTCCTAACATTATTTAATCAGAAATCCACTTTAACTTGGGAACCCTGAGCACACATCTTTTTGAGAGCCTTTGGACCACTTTTTTTATAATATTTTTTATCTACCTTTTTAGGCTTATTTAATATTTTGTTATTACCTGTAGAGCATTAAGGGGCCGGGATATGTGCCCAGAACGCCCTGCCACCATAAGTAAGGCCCTGCTTTTAGCTATTATAATTCATTTTCTGTTACATTATTTAGGTGTGATTTTCGTAATTAGGTGCAAATTTATAAAAATGGTATCTAAAAAATGCTCTGGAACAGCATTTCTTTCAAAAATATACATATTAACTTCAGGTGAAATACTTTTTTTTCTAAATAAGAAATTACATAAAATTAACTAATCAGAAGAAATATAATTTTAGTTTTAAATATTCAATGAATAACAAAGCTAAAGTTCCGCTTTTAAAAGAGTGTCAAACCTTTCAAATTTTACGTATTTGTTAATGTGACATTGACCAGTTCTGTGTTGCCTGTTGCTTCATTTATTGTTATGGTTTTGCAAAGTTTTAAGCTGGTTGTGGTTTATGCGTTTAAATGTGTTTCCCCCATGTTGTTATCGAATCAAATTTAATATTCACACATTGATAGATATTGCTGTGACTAAGCTTGTTAGAGGAGCAGTTGCCACTTGAAACAACGCATGATCAAGTTTTCAACGTAGACTGTGCAAGTATTATGTCGATATCATCACTCTAAGAGCTTTCAATACTGTGAGAGACTGCATAGATTTAGCTGTCTTCTGTACATTGATCCTTCCCTTTTTTAATGTTGGTTTTATATTCTAAATGTTGTTTTGATCCAGCGTGTAACTGCTACATCGTTATTAGTGTTACTTACACAACTGTTAAAGTTAATTTTGATTTTAAAACACATACACATAGTTAAGGACTTTCGTATATTACATCATTTTTCAAGGCATATGTGCTATTGTTGATTTTATATAATATATATATATATATATATCTTATTATTATTATAGCGAATATAGAATTATTAACATTTTATATAACATTTTTATTTTTATTAACATTTTACTTTGCTACAACTCTAGTTGGAAAGATAATTTCTTAAATATAAAAAATACATTTTAAACATATAAAAATAAATAAAACTATTAACAACAACAAAAAATATTGACCAAAATGAATTATTCCTTACAAGTATTTTGAATTTTTGGCCCAAGAACATCTATATTTACATAATTTGTACTTAGCTGTGTAATAGGCCTATTTTTGAATGTTGCCAGTTTTTTTTCTTTTATTATTTATAATCCATAACATTGTGTCTACAATGTTACAAGTCCAGCAATTTCCACATATAACTACTGAAGAAACACGAAAATTCGATTTCAAAATATGAAAAATAAGTCATTTCTAGATATAATTCTATTGCAACATTGTTCAAATGCAATAACAGCTAATATGACTTTGGTAACTCAATTTTGTAAATAATATACTGATTGTGTATATTGCCCCTTTTATAATGCTCTGATGTAAAAGGTATAATAAATTTTATAAATTAATAATAGCAAACATGTCTTTTAGAATTATTAACAATTTTTGAGTGAATTCTAACATGAACTTGAAAACGAAGTTAACTTTAACAGGAGCGTAATTTAAAGTCCAAAATGAGTGACACTGATGACGGTGATATATATTTTGACTTTTTACTTTAATTAAAAGATTTTGCTTACCTTTTCAATTTTTTCCAATTTTCTAGAACATTTAAACAATTCTATTGAGAATATCATTATTGAAACTAACAGCAAAATTAAAACATTTTCAAAAATATTTCAGAGGATTAGAAATTTGTTTCTCTATAATTACGAATAATAATTTATCTTATTCTAATAAAAATTTATTTGACCATAAGATTTAAATAAAACTACTTAAAAGCAGGAGGATAAAGGAAAAATATAATAAAAAATAAGGGATTTTTATAGTTTTGGTTATTAAATATTATTACATGAATTGATCTAAGATGTTGAATAAAGAAAATGCATTCAACAAGTATACATTCCAGAAACAAGCATAAATTTAGGGAGTTTAATTAATTACAAGATCTTTTCAGAGTTAGAATGTAGGTTGTTTTTTATAAAAATCAAAATCAAGAACATTCCATAACGATGATAATAAAATGTTATGTTGATAATGCAGCAAAATTTTGTGGGATTAAAAAGGATTACCGATTTTAAGAATATACTTTTTATGTGACAGTGAATTAACTGAAGGTTTTTAAATATAAAAATATAATCCTCTAGAAATGCTTGAATTAAGCAACTAGTTTTAAAAAGATATATATTGTTCTTCTAATGCTTATGTCAAGCTTAAGACTTATAATTTCATAATACTTTTCTCTGGCTTATTTCAAGAAAATCTGTAATATTAAAAATGTTGTTGTTTTTTCATAATTATTATTATTAGTTTACTTTTTTAAAATAGAAAAAAAAATGAACTGCCAAAAAAATATAAATAAATGAGAGAATATAAATATTTTTTAAACATACAGAAATTTTATTTTAGTATGTGTTTAAATGTGCTAACGTATCTATGCAATTTTTGCATTTATCTCGGCTGCCAAAGCCAGACTCTTTCTCTCTTGCACAGTCTACAAATTGTGATCTCAAGCTGTTATTTGTATTTTACCTCAAATGTATACGATATCAATCACATGTATACGAAATTATCTATTTTGAAGATTCATCCAAAGAAGATAGTTTTTCCCCTTTTCTTGTCATTTCAGGCATTATATTGCAGTGACTACGTTTTGTAAAAACTCATCACATTTATAAGAAAATAAAAGCTAATTTTTTTTTTTGTCAAATTTTGTCTTTATTTGTGTGCAAGTTTATGATTTGAAAATTGTCTTCCTACACTGAGAAAAATGACACTTTCAAATCTGAGTAAATCGATGTTTTCATTTTGTTATGAAACTTTTTGTCCAGTGCTTTCAATTCTGAAATACTCAGAATATTGAAACATGGACATACTCAAAACTGAGTACATAGAGGTCAGTTCATACTCATTTTAGAAACATAGGCATACTCAAAAAGGATTAGAATCAGTTCAAACTCATTTTTGAAAAATGAAGTACTCAAAAATGAGCACATAGTTCATACTGATTTTTGAAACATGGACATACTCAAATAGGAGCACATGATGTTTTATTCTTGAATGCGTGCATGTTTTCACAAATAAGTATATACATGTTTCAAACTTGAATCATTTTGATTCGGAACCATTTTGACTATGTGACACACTCAGATTTGAGTATTTTTTGCTCAATTTTGAAAATGTCGTTTTTAGAGTGTGTAATGACATGATTGCTTAATTATAAATATATTAAATATACATATGACGTCACCTTTTTCATTTAAAAACCATATGTTAATAACTCAAAATTTATCAAAAAATGTTTGTTTCCTTGAATCAAAAGACAAAGACAACAAATACTTTCGTATAACAATATCTTACCAAATCTCTAATTTCAAGATGGCATATAAATGTATTATATATACAATACCTTTAAAGTAAAAATAATAGCTAACAGGTTCGAATAACAAAATGATCTGATCTCTATTTTTAAGAGGACATGTAATAATATTTTACGTAATTGTTATAGTAAAAAAGGTATAGAAAACATCTTACTAAATAAAACCTACCAGAAAATCTCAATATTGTAAGAAACAAACATATTTAAAGGTATAAGATTCAAAACAAAAATGAAATAAATTGGATTTAATCACAAAATGGAATATAGAAATCAAATGATGATGAAAATTTGAAAAAAAAAAACATTTCGACACGTGTATGTTTAATCATCAGTCGTTAAGAACATTACATGTCACAAAAAATGCATTACTTCTTACAACGATCTCGAAGCCGCAGTGGTCGTCCTATGTCTAAACGTCCGATGTCTTAAACTTATTGAATTTTGCTTTAACATTTTCCCGGTGACATCTTCCGTGATCGGGTCTGCCACAACCGTTCCGGTCAAGTGTTGAAAGCGTATCATCTCTGATGGGTACGCGGACGCCTTTTCCGCGAAGTAGCGGCGATCTACATATACAGCGAATTTGATATATGTATATATTATATATATGAAAGATTCTAATTATTCAGCATCTAAATAACTAAATTTTGAATCTAACACTCTTAAAAAAGTTTAAAAGCAGCGTATTTTTGTTGTTGTTGTTATAATCTACTTATATAGAAAGTTTAAAATAAATAAATTCAGCCATTTTGCAGATTTTGGTTGATCCCGAAATCTATGACGTCATTTGAGCAATTCGATGCTGTTTGCTGTGCTTAGAACTCCTATTATAGGAGTCTTAGCTGTGCCTAACTAAACGCATTCAAAAATTTTCCTGGCAGTTTTATTTATAAGAATTTTTAACTAACTGTAGTATTTAACCAAACAACGTATTTTAACGAAATAGGATCATTTTAATTTTAGCCCCAAGTCTCTGTCTATGCAAAGTTTAATGTGACCCTCTCTTTTTCACAAAATTTATCTATATCTTTCCACCATATTTTACTTTAAAGTTAAAAATTATTGTTTTCATTAATCTTTTACAGATGATAAAATTAATTATACATTTATGAAAATCTGACCAATCATTCTGCAACCCCCCCCCCCCCCCAAAAAAAAAACAAAAAAAAAACTTTTAAACTTTAAATAATATATATAAGAAAGTAAAAGGTCATAGTTTAACTATAAATTTCATATATTTAAACATTTTGCGAATATATTTACAGTAAAATTTTTATTTTTAAAAGCGAACACGCTAAGTCAAAGACCCGAACCCGAAAACTCTATTTCAACTCAACCCGAACCGAAAAAAAAATCATCAACCTGGAACCCGAAAAGGGAAAAATTAACCCATATTTGAATATAATTATGAAAAAAACAGTGGACCCGTGCGAAGATTTCGCACTGCAATCGAATACTTGTTAGCATTATCTAATGCTCTTTAGATGCAGGTTTAAACTTAAGGAAAATTAACCCCTTAAGCATCACGACGTACCTGCGTACGTCATGAAATAACCTGGACGTATGTCCAGGTTGCCAGTTTGGTCTTTTTTTAAATTAAAAATTTTGAATTCACACCAGAAAGTTATGGTAGTAATTTGTATTACTTACCCATCATACGTAGTATAGGGTAAGTCTTGTAATCGTTTTGAAAATCGAAAAAATTTTTTTGACGGATTTACACGTTTCAGACACTGGAGATTCCAAAAAACATATTTTTAGAAAAAATTTTTTGCCGTCCGTCTGTGTGTCTGTAAACGCTCTATCTCCCGAAAAAATTGAGATAGACACTTGCAATTTGGTATGTACTTAGTACGTAATAATGGGAAGAAGCCTATTTCATTTCAATAACCTCGATTAACCGGAACTATTTTTTTCGGACTCTCGAAATATTCGTTCTGATAAAAGGTATATAAAAATTTTCGAAATTGTTTATTTTAAGAACTGAATATAAAAGACAATAAAAAAACATAAATTTTGCATAAAGCATGAAGTCGATCGGATAATGAGTTGCTGAGATATTTGTAATCCTATTTTCCACACTCTTCGATTTTTCATGACCCTGTATTTCATCCAAATTTCACTTCAAAGATATATTTTAATTGGAAATTTGACGCTTAATCAGATGCAATAAACCGCTAGTTAATAGGATTATTATTTTTGGAGTTATAAGGAAAAACCTCTTTCAAGCAATTCAGTAATCGAGCCTATAAAGTTATGACGTCATCAAGCCACGATTTTATTTGAATTGCTATGCATTTTATAAGTAGTTTACACATTTTTGTTTTAATATTTTACATTATGCATATCCATGATGGGTAAGTATTACGGTGGCCCCCAACGACTAGTTTTATATAATGACAGATTTTTCGCGATTGCATAAATTAAAATTATTCTTTTAGAATTTCCGGTATGAATTTTGTATATTTGATTTTTTTAATGAAATTTAACATGTTGAAACATGCTGAATGTTTGTTTCCTTGAATCAAAAGACAAAGACAACAAATACTTTCGTATAACAATATCTTACCAAATCTCTAATTTCAAGATGGCATATAAATGTATTATATATACAATACCTTTAAAGTAAAAATAATAGCTAACAGGTTCGAATAACAAAATGATCTGATCTCTATTTTTAAGAGGACATGTAATAATATTTTACGTAATTGTTATAGTAAAAAAGGTATAGAAAACATCTTACTAAATAAAACCTACCAGAAAATCTCAATATTGTAAGAAACAAACATATTTAAAGGTATAAGATTCAAAACAAAAATGAAATAAATTGGATTTAATCACAAAATGGAATATAGAAATCAAATGATGATGAAAATTTGAAAAAAAAAAACATTTCGACACGTGTATGTTTAATCATCAGTCGTTAAGAACATTACATGTCACAAAAAATGCATTACTTCTTACAACGATCTCGAAGCCGCAGTGGTCGTCCTATGTCTAAACGTCCGATGTCTTAAACTTATTGAATTTTGCTTTAACATTTTCCCGGTGACATCTTCCGTGATCGGGTCTGCCACAACCGTTCCGGTCAAGTGTTGAAAGCGTATCATCTCTGATGGGTACGCGGACGCCTTTTCCGCGAAGTAGCGGCGATCTACATATACAGCGAATTTGATATATGTATATATTATATATATGAAAGATTCTAATTATTCAGCATCTAAATAACTAAATTTTGAATCTAACACTCTTAAAAAAGTTTAAAAGCAGCGTATTTTTGTTGTTGTTGTTATAATCTACTTATATAGAAAGTTTAAAATAAATAAATTCAGCCATTTTGCAGATTTTGGTTGATCCCGAAATCTATGACGTCATTTGAGCAATTCGATGCTGTTTGCTGTGCTTAGAACTCCTATTATAGGAGTCTTAGCTGTGCCTAACTAAACGCATTCAAAAATTTTCCTGGCAGTTTTATTTATAAGAATTTTTAACTAACTGTAGTATTTAACCAAACAACGTATTTTAACGAAATAGGATCATTTTAATTTTAGCCCCAAGTCTCTGTCTATGCAAAGTTTAATGTGACCCTCTCTTTTTCACAAAATTTATCTATATCTTTCCACCATATTTTACTTTAAAGTTAAAAATTATTGTTTTCATTAATCTTTTACAGATGATAAAATTAATTATACATTTATGAAAATCTGACCAATCATTCTGCAACCCCCCCCCCCCCCAAAAAAAAAAAACAAAAAAAAAACTTTTAAACTTTAAATAATATATATAAGAAAGTAAAAGGTCATAGTTTAACTATAAATTTCATATATTTAAACATTTTGCGAATATATTTACAGTAAAATTTTTATTTTTAAAAGCGAACACGCTAAGTCAAAGACCCGAACCCGAAAACTCTATTTCAACTCAACCCGAACCGAAAAAAAAATCATCAACCTGGAACCCGAAAAGGGAAAAATTAACCCATATTTGAATATAATTATGAAAAAAACAGTGGACCCGTGCGAAGATTTCGCACTGCAATCGAATACTTGTTAGCATTATCTAATGCTCTTTAGATGCAGGTTTAAACTTAAGGAAAATTAACCCCTTAAGCATCACGACGTACCTGCGTACGTCATGAAATAACCTGGACGTATGTCCAGGTTGCCAGTTTGGTCTTTTTTTAAATTAAAAATTTTGAATTCACACCAGAAAGTTATGGTAGTAATTTGTATTACTTACCCATCATACGTAGTATAGGGTAAGTCTTGTAATCGTTTTGAAAATCGAAAAAATTTTTTTGACGGATTTACACGTTTCAGACACTGGAGATTCCAAAAAACATATTTTTAGAAAAAATTTTTTGCCGTCCGTCTGTGTGTCTGTAAACGCTCTATCTCCCGAAAAAATTGAGATAGACACTTGCAATTTGGTATGTACTTAGTACGTAATAATGGGAAGAAGCCTATTTCATTTCAATAACCTCGATTAACCGGAACTATTTTTTTCGGACTCTCGAAATATTCGTTCTGATAAAAGGTATATAAAAATTTTCGAAATTGTTTATTTTAAGAACTGAATATAAAAGACAATAAAAAAACATAAATTTTGCATAAAGCATGAAGTCGATCGGATAATGAGTTGCTGAGATATTTGTAATCCTATTTTCCACACTCTTCGATTTTTCATGACCCTGTATTTCATCCAAATTTCACTTCAAAGATATATTTTAATTGGAAATTTGACGCTTAATCAGATGCAATAAACCGCTAGTTAATAGGATTATTATTTTTGGAGTTATAAGGAAAAACCTCTTTCAAGCAATTCAGTAATCGAGCCTATAAAGTTATGACGTCATCAAGCCACGATTTTATTTGAATTGCTATGCATTTTATAAGTAGTTTACACATTTTTGTTTTAATATTTTACATTATGCATATCCATGATGGGTAAGTATTACGGTGGCCCCCAACGACTAGTTTTATATAATGACAGATTTTTCGCGATTGCATAAATTAAAATTATTCTTTTAGAATTTCCGGTATGAATTTTGTATATTTGATTTTTTTAATGAAATTTAACATAGCTGGTATTCAGCATACTATCACTAAATTGAAAATGGTGCTAGTAGTAGGAGAAGGTATGTTTCACCTCAGCAGGATCAATGATCACGGCAGTGGAGGTGTGAGCGGAAATGGGACCGGAAGTTATCCTGGGAGCGGGAGCGGAAGTGTAATAAGATAAGGAACAGGAAGTTTAACCGGAAAGGAAGTAGGATAACGAAGTAGGGGAGGGCTTATTTTATGGGGTCTTCTAGAAGAGGTGAACTTAAAGGGTAGGGGGCTTAATTTTTTGTTTGCTGGAAAATAAAGGGAGATGAAAGGATTGTGCCGACCTATAGGTGAACTGAGATTTAAGAAAATTAAAATGAAAATCCTGCTATAATTTTTTAAAGTAACAGAATGTCAACAGTGCTTTCAGTCGAGTGGAGTTGAGTGGTAGGAATCCTGCTATAAAAAATAATATTAGCAGAATATCCATTTTTTTTTAAGTTTGTAAATAATAGATCTTAATGAAATAATAGGAGCTTTGATGTAATACGAATTGTACCATAAAATGGAAATAATATTAGCAGAATACTAACAGTGGTTTTAGTCGAGTGGAGTTGAGTTGTAGGAATCCTGTTAAAAAAATAATATTAGCAGAATGTTGAAATTTTTTTTTCTTATTTAAACATTAACTTAAATGTGAATGAGATTAAAATAGATGTGAGGGCTAAATTTTTAGAGAGTTAAAATGAAAATCCACTGACGGTTGCTAAATAAAAGGAGGTGATCGACTTTGACAGCATTTTTCTAAAAGTTTATTTATCGAAAAAGGAATCATACGTTTCGATTATATTTATTAACTATCATAGTTTAACATCAAAAAGCAGGTAGACATTCACATCTTCTAGCGTTCGTCGACCTAACTGTTAGGAATTTTCTTCGAACCCATTATTTTCTGACTTTATAAAAGTTTAATATAAAAAATTATTCTTTAAGTATTAACTGAAATGAGATTAAAATAGATATAATGGCTAAATTTTTAAGGATTTAAAATGAAAATTCATCAAAAATTGTGATAGACATGTAAATGAAAGTAATGTGATTGCTTCATAAAAATCTAACATGAAAAAAGCTGGTAGACGTGTACCTTTCGCACTCGTCGACCTAACCGTTCGAAATTTTGTTTAAACTTCTCTCGAGTTCGTCGACCTAAACGTTCAGAGTTTTCGTCGAAATCCGGATATTTTTTTTTATTAACTCACAATAGCTCATTTTTTTTTAAGGGAAGTTTAAATAACATATTTACCAAAGTGTCTTAGAAACATTTCAGAATTCATAAACACATAAGAACCTCACCTATAGGTGCAAGGTTCTGATTTTAAAGCTACTAGACGTTGGAATTTAAACTTCTTGCGCTCGTCGACCTAACCGTGAGCTATGAATGACAAAATAATTTGGCTATGAAAAACACATTAAAGTACTTAATTAGATATATTTCCCCAAATATAGGATAGAAGCGACAACTGTAGATTGATCAAAATGTCTAAATTTAATCAGCATCTATTGGTCAAGGTTCATATTTTTCATCTAGTAGAATATGCGGTTTGGTGAAATTCCGTGCATTAGTTCTTGAGATAGCTATTGCGGAAATCTTGAAAAACACAGCATATCAGCGCCGCCTTTTGGGTGGTATGCACCCAAACCTAATCAACATCTATTTACGTTAAGTTCTAACAGAATATGAAGTTTAATAAAATATCGTGCATTAGTTCTTTAGATATAGCTATCACGGAAATCGTGAAAAATGCTGCATAGTAGCGCCACCTGTTGGACGGTATAAACCCAAACCTTATCTACATCTATTTACCTTAAGTTCCAACAGAATATGAAGTTTGATAAAATTCCGTGTATTAGTTCTTCAGATATAGCTGCCACGGAAATCGTGAAAAACACAGCATATCAGCGCCGCCTTTTGAGTGATATACACCCAAACCTAATCAACATCTATTTACACTAAGTTCTAACCGAATATGAAGTTTGATAAAATTGCATGCATTAGTTCTTCAGATATAGCTATCATGAAAACCGTTGAAAATGCCGTATAGTAACGCCACCTGTTAGGCGCTACTGTAACGAAAATATGGGCGGAATAATAATAAACTTGTCTGCATTTTATCAAACACTATGATGGGTTCGATATATTTTAATATTCAAGCCCTTTAATTATCACAAAATTTATTTACACACTTATAAATTATAGATATATGGGACATTCGACGAGATGTTGATATAGACAGTTATTTACATATTTACAAATTCTAGATTAATTTTATCTTGATTCTGATCATCGTACTATACACAATAAAAGATGATCCTAAATTATATCTTCTAGTAGCACTTTATTCCATGCCCGTCATTCTTTTTCTGGAAAATTGGACGGAATTCTTTTAAATCCTCATTCGTAGCTACTCCTCACAAAACATTCTTTTTTAACTACAAAAAAAAAAACAAAAAAAAAAAAAAAACAGATGCCAATTTCTTTTCCCTAAATTTTTAACCTCTTTTCGAGAGATAATAAAATGTAAAAAGAAGGCAAAAGAAAAAATAACTACGTTGCTATAGCAACGAGCCGCATTTAACAAATAAAATAAAATATAAAAGAAACAATTTTATCGGCATTAGCTAAAGTCGTTTGCATAAATAAAAATATTAATTCACCGATTCCTAACAAAACTATTACCACGGAGAAAGAACCTGGAGGGGAAACTAGAATACGCGAGGATATTGAAAATGCAAGTCATATTTTTTAAACGAAAGAGGGCGCTGTAAAATTTGGCGGCTACCTTTTAACAGAATGTCATTAGATTACATGTTAAATTCCGAAAGTATTTTACTCGGTTATTTTTAATTATAGCAATTATATGTCATAAATTTAAGATGGGGTATAAATGTTTTATTCCGGGATGTAGGCTATGATGATGAGATAAACAAAAGAAAAATCGAAGGAAAAAAAATTAAGTATGTTTAGAGCTCCAAAGGTGAATGCTTTTTATTATACTTTAAAGCTATATGCATGTAATCATTTTTAAACTAAGACTTTTTTTCTAGTATATCGATCTTAGTGTATATGCTTTTAATTTATTTGAGTAAAAGTATTTTGGGGCTTCACTCAAAAGTGCAAGTGTAAGAACTTATTTTTTTTTAAAAATGCCCCCCTTCCCCCTTTCCGTCCCATCATATCTAGAGTAATTAAGGATTTATTTTAACAGTTAAATTTACTGAAACTACTTGACATATTACTTGTAGTAAAAAATAAGTGAAAAATGTAGTCTGCAGATTTACTAATTTCATTCGACTATAAATCTAATTAATATTTCAGTAGTTTTTATCTACAGAGTTGAATAATGAAATATTTAATTCAAATATTTAAACTATATTAAAAACAATAGATTTTTAACAATTTGTGTCGCTTAAAAAAAGTCTTTATTTGAATTGGGAATGCTTGAGCCCCATAAGCCCCTCCTTTGTATATCTAGAGTAATTAGGGATTTATTTTAAAAGTTAATTTTACTGAAACTACTTGATATATTACTTTTAGTAATTAGTAAGTTAAAAATGTTAGCTGCAGATTTTCTAATCTTGTTCTTATTAGATTCATGTAAGTGCAATTTAAAAATTTAATTTGTTTAGTTAGCTGTTCAGTTCAATCAAAAGATTTAATTTTAAATAGACAAAAGGGCAGTTACAACAGAAAAATATAAAACTACATTTAAAACTGAATTCTATTAGTTAGAGGTATTTTTAAGGAGTTAAATATCTATAATTTTATTTATTTATTTTTGTGCATGGAAAGTGGAGAGGGGGGGGGGGTCCTAAAAATTTCATCTTAATCAAAGAAAAAATGCTTAAAATGTGCTCCTTAGTTTGATTAAACTGTGTTAAATAAATAAATAAATAAATAAAGTGTCTGGACCAGTTTGGGTCCTGTGACATCAGAATCATTATTTTATCCATCAATGTAATTCATTTGTAAACTAAAAAGTATTTTGGGGCTTCATTCAGAAGTCCAAGTGCAAGAACTCATTTAAAAAAATATATATAAATATATTTGCCTCTCTCATAAGTGCAATTTAAAAATTTAATTTGATTACTTAGCTGTTCAATTAAATCAAAAGATTTTATTGATTGTAAATTAGGAAAAAGAACTCATTTAAATAACAAATTTAATATTTACAAAGAAAAAAATATTTAGGTATATATGGTTTTTAATAACTGTATAATTATCAAATTGTAAGGTAAGCATGTTACCTTTTCTATCTGCAGCAGTGTTTATGAAAGAGGAAGCATTTATGTATGATAAAAAAAATGAGAGTTTTTGGACCATTCATAACTAACATTATATTAAAGTCACAATTTACGATTCTTGCAAAAATTAGCTAATAGAGACTATTATTTATTCAAGTTTTATTTCCCAAATAATTAAGATAAAAATTTGTTTTTAAATGTATATAATATTAATTGCATAGATATAAAAAGTTATGAGTTATTAAATTATTCAAAGGTTATCGATATATGCGCAAGATTAAAACTTATTCCAGAAAATTTGAATAATACTTTTAATCTCTAAAAATTATACGTCCATTCCGTATTTCTTCGCAGTACAATATCCGTGATATTTATTTTTAAATGACTATTCAGATGTTTTTGTCAGGATGAACTCTTATTTAAAGAGTTATAAAAAGCAATCGAAACGCCAAATATCTATTAAAATATATGCATGGTGTGAAGAAAACTTTATTTAATGAAATTTCTACTTGTTTGACTTTTTTAAAGTTCAAATTTTCAAGCAAAAACATTTAAAAAATGAATGCTTTTCGCATTGAAAAGCATTGCAGAAGCAGGTTAAGATCGCCGTCAGTTTACCGTAGCGCCATCTATGAGGAGAAAAACTGTATTGTAAAATTTCAACGTTACTTTCCCCTCCATCTATCTTACTCCGTGACTATTACATTCAAACCTAATTAAGCGCCAATTTATGTCAACGTCTAACTGAATCTGAAGTTTAATTATATTCCCTGCGTTAGTTCCTGAGATAGAGCGGTCACAAAATTTATATCAAATGCAGACTATCAGGCAGACAGACAAACAAACATTTCCCAAAAGTAGTTAAATCATGTTCCAGAATCCCACAACATGTAAAACGGAAGGCGAAAATTTTCACGATTCCATCACTTCCTTCTTATGCATATAGAAGAAAACAATACAAGTATTTCTCTGAAATAGTGCTTGGTTTTTCAGGTAACAGCTCATAATAAACAATTCACTCAGAAACAATTTCAAATCTTTTAATAAAAGTCTTGTTTTTTGTACATTTTTACTTTTATTCCCAGTTGTATCTACGTATTATATTAAAACCTCCCCGTCCGTTTGTATTTCACAGCTACTCCTTCTAGAATATGAAACATTGAGAGATTAAATTAACACAATTTATACGCCTGGTTTCACAGGGAAGCTCCCCATAAGCGCATACTGAAAAAAACCTGAAAAAATTGGAGAATATTCTTGTCATTAGGGTATATACATTGACATATATGTCAATAAAAAAATTTCCTACGGAACTTCGATATGGCGTCCGTAAGAAAATGACGAAAATTTAAAAATTTTTTTGGTCGTCGGTTGGCGACACAATAATTTTTTTTAAAAAAATACGCATTTACAATACATATTCTTTTAGGAAAACGTTTTCTACTCTTTATACTGAACTAGTTTAACTTAAATAAATACACTTTTATAACTACGGTTTTATCATGTACATAATATGTAAATATAAAGAAATTTAAACATCGTATTATACGATTTAGAACGAAATATAAATTGATTAAAATCGCTTCAAACTCAAAATTAGTAGTGTCGGAGACAAAAGAACGGTATTGTTGCCATGGAAACAACGATTTATTCAATATCGAAATTTATAACGACAGTATTCTTAATCAGTTAGTTAATTTTAAAATGCACTTAAAACATATCCAACTGGTGAAACCATGCAAAATTAAATCACTG
This sequence comes from Maratus michaelseni, assembly GCA_963931845.1. Taxonomy (NCBI): domain Eukaryota; kingdom Metazoa; phylum Arthropoda; class Arachnida; order Araneae; family Salticidae; genus Maratus; species Maratus michaelseni. The sequence continues at coordinate 164,982,356 of OZ007597.1, forward strand.
CTGCAACACGCAACTTATTATATGAATCGTTTATTTAAGAAAGGGCACAAGTAACATTTTTCAAATTTTACACCAGAGATAAAAAACTGTTTATGTGGCAGGATTTTTTTGTGTTTTGCAATTCTTTGGATTGCATGTTAGGAAGGGTAATAAAATACACTTTGCACACGCTTTTCAGATTATTTGAATGAAAAGGGCGATTTCTGTAATTTATTTTATTATTATTTTTTTTAAATCTTGGACATGTGCCTTTTCTAAATTAAACACAGGTAAACTGGGAGTTCAAACAGTGAACATATCATATGAAAAATCAATGCTTTAATAAACAATAAGTGCACAAAATAGTGAAAAACATTGAGTTGAGATATGCCTCTTTTGTCATTGAAAGCTTTACTCTGTGCACTGTCTAGTGTTGTAGTCTTTACAATGCTGTCGTGGAAGGACTTTTTGCCTCTTCTCTTACATATTTCAGAACTTAAGGACACGTAATACATATACAGATTATGTGCCGTTTCTAAAATAAACCTGTTTTTCTAACGTCCGTAACAATGAATGGAGTCGAGTTAGAAATGTGCCCTTTCAAAACATAATGAGGCTACCCAAGTAGAATATATTTTTATCAAAACAGATTATTTTTAGATAGAATAAACAATGTAAGGCTAATATTTTATAGGAATTATTTTGGTAGGTTTATTATAAGTTCATTTAACAATTCCTTATTAGCGGCAAAGTCCTATTTCTTCCATTGTGAATTTCTCTTTTGATGTCAAAAAATGGTTGTCTACTTTTGGATGCCAGCCAAAACACACTGGCAATTTTTAGAAATGTATAAAGGTAGTGACAACAAACGGCGGTATCTCTTTACCTTTCATCGCGCTCACATCACTTCTAAATAATACAAATTTATATTTTTTTTGCTACATTTTACAATTTCAATTCTTACATCATCAATTAGAAAAAAAAATTAGCTTTCGATTGAAATTTATTTGAAAAGTGCCGCTTAATTTAACGACTTTTTAAATAATTTTCAAGCACGAAATGTTTTCCGATTCTATCTCAACAATGACTATCAGTTTGCTTCAATAATGTAAAATAGCCCCTGGGAAAGATGACACAATTGAAAATACAGGGTGATTATAAAAAAAACTATCCCGACATTTGGGCCCCTAACTATCATACCATACACAGAAACTGAATGAAATTTTGGCAAAAGCTATTTTGAGGTATGCGCTCAAGAATTATATGAAAAACAACAGTGTCACTCAAACAGTTACGGTTTCAGTGAGAAAATTAAAAAAAAAATCAAATGGCAACACCCAGTTTTTTGTATTGGAATGTGATCTCCATTGTGAAAAACCCTAAATAGCGTTGGAACGGCAACTGTAGCTTGAAAATCACCGGCGGTAGATAGGCTAAAAGTGAAGACAACCAATAAGGACAGAGAAGCAGCATAAAATAAAGCATTTTATTGTGTTTCACAAATTTTCCACATGACCTCCTTCATACACGATGACACGTTGCATGCGGCTTATGGTGGATAGCACTACAGCACGTATCATGGTAATAGGAATCTCTTGAATCGCAGTTCTGATGGCATCTTTCAAATCAGATGCAGTGTGAGGACGAAACTGATACACTTTGGATTTCAGATATCCCCACAGCCAGAAATCCATTGGTGTCAGATCAGGAGATCTTGGTGGCCACGGAAACGGGAAATGACGGGAGATAAGTCTGTCACCAAACTGTTGAGTTAAGACATGTTTGACTGAAGACCCGACATGTGGTGGAGGAGCGCCATCTTCCATCAACACAACTTCAGATAGAGCATTTTGCCGTTGCAATGCGGGAATCGCGTAATGAGTTAACATGTCCAGATAGCGAGCACTCGTTACTGCATAATTTCCCTGTCCACCGCCGATAGACGATTGCGATTATCATGCTTTCTGATTAGTTGTTAAACCGAACGCTTCTTAAGTCATTACTGGTTGAACTTGGTTTCTTATATAATATCTATTAATTTCTATATAATCTAATTAATTTATAACTGTAATATAATAAATATTATAGTAATATAATCTAATTAATTTCTATATAATCTAATCTCTATCTAATCTAATATTTCTATATAATCTAATAATATATATTAATTTCTTATATTATATCTTCCTATATCTTCATAATCCTCTAAAATACCGGAAATGACTTAAAAAGCGTTTGATTTTACAAATAATCAGAAAGCGTAAAAGTCCCAATCGTCGATCGGCGGTGGAGATGGAAATTATACCTCGTTACTGTACACGTTTGCAGATCACCGGCAGTAACCTCTTCAAAAAAGTAAGGGCTGAGGATGAACGTACTCGTTATACCACACCACACAGTCACTTTTTCCTCGTATAATGGACGTGCATGCACATAATGTGGATTATTCTCTGCCCAGTGCACACAATTTTTCGAATTCACGTTACCAGTTAACGAGAAATACGCCTCATCTGTCCACAGAATGCGTAAAAGCCAGCTGCTATCATCATCGTACCGGATAAGGAATTGATTTGCAAAATCCAGCCGTAATTGATAGTCTCCCGCTTCCAACATCTGGACACGCTGGAATCGGTACGGAAACATGTTTAGAACAGAGCGCAGAATCTTGCGTACAGTTGAATTCGGCAGATCCAGAACACGTGAAACACCGCGTGCAAATGCGGGACGAACTGTGCTTATCGTCTGATGGACTTCTGCAACAGCTTCCACAGGAACGGAAGGTTGTCCAGACCGAGGTCGATCGCATGTGCAACCAGTTTCTTCAAATTTATGAATCAAGTTCCGTACAGCTTTGACAGTGCACGGGCCTAGCCGTAATCCTTGGTTTCTGCGGTAAACACGCAATGTCTCTGCGGCATTTTGTCCATTCAGGTAATAAATCTTTACGATTTCCCCACGTTCTTTCCCTGAAAGCGGCATCTTGTTTGGAATGGCACAATGGCAGAAAGGAACATACGCGGCTCGCATTTCGCAGTGTCTTTTCTTTCACCTAGCGTGACGACGTCAGTCATGACTGTGTCTTACGTAGAACCCGAAATTTGCGTTTCTTGGTTTCTTCTTCTCGTTTTGTGGAGAACTAATCAGGCTGGGATATCAGCCAAAGAAACGGTGTGACATGTGACGTAAATGAAATGAAAATTAATGCTCGGGTGCACGGCAAAGTCCTTTTTACTTTTCCCTTGCCTAGTTCCGGTGATTTTCATGCTACAGTTCCCGTTTCAACGCTATTTAGTGTTTTTCACAATGGAGATCACATTCCAATACAAAAAACTGCGTGTTGCCATTTGATTTTTTCGAAAATTTCTCACTGTAACCGTAACTGTTTGAGTGACACTGTTGTTTTCCATATCATTCTTGAGTGGCGCGGACGGTAAAGCTCGGTTCTCGTAAGATCACCGAAAGCCAAGCAGCATCGACCAAGGTCAGTGTTTGGGAGGGTGCATCGTCTATCCTCTCTCGTCTGCCTCTGCTGTGGAACCGTGTACGTTAATGGGAGCTGGTGCACGTTAAATCTGTTCGTGGCTCCAAAGTCCTCCAAGTTCTATACAAGCGTTATCTCTGGGGGTGCCAATCCAGATGCAGGTCTCTCATCTGGAATTGGTTCAAAATTATGAGACCTGTTTCCATGTCAGCTATATATAGAAGCCAAAAAAGGCTAAATAAAAAGCTGCAAAATAAACAAACAAGCATCATTCTTGAGCGCATACCTCAAAATACCTTTTGCCAAAATTTCATTCAGTTTCTGTGAATGGTATGATAGTTAGGGGCCCAAATGTCGGGAAATTTTTTTTATAATCACCCTGTAGATTTCTCTAACCATCATAAAAAGTGAAAAAATATTACAAAAATAACCCTGATAAATTATAAGATCAGATTGTCCATAAGATAGAGCATTTTGGCGCTAAACTAAAATCTGTCAAAAAAAATAAATAAAATAAAAACTATTTTCAGTTTATGTTTAACATAAAATTAATATGTTGATTTCGGTGATGTGTATGTTGCATCAGAATATGCTAGGAATTGTATTATTTTATTTTTTTAAAGACCCATTGTGTATTTAACTGTATAAAAGTGAAAAGATCCCCTACTGTGATGGAAAAGGGATAATCATTCTGATTATGTAAAGGGACCGAAGAAACCATACAAATAAATTACACTTGAAAACATTAAAAATCTCCCTCATCTGCAGATTGATTTATTATTATAAAAAAAAAAAAAAAAAATCTTCTTCTTTACATAAAAATTGATTAGCTTAAAACAGTGGATGCGTTTTAGAAGATATGGATTTGAAATGAACAATGATTAAAGAGGACATTTTAAAACTTTTAATTTAAACATTTAAAAACTTTTTATATTGTTATAGCATTTTTTTTTTTTTTCCCGTCAAGTTTCGACGGGTTCTATCTAGGTGTGATTAAATTGCACATTTAAGGAAATAAAAACTTTTTTCCACATATTTAAAGCTTCAGGACTTTATTTTAGAAAGCAAAAAATCGTCTGCCGAAAAATCATTTCATCCTAGATTTTCTGAGTTTCAACCAAGGAGGTTAAACGAAAACACTGTCCAACTCCATGTATTATGAATTAGAAAGTTATTGACCCTATTAACTCGAAATGTATTTAACCCCTTAAAAGATGGTGGGATATTATATATCCTACTTAATTTTTATCCCCAAATAACACATTGGCACTGGAATTTTGGAATACAATTTTGTTTTTATAATTTGCGTGAAGAAAAGATTGTACTTATTTTCAGATAAATTGCATTAAAGGGGAAACGCAGATTTCAACTAATTATTTTATAAAGATGGATATTTAAAATTTTCACAAGGGAGAAAAAAAAAAAAAAAGAATGGTTTAGTGCCGAAAAATTAAATTTTTCCAGAAATCGGAATTTTTTTTTTTTTGCATAACTTCGTCCTGTTGACGTCATTTTTAATAAATCGAAATATTTTTTTGTTGCGAAAGAAAAAAAGAATTATCAAATGTTTGTAAATTCTTATTGACCCTATTAATTCGAAATGATTTAACCCCTTAAAAGACAGTGGGATATTATATATCCCACTTAATTTTAATCTTCAAACGACACATTGGCACTGGAATTTCGAAATACAGTTTTGCTTTTCTGGAGGCACGGCAGTGCCTCCGCCAAGTCGAGAAAGCACAGCCGTAAGCATACTTTTCTGGAAGCAACTCCGGGCACTTTTGACCCCCCCATATCTCCGCGCTGGAGTATCCCAAAAATTTTAAACTTCAATTATAGAGAGTATTTGGCACACAGGACCAAAATTTAAAATTACAACTTTCTGTCTTTTCTAGTTCAGGCGATATATGAACTCAAACATTCGATTTTTTGTCACTTCTTACTCACTTGTTCACGCGTCATCAAAAAGATTGGGTAGATCCCGTAGCCCCAGAAACTTGACATTTGGAAAAAAGGTAGTGTTTAGGATACAAAGAAAGGAAAAATTATAAAATCCAGAAAATTCGAAAAAAAAACATTCGAAAATTCAACAAATTCCATCAAAATTGAAAATTGAAAATAATACGATCTTGTAGTCTTGGAAACTTAAGATTTGGTGTGAAGGTAGTGTTTAACATCCAGAAAAAGAAAACATCAAAAACACCAAAAAAATCGAAAGCAAAATTGAAAAAATCGAAAAAATTGAAAAAAACCGAAAATTTGAAGACAATCCGATTTTGTTGCGCTAGAAAATTCAAATTAGGAATAAAGGTAGTATTTAGGATACAGAAAAAGAAAAATTAAAAAAATCCAGAAAATTCGAAAAAAAAAATAAAAAAATTCGAAAAAAATTGAAAAAATGAAAATAATTTGATACGATAACGCTCGTATTTATAAATTAATTTGGATGAAACTAATTGTGTGTATTAAGCTCACCAATGCCTCGACCGAGTTCGTTGGCCAGCTTGGTCCGCCATCTTGTTTCAAGATGGCGGCCACGGAAAATTTTAAAACTAAAATAAATATACAAAAAAGTTAAAAATTCAAGTTTATTTTTTAATTAGGTGTTAGGACTTGATACAAGAATTCCAGTGAAACAAAACAGCACATTACAAAAAACCAACGATAAATTTATGGTCAATAATGGTCAAGCAGGTGCAATCCCGAATGAATACTCCGTGTTATTATAACTGTAACTTTGACTTCGAAATTTTGATACGTTGCATTTTCTATTTGTTGATATTTTTGAACTATGATTTACGCTAAGTGAAATGTTGTTGTTGAAGAGGGATTTTCCATGTAAATCCGAAACGTCCAATTTTAATATGTTTTTAATGTTTTATGAAAGTGTATTGTAATGTCTGTAATTTTAATGATTTTAATATAAATTTATAAGTTTTAGTGAACGCGATTTCTCGCAAATTATTTTCTTTCATTGTTGTAATCATTTTCCCAATTATACGCATAAAACTATATATTCATATCCATTAGCGACAAATTCTCGCCAAACTTGACGACAATTGGCGAAATCTCGCCAAATTTGGCGACAAAAATAAGTCTTCATAAATGAAGCCAACTTGGCTATAGCTCAATAATTTGGCGAATTTCTTATTCAAATTCAGTGTAAACGAATCTTTTGTAAACGGTTTCTTTGCATTTTAACTTGCTGTTTTCGAGTAACATTAGCTAAAATTTTAAAACGAAGATATAGGAAAGCTACCTTTTCCTGCCGGTACAGGCCGGAGGACTTTTTTATGAGTTGTCGGATGCAATCTATGTTTTGCATTAAATAAAGTAAAACATTGAAAAACAAATCCCACAGGATGGGGATAGTTTGTTTTAGATAGGTTTTAAGATAATTGTCCTATTAGCTAGTACACCTTCCGTTATTGTTTTGTGTTATTTTCCCCGGATTATGCTTTTCTTTTCTTTTGTTTACGAATTTTGTAATAGAAAAGTTCCGCTATAGACTGGCTACGTTATAGACCTTTTTTTTTATAGACAGGTTCATTTTCTTTCACAGGCTTTACTCTATTTAATTTATATATGAAATATTTGTTGTTAAAAGATGTTGGTCGCACAAAAATTTTCACATCTCTCCCTCCCTCCCAACATTACTGGTTGGTTATGGCTTGATAGTCCTTTCTAAATAAAATCATGGTGATTCTAAGATTCTCTTGATTTATCTCTAAATTGAACATAAACGATCCTAAGAAAACGGATCAATGAATTACTATATTGGCATGAGGAAATTTAGTTGCAGAATAATGGAGCATATTAGCTAACATTAAGTCTAATAGGAAAACCACAGCCTTGGCAAGATTGTATTAACAAGAAACCATCCAAATACATTTTTATGAAAGTAATATAATTTTTCCCTCGAATCTATACAAACCATGCATTATAAGAAAAACCGGTACTTCTCTATTATCCTGTCGACCACTTTTCATAACAAAAAACATCGCCAAACTGTAAGATTAAACGCCAAAAATGCAGTCCCATTTACTTGATGTCAGAAGCATTACACGTGTTTCTTATGTCATCAAGTGGTTTTTAATTCGACATTTGCGTGTATTTTTCATTATGTTTTACCGATTTATCTGGAGGCACGGCAGTGCCTCCGCCAAGTCGAGAGAGGACAGCCGTAAGCATACTTTTCTGGAAGCAACTCAGGTCACTTTTGACCCCCCATATCTCCGCGCTGGAGTATCCCAAAAATTTGAAACTTCGTTTTTCTAGAGTATTTGGCACACAGGACCAAAATTTAAAATTACAACTTTCTGTCTTTTCTAGTTCAGACGATATATGAACTCAAACATTCGATTTTTTGTCACTCACTCACTCACTCGTTCACACGTCATCAAAAAGATTAGGTAGATCCCTTAGCCCTAGAAACTTGACATTTGGAAAAAAGGTAGTGTTTAGGATACAAAGAAAGGAAAAATTATAAAATCCGGAAAATTCGAAAAAAAAAAAACATTCGAAAATTCAACAAATTCCATCAAAATTGAAAATAATACGTCTTAACTTATAATCTTGTAGTCAAGAAACTTAAGATTCGGTGTGAAGGTAGTGTTTAGTATCCAGAAAAAGAAAACATCAAAAACACCAAAAAAATCGAAAGCAAAATTGAAAAAATCGAAAAATTTCAAATAATCCGATTTTGTTACGCTAGAAACTTGGAATTCGGAATAAAGGTAGTATTTAGGATGCAAAATAAGGAAAAATTAAAAATTCCGGAAAATTCGAAAAAAAAATCAAAAATTCGAAAAAAATAGAAATAATTTGATTTTTTAGACTTAGAAACTTAAAATTCGTAGTAAAGATAGTGTTTAGGATTCAGAATAAGTTAAAATAAAAAACGGAATAACATTCGAAAATAAAAACAAAAAATCGAAAAAATCAGGAAAATCGAAAAATAAGGATAGTTTGAAAATAATTCAATTTCATAGCGCTAGAAACTTGAAATCTGGAATAAAGGTAATATTTAAGATACTAAATAAGGGGAAAAAAAATGGATAATTCAAAAAATACCCATAAATTAGTGCAGACGATATATGAACTCAAAGTTTTGATTTTTTGTCACTCACACACTCACTCACTCTCGCGTCATCAAAAAGATTGGGTAGATCCCGCAGCCACAGAAACTTAAAATTTGGAATAAAGCTAGTGTTTCGGATACAAAGAAAGGAAAAATTATAAAATCCGGAAAATTAAAAAAAGACATTCGAAAATTCAAAAAAATTGAACAAAATTGAAAATTGAAAATAACACGATCTTGTAGTCTAAAAAACTTAAAATTTGGTGTGATAGTAGTGTTTAGAATTCAGAAAAAGAAAACATCAAAAACACAAAAAAAAATTGAAAAAAAAATCAAAAAATCGAAAATTTTCAAATAATCCAATTTTGTTGCGCTAGAAACTTGGAATTCGGAATAAAGGTAGTATTTAGAATGCAAAATAAGGAAAAATTAAAAAATCCAGAAAATTCGAAAAAAAATCAAAAATTCGAAAAAAATTAAAATAATTTGATCTTTTGCCCTTAGAAACTTGAAATTCACGGTAAAGATAGTGTTTAGGATTCAGAATAAGTTAAAATAAAAACGCAATGAAATTCGAAAATAAAATTCAAAAATTCAAAGAAATCGAAAAATAAGGAACTTGTGCAAATAATTCGATTTCATAGCGCTAGAAACTCGAAATTTGGAATAAAGGTAATATTTAAGATACTAAATAAGCAAACATTAAAAAATATATATATATAAAGAAAGAAAGAAAAAAAAGAAAGAAAGAAAGAAAAAGAGAGAAATTGAAAATAATATGATCTCGTACTCTTAGAAACTGAAAATTTGGTGTAAAGGTAGTGTTTAGGATTCAGAAAAAGAAAAAATTAAAAACACAACAAAAATTGAAAAGAAAATAAAAAAATCGAAAAAAAAAAACGAAAATTTGAAAATAATTCAATTTTGTAAAGCTAGAAACTTAAAATTTGGAATAAAGGTAGTATTTAGGATACAAAAAAAGAAAGAAATAAAAAAAATCTGTAAAATTTGAAAAAAAATTCAAAAATTTGAAAAATTGAAAAAAAAAATCGATTTTGTAGCTTTAGAACTTAAAATTCGACGTAAACTTATTGTTTAGGATACAGAAAAAGGAAAAATTAAAATACAATAAATTCGAAAATAGAATGAAAAACTCGAAAAAGATCAGAAATTTCAAAATAATTCGATTTTGTAGAGCTAGAAACTTGAAATTTGTAATAAAGGATACAAAATAAGAAAAAATTAAAAAATCCAGAAAATTATAAAAAAAATTCGAACAAAAATCAAAAATTGAAAATAATTTTATCTTGTAGTCTTAGAAACTTAAAACTTGGTGTAAAGGTAGTATTTACTAATCAATAAAAGGAACAATTAAAATATTCGTTATATTCGAAAATAAAATCGAAAAATCGAAATATCTTTAAGAAATCGAAAATTCGAAAACAATTTGATTTTGTACTGCTAGAAACATTAGTTTTAAGATAATTGTCCTATTAGCTAGTACAACGCCCCTAATTGTTTTATGTTATTTCCCCCGGATTATGGTTTCTTTTCTTTCGTTTACGAATTTCATTATAGAAAAGTTCCGCTATAGACTGTCTACGATATAGGCGATTTCTTTATAGACAGATTTGTTTTCTTTCACAGGTTGTACTCTATTTACTTTACATATGAAATATGGATTGTTAAATGATGTTAGCTGATTTTGTAGTCCTAGAAGCTTGACATTTGGCAGAAAGGCAGGGTTTAGTACACAAAGTAAGGAAAAATTAAAAAATCCGTAAATAATAAAAAAAAAAAAAGACTAAAAAAGCGAAAAAAAAAAACATCGAAAAAAGGAATATAGTTTGATTTATTGGAAATTTCCGGAAATTTTAATTTTGGCTTTCTTTTTATACTAAAATGTTCTTTTATGTTAAATATCAAGTATCTAGGGCTGCGAGTAATATCTCAGATGTATAGCACCTATCCTGGAAGCAATTGAGAGTACTTTTGACACTCCCCCTCCCATAACTTAGTGCTTGCCTAGGATTCTGAAATCTCTTTTTATCTACAGTACTTTGCAAACGAAACTAAAGCTACAAATTTTTGATACCTGTAAATAATAGGGACAGAGTGTGGGCTTAGCGAAAATCAGTGGATGATCTCCAAAAAGAACCCAAAATCAAGAAAAGGAGGATTACTTACAAAAAGAAGTGAAATCTCATCAAAAAGTCACCTGTAAAAAATCCAGCCAAGTCTCGTAACTCATTTACCATAAAAAGTACTGAGATCGTATAAAGCCAAGTTTAACTATCTTATTAACTCTGAAATTTTCATTCACAAATCACTCCTAGTCTCTGCATCTTTAGTTAATTATTATTTTGTGACTTGGCAATTACGCAGCACAGGGAAGTTATTACACCTTACTATGTTATGGGATGGGATAATTTAATTAAGACAAATTATATACGCACAGGGAAGTTATTACACTTTAATATGTTATAGTATTATTTGATTAAGACTAACTATATACATCACATTCTCGTGCTACGCAATTGCCAAGTCACAAAATAATAATTAACTAAAGATGTAGAGACTAGGAGTGATTTGTGAATGAAAATTTCAGAGTTAATAAGATAGTTAAACTTGGCTTTATACGATCTCAGTACTTTTTATGGTAAATGAGTTACGAGACTTGGCTGGATTTTTTACAGGTGACTTTTTGATGAGATATAATTTACGTGAAGAAAAGATTTCACTTATTTTTAAATATATTGGATTAAACAGGAAACTTCAACTAATTAATTTTGGGAGATGGATATTAAAAATGTTCACAAGGAAAGAAAAAAAATGGTTTTGTGCCGAAAAATCTGGAGGCACGGCAGTGCCTCCGCCAAGTCGAGAGAGGACAGCCGTAAGCATACTTTTCTGGAAGCAACTCAGGGCACTTTTGACCCCCCCCCCCCCATATCTCCGCGCTGGAGTATCCCAAAAATTTGAAACTTCGTTTTTCTAGAGTTTTTGGCACACAGGACCAAAATTTAAAATTACAACTTTCTGTCTTTTCTAGTTCAGACGATATATGAACTCAAACATTCGATTTTTTGTCACTCACTCACTCGTTCACGCGTCATCAAAAAGATTAGGTAGATCCCGTAGCCCTAGAAACTTGACATTTGGAAAAAAGGTAGTGTTTAGGATACAAAGAAAGGAAAAATTATAAAATCCGGAAAATTCGAAAAAAAAAAAAAAAAAAACATTCGAAAATTCAACTAATTCCTTGAAAATTGAAAATAATACGATCTTGTTGTCTTAGAAACTTAAGATTCGGTGTGAAGGTAGTGTTTAGTATCCACAAAAAGAAAACATCAAAAACACCAAAAAAATCGAAAGCAAATTTGAAAAAATCGAAAAATTTCAAATAATCCGATTTTGTTGCGCTAGAAACTTGGAATTCGGAATAAAGGTAGTATTTAGGATGCAAAATAAGAAAAAATTAAAAATTCCGGAAAATTCGAAATTTTTTTTTTCAAAATTCGAAAATTTCGAAAACAATTGACAAAATTAAAATAATTTGATTTTTTAGCCTTAGAAACTTAAAATTCGCAGTAAAGATAGTATTTACGATTCAGAATAAGTTAAAATAAAAAACGAAATAAAATTCGAAAATAAAATCAAAAATCGAAAAAAAAGGAAAATTTGAAAATAATTCGATTTCATAGCGCTAGAAACTTGAAATTTGGAATAAAGGTAATATTTAAGATACTAAATAAGGAAAATATAAAAAATATGGATAATTCAAAAAATACCCATAAATTAGTGCAGACGATATATGAACTCAAAGTTTCGATTTTTTGTCACTCACACTAGAGCTCCTATAATATACTCACACACTCACTCACTCTCGCGTCATCAAAAAGATTGGGTAGATCCCGCAGCCACAGGAACTTAAAATTTGGAATAAAGCTTTCGGATAAAAAGAAAGAAAAAATTATAAAATCCGGAAAATTAAAAAAAACATTCGAAAATTAAAAAAAATCGAACAAAATTGAAAATAACACGATCTTGTAGTCTTAAAAACTTAAAATTTGGTGTGAAGGTAGTGTTTAGAATTCAGAAAAAGAAAACATCAAAAACACAAAAAAAAATTGAAAATAAAATCAAAAAATCGAAAATTTTCAAATAATCCAATTTTGTTGCTCTAGAAACTTGGAATTCGGAATAAAGGTAGTATTTAGGATGCAAAATAAGAAAAATTAAAAAATCCAGAAAATTAAAATTCGAAACAAAATTGAAAAAAAATGAAAATAATTTGATCTTTTGGCCTTATAGAAACTTAAAATTCGCGGTAAAGATAGTGTTTAGGATTCAAAATAAGTTAAAATAAAAACGCAATAATATTTGAAAATAATTCGATTTCATAGTGCTAGAAACTTGAAATTTGGAATAAAGGTAATATTTAAGATACTAAATAAGGAAACATTAAAAAATATGGATAATTTAAAAAAAGAGAGAAATTGAAAATAATATGATCTCGTAGTCTTAGAAACTGAAAATTTGGTGTAAAGGTAGTGTTTAGGATTCAGAAAAAAAAAAAATAAAAATAAAAACACAACAAAAATTGAAAAAAAAAAAAAAAAAAAAAAAAAAAAAAAAAAAAAAAAAAAATCGGAAAAAAAAAAAAAAAACGAAAATTTGCAAATAATTCGATTTTGCAAAGCTAGAAACTTAAAATTTGGAATAAAGGTAGTATTTAGGATACAATAAATAAAAAATCTGTAAAATTCGAAAAAAAAAAAAAAAAATCGAAAATTCGAAAAATTGAAAAAAAAATTCGATTTTGTAGCTTTAGAACTTAAAATGCGGCGTAAAATTATTGTTTAGGATACAGAAAAAGGAAAAATTAAAACACAATAAATTCGAAAATAGAATAAAAAACTTGAAAAAGATCGGAAATTTCAAAATAATTCGATTTTGTAGCGCTAGAAACTTGAAATTTGTAATAAAGGATACAAAATAAGAAAAAATTAAAAAATCCAGAAAATTATAAAAAAAATTTGAAAACAATCAAAAATTGAAAATAATTTTATCTTGTAGTCTTAGAAACTTAAAACTTGGTGTAAAGGTAGTATTTACTATTCAATAAAAGGAACAATTAAAATATTCATTAAATTCGAAAATAAAATAAAAAAATCGAAATATCTTTAATAAATCGAAAATTCGAAAACAATTTGATTTTGTACTGCTAAAAACATTAGCTTTAAGATAATTGTCCTATTAGCTAGTTACAACGCCCCTAATTGTTTTATGTTATTTCCCCCGGATTATGGTTTTCTTTTCTTTCGTTTGCGAATTTCGTTATAGAAAAGTAACGCTATAGATTGGCTACGATATAGGCGATTTCATTATAGACAGGTTTGTTTTCTTTCACAGGTTGTACTGTACTTACTTCACATATGAAATATGGATTGTTAAATGGTGTTAGCCCCACGAACAGTTTCACAGCTCCCCCTACCCTCCCGACATTACTGGCTGGTTATGGCTTGATAGTCATTTCTAAATAAAATCATGGTGACTCTAAGATTCACTTGATTTATCTCTAAATTGAACCTAAATGATCCTAAGAAGACGGATCAAATAATTACTATATTGGCATGACAATCAGGTAACTTAGAATTAAAATCGAAAAATCAATAAATTTATAAAAAGTCGAACATTTGAAAATAATTTTGTAGTCCTAGAAGCTTGACATTTGGCAGAAAGGCAGGGTTTAGTACACAAAGTAAGGAAAAATTAAAAAATCCGTAAATAATAAAAAAAAAACGACAAAAAAAAAAACATCGAAAAAAGGAATATAGTTAGATTTATTGGAAATTTTAATTTTGGCTTTCTTTTTATACTAAAAAGTTCTTTTATGTTAAATATCAAGTATCTAGGGCTGCGAGTAATATCCCAGTTGGATAGCACTTATCCTGGAAGCAATTGAGAGTACTTTTGACACTCCCCCTCCCATAACGTAGTGCTTGCCTAGGAACCTGAAATCTCTTTTTATCTACAGTACTTTGTAAACGAAACTAAAGCTTCAAATTTTTTATACCTGTAAATAATAGGGACAGAGTGTGGGCTTAGCGAAAATCAGTGGATGATCTCCAAAAAGAACCCAAAATCAAGAAAAGGAGGATTACTTACAAAAAGAAGTGAAATCTCATCAAAAAGTCACCTGTAAAAAATGCAGCCAAGTCTTGTAACTCATTTACCGTAAAAAGTACTGAGATCGTATAAAGCCAAGTTTAACTATTTTATTAACTCTGAAATTTTCATTCACAAATCACTCCTAGTCTCAACATCTTTAGTTAATTATTATTTTGTGGCTTCGCAATTACGCAGCACAGGGAAGTTATTACACCTTGCTATGTTATGGGATGGGATGGGATAATTTATATAAGGCAAATTATATACGCACAGGGAAGTTATTACACTTTAATATGTTATAGTATTATTTGATTAAGACTAACTATATACATCACATTCTCGTGCTACGTAATTGCCAAGTCACAAAATAATAATTAACTAAAGATGTAGAGACTAGGAGGGATTTGTGAATGAAAATTTCAGAGTTAATAAGATAGTTAAACTTGGCTTTATACGATCTCAGTACTTTTTACGGTAAATGAGTTACGAGACTTGGCTGCATTTTTTACAGGTGACTTTTTGATGAGATAAAATTTTTTCAGAAATCACATTTTTTTTGGCATAACTTCGTGCTATTGTTGTTATTTTTAATATTCGAAATATTTTTTTGTCGTGAAAGAAAAGAGGGAATATCAGATGTTTGTAAATTCAAATTTAAAAGAAAAAAAAACAAGTTGGAAATTGTACGTTAAACGTGACATAGTTCGTTTTATAACTAGTTTCACAATGTAAAAAAAAATCATCCTTATTATTTCAGCGAAATGAATTATATCGTCTGTTAAATGAGCGAGGCTTTTTTTTTTTATTATATATGCCACGTTTACAAATGCAATTTTTTTTCTACACCAGACAGCACTGTAAAATTAACCATAGAGATCTTGCTTTACGAATGATTACGTCCATGGTTTAATATTTTTATGACTCATATAGTGAACGAATCTCCTGTGTTTATTTAACGGATTGAGATATTCGGCTGTTAACCTAATTTTCACTGAAGTTATCTCAGAATCTATACATTTTTTAATGTAACTCATCTCTCAAACAAACAATTTTTTTCAACAATCTTTCTAAAAATGTAACTTTTATGCAAAATTATTTTGAATAAAATGGCCGCCTGGCATATAAAAAAAGAAGTGGTTTGCCCGTATTTGTTTTCCTCAGTCACATGACTTGCACTTTTATTATATAGATTTACGTACGATAGGATTTAATAGAATGAAGAAAACTTTTATTAATATATTTTTAAATTTTGATTAGATTTTCATAAAAATTTGAAATGATTCAACAAAATTCTACAATGATAATATAACAATATAATAAATTATAACACCTTGTAATAATATATTTCTTTTAAATACTAAAAGGTGTAAATTAACAACATAATAAATACATATTAAAATAACTTTTATTAGGTTGTTTGACAAGTTTCGGCTCACTCCAAGCCATTTTCAAAAACAAATTAGAATATTCCATAATTGCACGGTCTTTATACTATCATTTAATTTTCATGTACTTTAAAAATTACACACGTCATTTTTTATTTTTACTTTGTTGTTTATTTTCATATCTGTAACCATGGAGTAACTCGAGCTACAATTTTGATAAGTTAAAAGATGCTGCATCATTATATATTGTATTTTTGCGTGTTAGACCATAGAGATACTAACACGCAAAAACTATTACTTCTGTTTGCATTTATTTTATGCTTTAAAGAAAAAAAAAATATTTTTTAAACTGTAAAAACAAAAGTTTTATTAGTGTAGGACAAATTAATCTTGTGAAATTAATTTTTCCACAATTTTAAAGCTCAGATTTCATTGTTTTGAGTAGTCATTATTTTTATACTGCTTATTACGTTTTCTCTCTATTATACCTGAAAAACTTGTGAAAAGTTAAAAAATATTATAATTAAAAAGTTCAAAATCCATAAAAATGGATCATATTTTATGTTAACTTGAAAATCAAACTGTTTTTCAGGTATCGTCTGTAGAGAATTTAGTTTATTAAACAAAAAAAAAAAGTAACATGTAAATCCGTTAACTTGTTCCAAAGTTATCCTGGCAAAACCGCTGAAAAACAGTGTTTGGAACAAAATAAGTTTAAATTTTTGCCTTCGCAGGTACCGCTGGCCTGCACGGCCCAATGTTTACTGCTTGTAAGACCATTATTTAAAAATTTTTGTTATCAAACCATTAAAAATAATGATTTTTTTCGTCATTTCAAACTTTTCTAGTCCTTTTAACAACATGAGTTATTATTACTTTGTAGATACTTAGAAAAATTGTGTTTTATTAAAATGACCTGTTGTTGAAAAAAAAAAATCCTTTCCTTTCAATAATAAAAAATAAATATTTTTAAAATTCTGAGATTTTAAAAACTTTAAACAAATATAATTTTATTAATATTATCAGAACTACCTTTACATACCATAAATGCCTTTACTATATAGTTAAAAATTCACGAAAATCGGGTTAGCCATTTTCACGAAATTGTACACGCAATCTGCAAAATAACTGCTTTGATTAAAGACTTTAAAAAGGAATATTACCCATGCCGTAGATAGTGATAACTAAAGTTTGTTTTGTCAGCATTTATTCTTACAAAGTTCTGAATGTAGCTTTGATTAAAATAGGTCAAATCAAATAAAATTTTAATATGAGTGAATGAAGCAGTTTTCTATATTTTGGTAAATACTTCGAATTCTTTGTCATGTATAAACCTAGTGATTTTTTTTCTTCCTTTATATTAGTTTTCATTGAAACTATTAATATGAAAGTTTACTGGACATAACACAATTTTCGTATAGAATTTTTTGACTTATTTAGTTGCAGAAAAACATTACAAATTATGCGGTTAAACACAGAAAAATTTTTTATCTGAAGAAAAAAGAGTAGGCAAAGATTTCTTATTTAGTGATCATATTCTGTGATTACTGTAATTTTATTTACTGTTTTATTGTGATTTTTAAAATAATTTTCAAGCATGAATTTCTTTTAAATCTATCTCTATCATGTGCAGCCCGATTATGAAAGATTAAACAGCTTGCACTTAAAACAATAAATAGTGCAACATTTGTTTCTAGCTAATATGACATAATAAAGGTTAACTTCATCTATAAATAAGTAAAACACAAATTTAGCAGATATGTAATTGAACTATGTGCTTTAAACTGCTGAAATAATCAGAATAAAAAAGGCTGCTATAAGTAGCAAAATCTTTGGACTCACTAAATCTAGACTCATGACATGCAGCTGATTATTTTTCACAGGAAGATGCTTTCTGGTGATGTTAGAGGGCAATCAAAGAAAATATATTAAAATGTAAAAACTTGAGTAGATTGATTATTTTTCACAAGAAGATGCTTTCTGGTGATGTTAGAGGGCAATCAAAGAAAATATATTAAAATGTAAAAACTTGAGTAGATTGATTATTTTTCACAAGAAGATGCTTTCTGGTGATGTTAGAGGGCAATCAAAGAAAATATATTAAAATGTAAAAACTTGAGTAGATTGATTATTTTTCACAAGAAGATGCTTTCTGGTGATGTTAGAGGGCAATCAAAGAAAATATATTAAAATGTAAAAACTTGAGTAGATTGATTATTTTTCACAAGAAGATGCTTTCTGGTGATGTTAGAGGGCAATCAAAGAAAATATATTAAAATGTAAAAACTTGAGTAGATTGATTATTTTTCACAAGAAGATGCTTTCTGGTGATGTTAGAGGGCAATCAAAGAAAATATATTAAAATGTAAAAACTTGAGTAGATTGATTATTTTTCACAAGAAGATGCTTTCTGGTGATGTTAGAGGGCAATCAAAGAAAATATATTAAAATGTAAAAACTTGAGTAGATTGATTATTTTTCACAGGAAGATGCTTTCTGGTGATGTTAGAGGGCAATCAAAGAAAATATATTAAAATGTAAAAACTCTTATTACAGTATAAAAATACACAAATAATGTGCTCAATTACCTAAAAGATGACTAAAATACTTGAATACATGTTAAAAATTTACATTAAAATCATCTAGTACTTTCGGCTACATACCCTAATAAAAAATTGGCTGCTTTTAATACCTATGTTCATCGTGCCTTAAAAATTTGTTCATCTGGGAGTTTTCTCAAAGCAGAATTAGACCGCATTAAATCAATTGCCATTGACCGGGGTTATCCTGTTGAAATCGTTAATTAAATTCATAATAAACTAAACTAATTAAACATACTAATTCCAACGTTAACAATGTTTGCAATGAAAATCTAATTATACTTCCATATTTTCCGAGAATTAGCCATCAAATATCCCAAATTTTGAAAAGATTTGATTGTAAAGTCATTTATGCACCATTTAACAAAATCAAATTTACAAATCTCAAACATCCAATTGACAGATTTTCACATTGGGGAATTTATAAGATATCTTGCGAGTGTGATAGAATGTACATAGGTCAAACTAAGCGACCCCTTAAGCTCTGCTTGGGGGAACATAAAAACAATGTTAAAAATTGTGACACTAAATGCTCTACGATTGCTAACCATTGCTGGTCTAGCAATCACAGTTTTAATTTTTCAGAAAGTTCAATAATTCAGAAGAGCTCATCGTTTTACGACCTTGATTTTTAGGAAGCTTATCATATATGGAAGAATTCAGGTAACTTTGTTAATATGTCCAGTACACCAAATTTTTCAAATGTCTGGCTACCTTTCATTTAATTCATTCCCTTCACTTTTCCCTCCCCTCCCTTTTCTCCTCCTGTCTGGCCGAACGCTTCTATTGGTCTCCTATGTCACACGCGACTCCCGACTCTGCTGTTTTTAAAAACTCACCGCCATTCTATCTTGGTCACGTACGGGAGACACAAGCATATTTACAAGGCTTAAACTTTTAAATATCAGTTTTTAATCTTTTTAAATTTGGTACTGATGATGGAGCTTTAGAGGCTCCAAAACAGCTGTTTGCTATTTTTATATACTTTTATTTGTGTTATTTTTACATTGATCATTTACTTTAATATAACGGCACAAAGTTCAATCCACCTATTTTAAATAACATACATGCGGCATGAAATTTTGAATATCATTAATAATACAAGTTTAAGATGTCAAAGTTTGTAATGTCTTCTTAGATAGGGGGAAAAAAACAATTCAGAAATATTTTACCCAGATAGTCGTCCAGAAATTTAGCTGTAAAATATGTAGCAATGATATTATTGGAATTCTGGGATTCAGATACTTCCAAAAAACTTGGCAATCTTTTGCGAATATTTAGAAAATAGGTTATTCCTTGTAAGAGGAAAATTATGTATCCCAAAGGATCCATGACATCCCCCCCCTCCCATCACTGATGTAGGCTATCATTTGATAACAAGAACGTGTCTTTGATACTATACAACTTAAATTTCAATCTGGCTTGCATGACATGACATTTAAAAAAACATTTTAGAGCTGCTTTTTTCAGAGTTCATGTTTTAAAAATATTTAGAATTTAGCCTGAATGCCAAATTATTCATAAGTACAAGGCGTGAAGCTAAACTGGAACAGCCATGCTTCTTAAAGAGTGAACAATCTTAACAGCTACAAATGACTATAAAAGTATTTAGAAAATGTAAGTGTGTAAAAATTACACTCAAATAGCTGATGACTCACCATAAGAAAATGTAGTCATCAGTCACCTAATATCTAAATCAGCCATACTCAAACTTTTTTTTTCTCACGGGACGCAAACATGTTTGTGACGTTTGGCGGGTCAGAACACACTTAAAAAGGGGTAATTAAAATAGTAAGATAAAACAGTTGTAAAACAAAGAAATATAACAAAGTTAATATTGTTGGTACAGTTTAACGATTGTCATGACAGAAATCATTTAAAAAAAAAAACTTACCTCTATTTTCAAATAATAAGCTTTGAGTAGATTTCTATTATAAATGATGTAGAAATAAGCCGCGAAGTTTATTGTTTGGAAATAGTAATGCAAAATTTTTTTGGTGCCGTTTTTTCGTGACAAACATTTGACCCTAAAAAGCAGTATTAGCTTATGTAATAGGTATAAAATGTTATAATATAACAATGCAGAATTTCCAAGTTCTAAAATAATAATAATAATTGTTCAATGTAAAACTTTTTTAATTGTACAAAACAATAGTGTGTATAGTGAACATTTTATTAATTTGGAATTGTGTTTGATTAGTGTTGAAGATTAAGTATACAACACTGTAACACAAATAGGACTACATGTAAAAAGAACTTTTGATTAAAAAAATGACATTTAAGATGTTTCATTGCAGTTCTAAATTAATTTTAAATAACAGAACAGATTTTGTCTTCACATGAAAGTATATAAAACAACAATGAAGGTCAAATATTTTTTTATGAACATCTCAGTTTTATAAATATGGATTAATTAATGATTATGGGTCTCTGGCTTCACATTACATGTGAGCTGCAGGTTGAGTATGGCTGATCTAAATGAATATTAAATAAGAAGTGTTTAAAAAAATTATAACCACATAAACAATGGTGGTTACTGTGGAAAGTTTTACATTAGTTTCAAACATATTAACAACAGGATGAAGCATACATCCAGCTTGATGTACATTTCTCAATGAAATAATATATAGGTGAAGAGAAGAGATTACGAGTGAAGCTATTTATATGAATGTGTAACAAATGTTATTTTGTTGTGTATATGTTGTGTACAAAAAATTTGTTATTCCTGCCCAGTTTTTTTTTTCGCAACTGCTGTATAAAAACATAAGAAAAAATGCACACCACAAACTTTAAAACAATTCAACATGTTTATTTACATTTTTTTTTTTCACAATATCTTTGAAATTAATAAATGACATGTCCATTTTAAGAATAGAACTTGCTTCAAAAGCAATAATATTTGAGTATTTGAAAACAGGTTCATCCATAACTGTTAAGATTAAGGTATTTATTTTTTGAACTGGAAATAGACTTTAACAAACAACACTTGAAAACTTTTGTTGAAATACAATGAGCATTAAAATGCAGTTTGAAAAATTAACCACACGTAGTACGAAAATGAAGTTTCAAAAAATAATTTAGGCAACTGTCTTTATCAATAATATACAAAATTAACAAATAAATATGAAGTATCTAAAGTTAATAAAAAAGCTTATGGTTAATCTAGAAACTACAGCAAAAAGTTAAAAAATAAAAAGAAATCAATAAATATTTTTGACATATGTATTTAAAAAAAGAAATAAATAGAATCAGATAAACAACAATTATCAATATTTTACCATTTACATTCATATAAAATGAAAATGACACCAAGTTAAGTAACAAATCAGTTTAAATGGAATGTTTCCTCAAATCAACCCATCTGAACTCATGAATATATGAGCATAATATATTCATGAGTATTAGCATGAATATTAGTTAACAGTGTTTGATTGTATGACTTATGTTTGATTCTGAAAGACTTATTCATAAAAATAATTTAAACTTATAACATTTAAATGAAAGAAAAACAAAATACTATATATATTACAAGTAAATCTAGGCTCAATGATATTAAGATTGGGAGGAGGGGAGGGGGTGTACAATTTTATTTGGCACTGAACCACACAAGCTTTAGAAAGGGGGGAAAAAATCTAATATGACTATAAAAAACCCTCAATAAACCGAACTACTCTACTAAAAACTATTTTCTACTAAGTATAATTTACAAGAATAAATCCAGAAAAGTAAACAGTTACCAAATCAAAATTTTTAATAACAGTTATACTGAAATAAGAATCTCAACAAATGTTAAATTTTTGCAGATACATTTCATAAATCACATAATAGCCCTAATGAACTATAATATATACAATAAATACAAGGTAAACAATACTTGAGGCTACCAAATGTAATTTCAATAAATATCTTTAAAAAAATCTGAATAATTTCCCAATTATTTAATATTAATGCACTTAAAACAATTATTTCAGTAATAAAAGCAATATTTTTTAAATTTCACATTTTATGACTAATTATTAATTCTTTTCTTAAAAAATTGATTAGCAACAGCTATATATATATATATATATATATATATATATATATATATATATATATATATATATATATATATATATATATATATATATATATAAAATTATAATATCTATGAATTTCAAAAACATATCAAGTTCTAATATCATTCTACTAAAATCTACTAAGAGATAATTAATGATATTGTGTAATCAGAATACCACATAGCTAATAATTAACTTGTGCAATCATAAAATTACCATAGCATGTGCTTCAATGGTAATTAGCCAAATTTACTCATACCTGAAGAACATTTTAAAAGAAAGAGAGAGAAAGGGGAAAAAAATTATAAATTGGAGTTGCTATTATGTAAACACAATTGGATTAATAAATTAATTATGAACATTATTCAGTGGAAAAACTGGACCACAAGAGAACCAATCAAGAATTGGATATGAAAAAACATATGCGGATGTACTCTTCAGCTTGGCTGCACCCACATGTGTTTTAAAAATAATTCAGTATTTCATAATTCTACTGGCATTATGCTAAGTACAGTAGAATCAGCCAAGTATACTGAATTATTACCAGACAACAATTGGAAAAATTTAAAATTGGAAATATGTAAAATGTAAATAAAAAACCATTAAGAAATATATAATATATCACTTACATATATATATATATATATCTTTTCTGAAAACTAAATTAGAAATTTATTATTATTACAAAAAGATATATTTTTTTCTTTTGTATTCTCAATTTTTTTTTTTTATTTGTGGTCAATTTTTTGACAAACATGAAAACTTCCAGTTTTCAGGCAAAATTCTAATTTTCTCCACACCTACTTCATTCTCTGGCTTTCCTTCATTTTCTAGGTTATCTATCTTCCTGGAACATAAAATAAAGGCTGAACATTTTGAGAATAAAATTTTATTCAGAAATAAAATGTTACCTGAATATTTCTAAACACAATCAATCTGAAAATTTTCCCAATCCCAATTATGACGACATAGCAAGTTTATTAAAGTGAATTCAAAATTTAAACTTTTAACACTATTTTTTTTCATAACTTTTTTAAGTGCACATAATATTTACTGATTTTTTTTTTTCTTTTTAAAAAACTTAGTCTTATAAAATTACAAACAGCATTGATTCTTAAAAATCTTATTTCCACCACAAACCTGTTTTTGATTCTTTAATGTTTATTTTCCACAAGAATGATTACTGGATGATATTTTACATGAGACTTAATACTTTTTGTCTGTTTTTAAACTTTACAAATAAAGGTGGAGTGTGTTTGAATCTAAAAATAATGTATGCTTTTAAATCTACACAACTGAGCTGCCATGCTTTTAAAAAGTGTTAAAAGTTGAGAATTGTAATAAAAGATCACAGTATTAAAATGAATAAAAAAATCAATTCCATATAGAGTGTTATATAGATGAATATGTTATCTTATTACAACCCTTGTTGGTTATTGCAAATTCAATATTATTGAGTAATTCAAAATATTAGTAACATTACTAATGGGTTTGAATCACATTTGTAGAAATAAACACTTTTTAAAAATATAATCAAACATTAAAAAAAAAAAAAAAATGGTTGCTAATTTCAAAATAACACCATTCATTAAAATTTTCAAGCATATGTTCTTTAAAATTTATGAAAAATATTTTAAATTAATACACAAACATTTAAATATGCTGTTGGTATTTTCAATATCTATGGAATCGTGATAATGACACATGTAATTTCAAACATTAATAACAAACAGAAATAAATACTTACAAATATCTGGTGCTTTTTACTTGATTACATTTTTCTTTTTTACAATTTTTACACAAAACAATGAATAAAACATCTGATTTTTACAAGCCTTATTGAATTATTTTCTAATTTAATAAAATGGCTTTAAAATTTTTATTTTATTTTACAATTTCTACATAAAAACATACTAGATTAAAAATGAACTTTATAAAATTCATAAACATTTAAAAAGATTATATAAAAAAATCAAAAACCACCCAACTGCTTGATGAAGTGCATCAACAAGATAAATTTTATTGCATTTAAAACTGTCAACAACAAATGATTAGATGGAAATGAGAAAAGCACCAGAGGATGACCTGTAAAAAAGAAAAAGTTTATAGAAAGACTGAATATATATATAACATATTAAAATTCTTATCCATATTTTAATAAGTTTTATGATCACACAAAACAGAAATTCTGTAATTAACATCAAGCATAGCTTATGAAACACTTCCAGATTACTTAAAGAAAATGTAGTGCCGTTTAATAAGGTAAGAAATATACCTAAAGTAAACGTTTTAGAAAACACATTTGAATATAAAGAAAAGTGCCCAATTAAACTGATGGCATTGAACTCACAGGTTATTCACACTAATTGTATATTATACTCTTATTTCAAAGAGTAATGTCCCTCGAAAAATAAAGAAATCCACAATAAATTAAGGGGGGAGGGGGAAGGAGGAATTAGCCTCCCATTCCCCATATCATGACACTTTGATGGTTGGATATTGAATGAACTGGAAAGATTCTTCTTGGGCACGTGCTCAAGTTACCAGGCCTATTATTACACATTGTGGCATGCATCCCGGACTCGTTACTCGCTGTTGTTTACAGCAAACGAGGATGGGCAAAAAGGATAAAATAAACGGTCTTACAAAAAACAGCGATTTCGAAGCGTTTATTCTTTACAGCGACCGTGCCGGGAGATGGACTTTAGATGAAAGAGAACACGGTAGACTGATTCAACTCAGAAAAATAGACAGGATACTAGCTGGACATATGGTTTTTATTTCATATCAAATTTGATGATTGGTGGTGACACGCACAAATAAATATATTGAACTACGGACACAGCTTTGCGACACCTGGCTGAGCCGCATGGCCACTGCGGTGCCATTAGGATACTACGTTGTACTCTCTCTATTGACTTTCACACAACTGAACTTATCTGTATGAAAAACACGCACTTAAACAAGCCTGACATTGAGAAACGAGTCAAACAGGTGAATGCGCACGAAATGAAAGCATGCGCCAACCGAAATGCAGGAGAGAGAAACGGCCGCTCAAGATGGCGAATTGCCAAGACAGGAGAAAGAGCTAATTATAATAAGCAAAGTACAGCATTCTTTCATATTGGAACTCAAAATTTGAACAAAGCTTCGTAGAAAGACAAATGAGATACCAAATTAAAGGGAATTTAAAATGCCGAATAATGGGAATGATAATTTAAATCTATATTAAAGAGTAACTATTGAAATGATTATAATTAATGTTTTAAAATGGGTAATAAGCATGTGGTTACAAGTTATATACGTAAAATGGTTGTAAATGTTGTGTTTACAACATGATCCCCCCCCCCCTTTTATACTTAACCAACGAATCCCCAAAACTAATCAAGGAAGTGCCTTATCACAATGAACATATATACAAAATTTGAAGCAAATCGGATAATTCTGCATGAAAAACTCATTTATCTAGATTAAGGGGGGAATTAGCCCCCCGTAACCCCACTTTATACTTACCCAATGAACCCTCGAAACTAATCAGGGAAGCACATTATCACAATGAACTTATAAACAAAATTTGAAGCTAATTGGATAATTCTGCATGAAAAACCCATTTATCTAAATTAAAGGGGAGATTAGCCCTCGTTACCCCCTTTATACTTAACCAATGAACCCCCAAAACTAATCAGGGAAGCACTTTATCGTAATGAACCTATAAACAAAATTTGAAGCAAAACAGATGTTTCTATCAAGAGTTGTTGCGTTACGTACATACAGAATTGGCGGGCACATTAGCTTTCAGGCTTTGATATTCTGCGAGCTAAAAGCAGATTTCAGCTATTACTGCCCACAGCCGGAAAGGTATTTAGTTGAGTTTAAAAGTGCATAACTTAAATAAATAAATAATAATAATAATAAAAACCTTTAAGCAATTCATGCTCATTCTCAGCTATGCTAACGAAATCTTTTGTGTAGTTTTTTTTTTGTGCTGTATTTTTTGTGTTTTCCCTGATCTACAGAATTTATACACACCATGCAGTAAGCAAAAATTTAGTTAAACTTAAAAATGCATAACCACAACTGAAAACACGTTTCCCGCAACCATCCACAAGCGGGAAAAAAAATATTTCCCATCAAGAAGATATTAATTTGTAATCAAAAATTCATGTTCTATAAGAAATCTAAAATCAAGTTTTGAAATAGAAAATGCACTAAAATTTCTAATATAACTGAAACTTAAGAAGGCAACAACAGTTGTGAAATTGTATGGAAAACAGCCAATACTTAAGTACCTTTGTGAAAGGAGCTAGGAAAGGATTTCAATAACTTTTAAAAAATAGTTTTGGCAGTAGTTATAAATTGATTGTTTGAAATGAAAATAAAAATCGCAATAGCAGGGATGAGATTGACAAAAAAGCAAAAAAGCTGAAAACTGCACGTATGACGTTTGAGCAATAATAGTTATGAATTTCAATTCAAGCGGCACAAATATTATAATTGCTATTAAAATATATATCTTTTTAAGTATATATATATATTACATCAATTTAGCTTTGGGTAAATTAAAAAGAAATTATTAACAAGGATTAGGCAGAAATTATTTACGTACTCTATTAAAAAGTCTATTTTACCAAGATACAGCACATTAATAAAACCCTTCATTGGCATGAACATTTTTTTAATTGAAATTTTGAAAACAGTAAGACATTTTTCTTGAAACAGCAAATTAAGTATATGCTAATAATTGCAATCACCTTAAATAAATGATAAAATAACAGAGTTCCCACCCTTTTTTTAAATAAAAAAAAATAAGTTTTAAAAGGAATTAAAGAGATTTTCAAAGGACATTATCAGTGGCACCAACTAGTCAGTGCTGTGGTTATTCCAAATTCTAGGTCATTTTTACGAGTCAGCTTGAAGCCAGTTTTTGGATTTTTTGAATGAATTTTTTTAATTTAATTTGTTTTTGCATTTCATAGCGAATTTCCTACATAACTAAAATAAATTTGGTTTCAATCTTTTAACTAACGCAGTAAATTTTGATGAAATCTGCATATTTTCAGCGATCCTTTGACGAAATTCATGTTTCTACAGCTATCCTTTAACGAAATTCGCATTTTTAGAGCGATCTATTGGTGAAATTTGCGTTTTAAACGGCGATCTTTTGCCGAAATTCATGTTTTTTATGGCAATCTTTTGGCGAAATTCACTTTTTATATGGCAATCTTTTGGCGAAATTCACTGTTTATATGGCAATCTTTTGGCGAATGTCGCATTTTTACAGCGATCTTTTGGCGAATGTCGCATTTTTATGACGATCTTTTGGCGAACGTCGCATTTTTATGACGATCTTTTGGCGAATGTCGCATTTTTATGACGATCTTTTGGCGAATGTCGCATTTTACGATGATCTTTTGGCGAAATTTGCATTTTACGATGATCTTTTGGCAAAATTAGCATTTTTCCGGCGAAATTCACGTTTTTACGGTGATATTTTGGTGAAATTCATGGCTTTTCAGCGACCTTTTGGCGAAAACCGTGGTTTTAAAGCGATTCTTTGAGAAATTCGCGTTTTCACAGCAATCTTTTGGCGAAATTCATGTTTTTACAGCGATCCTTTAGCGAAGTTCACGTTTTTATACAGATCTTTTGGCGAAATTCATGTTTTTCCACGATCTTTTGGCAATTTTTCACACGATTCTTTCACGAAATTCACGTTTTTTCAGTGATCTTTTGACGAAATTTGCAATTTTTTGACGGTTTTTGCATTTTTTACACGATTGTTAGATAAAATTCGCATTTCTTTAGTGATCCTTTGATAAAATTAGTGTTTTTTCAGTGTTTTTCTGACTATATTAGTGTTTTTTTTTTTTCGCGATCTTTCGGCAAATTTCACTTTTTTTTTCGAAAATCTGAAAATGCCGAAAAAGTGGAAATGGGAAATGACAAAAAAGCGGAAATCCGCGGAAGAATCTCATGCCTGCAATAGTCATAAAATTTTACAAAAAAATCTTTTTTAAAATTAATGTTATTAAAAAACCAAAATACTTTTTAAAAATTACTTAAATAACTTTGTTAGTTCAAGAAAAAGGTTAATATCAGCTGTTTTTCCTGCGATTTTGCAACAGTTGTTGCAGCCTTAATCACCTATGCTTGACAGTGAATAGTTAATTTTTTAATGGAATGTGCAGTAAAAAGTTTATCACAAATTCAACAGTCATCTTATTTTAATTCTCGGATAAATTTACTTTTTAAAATTAATATTCTAGGTCTATGTTGTGGCTTATCTAATGTACGAACTAACACATAAATCTGGCAGTATTTTTTTTCTTTTCTTTTTCAAAGCAGATTCAAGAACAAAATAATTCACCCTTAAACATAATCTGTACTGAGTATTGCAATTTCTGTGAATACGCCTGCATAGAGGCTTACTAAATTACATTAAAAATAAATATTATAAGGATATGTGTTACATCTAAAATATGTATAATGTTTATGCAAACTTACATAATTTCTCGGTCACACCTCATATCAAGTGGGCTCTGTACAATGATTAGTTTCACCTAGAAAGAAAAAAAATTAAAATATATTTTTTGGCAGAAAAACATGAAATAAGGTACACATTAAAAATATATAGGCAAGCAGAATTTTCTGTTTTTACGCTCATATGCTGTTAAATATCCTAGATTGAAATAAATAAACTGAATCGACAAATTGAAGGTTCTTACAAAAATCCATACTTGAAAATTCATTTTTGAATGTTTTAGAATATTACTAATTATATCGGGAATTTAAAAACGAATTACACAATTTATGATGAAGTTTTTTACATAATTAATATAAAGTAAAATCATATGCATGAGTAACACTGACGTCATATTGACAGTGGCCTTACCAGTTTATTTTGTTTTTACTGCATAACTATGAGTATTTTTAAATCTGTGTGCAACCCAATTATGGACGATTAATTAATTTCCACTTAAAACAATGTAGATAATTCAATATTTGTTTCTATCTGATATTTTATAATTAAACAGCAAAGCAAAATAAAAACCTCATCAATTTTTACACCATAGAATATAAAAAAAAAGTACTTTGAAATGCAATTTGTCTGGAAACCGTATTTTAATTTACTGATTTTCTATGGTTTTAACACAATTTTTAACCATGAATATTTTAAAATCTGCATGTAACCCAATTATGGATGATCAATCCATTTCCACTTAAAACAATGTAAATAATTCAATATCTGTTTCCATGTGATATTTCATAACTAAAATGTCTCAAATAAATAAAATAAGAATATAACAGATATGTAATCTAACTACGCAGTTAAGCACCAAAATAATCATAATTACAAAGGTTGTAACAAAAAGTGAAATGTTTTGCGATAGACCGCTGGCATGGGCTAATATGAAAGTACCAAAAATGTTTTTTGGTGTAATTGGTGGCAATTTAAGAAAATATACCAAGTGTAAAAAATGTATTAGAGTTTTCAATTAAAAATGATTTTCTTCTATATTCTGTACACTGGATAGTATATAGGGTACCTTTAACACGATTGCAGCGTTGAATTCCAGGGGGTGACCCGGGAGAGACATTCCTCCTCGGAGCATTGAAATGTCCCCCTTGGAAGATCTGAGATCTATGCTTTTAATGTTTAAAAAGTGAAATTTCCCCCGCAGAACTCAACAATGTCCCCCCGAGCCACAGATATCTCTCCCGGAGAAAACTGTCTGAATTCAACACTGCACGGTTGAATTGCCTAATATAAATAAAATCAGAAATGCTAACCATCTAAGTATTCTAGAGCTTCACTATGGACTTCCAAAGACTTCCTCCTCTCAGAGATTTCCTGGGTAATAAGCATTTGGGCTTTCAGAGCATCTTCCTCTAGAGACTTTAACCTAAAAATTTGAATAAATTTAATGTAACAACTTTTTAAAAAATTCACCTGTAACTGAAATAAGCTGATATAAACAAAATGAAACTAAATATATATACAGTAGAGCGCCACTAATCCGCGAACCTGTAATCCGCAAAGGCCTCTAATCCGCAATCAATTTATGAATGTAAACAAAGAAATTTAATTCTTGAAAAATGCTTCAATGGTGACAAAATTTTGAATTTTGAAAATTTTTTTCCCCAATTTTAACATTTTTCTTACTTTTATATATAGTATTATATATCATATAACATTCTTCTTTATTGTTTAAAATGAAAGCACATTTAATTAGTGTATTATTTTAAATAGTCATTTCTTCATACAATACTTGTAAAATACAATTTGAACTTTTGTGAATTTTTTTTTTTTTAAATGATAAAAGATCCTTACTTAGACAATATATTTTATAATTTATTTAAATCGTAATTATAAAATTGAAAAACACATAAAAAAATACATATATATTGCTTTTGAACTCATACTTAAAGATAAAATTCAACACTATCAACCAAATGTCTTAAAACAGACAACAATTGATGCCGTATTTAAGAAATTTAAAAAATAAATTATTTTTTACATAGTTATTACTTTATCTATATATTAAAATGTGCAATTTATTTATATTTTAGTATTAGCAATCTAAATTTGTCCAAAATAAGAATTTAAAAAAATGTAAACAAAGATTAAAAAGACATGGCCTGTAATCCGCAAAAAGCCTCCAATCTGCACAACACTTGGAACCAAGCTTTGCGGATTAGTGGCTTTCTACTGTATATATATAGTAAAACTTCTTCAAAGTGTAATCTGAATGGAAAACAAAGTTGAAACAGTTTGGTACTTTTATGTCAGCTGGGCACAAATCTGGCCAATAACAGCTTTTACTTTTCACATACATAAATTATAAACAATACTTTGATGATGAAATAAAATGTTTTGCTTTATATAGTATTTATTTTTTAATTAATCCGTATTTTAATTGAAATGAGTGAAAAACATGTATATGAAATGTATCTAATATATGTATTTGAAGTGTGTTTAAAATATGTATTCTAAATGAAATGAGAGAATGATTTATATTTAAAATATCTGAATACAATGTAAATCATGGCGATGGGAACAATATGTGGCAATTTATCACTTGCGCCCGGCTAACATAAAAGTACAAACAGTTTATTAAAATTCAAAATTTAAAGATGAGCGAAAATCTTTCTGAAATACAAATTTGTTTAGAATTGTTAGGGATAGAAACTTAAAATTTGACATGTCTTATTTTTAAGATGTAAATGCTCGCACGGAACAATTTTTACAAAATTTTGAAAGTTAAAAAGGATGCAAAAACAAAAAAAGTTCTAAAATTGTGATTTTTGTGATGCTGCTGGGACTAGAAACTTGAAATTTAACATGGTGATAATTTTTAAGATGTAAGTACTCGCTAAAAATTGATTTTAAAAAATTTGAAATTTAAAAGAGTAAAAGGAGCATAAAACATATGAAAAACATTCTAAGCTATGATTTATCCGAAATTGTTAGGGACAGAAACTTGAAATTTGACATGGCTGTTATTTTAGCAACGTAAATGCACCCACAGAACAGTTTTTAAATGAAAAATGAAATGAGCAGAAAACCTTCAAAATACATTCTAAATTATGATTTATTTGGAATTACAGATTTTCTAATCAAATTAAGTCTCATGTTTGCCTAATTCAGTATAAGAAGGAAATTTACTCAAAATGTAACTTAATTAGTAATTTTTTAATTATCCATAGCAGTATGATTTCCTCTGATAAAAATACACACACAAATATAACTTGGTATATTTCAACAATTATGCGTGCTAAGCCGTGAGTTTTGCTAAATACGTTTTACTTTTGTAATAAATATTACAAACACACAGACACACATTATACAGATAATTACAAAGTAATCAATTTATTGTGCTTAATGATTTAGTAATAAAATCTATATCTAATTTTTATATTATAATTTTAACAATGCAAACTGCTCCTTTCAATATCATCTTTATTAGCAGTTAAAGCTATTAAAGATTAAGTCCGGTCAATTTTGTCATAAAATAATGAAAACTACATGATAAACAGCAACATACCTAGCTTGTCGCCAAGCAGCTCTTTTCGCAGCATGAAGAGCTCTTTGTTGAGAAGGTGTTAGACTACTTTCTTCCAGTTCATCAAAATGTAGTTTGTCTTTGATACAATTAGACGATGATACTGGAATTTTACTTATAAGTTCGGAGAAATTGCTAAAAAGAAAAAGGTAAAAAAAGCTATACAAAAAAAATTCAAATAAATTTCTACAAATATTATTTAGAATAAAGGAAACCTGTCTTACCTTATGTGTTACAAAGCATAATTTAATGAACCATAAAAATTAAGTATAAAGTACATGTTACTGAAACTGCAGTAAACATATTTACATTATTTTTCTGAAGCCATAAATTTTATTACCCTATTTAAAACAACTTTTCAGGAAATTATGCATTTAACTGCATTATTCAAAAGAAAAACATTGGACTACCTTCAAATTTTGATTGCCTCATTCAGGGCCATGGAGAGAGGAATTATGTGTTTCCTACAATTTTAATAAAACATTAAGCTGCAAACTCATTTTTTGGGGGGTAAGGAGGAGGCACTAGGATCTCGTAATACAGTGGGATGAACAAAAACTGCAAAAAAGAGAAACATTTTTACCCCCCCCCCCCATATCTAATCATCTTTTTTTGCTAGGGAGGCAATGGGGTAGAAGAAATTTTTTTTGTGGAAGAGAAAATGTAGATGATTGCCTTTTTATATTTTATTCTATGTAACAAATATAAAATAAAGAGACTTTTAAACTTTGTATGAAACAGAGAAATAAGGAAAAGAATGGAAGTAGAAATTTGAAAAGTAGAAGGGGATAAAAGAAAAAAAAAGTTAAATCTGCCACAATGCAGAAGATTATCATTTCAGTAAAAGCTCAAACTCTAGAACTCCCTCAAGTTAACACTGACATGTGCCTTTGTTTGAAATTAGCACTTTTGAATTGCACATTCCCACACCAGTAAACAACTTCTCTGATGACAACACACAACTTCAGCTATTATCTTAGCTTTATTTTTAGGAACAAGAAGCATTCTGAGGAATGCATATTAGTTCTTTTTTCTTTTCCTGCAAGAGTAACTAGAGCAGTTATAATAGGATTTTATTTAACTACTGAGCTTTCAATGTTAAGAAAGAATGAATTTGTATGAAGTTAAGACACTAGGATGAGTATGCTATATAAATTTATAACAACCAATTTTTTTTTTTTTTTTAACGATATAACGCCTATAAAGATTCACAGTCAATTATTAATTTTTGAAAATCAGGAGTAATCTGAAAAAAGTAAAGAGTTGAAATTAATCGATACTATCACTGATCACATTTTCTTGGTCACATTTTAAGGTTAGGGACCCCACTGCCTTCAGTAACATGTCGTGAGCAGGCTGTAGGCTTGTAAAAAACCCTCTGTTAGTGATTAAAAATTTAATTTCTGACATTTAGATATATTACACTTTCAATTCGACCAACTGTTTCTGTAGAAAACCTAAATAATTGAAAAAACAGTATCCATCTGGGAAGCAGACGTGATAGTTTAAAACTGCAGAAAAAACGGAAAACTTGAAAACTAATGCCTAATCAAGCTCCAGTTTTTTTTTTTGTGACGATTCTCTCGAAAAATATTCCGATTGAATCCAAACCTGAAAATTCAATTTAGAAAAGAATATAAGTTAACTATCCCGAAATCTCTCTATATGGCCTAATCTCAAGAGGTAGTAACTTTGCGTTGTAAAGAAAAGTAAAATTTAATACAAGTTAAAATTAAATGTTGGAATTGTAAAATTTAAATTAAAAGCTTAATTGTAAGATTTAAGATTTATAATCATTCTCTCAGAAGTTGATTCATCTATAACTCGATTTTGGTGAAATGTAAAAAGGAAAAACAAATAACTCACCAAATAGATGCCACACAGTAGTTTATTCAACATTCAGTACGTGCACTCACAGAATATTAAACAAAAAGATCTTTACTAATTATGTGTTTCACAAACTTCATCTTAATCACAATATTTCTCACAAGATCACAACTTTTGATGATAATTTAAAATATAAAAATAAACTTAAAATGTTCGATGTTCAGTTCATGAAGGTTAAATTAAAATGTCATTAGATTATTGTTTTTCGTTTCAAATTTAACATTCTGCGTTAAGGATGTAGATGAAAGTTGAAATTGTCTTTAAAGAAATATGGCAGAGTCTAGGTACTCATGTCGTCTGTACGTGACCAACAAAATTTTTGAATTAAAGATAAATTGTTAAAGATGGCTTTTAAGATATGAAAAGTTCGTCAACTATACTGGAAAAGGATTATATCTCGGCTACAATACTTGCTTCTAAATCTTGTGAATTCATCACAGGATAAATGAGAAATCAAGGCGAAGGTGCTGAATATCAGTTACTTCGTAACAAAAATGGAAAAATCGGCTGCTGCTTGAACTTTAAAACGTCGAAGATATTTGACTAAGAATCAATGATGACATCGTATCAGGTAAGTTGAGAATTATAGATGAAGAGAAAAACTGTAGCAAAATATCACTTGTAACAAAATATAGTACTGCGTAACGTCTAAAAATAATTAATGAAGATTTTTTTTTTTTTATAAGCCTGCATCCATTGACGATCGCTGCTGTCCAAAAATTCCCCTTTTTAACTGGAGAACCTCTTCCATAGCCGAATAAAACTGAACTGCTGCCAGGCCAGAGGCCCGACAGCCTAAAAAGTTGTTGTTCCCAAGTCAAGCAAGTCTGGAGAAGTGATTATCTCCCGAATTCTCAAAGTACGGTTGAACTCTCCAAAATTTGAAACTTCCGCCAATCAGATGACAGCATTTCCCAACGGTTCCAAAATTAACTGTAGCGCGCGTGACACCACCTGATGGAGTTTTTGTAGAAGCTCACCCACGCGGTCAAAGTTAAAATTTAACTGTATCGCACCCCTGACGACACGTCATTAAAAATGTTCTGCAAGCTTTGATCTGTGACCTTGAATCGTCTAAAAACTGACCTTGCGCAACATGAGTCATTGACTCAGAAAAATACGTGGGAAACGGGAAGTAAATAGTAGTTGTTTACACGAATGCATCTGAAAATTTATCAATGGCCGTTCATAGCGAAAATCTGCGAGCTTCAAAACAAAATAAAAGAAAGTAATTAAAAATCGATAACTGCCAAACTTATGGATGAAAATAAATGAAATTTTAGCAATCTCAATAAAATAAAAAGTTCTTTCCAATAGATATGTTTTGAAAGCAAAAATTTTAATTTAAAGAATTTTGAAAAAGTTATTATTGTACTTAGAAATTTTGAAACGATATATGAAAGTTTCGCGATTCTGAAAGATTTTGCATTGATCAAAATCAGTGAATCTGACTTTCCGAAAAGAATAAAATTAGCGATTAACTATTTTTAATAAATATTATTGAAAAGGAAATACACTATATTTTAGAATAATTATTTATTTTAGACTGTCTGTTATTTAAGAAAAGTGGATATTATTTAAAAGTTAGAAAAATAAGTTGGAAATATTTTTATTTTAGATAATTTGAAATGAAGTTTAATTAATATTGTAAAGTGAATAAATTGTAAATTAAATTTGAAATGAATATCCTAAAACATATGTAATGGAAAGATTCAGAAATTAATTTATACTCTCACCAAAAGTAAACAATTTAAAAAGAATGTTTGATTTAAAATGCAATAATGAAACTTAGCTTAATAAATTTAAATGAATTTAATGATTTTATTTAAATGGATGAATAAAGTTAAATATTAAAATACTGAATAAATTAAGAGTAAAATTTTAAATCATAACAACAAATATATATCGTTATATGTTATATTGGGAGTAAAGTTGATAATAGAAGCAGGAGCACACATGGTCGCACAATGAAATTAAGAACGGTGGTTGTTATTGATGATGTAAATAATTAGAAGCAGTCGTAAATTGCCTAATATTTTAGTTGCAGTCTCGACGCGGCCGCAGCGGCAGTAGAATGAAATAACCAGAGGCGTTTCTCCATGAATCAAACGATCAAGATCTTTCAAATTCAATCCTTTTTTAAGTATTTCTCTTGGGCAGTTTCCACCTAACAATAATAGCCGTACATAGCTACGTCATCAAGGCATGAAGGGTAAGTATTAGAACATTTTTTTAGTCAAACGAGCAGCCAGGGAGTTGTTGACAAGTGAAAATTCGACTGATTTCTGAGGGAGCACCGCAGGTAGCTGCTTTTTGTTACCTAGCGCAATAACACAAATTACAGGGCTCCCAACACATTTTAGTCCTCAAAAAGGGGGAAAGGGGACCATTTTTATTTAAAAAGGGGACTTTGGGGGACCATTTATACTAAAAAAGGGAACTTTGGGGGACCAGTTATATTTAAAAAGGCGACTGAAAAGGGACCACATGTCTAAAAATACAGCACCAAGTTTCCCTAAATATGCAAATTTTTTTAATTTACTTCAGAAAATATGTTAATTGATTATCTTTACAAAGGAAAGATATCATTAAACAATTGATTATCTTGTCACTAAACAATATACACAGCTTTATTTAACATACTCAAATATCCTACGCCAAGATGGGTTATATTTAGAACAGCAAAAAATGATTTGGAATAAAGTATAAATAGTAAAAATTAATGGATCTAAGAAAATATTAAAGGAATCAATTGTTAGCAGTATTATACATTAACAATTACAAAAGAACAGTGCTTTTCTTGGAATTTAACTTGTAGTAACAGTAATCAGTGAATAAAAAAAGCACAGCATAACAGCGCCTTCTGTTAACTAATAAAATTTAAAATTAGATTAACATAAATATATATTGTTAATTATTAACTCAAACATAAAATTCAGTTCCTTTCTATACAATAGAAACTGGGATGCTATAATGTTCATTCGAAAAAGCATACTATGGCAACTCCTCCTAGGTTAAGGCTTGGTAGTGGTCAAAACCAATATTCGTAATCATCGTACATATTAAATTTGGTGAAATTCTATCCCAAACATGCCGAGATCTGGCTATCATGGAAATAGTTAAAAATGCAACCCAGTAGCGCCACCTGTTGGGTGAAATACACCAAAATCTAATCAGCATCGATTTATGTTAAGAGTTAACTTAATGTGAAGTTTGATGAAATTTTACCCAGATTGTCTTATTAAAATACCTCATGTAAAAAAATCCCTGATGGCTTGGCCTACAGGCACACGTAGATTTCGAAGACGCAGACCCTGGGGTGCCTGTTTCTTGGGAATTGCAGAAGAAAGACCTTTTCGCCATGATGCAGCAGTTGGGACCGCCCACTTCGAAACATACCTGTGCCTGTATGCGGAGCCAACAGGGATTTTTTTATTTATTTATTTATTTAGTTTTTGCTATAAGAGTTGGTCTTATAAAAAACTTGTCAGTATAAAAGTTGTAGATAATATTAAAGAGATTTATAATAAATTTAAGCGGATTTGATATCTTGTGAACTGATGAAGTTAGAAATTTTTTTCTTATTAAGCCCCTATCCCCCCCCCCCACCCCCTTGAAGGCATTTTAATGAAATCAAAAATTTGTCATACATAAATTTTTTGCCCTTTTCCTAGAAGTAATAAATAACGGATTTGATATGTATCATAATTAAAAAGTTATGGGTTTTTTCTGTTTTCACAACCCCCCCCCCTTTCCACTCCCCCTAGTTCGATTTTGCCCATTAACGAACTTGACCGAGATTTTATGTATCAGTTTGGAAAAGATTTGTGCAGAATTATTGAAGCTATCGTGTCCATAAAAAAGTGATATAGATAGATAGATGACAGTGTATATCTGCAAAAAAATTTCAGAAATTCCAACTCAAGGGAGAATGTAATAGGTAGTATTTCTAACAAAATCTATCTAAAAATGCAGCATAACAGTGCCACCTGTTCTCCATCAAAACTGAAAACAAAACTATATCTATAATATAGAAGTTTATCTGTGTGGGCAGGAAAGTACCTGCATGTCTAAAGTTAGTTTTTAAATTTAAGATTTTTTTTTAATTTAATTTTTCAGGCAATTTTTACCCTTTTTTTTCCCCATGTTTCATGGTGATTTTTTTCCACATTAATAAAAGGAATTCAGTTTAAGAAGTTTTAGCCCAGTAGTAATTTTTTTTCCTTTTTTTAATAGTTTATTCAAAATTTGTATAGTGATTTTTAAATTTTTCATGAATTTTTTATGAAAATTACAGGGTTTTTTTTTTTACTTGTGCTAATTTTTTGACATTCGTAAAAAGAATTCACTTGCAAACTTTTATATTTTTGTTCTTCTGCAATTATGTTTTTTGATTTGAATTTTTAGCAATTTTTAGCTTTTATCTTTTTTTTTCTCCACATTCTGCAGTGTTTTTTGACATTTGTGAAAGAATTTTGTTTACATCGTTAACATTTTTTTTTCTGCAATTTTTATACATTTTGTAGGGATTTTTTGCAAAGTAGTAAAAGGAATCTGGTTTCACTTTTTTTAGCCCAATACAGTAAATGTTGCCTCTTTTTAATAAAAAAATTGTTCGGAATTCGTGCAGCAATTTTTAAATTTTGCACAGTTTATATGAGTTTTAGATTTTTTTCGCGTTTTGGGATGATTTTTTGACATTATGAAAAAGAATCCGGTTTCAATTGCCCAGTTTAATAAATTTTGTCTTCCTTTCAATAAAATTTATTCGGAATTGTGCAGAAATTTTTGACTTTTGGCTAATTTTTTATGCTTTTTTTTTTTTTTTTTGTGTGTGTGTGTGTGTGTGTATTTTGCAACGATTGTATGACAGTAAATTTTTGAAATTTAGTGATTTTTAATGAGATTTCCAATCCGTTTTTTAATGTTTCTCCACATTCCACGGCATTTTTTTTTACATTCGTGAAAGAATTCTGGTTATAATGTTTTAGCGCATTATAATAAATTTTGTCCTCTACAATTTTTTAACTTTTAGCAATTTTTAAGTTTTTTGCATTTTGCGGCAATTTTTCTTTTATTTCCAGTCATAAAAGGGGACTAAGGGGACCAAAATGCACAAAAGGGGACCTTTTTCTAAAAAAGGGACTTTAGGGGGAAAAAGGGGACCATTTGGGAGCCCTGAAATTATGACGTAGAACGCGTACTGAACCAATGAGGAATTAAAGAAGACACGTCATGCTACGTCACGACCAATGAAAGATAATTAGTAAAGAGTTCGGACAGAGAGGTAGTGGATGAATTTTGTAGTAAAGTGACTTAGAGCGGGAAATAAAATTCGGAATAAAAATGAAAATGGCTCTCAAAAAACATTCTAAAACCCAGAAATGATCGGGGATCATGATAGAAATTAAGAATAACTAAAAGCTTTATATTTAAGTAAATTTGGACAATTTAGAATTAAATAAAAGGGAATTTAACAGAGTTAACGATAGAGCTAATTTAAGAATAAGGATTTAATGAATATAGAGTAGTAAATTTGAATAAAACAGGGAAAAATTTAGAACTGTAAGAATTTGGAATAAATTAACTAAGGAAAAATGGCGAATTTTTTTTTTTATTATTACATATATATATATATATATTTTTTTTTTGTAATTCTTTTATGGGGACTAGGAAATTGAGATTTCAATATGCATTAAAAATGGAATGTTTTTCAATTGCCTGCTCAAAGAAAAGAGGAAGGCCTTGACAGGCGCAGACACAATCAGCATAATAATTTTGAGATTAAAAAATTTTAATTAAATATCTGGACAAATTTTGGTTGGATTAACAATTAGAAATTAGAAAAAAGGGCTTTGTCATATTTTTCTGCATTGAATGGTACAGGTCTGGATTCTGTACTCCCTACAGTCTCTGAGGAGTTCCGAATACAGGCATACAGACATTTACAGATTTTAATAGATAAGACATTGGAGCATTTCATCAAACATCAATGATAAAAAAAGCAAGACTCACTTGGAATTAACATTTTCATTATCAGGGCTGGCCATTTCTTCAAAATCTTCGATTGAGTGATAGCCTAATAATTCTTCTTCTGTCATAGATGCTAATTTTTTTTCTGTAATTTAATATGCTGAATTAAAAGTCAATGTCATGATTTTCTACAGAAAAAATATTAGACACACAATGAAAAGTTTTATTACAGAACTGAACACTGAATCAGAGGTAGTTTTTCTTCTCCCAAATTAACCAAAATTATTACTCCAGAAAGCACTCTTTAG
The DNA here is from genome assembly GCA_963931845.1 of Maratus michaelseni. Taxonomy (NCBI): domain Eukaryota; kingdom Metazoa; phylum Arthropoda; class Arachnida; order Araneae; family Salticidae; genus Maratus; species Maratus michaelseni. The sequence continues at coordinate 165,023,348 of OZ007597.1, forward strand.
TAAGAATAAGAAAAATGGAGGACTAGGCTTATTATAGACAGTTATAATACAGCTTCTTATAGAAATTTTAGAATTGACATTTTCATTTAAAAGTCACAATTATACATATTTGAACATTGTTTATATAATCACAAGAGTATTTAATATATAAATTAGAGTATTTTATAAGCTACTCTACATGATTAAGATTCTTTAATGGCATACATAGCAAAAGTGCCAAATTTCATGAAGTTTTGTCGGTAATGGGAGCTGTACAAGTTTGGAATGACCTATCTTGTGTGATGAAATATCGATATTTGATGAATTTTATAAATAGATATATGCACATGCATAAACCTAGTAACTTAGAAAAAAATTCACAGTTTTAACAAACAGTTACTTTTTTTCTAAACTCTAAATTATTTACATTATAATAAATACTGACAAAATATTACACATAAAGGAAGTAAAAGAGCCAATAAAGCTCTCATTAATTGAATACAGAAAAAATAAAAAGATTTTAGATTATTAAAACATTTTTGCAATATGTACTTAATCCTTTGAGTGTTTACCCATCATATACAGTAGAACCCCGATTATCCAAATCCCGGTTATCCATAAATCAGCTTAACCAAAACACCTTAAAGCTCTTTAAGAAAAATTTAATTTTTCACAAGCATGTTGTTTATGAAATAATTAAAGCGTCAACTTACATATATGGACATTGTGCAAACGCAGGCATTTTATTGCATAGACACATACAACACTTCATTTTTTACAAAATAAGCTGCGTTTTGTTTTTCAACTTTGCATTGCTTCAATGCTACCTTATCACACTACCTTTTAAATAACAAAACATCTGACGCTGTTGTTGCATCTTTTCGCACTTCAATATATTGAAGTGCCACTATCAACTTTTTTCAATACGTTGAGATCTTCATGCTTAAACCCGTTTGCGCTTTAACCTTTTGATTACGGGCTTGGACTGGTGACTATTTTTATATTCACTTGTACCACAATTTACAAAAGAACCTCTTTGTGGTAGATTTCTCTTGAAATTATCTTGGTATAAGTGTATGGCAGGTATTGGTATTGAAAAAATGGTGAGAATAGAATAAATAAATAGTCTTTGGGACGACATATGTCGAAGCCCTGTAATCAAAAGGTTAAAGTATTACTCATCATAAATAAAGTTTGGGGGAAATTAAAACACATGTAAACAGGAAGGGGAAATCGCATAGAATACAGACTCTTGCTGTTACTGCATCTAAGAGGAGATCTAGCTGCATCTACAGGCACGAACACGTTACCTGACTGTGCGGGAATGAGAAGGGTGAGTAGTGCAACTGGTAGAATAAATATAGGAAGCCTCCCAGTTATCCGAAAATTCCTATGGAATCCCGGTTAACCGAAAACCGTATGGAATCCCGGTTAACCGAAAATCATTTGGTCCCACGCTTTTCGGATAACCGGGGTTTTACTGTACTTGAATTAAAAGGTTGGTGTAACAAAATTTTGAAATTTGTTACATTTGATCATTGCATAAGATAAATATATGATTAAAAAAAATGCATAGCTATTGTTTTATGAAGCCTTTAACAGATAAATAAACCATAATAGTCAAATACCTTCTTCTTCTTTCATTCGCTCCAGTTCTTCAGGACTGAAATAACTGAACTGCCTCATGTCAGACGTTACAGTGGGAATTTTTGTAACCAATTCAAATCTCCTTTTTTTCTCACTAAATGTCAATTGTTCAGGATCATCAATTCTGGGAATTGCTACCTAAACAAACAATTAACAAAAATTTAAAAAACTGCTTTGTTTATAAAAAGATCAAACTGAAAATTATACATTTAAAAAAAAAAATAAGGGGTCAGTTTTCAGAGCAAGGAATTTCAACAAGAAAGTTTTTATAAAACAGGTTGAAGATTCCTTTTTAAAAAAATTTAATTTCATAAAAGAACTTAATTTTTCCCCAAAGATCAACCACTCTGATGAGGCTTAGCAGTGAAAATATTTTATCAGCCAATGTGGAAGTCTTATTTTCTATCAGCCAATTTCAAAAACTTACTATATACCATAAATCAAAAGGGGAAGATATGTTTAATAAAATAGTTTTCATGACGTACAATTTTCAAAAAGAAAACCGATCAAAGTATACTTATCATATAATACAAATTTTATTTGCAGTTAATATATCTTCATGGAGTTAAGTACAAAATGCAATTTGTGGATGCAAAATCTATGTTCACATGGAACTGTGCTGATAGGAGCTCCAAAATATCAACTCCAGCAATTTCATAATAAATAGGAAACATTCTGAATCTTCTTTGGCAGTTGTTCCAGACAATGATAAAAAAAAAAATCTTTTGCCTCAGTGTAACATAAGGTAATTCACATATTTTTACATCTTGACTACACCCCTTCTCCTTCCTGTGCCACATTCAGAATTTTGTTCAGGGAAAATAAAGAACAGCAAGACTTTGCTGCCTCCATACTCATTAGTGGAAAACATCTAAAGATGACATATATTTTGTATGCGGTTTCACAACTCCTGGATATTTTAGGAATTCATCCACAAATACGTCTCATGCCACAATGGCTGGTATGGATAAAGTTTTAAGAACCATACCTAGATTTCTACTCATCATTTCATGAATGGCAAGTACCATTAGCTAAATCTGCCTCTGATGCAATATCAAAATTGTAACTTTTTTTTTTTTTTTTTTTTTGTAGAAATTCTTACAGTTGCTTTTAAATATATATTTCATTAATATGTAACAATATTTATACTGATTAATACATAAATAAATATAAATATAAAAAATATAAAGCAATTATGCAACCCATAATAACCTGGTCACAAGTTTAGTAAGTTGATCAATGGGTCATGCTTCTGAAACTTTCAACATTAAAAACTGTATAAATAATTGTATCAAATATTGTAAGATATTAAATTTGTTTTTCTTTATTATCTTTTAAGGTATCCTTTAATTACACCCACTAGCAGTGAATAAAATTTTAAGCAGACTGATGACATGAACATATGAGCCTCTCTCTCAGTCAGATGAAATTTCTTGAATTATATAAATTTATACAAGAATATATTATTTTATTAATTTAAGAACAAGCTATATTTTAAGTAATATTTAAACTGTAAAAATATTTAAAGGTAATTCAAAAAGATAAAAAAAAAAATACATTAGCTCCTCATTACATCTTACATCCTGGAAACAAGAAAAACAAGCATATGATACACCTGAATGTGCAATATAAGAGAAGGTATTAACCCATTATGGATCATTCCCATCAATATGATGGACTGAGGTGTCATTCTCTATTTCTCGTACCCATGATATATTGTCGGGCTGAAGATTTAAAAGCATTGCACTACAATAAATTCAATTAAAAGTTATTTCTTGTTCCCAAAAATAACTTCTCGTGTTTTAGTTCTTATTTTGAACACTAGAAGGTAACAGATGCTTGCATACTTTTCGTTATAAAGAATATTTAGATGATAACTGAATTATGTAACTGGCATTTCCACGCAGTCTTCGAACCCCATACATTTGATCAAACACGACTTTCTAAAATAAATACTGCCTCGAACAAGAAGAAACAACCATCTAGGGAATGCAAAGTGTGTTGTTCCAAAAGGGATGCAAATAAGAGATCTTGAGAAGAAACTCAATATTTTTGTCCTGATTGTGATGTTTGGTTTATATTCCACATTTTGAAATATGCCATACTCAAAAGTTATTGATACAGTTAATTGACATTTTATGTACACATATTCTTTCAAATATTACTTGTAAAAATTTGTAAAACAAAAATGATAAAAAAAAAGGATCTTATTCGCATTAATTTGTATGTTGAAAAACAAACATTAAGGCGCTAAATTCTTGCTTGTTAGCTTTTCTGCAAATCTGAATATGTTCTATAACATTTTTTCCCTCCTCAAACATACAACTAATTGCATATCTCATTTAAAAACCTTATAATTATTCTTCATTCATCTTCTATATTTCTTAAACCTTATAATTATTCTTAAATTAGAACTTATTTTAGGAGAGATAAAAAGAAAAAGTGCCATATCAAAATGAACGATATGACAGGAGTTACTATATCAACTTTTGTAAAAGTGACTTATTTACATTTATTAAAATTTACCTTTGACATTTTTGGAAGAACTGGCTTAGCACCAGGAAGTTTTGCCCTTTCAATGGGATCAACCATGGATTCATCAGTACTTAGAGTAAGACTTAGGTCTGTGACACCAAATTGAATGGGTGAAGGTAAGTCACTCGTCTGCAAGAAAGTACAGCAATTAACTATTTAAAAAATTATTTTCCACATCAATTGGTACATTAATACAATATATTTCTTAAAGATATCAAATTAAAAGAAATTAAGCAATTTTAAGAATATTAAATCTTATTACAAAGTTTATAAATATCAGTATAAAGTGGTTAAAAAAAATGCTTCCCTGCTCAACAGTGCAAAACTGACACATTCATAGACTCATTTTTAATATTTTCAAACATAGTTGAAAAGAATATATCTTCTGATTGTCTGGTCGCCTGAGCTCTAATTCTCATAAATATGCTTGGATTACCAAGTAATTTTTATATGCAATTGAGATTAATTATAAAATGCTTTCTTTTGAAAATAAGGTGTGTAGCACTTATAGTTCATTTACAGAGAGAGACACACAAAAGAATTCAGTTACACTATAGTTTATGAGAAAACATTGTTTTTTAAATCATTTTGAATCATTAAAATTTTTAATCTATCAATGTTTGACAAAACAAACATTTGTTTGGAACAATGTAAAATAGCATTTGCTAAACCATAAACAAATATAGGTCTTCAATAAAACAGGCAAAACCAGGGTTACCATGAATGGCAATTTATCACCAAAGCATATTGAGACAGAATATTAATTCTCATCAGAATAATTTCAACATAATCTATAAAGCAAATACTATGTTATTAATTCAATAAAATATACAAAAATAATTACTTCATTATTATTATTCAAAACTGCAAAATCATTTTTCAGAGGCGTGCTGAACATAATTTGTTCTTCATCTAGATTTTCATTATTTACAAAACTTTTTGCCTGAAATTTGTAAAATAATAATTATTTTTGGTTATTCAAGAAAAGGGTGTGGAATTTCTTAATAAATGTTAACAATTAAGAAAACATACTTGGGCATGAATTAGATTTAAATTGACGTTATCATTACTATCAGCCATATAGGTTTCATCCAAAGATATATTATCAGTCTTCTCACGCAATTGTTCCTATAAATATAAATTTTTTATTTCATCTGTTTTCATTATAAAATTAGAATAGATTTAGATATGAAATACAAAATCTAAAATGTACCATTTTTTCTAAATCCTCTTTCTCCCACTGGGCAGTTTCTTTAAGCACTTCATGTTCCTATATAAAAAATCACATAAGGTAATTAATATAAAAAGTGATAGTGAAGTTTTCATTAATATTTACATATCTGCCAACATGTTTATTTTAAAAACCTTACAATATTCCCAACATATATCAACATGAATCACAAAAAATATATTTATAGTAAATATGTTATTTTACAGTTTGAAGTTCCCTTAAGGAATCTCTGCCTGTTAAAATGAGCACTTTCGCAAAAATTATAGATTTAAAAAAAAATTATTTCATCTTAAAGTACAACCTTTTACGATTCTAAAACTGCTTTGTTTTCGTTCCTACCATTTTTAGAATATAAGTTATAGTCATTTTAATAAGCCAAATGTGATAATTCCGAAAACCAGAAGTTCCCTTTACACAGTAAAAAAAAAGTAAACATTGCAGTAAAACTTAATTTTATTACTTAATTAGCATTTTCATACTAATAAAACAAATTAATTTCAATTCTAGATTATTCAATTTATATGTGGTATTAATTTGTATTCATAGTAAAAATATACTAGTTTAACGTTTAAATACATTTTTTTATTTTTTTATTTTTTTTTAACCTTCTAAGCGTGTGGAACGTAATATTCCGTTCACTAAGCTCCAGGTTTCACTGCAATATTTGCAATGTTTAAAATAATATAATTCTATAGATTTAATCAATTTTCAAAACATTGAAGAATGATTAATACTCTCAAGGGTTACATTCATATTTGTAATAAAGTTTTATTTATAATGCTGAAAGAATCATATTTTTTTAGCATTTAAAACAAAATGCAGAAAAAACAACATTACAATTTTACCCTTTTTCAAAACACTCAAAGGGTTAAATTGATTTTAACACAACATTAGCTCACTTAAAAAATGATAACTAAAAATATTATTATCATTCTTCCATAAAACTGTGTGAGTTTTGTCTATACATTGCTGTCTAGTGCATCTACTAAAAGAATTTTAATTGCATGAACATTTTGAAAATTATGGCCTGTTATTTCAATAAAACACAGTAAAACTGTTGAAAATCTTATAATTGACTCTTCGATCAACACTAAAATTTTTATTTACTAAAATATCATTTAACTTATAATGTTAGTAATAGTTTTAATAGGTATCTTTTTTTTTTTTTTTTTTTTTCCCCCATGTAGCATTTTTTAAGTTTTTGAAAAATTTCTATACACATTTAACATTTTTGTATATTCATAGGGATATATAAATCATTTTAAAAGGTAAATTATTAATTTTTATTAAAACTAAATCAAAAAATGTAAATACAATGTTTCTTTGCAAAGTTAAAAAGGTTTGAAACGTAGGCAGTTAACGTAGGCTTAATCTGTTTTTGCTATTTTTACAATGATTCCATATGTATGTATGCAGGGTTCTCACTGACTTTTGGCTGACCATAACATTTTGGCTAATCTTCAAATGAAAACTATAGCCAAATTAAAATAATGTTAGCAACAGATTCATTGTGAAACACCAATTCTAAAATTCTTTACAGTCCTTTTCTTTTAATATGTGTTTCAATTTTGTAATTGTTTTAGAGCAGTTATTGATCTAAACTGAATTATTGGTTATAGAAACTAATAAAACAAGTAGCTTTCCAAAGTCAAGAAAAGAAAAAAAAAAGTCTAGCTCGATTTATTTCTAAATAGTTTTATGAAACAAAACACAAGTTTCATGAAAGCATGTTATTGGGTTAAATTAAACCAAATAAATAAAGACACAAAAGAGATCTGACAAAAACCCCAAAAATAAGTTACAAAGAAAACTTTCTTTTCAGTCGTTCAATAAAATCATTGGGATTGCCGTAGAAAGGAAATGGAAAAAATTAAAAGATCAACTCTTGAAATTTGGTGATTTCAGTCTTTCATTTTCTCGCCAAATGAAACATTTTGTCACGCTCTGGCTAAATGGTAATTGGCAGCGAGAACCATGTATGTATGCACGTATATTAGAATGTTCCAACATTTTCAGGTCCCCAGACCTTATTTTTAATATTTTTAGAATGATGCCAGCATGTATGTATATGTGTGAGTGGACACAATAGTGCCCAAAGCATACTTTTGATTAAGCTCACATTTGGTGAATAAGTTACCACTGTCGCAAGAACTGTATTCATTTTTTAAGAAATCGGCTAACGGGTTTGGTATCTAAACCTTTTTTCAACAAATCTGTGATAAATGATAAACATTTTCTCTTATATATCAATTATCTAAATTAATCTTATATTTCAGTATATACTCAGTATACAATTAAGTATATATTTTGGAAATATTTTGATAACTAAGAAATAAAGAGGCATTCTTTAAGAGTACACAGAAAAAGTTTAAAATACTAATTTCTGAAGAGATATTTTAAATATATGAATGCATTCTACACTCACAGGTTTAACCTTAGCGGGGGTAATTCGGAAGTGGACTGACTAACAGCCTTTATATAGAAATTTTACAGAAAAAAAATAGAGCTGACGAAGCATAGTGAATTTAATAAACTTAAACACAAACCTGACGAAAAACATTAGTCATTTCATCTTCTCTATCAATGGATGAAGAGGAAAGGGATGTTTTTATTGAAACAGTGGGCTCTTGAGTTCCATCTGATACATTATAACCATCACATACCAGAAGTCTAACTGTATCACATGCAGTCCGCAGTGATGTTAAAGCTTCTTGATATGTAGCACCAAGTAATGATGTTTCATTAACCTATGAAGATTTTTATAAGTATTAAAAAGAAAAAGAGGGCACATTTATAAATGAATTACATAAGGACTTGAAATTCTGTATTATGTATATTTGTAAGTAGTGGGGAGAAAATTACCTTTAATCTTGCATTTATTTTGCATGTTTTTTGAATTAACCATATATATATATATTAACATGTGATGAAGTATATTTACATTAAGGGCCTTTAACCTTTCATGCTTAATAGCCACATCAACAAATTCTTAAAGTTCCATTGGCTACTCATTATGGCAGTTAAATAGCACAGGTAAAAAATGTATACATGTATTGGTTTCCATATCAGGCAGAGATCTGCATGGGCCAAAATTTCCAGGCTCCAGGTTGCCCTGAACAAAAGCTATCTTGGTCCGACCTGATCCATGCATAAATAAATTAAATCAGGGCCATCCCAGCCTGATTCAATTTCTATCAAAAATCTCGAATTTTCTTAACATTTAAGATTCAATTAAGATTCTTTTAAAGAATATTGCATGCATAGTTATGCAAAACTTTTACAGTATATTTCAGACTGTATGTCTGCAAGCCACATAATACAGAATAGCAACATTTAACGATCACTTACTCTTACATTCAAATAAAGACTCGTTAAAAAATTTAATGTAGTTTAGAATAAAAGAAAAAAAACTTAAAAGTAGCATAAAACTTCTGAATCTGTATAATGCAAAAATGAATATATTTTTAATTATTTTTCTGTAATTTGCATTAAGTGAAATATTGTTGAAGGTGTCTGTCAAAATGCACATCACATCAAAAGAATGAAAATAGTAGTACTCTGTTGTGAAAACTAACAGAATTATAAATGAATATTACCTCTACTATTCTCATGCCTGATTTGAGTCGTCCATCTGAACCAGCAGCACCATCACTATTAATCTGTGAAAATAAAATAAACATAAAATATACAGAAGCTACAATGTCATCATGCATGACAAATAAAAAATGTATTTATTTTTAATTTATAAAAAAAACTTGTATTTTCCCAGCCCCATACAGAATGCTAGGTAAGGGAGCAGGCAATAAATTAATTAGGGACCCGAGATTAAGTTTACCTTTTACATTAACACTATATAAATAATTTTAGTTTATTTCATAAAAAATACCTATTTATCATGATTTATGAGAATTAGGGAATTTAATCTAATCTAACAAATTACTTACCCAGGATATAAAAATACCCTCATCTTCTTTATCAAATGGATTACCCGATTGTCCACCAACTCCTCCTTTGATTCCCATACCAAGTTTTTCACTAGGATGTTTAGTTATAACAATTTCCTATAAAAGAAAAATGTACGTGTCCATAAGTTCATTTAAAATAATAAAAGGAATCCCCCCCCTCTTTCTAAAACATAGAGGGCGATACAGAACTTACAGGCAAATTTTAAAAGGGTTGTAGTCCATATTATAACATTTTTTGTGTAGGAAGCCAGGTCCCAATTGACTGTCATTCAGTCAAAAAACAGGGTGCCATACTTAGAGATAAAACCTGATTTGCATTCCAAACTTTAAAAATAAAAATATTTTAGTGAAATTTTCAACAGACTAGCTTCGTTTTTTTTTTTTTTAAAAATTTGATGACGTCATGGAAAATTTTGGAAGTGCATGGTAATTCAATCAGTGACACTATACGTATTGTCAGCAACATTTCAAATTATGGAGCTGTCTAACTCAGTGTTGTTTAGACACAGGTGGTAGCCATTCATAACATTTCTCACAATGTCATCACATTTTACAGAAGGCCAACTAGGATTGTTTAAAATATTGTTAAAATATGTTAATTATTGTTAAAGTTAGGAATGAAAATAAGTGTTTGGCTTGGAATGACACATCCTGTATTTTTGACTGATATGTTGATTGCGACCTTGATTTCCTATACAATTTTTTTTTTTTTTGTTATAGCCTGCTCTACCATTCCTTAGTTTTGCTCAAGATTTCTAAATCACCCTGCATATTTTAATGACTCAATAAAATATGAAATAAATGATTCAATTATTTATATTACTAAATATTTAAAAAGCTAAGCTTTAAATAATATAACTCAAATGGAAAATGAAAACATCAACATTTAAAATAAATGAATTGATGCAAATTAACAGATTATAAATGAATTTTGTTAGATAGGAAAATTTTAAGAATCGGACAAAATAACAATAACAAAAAATAAATAAATAAAAGGGGAATAAGAGATTCATAAAATATGTATTCACTCCCTTCATTAAAAATTAAACATAAAAGTATACAATTAAAACATCTGATTTTGATCAAAACACTGAGTAATTTATAAAATGTAAATGTAAAAAAGACTGTTTTGGTTTTTAAACATAAAATGAAAATCAATATCACAAATATGATTGAAATTATATTAAATTCATTTTAAACTTTAAAAAATTATCCAACAATAATGTTAGTCAGCAGAAAATAATGTGCTTATATTAGAAGTAAAGAAATGTTAGTAGAAAGATAAAAAGTATACTTACAGTAAACAGAATCCCAAGAACGGAGACTCGTCATGCACCATCACCAAAAATTTATTTGGAAAAAACAAATGCACATGAAAATTAATTTCTTTTAAAGAATAAATAGCTTAATCTGTACTGAAGAATTTGTTAGTTTAAAATTTAGAATATTTTAGAGAATAATAAAGTCTTAATTGGAAATTTACCCTCCCTATTTTTAACATTTCCTAAAAGTAAATAGCAGAACCCTAAATTATCATTTAAAAAAAAAAAAATTCTGTAAAATTTCTGTATAAGAATATATAGGTTCTTAAAGGCACTTGAGATAAATTTTATGTTTTTATATATTCAAAATTTATTATATAGAACACCAATATCTGCCATAACCAAAAATGAAGCATCTAGTAAATTATTTAAATGAGCAGGGAAGACCGAGCTACGCTCGGTCAAAATTAAATTTGAGTCAAATATCATGACCCATGACCAAAATGACCCACTAATTGAATTTTCTCGAACATGTGACTTAGCCCAACAGTCTTCTCGTGCCTGAAAACCATAGGATGCAAAATTTAGTTTAAATAGTCTGAGCCGTTTTTAAGATAAATAAGCTTGACCCATAATGACCCACTAATCGAAATTTCTCGAACATGCGACCTAGCCTTATAGTCTTCTTGTTCCCTAAACCTGTAGGGTGCTAAATTTATTTCAAATCCTCTGAACCGTTTTTAAGATAAAATAGGTTAACCCATAATGACCCATGACCAAAATGACCCACTAATTGAATTTTTTCAAACATGTGACCTAGCCCAACAGTCTTCTCGTGCTCGAAAACCATTGGATGCAAAATTTAGTCTAAATTGAGCCGCTTTTTAGATCTTGACCCACAATGACCCAGAAATGACCCACTAATCGAATTTTCTCGAACATGTGACCTAGCCCAATGATTTTCGCGTGCCCGAAACTCGTAGGATACAAAATTTAATCAAAATCGTTAGAGCCGTTTTTTAGATAAAATTAATTTGACCCGCTTTGACCCAAAAATGACCCACTAATCGAAAGTTCTCGAACATGTGACCCAGCCCAATAGTCTTCTCGTGCCCCAAAATAGTCTGATACAGAATTTTGTCAAAATCGTTTGAACTGTTTTTTAGATACAATTAGCTTGACCATGACCCAAAATGACCCACTAATTGAATTTTCTCGAACATGTGATCTAGCCTAACAGTCTTCTCGTGCCCGAAAACCATTGGATGCTAAATTTAGTGTAAATTGAGCCGCTTTTTAGATCTTGACCCACAATGACCCAGAAATGACCCACTAATCTAATTTTCTCGGACATGTAACCTAGCCCAATGATTTTATCGTGCTCGAAACTCGTAGAACACAAAATTTAATCAAAATCGTTAGAGCCGTTTTTTAAATAAAATTAATTTGACCTGCCTTGACCCAAAAATGACCCACTAATCGAAAGTTCTCGAACATGTGACCCAGCCCAATAGTCTTCTCGTGCCTGAAAATGGTCGGATACAAAATTTCGTCAAAATCGTTTGATCCGTGTTTTAGATACAATTAGCTTGACCATGACCCAAAATGACCCATTAATCTAATTTTCCCGAACATGTGACCTAGTCCAATGGTTTTCTGGTGCCTCAAAATGGTAGGATACAAAATTTCGTCAAAATCGTTAGAGCCGCTTTTAAGATAAAATTTGCATATATATATATATATATATATATAACCACACACAAGATTTGCTCGTATTAGAATATATGATATTAATTTGGAGCTTGGTGCGATATAATTAAAGTAAAAATAAAATACGTTAAAACACCAGTATAATTGAATCTACAGCATACCGGTTTCGGTAGCATATAGCATACCCTCCTCAGTGCTGAAGAAAATGGAAATTTGCTCATATATATAGAAATGATAGAGGATTCAAGTGACAAGTTTATTAACCAATAGGAAACGGAGGTTCCAGGCAAACAGCCAATAGGAAAATAGATAGGAAATGGAATAATGGAGGATTCAAGTGACAGATTTATTAGCCAATAGGAAAACTGAGGGTTCTAGGCAACATCCAATAGGAAAATCGATAGGAAATTGAAACGCTATGTTGAGAAATAGTTTAAAAAGTTAAGAAAAATTGGTTTTAATGTAATATTTCCAGCAGTCTGATAATGGTGGAATAGCAAATTCACAATTAACAAGATTTCCAAGATTTTTATGAATATGGAATGCTTCAAGGAAGTAGGTTTAGATATTATTTTAACCGAACTGAAGTCGAAAACGTGATTCATCTCCCAGCAATGTTTTGCAATAGAGGATTTTTTGATTTCTTGTTTTTCAAACGTAGTCTTAAATTTCGTATTAAAGAACATAAACAATACATTGAAAAACAAGAAATCAAAAAATCCTCTTTTGCAAAACATTGCTGGGAGATGAATCACGTTTTCGACTTCAGTTCGGTTAAAATAATATCTAAACCTACTTCTGTACACGAACTTAATTTCCTTGAAGCATTCCATATTCATAAAAATCTTGTTAATTGTGAATTTGCTATTCCACCATTATCAGACTGCTGGAAATATTACATTAAAACCAATTTTTCTTAACTTTTTAAACTATTTCTCAACATAGCGTTTCAATTTCCTATCGATTTTCCTATTGGATGTTGTCTAGAACCCTCCGTTTTCCTATTGGCTAATAAATCTGTCACTTGAATCCTCCATTATTCCATTTCCTATCTATTTTAATATTGGCTGTTTGCCTGGAACCCTCCGTTTTCCAATTGGTTAATAAACTTGTCACTTGAATCCTCTATCATTTCTATATATATGAGCAAATTTCCATTTTCTTCAGCACTGAGGAGGGTATGCTATATGCTACCGAAACCGGTATGCTGTAGATTCAATTATACTGGTGTTTTAACGTTGTATTTTATTTTTACTTTAGTAAATTATTTGTCTTGTATAATTCCTACAATGAAATAATTTACTTAAATATTTTATGTATAGAGAAAATAATATAAATAGGCAACTACTGTTAAAAAATAATTTCAACAGTTAAAAAATATTAAAAAAGAAAACAAAAGATTAATTAAAGGAACATATTTGGAAATATCTAAGATAATTGGATATTCAGTGTGTGGTAATAATGTTCTATGCTAGCAGACCTTCAACCAAGCATTATTTTACATCATTTTTGCACATATTCAGCAATTGCTTTTATTGAAATTTACATTTTCTGCATGTTGTATACTTAATGATAGATATTTTTCAGTTTATTTTATTATTTAAGGTACCATAAAAATGATATTTTATATATATAAAACTTTGTTTCTATCTAAGCAGCAATTTTCACAACTGTTTCGCTAAAACATAAAAATGAATTGGGGGGAGGAGAGATTAGTTTCTCAACAAAATATGTATATTTTTAAAAAAGGAAAGAAATTGCCAATTTAAAAACTTTCATAAATTTACCAATATAATGAAAGTCAAGGTTTATATTCATTTGAAGAGTGGGGGGGAAAAAACTGAGTTATATTATGAAATTAATTTTTTTATATCAATGATGAAAAATGGTGAATAGCAATAATTGTTAACTGAACTTCACTTTAAAACTAGATTGGATGTTTTCCCCAGAGGAATCAAACAGTTTTTCTAGGTTTTGGGAAAAATTATGAAATTTTCCCTGAAGTTTACCAGAGATTTAAAGACCAAAATATTTTTGTAGATTTCAGATTATTCATGATTGTTCAAACATGCACACACACACAAAAGTTTTATGCTACCAATTTGAATACATTATTCCTTTTAAAACAAATGCCATTTCCCCTTTTAGTTCAATATCATATTTATAACCCATTCAACACAGCAATGTCTGAACTTACCATTTTTGACACAAAGATAGGTTAAAAAAGAAATAAAAATTATTGTAAGCAATTTCACACATGTTAGAGTGTAAAGATGAGTAAAGAAAAAGTAAGCATGCTTTAAAGACTTTCATGCATTAAGAGCAAAAGAATAACTTAAATAGTAGAAATTTGTTAGAATTAAAAAGCACATGCAGATTATTTATCACAAATGTTTATTTTCTAACATTTATCTAATATATGACAATGAACTAAAAAATTATATTTGTACACACCAGTAAAAACATTAACAAAATGTACAGCAATGTAAAATATACAAAGATAATTTGCATATTTTTCAAAACAATAAAATACATGCATAAGCTTCAAAGCTTAAAAAAAAGGCACAAAATTTTTTATACACAATCCAATATTTTAGACAGCATAACAAACAAAATAAAATGTCACATCTATCAGCAAATATCAATCACAAAGCATTATAAAACTACTATATACATTTCATATACATGCTTTTAAATAAAGAATGAAAAGCCAAGAAACTGAGATGCTGCAAATGAAATGGCCAGTTGAAATAAAAGCTAGTCGTACTCACTAATAGAAAAACAAAACTGCACTGAACAAAAATCTAATTCTAAATATAGTTGCAAGCATGAATAAAGCTATAAAAGTTATTGATCTCTACAAACATGTAAGTAGAAGATAAGGAGGGTGGGAATGATTCATTCACACAGATAATGGATAGGCTATAAGTAAAACACAAGCTGTTGACTACACTTAATGGTAACTTTAATAACTATGCTTGCATTTCTAAAAATAATTAAATTTTTGCAATTCTGTTCAAAATACTTTTTAATGGACAGTGGCTGTTTGGCAACACAAATTGTTACCTTACTAAAACAAAACGTTATTTTACATTCTAAACTCTATATTCTCCCACCTACTCAAAATCTTCTATTATTATGAAGTATTAAGGAATTTATCCATTTCTAAAAAGGAATTTAAGGCAAAGAAATGGAATAAAGATTTTGGCTTTTCCTTTTGAACTGTTGCAGGCATTTCAAACTTTATGTATTATTTTTTCAAACTATTTCATTTTTGCAGGTATTAAATATTTAATTAAGGCATTAAAATCATCTTTTTAAGATTGATAACATTCAAAGCTTGGTGATAAGAAAGAGCTAATTACGCAACAGGCATTTACACAATAATTATCTCTTTCTTGGCTTTGGAAATATTCTATTTTAATATTTAAAACATGAGAAGCTTTTTTTTAAAGACAAAAATAATGCAAAGTAATTAAAAAGTGAGATTTTACAGAATGCTATAAGAAATAATGATTATTGTAAAAATAAAATGGCTAGTGACAGACTTATTTTCTTTTATAATTTTGACATTTATTCTACCTATTTTTAAATGTATTCATAATGGAGAACTAACATTATTCAACATTAAGCAATATTAAATTATGCATTAAAGCATTATTAAATTTAAAAAGCTAGTGTTAATTCAAGAAACTTCATTATTATTTGAGAATTAACTTCCCCCTACATTTTTTTCCAGAAAAAAAAAAAAAAAATGGTTTACTTTTAAATATAATTTTAATAATATGAAATCAATTTTACTTGGGTTCTAAGCCAAAAGAAATTTAATATAAACTTTGATACTTCAATACTACACCCATCTCTAGCAGGGACTATTGTGATTTTATCGAACACATTCTGAAATTATAAGAAAGAAAAATAAGAATGGCAGGTACAATTAAAAATTTAATGATAGACTTTTATTGTAATTAATAATATACATTAAAAAGTATTTCAGACATTAAAAACACCATTAAATTATTAAAGATGGTTTCCAAATTTCCATTGCATAATTTTTTTTTTTTTTTTTTAATTACTAAAAGATAATTTTAAAAAAATCCGAAATCAGGAAATACAAAAGCCAAAAAATCCTGAAATCAGGAAAAACTTCTATGCACAATCACCTGTGCTCAAACCAAATAGGAAACTAAAGTGATAAAATTTAAAGCCTTATTCCACTGGTTTTTAAAAAAGAATCATACTGATAATCATGAAACTTCAATATGCTAAAAAAGTTGTTAAAGAATAACCTACAGGTTTCAACAGTAAGCAACGATCATTATCAAGATAAATATAAATAAACAATAATTAAAATACGGAATTGAAATATTTTCTTGGTGATAACAATTAAATGTTCTTTTCCTCAAATTTCTTAGGTATATATATATATATATATATATGTATATATATATATATATAACTTAGCCATTTCATAAGAAACAACTCAAAACATTAGATATCAAAAAATTATAAATTGGTTATCTTGAAAATAAATAAATATATCAATACTATAAGATGAATGCAAACAAGGTAGTTTCTAAAGAGGATGATGTTGTTCATACATTCATCATTAAATTGATATATCGAAATAAATAGAAACAGATCTATAATAAATAAACCAGGAAATTGTATAATAAAATAGAAAGAAAGGAAGCAATAATACATGTGTTAAATGATAAAATACCAAACTTTGTTCAAAATGTGTTTTACACATAAAAATTTAAATAAATAAAAAACAGTTCGTATAAAGCTGAATACCCAATTTTCCAATTTATAATATTTCTTTTAATTTCACAACATATTACAATTTGGAGAAACTTAATAATTCACATAAGAATTTAGATTACAAGATGTCAAAGCAAAGTTCCAAAATACGTGTTTAGAAAAATATTGAAAATAAAATTATTTAAGCTCAAATAATTAAGTCTGAACAGGATGGAGGTGATAGTAATATCAATGTATATGAAAGTAGTATCAAGCAGGATCAATGAATGAACCAATTGAAATGGTACGAGTTTCAAGAGGGCAAACTCACATTGCTAAGAAAAGAGGAAAATAACAGAATTCTGAAAGCAGAAATGTAAACTATGTAAACAGAGATGTGTCATCTAAAAAGGTGAACATAGTCAAGGGCAATAATGTAATATTGACAAGGTTTCTGAGATATTTTATATTATATTAACTTTTCACCCATATTAAGCTACGAACAATGTTTTATCAAAATTAAATGATAATTTGGTACTCTTTATTCAGCTTTATGTAGAATTACTACTTTGCAATTACTATTGTCATTTTATGAATATTTAAAATAGCACAAAAAGAAATCTTATTTACTGACAGTCTTCTGTATTCAGTAGATTCATTCACATGTAACTTTTGGGATTTCTTTCTGTCACATGTGTAAGAGGTTTTAAGAGAGAGATACATAAAGAAAACAAAAATAAAGCAAGGAGATAAGGTCAAGACCATTTTTATTTATCATAAAAGACACAATAATCTATAAACATTCATTTTAAATACAATAAAGTAGATGGTATTTACAGATGAGTTAGTACCAAGTCTGAATTTTGAGGTGTCTGAATTTTGTTCCTGTTTGTGCACATTCAAGATGTACAAAAAGTACTTAAGAAACACCTTTATGACATAACCAAAAATGAATGAACATGAAAATTTACAGTTGAAACATTTGGACCCAGAAGCTACAAAACACTAGCTATCAGGAAAATAAAATTAACACAACATATAAATTCTAACAAATAATTTCATAAAATTCAAAACTAGGCAACTAAAAGCAGTATTTTGTTAACTAGAACATTAGGACCTGCATAAATGTTTGTGTAAACGTTTTTTATATAAAAACACAATCCAAAGAAATTTTTTACTTAATGAAAAAAAAATTGACATTCAGATTTATTTTTTTCCATTCTTAAATAGAAATCTTTTATTAAAACAAATTTTATGGAAATGTTATTTAAAAGTGACAGAAAAGAATAAATACACAAATTTTTGAATAAATAATTAATAGTAAATAACAAGATAACATGCAAAAAAATAAAATAAATAACTTTAATGTTTGGATAGTTTAAATTTTTTTAAATAAATTTATTTTGAAATAGAAAACTTCATTAAAAAAAATAATAATAAGATAGCAAGAAATTATTTTTTAAATTTTTTCTTAAAAGGGGATAAATATGCAGATCTTACAAATCAAACCATGCTTTCAATCTTAGTGTCACTCTCCATAATTATATTAAAGCACCTCAAGAACCATTAAACTAAACATAGAATAAGGTACACTTAAAATTACAGTTCTATTACTTGAGCATTTTCAACTAACACAATCAAAACTTCTGTTACTAAATTTAAAGATATTGATCTGTATAGTAAAACAACAACAGCAAAAAAATCGTATCTAAATTGTCAGCAATGAAAATAAATACTAATACATACATAAGACTAAATAATGGAAACATTTAATTTTGAAAACACACACAGCACAATTTTTATGATAAAAAAAATTATAATTCAAACTTTCCTCATGAAAATTACTATTACTGTCTAATGCATTTTGTAAGTCTTTATTAAAAGAGTACTACATATCATTAGCAGCACTGAATAATCTATTTCAGCTATTAAAAGCAACTGCATTCACAAATTTTAATTCAACTTTAAATATTTAGAAAACAAAAAGAAAAATTTGCATGAATTCTTTAAAGAAAACAAGTTTTATCCTTTTTCTAACAGTCTGAAATACAAAATTAGAGTAAGAAAAAAAAATAAAATAAAATTGCTTGCAGTTTTCACTTAATGACTATGTAAGCCCCCCCCCCCCCCCCCCCAATGTCTAACAACAATAGAAAATGTAAACGTGAAACTAAAATTTACTGAAGAATATTTTAAAAAACTCCTTAGAAACTTCAATATAGGAAAGTGAAGAGAAGTAGCTGAATTTATATTCAATGACTGAGTTTAAAGGACAAAAATTAAGTTGCCTGTTAGATCTCGCCTTTTATCATTAAGGGTACAGCTACATTTCTTTGAAGTTTTTTAACCTCTTCATGATTACAGTTATTTTACAAAGAGTTTGCCTTCAAAGATTCAATATTTCTAGTCAAATCATAAAGCCTAGCATGTAAAATAAGTTGTTACTAGCTGACACGCCCAGCCTTACCCAAGCCAGTGTAATCAATTTAAATCTCTGAGAAAACGAAACTCTGGCCATGGTCTCTGATGGCTTCAGCACAGTATACCGGGCATGCTCGTTCCCTCCAGAAATTTTTTTTATTTCCCCTTCAACCGCCAGGAGAGCATTCTGTTCTAAACAAACCTCTGAGACAGGTCCCTGCTGCCTACAGCATTATATAGTAGGTGTGCTACAAAATTGAGCTGGTTTGGAGAAGATGGGAACATTATTAGCCAAATTACTGAAATAAGGTACAGTTAGAGAAAATAACTTTGAAGGAGGTGCCAAGGGGGAGGGAATGTTTAAGGATCCTTCAGAAAATGACCAATTAGGAGGATCACTATGCATCTTTAAAAATTCGTTCATTTGGTTAAGCTAGGAAATTAATTATAAATTTGGCTTAAACTATTATTTGGAAATAGTGGTAACTGCTACTCATAAATTTACTATAAAAGGTGACTATTAAGTTAATTATAATGTTTGGAATCAGTTGCGTTGAAATCGCAACTAGAGATATCGGTAAGATAGTTGTTGAGTTACAGAAATGGGGCATAGTTAGAGAAAAAACCTTGAAGGAGGGGCTGGAGGGTGAGGAGAGGTTCAAGTGCTGTTCATCAAATGACTAATTAGAAAGACCACTATGTATCTTTCAAAATTTGTTCATTTGGTTAAGCTAGGAACTTAATTACAAACTTGGCTTAAACTATTATTCAGAAATCGGCAGACTAAGTTTAAAGAATAGAACATGCATTTTATGTGCTTTTCATAAACATGGTGTAAAAGTGCATTAAAGTAGTAAAATGAACTATTAATTTATTTTACATAAATGTGTGAAAAATTGATTTCATAACAATAATGAAATATTGGATTAACACCTCTAATATAGCTAAATAATTTTGAAAGTAAATAAAATAATCTTTTAAATAGAGTCTCTTAGATAATACAGAAAATTATTATCTGATGCTGATAAGAGATAGTATTTTCATTGATCCTTAAATAATTTGAACGAGGAAAGGTAGAATTATTAAAAAAATCATGCAACAAAGTTTTTTTTTTTAAATTATTTAAAAATTATGATAAAATTAACTTTTCAATGTGAATTTGCTTAATCATTTCCAAATAGAACTAAATGTTACAATTAAGAAATTCTCTGGTCAGAGTTTTAGATAAGATAAGATTAATTTGCCAATATCAAGCATGTTTAAGGCACAAAACTTCAATTATTCCACCCTATCAGTAGAACAACAAACCTTCTCTTTTGCATAACAGATGAATATAACATTTAACTATTGCTAGCTTATACTTTTCGTTGTAAAAAAGTAAAACGGCAGTGCTCAATGTTACTGTAGAGCATAATCAATCAAACAATAAAACAAAAGACAGAAACAAACATTTTTAAAAAAATATTTTCTAACAAATTCATTCAACACTTTGGTCTCCATGTCAACCACATAAGAATAACAAGTTTTTGCACTGATCCTGTCACATCTACATGGATGACAATCTTAAATATAAATCAAGTACTATAAATTTCTCATTGTTGCAGTAAAAATCATAAACCATTAATAACTAAAAAAAAATATATTGCATAAACTTTGAAGTTATACACAATTA
The DNA here is from genome assembly GCA_963931845.1 of Maratus michaelseni. NCBI lineage: Eukaryota > Metazoa > Arthropoda > Arachnida > Araneae > Salticidae > Maratus > Maratus michaelseni. Next base: position 165,044,513 of record OZ007597.1, read on the forward strand.
TGTAAATGTAATACTAAAAATAAATATTGTATGAGATGGACAAAATATAAGAGATCCAACTAGACTTTTAATATTGATGGAAGATAGCACATTTTAAAGATTCAAATCAATATTAACCTCTTAAAGCACCATATTCAATTTAGTGATAGTATGCTGAATACCAGATATTGGGTTGTTCGGAAAGTTCCTTCTGTTTGGGAAAACCAATTTGTACCGGAAAATTTTTCCCGTCAATTATTATACATTAAATATCGGAATTAATGTCTAATAACTGAATAATACAATTTTCCGGTACAAATTGGTTAGAACATTGCAATCTGGACTTAAAATGAGGACGTACACACATACATCCTGGTATTGCAAATGAAGAGTTCATGACGTACGCAGGTACGTCGTGGTGCTTAAGGATTAATTTTACTACAAAAAATGACAATATCATACAAAATATACTTTAAGTAGATTATTTCTTGTTCAAGTACTATTGAAGAATGTAATATTGATAGTTTTAACTACATATTCACAATAATGTTGATTTTAACCATATATTTCAAAATTACATACAACAAAAATCTCTTGGTTTGAGTCACTTATTAAACTCTAACAACATAAAAAAAAAAAAAAGAGAGGGGTATCGAGAATAAATGTTGGAATATTTCATATAAGAAAAAATGCACTATCCTCCTAAAACATACTGATGATACAACATTAAAATAGCCTGTAAATGATTCTAAAGTAAACAGATACTATGACATTACATTTTTTTAATGAAAGTTAAAGCTATAACAAGTTGCTATAATGAATGAAACAAGAATCAAATTTAGGCATATAAACATCTCCTTGAGAATTCAGGATAAGCTCTTTTTATGGAATGACAAACACTTTTAAAATCTAAATTTGTTTTCAATGACATTTCTCAAATAACTTTAATAAGACAATTTAAATAGCAAATCTAAGAAAAGTACAGCATTAACTGGTGTATATACATTGTAGTGCAGAAGTATTTTTTTTTTTTTAAGACAAAGGAAAAAAGAAAAAAAATTACAAGAAATAATGCATTTAATATATTTATCATATAAATTTAAAGAATGACAAAAATGCTTCAATAAAAAAATTAAAACTAGAAGTGAAAACGTTTGAAAAATAAAACTGATTAATGCTATCTTTTCAGTCTTTTAAGAGAAATCAATAACATTTTAAATAGTTAATTTAATTGAAACTTCAAACTAAGAATCAACAGCAGTAAAAATGCACTCTAAACAAAAGATATATTTTATGCTATAATAAAATGAAACTTTGGGGATAAATATCTAATTTCAGACTGACAAAATTACAAATATATATATATTATGCATATTCATACACACAGCATTTAATTAAATTTCTAATGTAAACTTGTAGCTTCCTATTGCTTTTATAACTAATACTATTAACTTATACAAAATATTGTTATACTAGTTCACTCAAAATGAAGAAAATTTTACAATTAAACAAATAAAATAAAATAGTATACAGCTTCCTATATATACAGATAAGTAAGTGTGCATTCATATACAACCTTTATTGATATTTTAAGATAAGAATTGCTGTATCTGAAATTCAAATTTAATCTAATTCAACTGCAATGCAAGTATAATAAAATATTACAATTTTAAAAAAAGAAAGAAATGTCTTAGAATATAAGACTGAAGAAATTTCATCTATTTGAAGATATGAAAATTGCAACAATATAATTCAGATTAAGTTACAGCATGAGAGAAAATAAGTACTTTCTTGTATAATAATATAGATTTAAAAAAACCTAACAGATAGGGGATTTCCGGATTATTTTGCAATCATTACTCTTAATAAATTTAATTTCTGGTATGAAATCATGAAAAAAGCAACTGAGCTCACAAAAATATCCCCTCCCCCCCAGTTTCTTTTTTTTTAAATCTTCTTTATAACAAATGTAGTGTGATGAGTAAAATAACTAACTGGGTTAAAATTTGAAAAGGGGGATTTTTTTCTTCTTTTCAATCATGGTAAAGATATGAAAATCCAGTGAAAAAATGTTAAATACTATACCTGAAACTAATAGAACTATTAACAAAGATCAAGAAGACAACAGTACTTAAAAATACATGTATACATAGAGAATAATTGAAACTTTAACTGAAAGGTTAAATTAAAATAAATAAGAGTTTGAAAACTAGAAGTTCTTTTATAGAAACCTATCTTATCATGGCATGTCAAATGCTCATAATATTAATAGATAGAATCCCTTGATAATAGTATCATAAGTCAATGATACAAGCAAATGAACCTCAGTCATAATGAAAAAGTATTTCAGTGAATATTTCCAGAAAAAGGAAATGATAATTTGGAAAATGCTTTTCTCATCATTTTCTAAGAGTACTATAACTCCAACTAAATGTATCAGTGACTGAAGTAATATGCTAATGCAACAATACAAGACAGTTAAATCTAGTTTAAAATTTAAGTGAAAATATATATCGCAAGAAAGCAGAAAATGGTTATTTCAGATATCAATTCTGAGAAACTAAAAAAAATTATTTATTGCAGTGCCAAAATTTGCTACAGTAGTCAAATATTATGCATTATTAAACCAATACAGTTCAAGAGATATCTACAAAGACTTTGGATTTTAACAATGAAACTCGTTCTGCTTTTCAAAATTTTTAAATTAGCTTTGCGAAGCATAATAGTTTTGATAAGATTCAACTTATTTAAATAAAAACTATGTGAAAAAAAGAAAAAAAAAAAACCCTTTAGTCTATGTGTGTGTGATTATACATAAATATATATAGTGAGCTAAGAGATGAAGAGAAAATATTACAGAAAAGAATATACAGGAGAAAATTACAATTTTAGTTACAGAAGACAAAATTTCCTATCCTTTTTCAATATATTAATCAATTTAATCGACACAATCACTAAATATCAGCAAATAGAAAAGTTTGCAATTAACAGTAATCATAACTACAATAGTGAAGAGAAATTCTTTGTGTTTTAAAAGTATCAAATTACAAGAAATATTTTAATACAAATTTGTCATTATCACAGATATGCATTAAAAATGAAAACTAATATATATATAGATATATATATATAAATAAATCAAGAATTTGAAAAATTTATGTCCAATGTCAATTTTTTGTACTAGTGAAAAGTTTGATTATGCTTTTAGAGAAAAATCTAGCCACAAATATTGAAACATGTCCATAGTATTGCACTAAGTAAAACAGTATTGCATAAAATATATAAGTATTTTCCAGTTATAATATTAACATTTAAACAATTAATAGAAATGTATAGCACAAAATAAAGATTACTCGCGAAGCACAGATTTTTCTAAATTAATATATCTAAATTCAACAAAACATTTTTCTTAAAATACTTACCTCACATAAGTATATACACACATAAGTATATATATATATATAAACTACTAAGTTTAAAACATAGGAAAAGGAAATAATGGAAGGTTTTGGCACAAATAGTCAAACTGCAGAATGAAACTTGTAAATTTAAAATCTAAAAATTAGCTCACTGGTTGGCATTGCAATTTTGGAACTTTTATACTAAATAGCATTGGGAAGTGATAAGCAACTCAAATTACTTTATAAAATTCTTATGACATTAAAGAACAATATATTGTTTTTATTATTATTGATGCTACAAATATGCCATACAAAATGCTGAAGTTAGAAATACACAAGTTTGAACTAAGTAAATAAGGTATTTTTATGAGATCCCCCCTCCCCCCTTATTTTCCCATACTTTAGTTTTCTTCTTCTATCTTCCCATAATTAACTTAATTCTGTTTGCACCCCATCCATCCCCTTCAGCAGTTTCAACATGCTTAAAATCCCACATTGATCAAACTTATGCTGAATTTGCCATTCTATAGGATTCCAATTTTCAATGGGAAACAATATATATATTTTTTTGAACAAGATAACATAATTATGCTGAGCCATTCTATAAATAGTTGAGAAAAAAAAAAGGGGGGGGGTAATCAATATATTGAGTTCCTGGTACAAACAGACAAAGTAGATTATCTGTTAAGGTAAAGGTTAAAAATATTTTTTTTCCTCCTAATAATTCAAAAATTAAAGCATTTAAATAAAAAAATTATTGTTTTACAAACCGTAAGCAATTGAGAAACACTAAAATATTACAGTATTAACAGAAAAAAATGAAACATTTTTATAAAGGGTAGAATCTGGAGGGAAAAATAAAGAAAAAAGAAAGAAGAAAGAAAAATAATTAGCAACATATATCTTAATTTTTTTCTTCTTTTTTACAATTCCCAGAATCAGAGAAAGCTATTGAATGTTATACTAAACATCCAGCTGTTCAGCATATTTGTAATGGTCTATAATTACTAGTTGAACACTTTGAATTCATTTGCTCCTTTTTTTTTTTAGAATAATGGATTTTTAAACAGTTTTTAAATATGCATAGATCATGGACATGTTTCAATATAGATTTAAAAAAGAAATTAATATGAAAAATACAATTTATCGAAATTTTGATACAAAAATACATATGTCACAGGATAAGGAGAATTGAAATTATGCACATGAGATGAAAAATTATACAATTTATTTTTCCAATATGTATACATATAAAAAGTCACATGAAAAATTTCTCCTAAATTTACTGTAAACCATGAAAGTCATTTCTTAGAATAAATAGGAACCATCTAAACATAAATAATATGAATCAAGGAAGTTTTATATCTACTTTCAGGGAGATTTATTAAAGAAAATGTTCTAAAGTGCATTTGCAATGCACTTTTGTCTATATTTTGATTTTCAAATTTCAGTTATTTTTTACTTGCTACACATTTATTTAGCAATTTAATATATATTTAAGTTTCCTGTTTTATATTGTGGAAAAAAATAAGATAAAAACGGGGGAAAAAAACACCCTTCAAAAATGTTATTCAGAATTAACAACTATTAAAGGAAACTGAAAAAAAAAAAAAAAAAAAAAAGAAAAAGAAAAAAAAAAGAAAAAGGGGGGTGAAGTTTTGTTTAAAACCAAGGAAGATGCTGAATTAAAAATAGTTATTTTTTAAAATAATCACCCCAAGTTAAATGTTCAGAAATTATCTATTCCATGCAAATTCAAATTGAAATCTTAAACTCTTAGATTAAAATAAAACTAAGAGGAAGCTTTTTCCAGAAAAATGATTGAACAAAGAAATTAGCCAATATAACTACAAGACATACATTCACAGACGTTAACATTTATTACAGCCTAAAATGCTATAAATAATACTTTTACAAAAATGCAATTGAGTCAAAAACTTTATACCACACTCTGAGAAGGGAGAGAGAGAGAGAAAATTTGCATATTTTGATAAGCGAAAATCAATTTAAAACATAGCCAAATAAATTACAAATGCAGCACCAGAATAAGGCACAGAACTTTAAAAATATTTTACAATAATCTATTCAGCACATTTTTGTTCCAGTATAATACATTTTCAAATGACACTTTCACACATAATCTTGCACACAAACAGACTGCAACACTTTAAATCATCAGTGTTTTAATACAAATATTCTAAATACTTTTATAACTATCACAGAATTAACACATATTGTTCAACCATTAAAACGAAAAATAAAATTTTGTACTAAAATAAATTTTAAAAACTACACTTAACCATTTACGTTGATTCCATCCAATAAAAATGTAGGATTTATTTATAAAAGAGTCATAAAATGAGATAAAAACACAATTTGTAGTATACAATGGTTCAATGACCAATTAAAATTTCTGATGCATTTTAAAATGGGAATTCTAAATAATTTTAAAAATTAAATTTTTTAAACAATCAAATGTCAATATTTTATAAAGAATCTTGCACAGCAAGTTTAAACTTAAATTAAAACTTATGCACAGTTATATATTAAAATAAATAAAATAAATTACATAGCTGCAAAAATGTACAGAGTCATAAATAAAATGCATTATAGCACAACCACACTATTCATAAATTACAAACATTTTAAATAAATTAAACACACAAAGACAACCATTTCATACACACTGTTTTTAATAAAAGTATTCTTTAATGTTTTTTATTTTTTTACAATGGTAATACCATTAATTTTGTAATATCATGCCTACTAAAAACCTTATAAAAACCGTTAGCATGAAATGGTTTCTACACACTTTCACACACTCTGCATTGCTGACGAATAAATAAGATAACATGGCAATAAATGAAACATTTCATGGTTTACAGCATGTAGACGATTCTAATTAGGAATTATATGTTACAAATCACTTTCCCCTATGGGAAGTGGAGACCCTACCTGCCAGCCTTGAGGTAAAGGGTCATGCCGGACGGTCAACGTCATTTCATATGTAGGGGCAAGAAGAGCCAAGACAGCATCTTTATGAGAAGCTTGGCAGACATCAGCACCATTAACCTATAGAATAAAAAAAGATGATCCCCCAAAATTTTAAACTGTTGTTTTTCTGTTAAGTTAAATGTAATTTTTACTTAAAGAAATAATTTGTTATTGCATTATAGCAGAAAATGGCTTAGTAACAGCATTAGGTTCTAGAACAAGAATGATACATTTAATTAAAAATATATCATCATAGATTGAATTTTTCTGCATTAAGCTCAATTATAGGCACATTATAGCTTTAAAAATTTTACAGAATACCAAAGTGCCTGCACAAATAATCACAACTAATTTAATTCTGAAAACAGATTAAGAAAGTGGCAAAAGTTTTAAGAATCTCAAATTTTGAAATTCCAGTATGTTCATAATGTTAAATTGGTTAAAAGTGAAGTAAGCTACACTGATAAAAAAATAATACATTCTAGTGTTGTCTTATTTAGAACAATTATCGAATGCCTGTATGGAGGAGGCGAAAACTGCAAAGGAATTATTCAATCCGAAGAAATAACTTTATTTTGTGATGTTTGTGCACTTTTATTAAATTTCTCTAACATAATTAATTATTGCTTCTACTTCAAAAACCTAACCAAGTGCTACTTTCAGTCAACACTAGGAAACCTGTCCAGTATTGCTGAGAAAAATTAAGTCTGGGCATGGGACCAGTCTCAGTCTAATCAGAATAGAAAAAGAAAGAAAGAATGATAATAAAAAAAATAATAATGAGTATAAAAAATGACTGGTATGCCCAAGTCAAATGAGAGAAAATGAGATCTCAACATGTTACAGGCCTGTGAGATGCAGCAACAAAATTAAAGTAATCTAAATGTGTACACAAAATTAAATAGTCTTTTATTTCCTGCAAGGAAAAACAAAACAGCTGGTCACAATCACATGTTGAAACAATTAGCTCTCCTGTAAAAATGAGAGGTGAGAGAAAGAAATAATTATCTCCAATCAAAATGTAAAAAAAGAGGTAGGTTCGTGCTATAACAGCTCCCCAAGGATGATTCACCAAGCGACCAAGCTTTATCGCCGAATTATAAAGCATATATGATACGATAATATATGATGTATATAACATTTTGTGATGTACACTGGGTTTCATAATGATATGAACATTTTTGTGATATCCCGATATGATTTTGTGATATCCTGGCAAAAATTCATAATTATCAGAAAACTCCATTCTCAAGACAAATACAGTAATTTTACATAATACATAGCTGTAAAAGAAATATCAAACTTTAAATTCATTGAAAATATAAATTATCTAAAAAAATGGTATTGCAAAATATGAACATTGATCGAAATTACCATTAAACGGGCATGGAAACTGTACAGGAATGCACTCAGAGAAGAAACCAAAATATGCAAATTAGTTTAGCATATAAAGATACTTCGAAAACTAGGAAATTTCAAAACCTGATCACAAAGTGAGTTCTAGAAGTATGGGTCGTAAAAGTGCTTTAGGTGGTTTTGAGACAGGAAAAATCATGGCTTTTAAGGATTAAGGACTTTCAGCCAGAGCTATCGCGAAAAAAATTGGAAAGATCTCCAGGTATAATATAAAATTTTCTTTGATTAAAAGAGGATTATGGAGCAAAGAAGTCTCCAGGACGTTCATCAAAGCTGTCCAAAAGGGAAAAAAGAGCCATTATAAAAAGAATGAGCAATGGAAAACAACTTTAGGCGAACTTTCAAGAGATCCACTGATAGCAGTGTCAAAAAATACTTTGTACAGAGTAGTCAAGAGCTCTAAGATGATGAGGTACAAGAAAAGAAAGCCCCAACCATGTATGACTAAAATGCCTCAGCAGAATCGCTGGGATTGGGCAAAAGATCACATGTCCTGGAATAGAATATGAAAGAGTAATATTTTCCGATGAAAAAAAAAAATCAATTTGTATGGTTTAACGGTTTTTCTTATTGTTGGCACGATTTGTGCAAGAAACCAGAAACATTTTCAAAATGGCAGCAGGATGGAGGTTCACTCATTGTTTGGATGTCATGGTTAGATCGACATTGTGTTTCCCTCTAGCAGAATGAGTGCATTAACCTACCAAGATCTACTTGAAGAAAACATGATGCCAGTTGCTAAGGAAATTGGCAGACCTTTCTGGATGTTTCAACAAAACAATGCATCCATCCACATGACAAACAGCACTTTGGAATGGTTTCTTAATAATGGTGTACATGTATGTAATTCCATGGCTATTTGTTTCTTCTGATTTAAATCCACTGGAAAATGTATGGAGCCTACTGGTTAGAGCTGTTTACGCAAATGAAAACAATATGCCACAATTTCAGAATTAAAAGCTGCTATCATCTTCCACTGGAATGAAATCGATCAAAATATATTAAAAAGTTTTGTCCACTCCATTCCTGATCGCGTTTTTACATTAATTAAAAGATCGGGTGCATACACTGGCTATTAATCTATATTTTTGGCCAATGTTCATATCATTATGAAACACCTCAAAATGGAAAAATGCAGTTTATTTTATGCATAAATCGCTCATTCAAATATATTTTGATATAAAATAAAACGATTTTTTCTATTTGTAACATTGATTAGACTTCAGTTTGTTTTGTAACATTTTCTTCTTTTCTATGCTTGAAAAACTGGCTGTTCATATCATTTTGAAACCCAATGGTAAGTACCAAGTTATAGTCATATATGAGGCATATATGATATGAATATAAGGCAGGGATGTCAGATAAGTGTTACGCCACCGTACATTGTTTCTGTATTAATCTATGCTAATTTAATTCATTAATTTCGGTTAATTATACACTTAACTTAATCTTATAATCATTTTTCAGTAAAGTCCTTTTTCTTTCTAAATTTTCAAATATTTCGTTAAAGTAATTTTATTCTGTTATTAAATAATAATATTAATCAATAAATCAAATGTTTTAATTATTAAAATCATTAATATAATATTCAGTTAAAGTAATATCAGTAAAAAGATAAGTTTTTCGCGTGTCAATACAAACTGATACGAAATATTTCTAAGTCCAAAAACGAAAATCATAATTATTAAATATTAAATATTTTGTATTAAAACCATATTCAATCTATAGATAAAAAATTCTACTTCAAGAATCCGTTTACGTTTTTTAAATACGTTATTTAGTTCAGCAGTTATGGCAAGAAATTCTATTTATTCAATTCTCTTTTCAAAGATCGCGCGTTTTGTTTTGCAGAAATATCGACATTTTGATTGCGCATCTTCCCCAAGATACTTTTTGTTTACGATCACGTGACAGGATTTCTCGGAAGAAATAGCATACAGTTCATTGCACTCAGGCAGAGACGCGCTCCCATCTCAGCGTCCATCCGGGTACTTTTACGGCGTCGTTGCCATTCAGGAGTAATGATGATTTTTATTCATCTCAACTCTGCGTTGCGTAGCGAACGCTCGATAATGCTCGATGCTCATTGGCTGAAAGTTAGCTTTCAAAAATCTAACTGACTTTTGAGCACGATGTTTTCAATCACTTGTCAGCGAGGGATTAACGCGTTCGGTTGCTCTATTTAAGCTGCGGACCTTCGGGTCCCGCAGAAAAAGTTCGTTTCAACGATGTTAGCTTCAGCAGTCTTCAAAGTTATTGCATTTTAGAGTGAAAACTCTCTAACTAAATTTTTATCGCAGCACGGAGATAGCTTGAAACATTTCAAGTAACTTTTCCTGATTGTTAGCAGCTTCATCATACCAACCATTCCGGCCATCATCGATCATCTTAGGCCCGTAGCTTCATCTGTAATGAGTTGTTTTAACATCCAGCTAAACTTCGCTAAATTTTTTTTAGCCTGAAATCTCCTGTAACGGAGATAGCTTGAAACATTACAACTCACTTTTCCTGATTGTTAGCAGCTTCATCAAACAATCCATTCCGGCCATCATCGATCATCTTAGGCCCGTAGCTTAATCTGTAATGAGTAGTTTTAACATATAGCTAAGCTTCGCTAAATTTTTTTTTAGCCTGAAATCTCCAGTAATTCGTACATCTACAGAAGTAGTTCTGTTTTTCCCTCTTTGAATTCACTCAGCGTGTCCCATCTATCATCTCGGTTCCGTTTTAAACGATTTTAATAACTTCACCTCTCTTCATTGTGTCTCTTCAAGCAATATGCCGAAATTGTCTAGCTTCATATTTTTACTGTAAGAGTTCCACTTCACAAACTCATTTCATCATAGTGACTTATCTCAAAGTCTTAACGTTATTTCATACAAGAACTCTGATCATCCTAATTAATCCTAATTTATAAACTTACGTCGATGCAGCGTGGTCCTCTACAAATGAATTTACCATAATCATAGTTCTGAAATCCTGATATAGATATATGTAGATTCAATATAATGATACAAAATTTTTAAATGTTTGTTGTTTTGGTTGGCCAACTAAGCTTTCTACACCTTTATGTTTATGTGTTGTTTCGTCAATAAATATCTATTTGTTATACGTCAGTTTCTTCTTTGTTTTGTCAAGACATGGGTGAGTGTTACTTTAATTTACTTTACATCTTAATCTAAGAATCGACTTCATATCTTAACTATTTTCCAAATTATCTAGTGAAGTTTATTTAATTGTTCATCCGGCCTTGTTCTTTAAATTCTTTTGCTATAAATTTAACTGTTATGTCGATTATTGGGTTAATTGCCACTTTACGATCACGTGCCGTGACGTTGTTTTGGATTGGCATTTTTTAAAGCATTTCTTTAGTTCTTTTAACTTCATTAATTTTTGCATCTCTATTTTTCAAAATTACTTTCAATCTTTAAATTTTTCACACCAATCCGAAACGACATGACAATAAGGAATGAGTTTATTCGGCAATTTATCAAAACTTAATCGTATTTTCCTGGAAATATTTTGAAAATTTAATTTCTTAAGTTAATTTAATTACTTTTCTTTTTTATAACAACAGTTATTTCCACTACCACTGATTTCTTTGTCCTTTTACGAGGTGTGAGTAAGGGGTTTCAGATAATTACATTTATTATATTGAAATTTATTGTTTGATATTGCATCTTTAATTATCATTTTAATTACAAATTATTAAATTCATTCCCCAACATCCCTACCTCACATTTCATAACATTATGCAATAGATAATTAACTTTAATGAAAATAGTTCATTATTAATAATGATTTTAACTGGAAAATATTGAGAGTTTAATTTTCAAAACGAATAATTTATGAGATTAACTTTTGCTGAAGTTATATTGAATTAAAAATTTAAAATGCTTATTTAATGCTTAATATTTAATTATAGTAATTACTTTAAATAATTCTTGTAAAAAAAGTTTTTTTAATACTGAAAAAATGCACTGAATTGAAAGTACAGTGGTCTAAAATTGAGTCATTAAACTATGAAAACATAATTAGCATACAATTACTAATGAATGAAGAAATATGTTAGAAGCATTAAAATGATACATAAAGTAGTAAGTATGCAAAGTATTTATGTTTTTACCTTTAGTAGCCTATCACCAACTTTAAGCCTTCCAGTTCGAGCTGCAGCACCTTCGGGCACAATCTGTAAAGTAAACTAGTTTTATAAAATGCACATTAAATCAGAACAAATGAAATATTAATGTTCTTTTAGTTAATTTTAAAAGATTAAATATTCTATCGTTTGTTAACAATAATTTGGACGGTGAGTAAAAGCAAAATTAATTTAATTCTTAGTTAACCCATTCGCTACCAACCACGAGTATACTCGTGGTTTTTAAATCTAAAATTACGAATTCTAATTGGAAATTTCGAATTTTTATTTTATGTAATCACGAAATGTCTGCAATTAAAAAAAAAAAGTAAATATTGCTATTAGTATTTTCTGGTATGAATTTGAATTTTCTAAATAAAATAAAATTTTGATAATTTTAACTCGGCAGTGAACATGTTAAGGCAACAATCGCTGCAAACAAGAAGCAGAATCTAGTTTTTAATTAATGTATTTCCTGCACTGTTTGTGCTTGTCAGTAACACCTTAATGGATACTGTCATACATTAGTAATAAGTAAATGTAACAGAATCATTAGTAATAAATAAATGTGATAAAAATAATTTAATATGTAATCTACACTTAAAGTGTAAAAATTCAGGAGCAATAATAAAAAATATTGAAATTAGTGTTGAACAATGATTTATATGAAATTTTTTTTTGATTTATAATATGAACTGATCTTTCATTATAACACACTAGGATGTTCCAGAATTATGACATAATATAAAGAGATTAAAATGTTGATCCTCAAAATTTTTTTAATTTTCGGTCCTACAGAATAGATATGACCAGGGTTCATGTTCCTGCACTTGGATAACATTTTGGTCTGAGCATAAACTACCTTTTTAAAAAAAGTATAAATCACCCCCCCCCCCTCCCCTCATTCCCAAGCTTTGTTGCAATATTTTATTTTCAAATCATATCCAGTAAAAGTCCTTTGCTGACTCAGTATTTTATATAAAAAAAAAATACTTATAATTATTCAAAGTGTAAATGTTCCACTAAAATACTAACAACTAAGGCATTAGAATAGTAGGGCTTCTCCTCTCTTTAACAATTCAAAAACATGGTAAAAAAAAAAAAAAATCTAATTCTTTATAAGTTTATATTTATTTTTTTTAAATAGAAAACTATGAATTTTACAATTCCAACAGAGGATTATTATACAGTCGAACTCAGTTATAGTGAGCTAGCATATAACAAGGAATTAGTGGAAAAAATCTGATATAACAAAGAATTTGCAGATTTACAAATAAAAGACATGCTTCTATTCCCTTTCTCTTAGAAAAAAAAATTAACAGTGCATCTGCCCCACTGCCGAAAATGATGAAGATGAGGAGTATGACTATAATATAGATAAGTTTGAAACAATAGCTTCTCTTCCTACATATGCTTTGGATTACTGCGTGAAACTTCAAAGCTTTCACAGAAGCAACAGGAGCAAAGTGATAATATTTTGCTTGTAATGAGTTTAGACAGAAAGTATAAGTTTGTGATGAAAAAGATTCTAAAATAATTTAGAGTAATATAACCTGCCCCCCCCCCCCCCCAAAAAAAAAAAAAAATTATAATAACAAATAAATAATAAAAGTAATATCCTTTCCTGCTTTCATTACATTTTCTTAATTTATTCATTACTTATGTAAAATATTACAAGGATACGATTAAATACTGTATTATAAATTTAATTTTATAGCTTTGATTAATTGATGTAAATTTACTTCTATAAATATAAAAATTCAACTATTTTCACAGATTTAATAAAACTTTTATACATTATTTTAGTTAGAGAATAAATGAACAGAGCTTTAACTTCCTTATACAGTCCTGCATTGGGACTGGTTAATCACTTTTGCCTACACTCGACATGCGGTTTGGGGCTATATTTTTACATAGCAGGTCGGGTTGACTTCTACTTTTTTGCTATACAGTGGTGGAAAAAATTATAAAGCCACTTGAAAATATGATATAATTAAAAAACAAAATATAGACCATTTATGAAATATCATACATATATATTATATGCTACAAAGAAGTAAAGAAAAAAATAAATTCATTAATAACTACATTAATAAAAGATTAATAGACTTAAGAAAATTTTCTGTACAAAGAAAGTTGGAAACAATTATAAAGTCGATACATGTATTTCATCAAAAATAGATGTGAGACCCTTTCTTTCGATGACTTTGACTAGTCTTTTGTTCATTTAATCTATCAGACCACACAAAGTACTTGCATCAATATTGTTCCAGCAGTTTTTAAAAGCATTCATCAAATCTAACTTTAAATTGAATTTTCGTCCATTTTTGTAAACATTTCGAGCTAAAATTCCCCAATGATTTTCTATTACATTCAGATCGGGTCTATGAGCTGGCCATTGAAGGCATTTCACCTGATTAGCTTCCAGCCAAGATTTAGTTGACTTCGAAACATGAACCGAAGTGTTGTCCTGCTGAAATGTCCAGTCTCCTGTAGTTATAAGAGGAGCAAATGGGTAATAAATTATCTCCTAACATTTCTTGATACATAACCGAATTCATTTTGTTATCATGAAAACAATTGGAGTGATTCCACAGGCAGCAAATGCAGCCCAAACCATTACCGAGCTACCTCCAAATTGACGCTTTGAAAAAATATCAGACTCCTGTCGTAAATCATGCCAAAAATATTTATAGCCAGGTCCATCGAAATTGAATTTCTTTTCATCGGAAAAGACAACATCTCTCCAATTTGTGCCTTCGGTTACATGTTTTTGTGCAAAGTCTAAGCGAGCATTTTTGTGGTACTTAGAAAGAGGTGGTTTTCCTTTAATTTTTTAAAATTGAACAATGGGATTGTTACTTAAAACATTTCTTACCGTTCGGCTTGTACATGGTAATTGTAACTGTTCTTGAATTTGGGCAGACGACATTTTTTGTCCGGAAACTAGCTTCCGGATTTGTCTTGATTGCCTTACAGTTAAGGATTTCGGTCTTCCTGTATGCTTCTTACTGCCGTAATCTTCGGGATTTCTGAGAAAACTGTTTACTGCAGCCTTGGACCTTCCTATTTTTCTTGCAATATTAGAAACAGACAGTCCAGCTTCATTTAAAGTTAATATTTTAATTTGTTCACCATCGGATAACTTTTTCCCCTCTTGGCATTGTATTAAACAAACCAAATACAAAATGAATGCAAGTAACATGTTTACATTTACCTAAACTTTCATGGCGACCTATTTTCTCAAGTCTGGCATTATGCCAAATGAGGCTTGAACCATCGGCTTTATACTTTTTTCCAAGTTGTTTTTCATTTGTTGTAAGAAATTAGCATAATTTAAGTTCCTCCTTCCGTTTTTCTAAATAAAGTTTATGTGTACTATTGCAATGTTGATCATGCAAATGAAAATAGAATTTGCGTTATCAACTATTCCATTACTTTTTGAATTTTGTAATTTTTTCTATCGGCTTTATAATTTTTTCCAGCACTGTAGGTCTGGTTGATTTTCATTGTTTCGAGTTCGGGTCAGTTTCAGATTGACTCTATTTTTCAAAAGAAAGCCCAGAATATCTTTTCAGATTAAAATTCTATACACAATAAAACCTCTAACAGACACACTCGAAAAGCTGGCACCTCTATTTAGCAGATACTTTTCAATTTCCAACACATATATATTTGTAAGCTTTTACTTGTGAATAGTGGACACCTCTCAATCTACACACACATAACATGTGTATGTGCACATATACTATCACAAACACGATACGCGCATTTTGTGTGTATCGGAAACAATGTTTATAATATATTTTATCTAGAAGAAAAAAAATCTATCTTATCTATACATTAAAGAAAGAATAATCTATAATCTCATTTCTTATATACATTTTATTTATCAATAAGTAAATTTAATATATACTCATTCATATTCAAATATGTATTTATTTTCATATGAAACATAGTTCTGCTGAAGCTTTTTATGAAAATGTCAACAACACAACTTGCAAAAAACCTAAATCTGACAAGCAAGAATTATTCTAGAGTGAACCCGGCATCTAGGAAAAAAAAAAAATAGTCACCCCGACCCCAAAAAAAAAAAAATATTAGGGGCAACCCAATCCAATGCAGGACTTTATTAAATGATCCCAAGGTGTCCACTATTCAGAGGTTTTACTGTATTTGAATATTAAAGAATATAGAGACAGCAATTTTTCTATATAAAAGATAAAATTGTAGATTATTTTTTATAATTGTATTACAACATGATTTACTTTACTGTCATTTCACGTTGGGTGGAAACATGTTGGGCTGTGGTTCAATGAAATTATTTTTTTTTTGTCTGGTACAACCTGACCCACACAGGACTCCACTTCCTTATTGTAAGCAAAAATCACAGGTCCATTCATCGTTGTTATAAACAATTTTGAATGTATAAGAAAATTTTAAACTTTTATTAATATTAACATGAAATATGTAGAATTAATTCTACACATAATTTTAAACATGTATGATTCATCAACCTTACTTATAAGATAAATCTGAATACCCAATATAATAAAGGAAATTAACTTTCAGAAAATAAAAATCTTACCTTTGAAATAAAAATACCAGGCTCTTCTGCACCAAACGGATGGCAAGCATGGTCAACTCCACCAATAATACTTAAACCCAATGGACCTCCAGCTTTGACTAAATTAACTACCTAAAAAATTCAATCACTCAAAAAACATGAAAAAAAAAACTCATTAAATATTTATTGCATTAAAAGCTTACAAGTGCATACAGATAAGAGAAACTAAGATTTGAAATAAAGTTTATATTAAAATATATTTTCTACTTAACTGTAAAGTTTAAGAATTATTTTAATCTGACCATAAACATACAACCAATGATCACTGTAAATTACAACTAAATTACACATTCATAATTTGTTGACATAAATATTAATATGATCAACCAGCAAATATCATATATTCTAATACGAGCAAATCTTGTGTGTGTGTGTGTGGTTATGCAAATTTTATATTAAAAACGGCTCTAATGATTTTGACGAAATTTTGCATCCTACCGTTTTGAGGCACCAGAAAACGATTGGGCTAAATCACATGTTTGAGAAAATTCGATTAGTGTGTCATTTTGGGTCATGGTCAAGCTAATTGTATCTAAAAAACGGTTCAAACAATTTTGACGAAATTTTGTATCCAACCCTTTTCGGGCACGAGAAGACTATTGCACTAGGTCACATGTTCGAGAAAATTCGATGAGTGGGTCATTTTGGGTCATGGTCAAGCTAATTGTATCTAAAAAACGGTTCAAACGATTTTGACGAAATTTTGTATCCAACCCTTTTCGGACACGAGAAGACTATTGGGCTGGGTCACATGTTCGAGAACTTTCGATTAGTGGGTCATTTTTGGGTCAACGCGGGTCAAATTAATTTTATCTAAAAAACGGCTCTAACGATTTTGATTAAATTTTGTATCCTACGAGTTTCGGGCACGAGAAAATCATTGGGCTAGGTCACATGTCAGAGAAAATTCGATTAGTGGGTCATTTTGGTCATGGGTCATTATGGGTCAAGCTATTTTATCTAAAAAGCGGCTCAGACTACTTACACTAAGTTTTGCATCCTATGGTTTTCGGGCACGAGAAGACTGTTGGACTAGGTCACATGTTTGAGAAAATTCAATTAGTGGGTCATTTTGGTCATGGGTCGTTAGGGGTCAAGCTATTTTATCTTAAAATAGGTCATTTTGGTCATGGGTCATGATATTTGAACTCAAATTTAATTTTGACCAAGCATAGCTTGGTCTTCCCTGCTCGTTTAGTTTTAAGGGTGAAAAAAAAAAGTTAAGCTTCAACTTTCAGACTATTTTAAACTACATTAGTGGCGGAAGAATATCTTTGTTAGTGTTTGCACATGTTTTAAAACATATGTACTCGGTAGTTTGCATCTTTCATTATGGTCTATGTGGAACTGAGGTAATATGCTAGCTTGCCTATAAAAGCAAGTAATGGTACTGTCCTACTTGCAATGTATGATTTTTTTTTTAATTAATCTTTTTTATACTTTTACACATAATGTGCATTATGCACAGTTAAAAAATGTTAAAACTTGAAATATTTTGAAATTTTCCTAAAATTTTAATAAACACCCCCCCCTCCCCCCAAGTAGTTTTAAAAATATATTTGCTGACGAAAACCCAAACTAATTTATAAATGTCTCGACAGTTCATAATTATAACATAACATTCTTTATTATTATTTAACTTTTTATACTTCTATAATTTAGGCAATAAGAAATAACACACCATTTTATATTTTACTTTTGATACTGATAAATTTTTCAAACTAATTATGTCCAGATAATTTGAATAGCTTAGCTGTAAAAGGAGTAATAAAATATTAAAATGGTAATAATGCTCATAACCAGGGCTTGACAAATGCGGTCGCCACTGGTGATCAAGTTACTTAATCTGGCAGGTTTTTTCCTCTACAAAAATTCACCTAAAACACAACCTATATAAGCACAAACGGTATTTTTTCTCTTTCCCACCCCTGCTTGTACACTTCAAGCAGTGATCTTCCTCTTCTCTTGTACTTTTAATGGAAGAACCAAGTTTAAAAGGCATCTTCCATCTCAAGCATAGAAAATGCCATTCATTTCTGCTCTAGCCATCTAGGAAGTCATGGGATTAGACAGTGGGGGAGGGGTATGTTTCAATAAAACAATAATGAATAGTGTCCATCTAGTCTCTGTGGTATGTAAAATTAGATTCTGCTCATAACTATATTTTTTACAAACTGTAATTATTGAAAATCTAATATATGCGTTCATTACCACAAATGTTTGATAATAGAGTTGAAATAAACATGCTGTACAAAATATGTGTTTCAAAATTAACAATATAAGGGAACATAAAATAATCTAAAGGATACCATCTAATCAGATACAGTAAAATCTAGTTACAAGGAATGTCACTTTAATGAATTTTTCAATTTAACAAATATTTTTTGGATTGTTAAAAAAATGTCTTATGCTTTCACATTATAAAAATATTCACTTCAACAAATTTCATATTAATAAATTTTTCAAATTAACAAATTTATTGAAGGATTAAAAAGAATAGGTTCATTTCGGTTTTATGAATGTCGAGTTGGCAAGAAAAAAATATAAAAACTAGAATATGGAAGAAAATTTTCATTGGAAATTCAATGAAGGGGTAGCAGATGACAGTGAAAATGAAGCTGATGATGATTGTCTATCAAATATACCAAAGATTGCATTGTATAACCAAAAGAGGCTCTATAGAACATTGAAACTCTTAAAAAGTAACTACCCGAGCAAAATATCATTCTGAAAGCATTTTATGCAATTTGTTTTCAAAAATGCATTGTCAACTTCAGTATAGAAAAAGAACTTCGGATTTCTTTTTTTGTAAAGAAATAAAGTTACATTAACGGCAGATGAAAGTGAGGTTTTTTTAATCTGTCAGGTATGTAAGATAAGTTATAATTCCTTTATAATATTTATGATTAAAATATTTAAACTTAATGAACTTAATAATTATCTTATTTCTAACAAGTAAGTTCACAATAGTAATATGGTGTATATTTATTATTTACTGACATGTTTGCATACCCAATATGATTACTGACAAGTTAACCAAAATTCAATATAGGTATAGTAATATTATATATTTTTATTCAATATGCAGGCAAATTTCCTCATTTAAAAAATGCCACCTTGGAATTTCCCATTTACGAATTTAATCGGTGGTCTCCAGAAATTTGTTATAACAAGATTTTACTGTAATCCAAAGTCTACTGTATAAATATTAATAAATGCATATTAAAATACAAATACATCTAAACAAGAGCCCAAACTAACCTCAGTTTCCCCACTAGAGTTTACACAGCTGTTTACACAATTTGCTTTTGTGTAGGCACATTTCTCATCATCCTTTTCTTCTGTCTTCTCAGGCCCTTTTTTTCCTGCATCAATATTATTGCATATAGAGTCACTGACAGAATTAAAAATGGGAGATTTATTCGAAGATTGCAAAGAGAAAGGTTCTAAATCAATAGGATCATTCCGGAGTCCTGGTAGTTTAGTATATAATGAAAAAGTAGTAGGCTTGGAGGAATCAGATGACACAATTTCTGGCCGTCTATAAGATCCCATAAAAGAAGGTCTATTTGCCATATATGAACCAGATGAATACAATTTTGGAGTGTAAGGACGAGGGAGTCCAATTAACTTAGGTGATTTTTGAGCAAGAAGAGATGAACATGACAAGGTCAAAGAAGATTTTTCTGGCATTTGTGGTGCATTTGGATCTCTGGGAACAAGCTAAATAAAAGAAAGCAATAAATGAAAAATACAACAACAAAACAAAAATAATAAACACATAAGTACATAAATAAAATTACATACATTCACAATGGAAGTTATTTGTGACAGACTTGCATAAAACCAAAAACTTTCTGCGCACATAAATATTGAGTCAAAAACTTTCTGCAAATTAATTTAATGTTTAATAAAATTACGTGTTGTATTATTTTGACGATATAAATTAAAAACAGTAGTTCAAAATAATTACTAATTAATATTAATTACAGAACAGTTATTTTGGTTAAAAATAATAATAAAAAGCTAAAAATCCATGATAGGAAAAGCTGAATTCTTATTAATTATTTTGTCAATGCATTTAGAAACCTTACCAGTCCTTAATATTTTGACCTCTTCGCAAGCGTCTGTACTGTCACAACAATGTTTTGCATCTTTAAATTTTGAATTCTGCGCAAACAGTAAATAAATCATACATAAACTTGGGGAATATTTTTAATTTTTTAGTATTTAAATCCCCCCCCCCCCTGCTCTAAAAATTTTTCCTGCAAAGCTCCGAATTTTGTAGAAAATTTTCCACGTACGGCGTGCATCTATATTATATAACTCTGATTTGGAATGTATAAGACGCACAGTTATGTAATCATAACATCAAAACAAATTTTACGAAGTAGAAAAAAAAATTCTGCTTTATCAGGAACAAAGACTTGTTTAATATTTTTTATCACTATTTTAATTTTTACTCCTAATGTTAAATTTAATTATAACTACATTTTGATTTTACACACAGAAAAGGAAACTTGAAAGAGATTGACCAAATTTAATTATTAATTACAGTTCCCTAGGATAATTCAATAACTTTTAAATGAAAAGGAACCAATAACTTCTAAATATATACATAAATATTTTAAAAAGAGAAAAAGTCTAAGCTCCTATAGTATAAAATATTGAACCCACAGTTTTTTCCCAGGTTCGAATCCTGGCCCGGACATTTTTCGTCCAGTTGGAAAATTACAACTCGTATGAATTCTTTACCAATTTGAATTATTGTGTTAAAATTAATCTAGTGTAATCACGTATCCAGCGTTTACTGGAGTTCCATTACCTGCGATCTATTCTGTTGAGCTGATTAAAATATCAGACGAGATGCTATGATCAATAAGTATAGGTGAAAACTGGGAAATTTAGTTAGTGGCCAGTGGCCGGTAGACTCAGTTTCATTAGTAGCCACTTTTTAAAGTTAGTGGCCACTATTATGTTTCAAACTTTCTTGACATGTAGATAAATTATAATCGTTGTATATAAACATATTTTTCTATAAGAGTTTTATACCTATTGTATGAGTATGAGTGTATTTCTCATGATTAAACAGTATCTCTTGAAGAAAAATAATCCAACCGGTGAGCATGTGGTAGGAGTCGAAATACTGAAGATATTGTTTAAATGTCCTTAAAATCTGCTTGTATCTGGTGGGAAAAAAGGAATTAATTACTTGAAATGCATGTGGAATCAAAGCTGATGAATATATTTTGCAGAATAAAACTGTATTTCTTGAAAAAAATAATCCAACAGAGTAAGCACATGAGAAAAAGCCGAAATATTGAAAATACAGCTAAGTCGGTTAAATCTGTTTGCATCTAGTAGGAGAAATAATTCACCAGTTCTCTAATTAGATGTAATCAATGTAGAGATGCATATTTCCATGAAAAATGGTGTATTTCACTTGGCGATCGATAACAGATTTTTTAATCGCCATTTGGCGAATGGCAACTAGGGTGGCGATCGATGACCGATTTTTTAATCGCCACTTTTTAAACTTTAATCGCCACGTGGCGAGTGGCGACCACTAATTTTCACCTATATCAATAAGGTTAACTGGATGAATTATGCCCTCCAGATTCGACCGGGATAGCTCAGTTGGTAGAGCGTGGCATCTTCAGCCAAGAGATCCCAGGTTCGAATCCTGGCCCGGACATTTTTCGTTCAGTTGGAAAATTACAACTCCTATGATTTCTTTACCAATTTGAATAATTGTGTTAAAATTAAATGATTAATAATTACAGAAATTTAGGAACCCTATCTAAATATTTTCACTCTAATATGGAATTGCACTGAATTTTGATTAACTACAGTAATAAATTATGAAGATTAATTTCAACGTCAATCAATAGAGATGAAGTAAATAGATTAAACTGATTTTTATATTTCTTGATATTGAAAAAATCTTCATTATTATATTAAAAAATATATTTTAGTATATTCTAAAAATTTTCACCTCAATGATTTTTGTAATAATGCCTGGCAACATTTAAAACAGGAGTTCCCAAACTATGGTACATGTACCAGTACTGGTACGCAAAGCTCTGGCTACTGGTATGCGAAAGTGTGATGCTAGTACGTAAAATGAAATACCTAAATAATATTATAAAATCAAAAATGACATGAATTTATCACTTTGGAAATTTTCGAATGAAAATTAGAATGTAAACGCTTTTTTTTTTTTTTTGTTGTTACTAGACATGTTTGTTACAACAAACTGTGAAATCTGCACAAGCTGCTTATGATACAACCAGTTTTCCAGAATTAAACACACATAATTATTACATTTATACTGGGGAAAATTAAAATTAGTAAATAAAGAGCTAACTTAAAAATCAATTAAGGAAACAGTTTTAAACATGTTATTTAAATTGTATTATCTCAAAGTAAAGTCTGAATCTGAAAATAAGGGAAGCTTGTTCAAATAGTTTTTTTTTTTTTTTTTTGTGTGTGTGTGTGTGTGTGTTGAAGTTTTATATAAGCATAAATCATTATTTCTGTCAATTGAATTTTTTCTGTTCTGTACCAAATGTGCAAGTTTCTATTTCATGGAAATCATTTTTTAATACAGTAAAGTTATTTAAAATGGTGATTTGAAATCGAGCAAATTATGGGAAGTTCCACTTTTACAGTTTTTCTTTTATTAGCATTTGCGTTTGATGCCTGGTGGTATGCTGAAGTATGAACTTCGATTTAGTGGTACATCGGTCTAAAAGTTTGGTGAACTCAGTTTTTCCGTATCTCTTGCAGTCCAGCAGATGCAAGGATCAGAAAACGGAGGAAAATGAAAAACAAGAATTCAACGCTTCTTGATTATTTTTTTGAAAGGGTTAAATGTGAATTTTTTTCAAACCAATCGGATTGTTCGAGACGTAAAACAAAGGGATTACCTTTTTTCTTTGAACCACAAGCCGGACAAAGCGGTCAAGACCACTTAATAGTGATACAGCTTGATCTTGTCGAGCACCTTCCATGTCAACACCATTAATAGTAAGAACTTTATCACCCACTTGTAATTTGCCATCTTTAATTGCAGCTCCAGTTTCAGCAATTTTCGTTATATAAATACCCTAGGAGAAAACATTCAAATATTCATTAAAAAATTATAAGTTTCTTAATTAATTTTAATGAAAAAATTGATGTGTTTTAAGATGAAAAAAAGATTGATATTGACTTTAATAAATGCCAGCCTAGCAAAATTTTTTGAAAAGATTAATGAATTTATTTCACAGAATTAAGCTAGAGATTTAAATTATAAAAAAAAAATCAACAATTTAAATATTTTTAGGCTACTATATTATTTAAATGGCTCTAAAAGTTGAGGAAGTAGGAAGCTATTTCATTTTACAAGGGGATGGAAGGAATTCTTAATGTGTATTCAGTAAAAAAAAAAAAGAAAATAATGGAAAAGGAAATGTAATAATGTATATAAAGTAACATTACAGTAGACTCATGACTATATCGCCTAATGTGACAGAGGGGCAGGCCATATAACAAAAAGTTCGGATAGACCAGATTTCTATAATTACTCACTTCCTGCCCCTTTCCCCTATATCATTAAAAACACTTATTATACCAAAACCCACTGTTCCCCATATTTCCCAATCTTTTAGTTAAATAGAGCACAATACTTTAATAAAAATGTCCATTATGCACTGTACTGCACATTTTAAAATAAATTTTATAATGTCTAATTTAATTGCAGGAACAACGAAATCATGTATCCTGCACAGTATGAATACAGTACACATAGTTTTAAAATAAACAGGATATTAATATAAAATGTAAAACTATAGCACATAGGAGGATCATAGATTGTAACAGACGCCTCCTTATAACGCCTTGGGAAAGTAATTCACTTTATTTTATTATAAAAGAATTTTTTTTAACTAAGCCAGATATTCAGAAGTCTAATGTATTTAGTAAAACTTTATTTTTCAATAAATATAAATGTTTATATATAATATAAATAATTTGAGTAAAAAAAAAGTGAAAATAATAGGTTTTCAGTTGAAATGTAAATACATAAATTGATATTTAAAAAAAAAACATACATCAGCAGATTCTTCACCTTCGGGAGCTGAAGAAATGCTTAAACCAAGCCCATTCTGTTCCCTTATTAAAGTTGTATGTAGTATCTGAAAAACAGAGAAGAGTTAGTTACGAAAAAAAAAAAAAGTACTATGCACTAGTAATATAAAAACTATTATATA
This sequence comes from Maratus michaelseni, assembly GCA_963931845.1. Taxonomy (NCBI): domain Eukaryota; kingdom Metazoa; phylum Arthropoda; class Arachnida; order Araneae; family Salticidae; genus Maratus; species Maratus michaelseni. Next base: position 165,069,320 of record OZ007597.1, read on the forward strand.
TATATATATATATATATATATATAGATATAGATAGATAGATGAAAAAGGGGGGGGGGGATTAAACTTTTCTAATACTATTCAATAGGCTGAAAAGAAAAGAAAAAAAAGCTATTCAATGAATTAAGGCACTGGGACCTTATTGAAACAAGTGGGTAAGTGTGATCGAAAATCGCACAAAGGATTTCGTTTAATATTCCTTTCAAAACACTTTATCCTTTCTTTAATAAATCCAAATAAATTTCATTTTAAAAAAAGTCATGTTTTTTATAAAGTAAAAATTTACCGGTCTATTTTTTCAAATATCTAAACCAGCCCGCTATTATACTCTGTCCTAATAATATCTGTCATGTGGACTAAATGCGATATTTAAAAAAAAAAAAAAATTTCAAAATTAAACATGTTGTACACCTTCAAAATGTTAAAATATGCGAATATTTCCATAATCAGGTTTTTATCATGATTCAATACGTTCCTCAAACTCATATATTTACTATTTTCTATAACTCATATTGATACTCGCTTTGTATTATTCTCAAACATTTGAAAAATCCATTAAACTTACGATCTGACGTCAGATTAATTTTCTTTTTAATTCTCTAATGACGTGATATTAATCTGCATTCTGTACATACACATACTCCTTGTATTATTGAGAAATCTTTGAAAATTTCAGTTTTATTACCAATATGTGTCGATCATTTTTATTAACACTTTCCAACCTAGTTGAAAAGTGTTTAGGACTTCGATTTGTCTGGCCGTCTGCTGTATGGCCGTGCTCTAACTCCCGTAAATATGCTCGGATTGCCCTGCAATTTTTATATGTTATTGTCGTTATCTATAACATGTTTCCTATTTCAACTGAAGTGTGTAGCACTTAGTTTTTTTATAGGGTCACTCAAAAGAATTCCGTTACATTACGGTCTATGGGGAAAAATCATTTGCAGTTTATTTTAATGACGTTACACAATTTCAAACACATTGTAATTGATATATATCACTAAGGTGCATTACAAGAAGCTTAATATGGAATAGGATGTGCATAGCACTTATAGTTACTTTACAGGGACAGTCAAAAGAATTCCGTTACATTATGTCTATGGAGAAAAATCGTTTGCGGTTTAATTAAATAATGTTTCACTATTTTAAACGCATTGAAATTTATATATATCACTAAGGTGCATTACAAGAGGCTTACTACAGAATATTGTGTGTATAGCGGTCATCGTTCATTTACAGGGACACACAAAAGAATTCTCTACTGTCTTTTAACAATAATTCCTGGAAGTGCGTTTTAAGTTACTGAACGCGATTTTAAATTTAACTCACTTTTTGTTTATTACGTGGTGTGTATAAATTCTGTAGATCATATACAGGGAATCACAAAAGTTCGCGAACACATTTCCGTTTATTGACAGAAACTCCAGAAGGACAATTTTAAACTGTGCTACGCATTTCCTAACTAAACTAAAATTTAGCATCCTATGTAGTATATATACAAATCTATAGATCATATACAGGGCTGAATAAAAGTATTCGGATATTTTTCCGAATATTGTATAGGTTGAAAATATATGTTGGGAATGCCTGAAATTACGTTTTTAAATATGTTATGCGTTTTTCAAATTCTTTACTTAGATGTTATCTTTCAACTTATTAAACGGTAATGATTTGTAAAATTATTTTGGAAGCATTGGAAAGTGTTACATAATCTATGCTTGACGCATGATTTTTCATTCTTGTTATATATTAATCTTTTTTTCAATTGGTGAAACTTTTTATTTCATTTTCATTTTTCACGTGGAAATCTTTCAATAGAAAATTAATTGTTGTAGAAAGAATCTTATTGTGGATTTTTAATTGTTGGCAACTGCTATAACGAAAAATGTTTAAATTTAATAGAAAAGGCTGTTAGAATTTTGGTTTTTTATCTCTATTTATTAAAAAAATGATTTTTTCAAATTTTAATATTTTGAGCTTCATAGCAGGTATTCCGTTATATATACACAAAGTTTCAACTCTGTAAGTTATATAAGTTCTGAGAACAGCTCTGTGAGGGACAGACAACGGAGCGGGAGTAATACGGTTTCGTGAGATGAACGAAACCCTAAAAAAAACTATGCACTAGTAGTATAAAAACTATTATATAATATATATGTATATATATATATATATATATATATATAATTAAATAGATGAGGGGGGGAAGGAGAATTAAACTTTTCTAGCAATATTCAATAGGCTGAATATATAAAAAAAAAAGAAAAAGCTATTCAATGAATTAAGTCACTGGGACCTTATTGAAAAAAGGCTATTTAGCATTTCACAAATATTGTCGCTCACCATGACGATATTATGCTCAGCTGAGGATACAAAGTTTGAATATCAGGAGAGATCTAAGTTTTTTTTTTTTAAGATTTAAAACTTTATATGCTGGAAGAAGGAAGGGTTAATTTAAATAAAATTTTTAATATGGCAGATAACTGCCACGAGGTAGTTGATTCTCACTACAAAACATAACAGATACATGTAATAAAATTTCTTACCTCATATTTATATTCATACTCAACAGGCGTTTCATTTGTTGTAGACTGTACAGTATTTGCTGGAGTTTCTTCATTTGGTGGTATACTGATAGTTAAATTATGCTTATTTTTGGTAGGCGTGTCAGTTTTATTTACTACTTGATTTATATCATTATGTACATATTCTGCATTACAGGAGGATTCCACTTCAACATTGCTAGCTGGATTGGAATTTAATATTTCTTTAGAAACTTTAACAGTCTCTTGAGGTTCTGGCGCAGGTTGTGGAATTACTTTATGCTCTACACCATTTTCTAGTACTTGATTATTTACAAGTGGTTCAACATTTACCTAAAATATATATAAACACCCAGTGATATAGAACTAAAAGAAGCAAGGAGAAATAATTGCAGTTTTAAAAATCATAAATTATGCAATATCTTTTCACTTATTTCCTTTTAAGATTTGATTACCACAAATATATATATATATATTTATCTTATGCATATAAAAAAAAAAAACAATATCAAATTTTTGTTAAATTACCTTTGTATCAAAAATTACATGACAGAAAAGACTGCTAAGATGCTTATTGTTAAATTATGACTTTGTAAAAAAACACTTTTTTTTTGGCAGGGGAAGGGACAGAGTGTTAAAATATTAAAAAGTGAAAGAAAATTTCCACCCTAAACTGATTTGTTATTTTACAAATATGGATATTTCTTTTTACTTTTTTTTTCTTGAAAAAATATTCGAATATCAAAACTTAATTACAAAACATGAAGATTTAATCAAAAATATGGCATACTTAATTCCTTACAGATTATATATTTTAAAATTTTTCATAAGTTTGACAAAACAACATGATTATTATAACCAAGTTCAAACTCAGATTCACAAGAGGTTTTTAAATGATAAAAATTACTTACATCTTCAGTAAAGTCTGGATCACGCTTAATAACCATATGCATTGTGTCCCCAGCTGCTTTTAATGCATCTACAGCATCAAAATGAGAGACATTTTCTAATAATTTGCCATTCACCTGTAACAAAATTAACAGGAAACTGAGTTTAAAAGTAGTATAATCAATTAACCAACAAGATTATAAAAACAGTTATTTATATCTATACTAATAAAAGAAAGTTTCACTCTGTGTGTACGTGTCTGTTGGCGATGGCTAGGAAAATTTAGCGCACCTAGAAGTCTGTAAATTTAGATTTAGGTAGTCCAAACCCTCTCCTGGTATACCTGAGTCTCAGAATGTTAATATTTTAATTATTTACTGAAATATTAATTAATATTCACAAAGAACTCTCATCAAAAATACGCTTTTTTCTCTTGGGTTGGTTGGTTGTATCGATTCTTCACAGAAGTAATTAAATAAACCAGAGTAGCGATTCATAGATAAGGATTTCTATCAAATATGGATTAAAGTTATCAGCGTAGGGCCATGCGAATGTCGCGCCACCTGCACATGACAAATTACACATACGTCCCCCTGATTGAAATATTTTCCAAGCACATTTTTCTTCATTACAATTAGTCGGGTTTAAATTTTTTTTTTTTTTTTTGTTACATGACATATATTATTAGGATAGAGACTTAATGCAGAAAACTTTATTTAACAGATTCTTTTTTATATTTGAGTGAATAAAGGGGCAAGGGTCTAATTACATTTAAGCTTCAAGTTGTATTTCTAGAAAGCAGTTACCAGAATTTCCGAATAATAGGTCTAAGCCAAATTTTAAATTAAGTTCCTAGCTTAACCAAATGAATCAATCTTTAAATATGTATTGTGATCCTCCTAATTAGTTATTTGCTGAGGGCCACTTGAACAACCCCCCCTCCCGGCTCCTCCTTCAAGGTTTTTTCTCTAACTCTACACAGTTTCCATATCTCAGCAACTATCTTTCCGATTTCAATGCAAGTGATTTCAAGCATTATAATTAATTTAATAGTCACCCTTTATAACATTAAACTAAATTTATGAGTAGCGGTTACCACTATTTACGAATAATAGTTTAAGCCAAATTTGTAATTAAATTTAAAGCTTACGCAAGTTCAAAGCTTAAGGAAACGAACAAATTTTGAAAAATGCATAGTGGTCCTCTTAATTAGTCATTTGCTGAAGAGCACTTGAACATCCCCCCCCCCCCCCCCCCTGGTGAATGCTCCCCTGGCAGTGGTAGGTGGAAATAAAAGATTTTCCAGAGCGTACGAGCATGCCGGGTATACGGTTCCGAAGCCATCGTAGACCGTGGACAGAGTTCAGTTTTTTAAAGAGATTTAAGTTTATTACAAGGGCTCGGGCAGCGCCGGGCGGGTCAGCTAGTTTTATAAATAAATATTAGAGCTTTAAGTGATGTCTGGAGATCTACTTAAAAAAAAAAAAAAAACTAAAATTAATATAAGTTTATATACAGAGTGTCATAAAATGGACTGACTGATTTCAAAATTCAATAACTTCCAAACGGTGACAGATATTAAAAAAATTCTTGCAGGAGAGGAATGTAAGATGTGCTGCCATTCAGAAAAAATGTTTCGGAAGAATATAAAATCTTTAATGTACCCGATATGAAAAAATATGTTTTTCTAGAAATTATTTCAAAGTCTAGACAAAACAGACAAGCATGTATTTTCCTGCTGTGAATCATTAATTTACGGTTTAAACACATGTTGTGGTTTAAAACAACTTCAAGTCTGGTACAAACAGTTTGAAAAATCCAGAAATGTATTTTGAGAATTTTGAAAATAAAAAACGCATGGAAAAATCATTTCAAAATACATTATCAAAATACTTTAATTTTACCTGTTTAAAATACAAATGTATTTTGAAAATATATTTTCGATACTGCCCACCTCTATCATAAACATTAAATTAAAAATAATTAGGATACTCCACTTTTCATTAAATTAAACTTTATATACTTACCGATACAATTTTATCACCAACTCTTAATCCAGCAGATTCAGCAGGACCTGCAGCTATTACTTTGGACACAAATATACCCTGAAAAATAACTTTTCATCATAATTTGCAATGTAATTTGTTTTAACTTTTACCAACTGTATAAATTTGTTACATAAAATGCATGCTAAGCATGCATGGCAGAATTGAAAACAAATATTAAAATAATGAAAAACATATGCAATATAATGCTTAAGTCATATGATTTGTTAAAATAAATCTCTGATTTTTGAGACTACAGCCTGACTTATAAACATGTAGCATCTCAAGAAGAACCAAGTCTTATAGTCTATTAGTGTCTTATAGTCTATTAATGTTCACATTTCTTTTAAAAAGGACAGGGCGGATTTGCTGAAAAGGGCACTTATATTGAATAAAGGGGTATATTTTGTTGAGTAAAAGAACACTTCTCATTGGATTTATCATTTGTCAATTCTGAGGAATGGGTATTTCAACTCTAAACCATTAATAAGTATCAAGTCCTAAATTTCCTGGAGAGCATTTCAGGGGAGGGGGGAAGAGGCACCCTCTGGATTCACTGGCATACATTATCAAGATAAGCTGAAATTGTGCTGCATTTTTAAGAATCTCATAAAATAATCTGATTAAAATAACTCCATTTTTCGAATATTCCACTTGGAAACATGTGCCGTTCTGGGACGATTTTGAAATGGAAAATGCATTAAAATTTGAAAACACAATACAATATGCAGTTGCTGCAGGTTTTTTTACATTGATTTAGAACTTACATCACGTGAGTCAATCAGAGCAACAGAACTTCTGTTTTCAAAAGTCCATGTGATTTTAGGGAGGAAAGGGGGGTGGGCTGGTAGGAGGGGAAAAAGCCAAATATTTTGAAAAAAAAAAAAGCAAAGAAGCTACTGGGGAAAAGGGCAGGGCGCTTTTACCCATGTCTAAAAAGTACAGGGTGCATCAGCAGTTTAAATGAAAAGAGCAGGGCACAGCGTCCTTTAAAAACATCAAATGGGAATACTGCTCACTATTGAGTCATGCACAGGACAACATTACTCTTTGACATGTAAAATCTCGTCTCAATTTGCAGAAAAGCCATGAGGATTATATTACATATATGAAAGACAATAAAATAGGAATATGCATACAATATGTCTAAAAAACAATATGTTAAACAATTTGCTTTTAACATACCTCATCATTTCCTTTATAAGGCGTGGATCCCACACCACCAGCAATACTTAATCCCAGACCAGCTGTTGTTTTTTTAATAACTATTTCTATTTCTGATACTTTAGACTCAACAGGTTCGGATTCCCCTACAAATAAAAGAACACCAAAAAATAAAATGAAGACGTACATAATAAAATGCATACATACATAGAAATGTAATAAATACATCATAATGATGTAACAAGTCAAAATTGTAAATTTATTTACCATTTAATTCACTATGTACAGGTTTTTTTGATTCAATGGGTTGAGACAACGTAGAAGAATTTAATGATGAATCAGAATGTTTTTCACTTTGAGCTAATATAGCTAATACCTGAAAAGAGAAAAATAAGTTTTGCAATATTTACTAGCAGTTTATATTTGATTGTTGCTTTTTAAACAAAATATTTATTTTTGTATTAATAAATCATATTATGAATTAACTTATCTAACTATAACAACATAATTTATAAGCAACTAAATATGTGACAAATTTTTAAATTAAAATGATCTTTGAGGAGTTTTAAATAAATGCTTATCACAATTGCTGCTTATTACAATTGCCTAAAATAATTTTAATAGTTATAAAAGTGTCATATTAATAAAGAGTAGCAAACAGAATATTTTATGGAACTAATTCTTAAAATAATGAATATTAACTAATGGAAAACGTGTTAAAGAAAAAGTTAAATGACAAAATAGTTTCATTGTACCCTTTAATAGTATTGTACCTTGCTGTGAGCATTAGAAGGCAGAATTTATTAAATATATATACATATATACATAATCTTTGGAGATTTAATTAAAATGTTACAAGAACTTGATATGTTTTTTGAAATTCAAAGCTATTATAATTATATATATTATAATAATTAACAAATAGCTGAATACATCTTTCAACAAAGAGGAGAAAAATTACAATTTGAGTCAAATAACTTTCCCTCTATTTTTACAGAACATGCAATTATATTTGCAGAAACATGATTATTAGTGAAGGAACAGAAATAAATAACACAGCAAAAGCAGATGACTTAACAAGCATATCTATATATATAAAACGCTAAGGCACATGGTGGCAAAAAAGTGGTTATTTCCCTTTTGCCGATGGCTACTAATTTTCACTAATTTGCGAATATTAAGAAAAGTATTTGAGGTATTGATTTAAAACTCAAAAATTTTCTGCCGCCAAAAATCCAATTTTTTTTTAAAAATCGGCCGGTAATTTTTCTTAACTTTCACAAAAACTGACCCATACCTTCTGAAAAGAAAAGAAAATGAAAGAGCATCCTTTTGTTTTTGTTTCAAAAGTTATCGATATTTGTTAATGCTAAAGGTTATCGATTTTATTTTATTTTACTTATTTATTTATTTTTATTATTAATTAATTTTTTTTTTTTTTTTTTTGGGGGGGGGGGGGGGGGGGGGGGTGTGAAGGGAGTTTGGTCATAATTCAAATATTGCATTAATGTTACAGATATAATGAAAGGTATAAAGAAATGGAACCTCCTGACGGGAGAATGTGGAACTAATTTATTTTTGAAGCAGTTAACTTCAAAGAGCAGAAGAACTAATTTATTTTTATAGTATGCATCACACCTGCTATTCGGTGCCGTAAGCAGCAGAAACTTGTACCGGAGGTTCGTTTAGAATAGAATTCATCCCCTGGCAGTGGAAGGTGAACTAAAAGATTTTGTGATGTGTGCGGATCACACCTGCTGCAGGCAGCAGGTACCCGTTCTGGAAGTTCATTCGAAACAGATTTGTTTAGAACAGAATGAGACACCTGGTGGTGGAAGGTGGAACTAAAAGATGCTTTAATTATTCAAGGCTCGTTTAGAAAAATCGACCAGCAAAGCGGGCATAGCTTTCTAGTTATTTTTATAATAATTAGTAGCACTCCAATATTTATGTTTAGAGCAAATAAATTGGACATAATCATGCAACTTTAAATTACTTTCAAGTAAGTACTAAAAATATTTATAAATTTCCAACTATAATTAATAAATAGAAAAAGTCTTGCAAAATTATTCCAACACATTCATGAGCTTTAGCATCAAAATCTTCACAACAATTGATGTAGGTACTAATTATTCTTAAAATATAGATAAAACTAGCTGACCCACCCAGCAGAGCCCAGGCTGCAGGTTATTATCACGGTCCTGGGTAATAACCTAGAATATACATAAAATCACTGTTGAATGAATGTATATTCTTAAACAAACATAATATTGGTGGCACTGTTGCCCCTGGCAACATACTCCCTTGAATTTGTAGAATTTTACATTTTTAAACGAAAATCTATCCAAACAAACTTAGAGATGGGGATCTTACTGCCTTCGACAGCGTCCACTGGGCATGCTACTTTTGCTTCAGACTGTTTTGATTTTATATTTTTAATGAAAATCTTTCCAAATGAACCTAATGTTGTTGGCTTCACTGTCCTGGCACTGTATACCCCAAACTTTGCATGATTTTATATTTTTAAACGAAAAGTTTTCCACACGAAACCAGAATTGGAAGCCTCACTCCCTTTGACTGTGTACACAAGACATGCTATTGCAGATTTAATTTCTGACATTTAGATATATTAAACTTTCAATTCTGACCAATAGTTTCTCAGGAAACCTACATAACCCCCCCCCCCCTCCACCCCCAACTCTTTTTAAAATGCAAAATATCTTTTGGTGCATTCACGTAGTGAAAGAAAAATGTCTAAAATGCAAAATGATAACTGAGAAGTTACTAAGGAAAAAAAAATCTTGTGAATTTGTGAAATGACTTCCAGACAATATATTTTTGAAATAGTAAAATTAATATTCCTTTTTAAACCAAGGATATAGTTAGAACTGGAAAGATACCACAAATAAGTGAGTATTTTTTGTATTTTAATCTGGAAAGTGGATGTAGAATTTTAAATCTGCAGAAAAACAAAAAGCATGAAATCTGCATTCAGAAAATACTTTTTTGAAACACTAAGTGTTAATATTTTTTAAACAAAAGATACCGTTACAACTGGGAACAACAAATAAAAAGGTAACATACCTTTTCATGATCCTTTTGAGAATCTGTTAGATTTATTCGTTTGTTCTTTAAGTGATGAGGTGTATCTCGTCGATGTAATTTGTTCGGTCGGTCAGTATCTTCCACATCAGTATCAAAACCAACATGCTTTTCTACATCCTGAAAAAGTTAACATTCATTTAAGCTTAACACAATCATAATCAAGGTATGTAGATTTAAACAATTTAAATGGCATTTTTTTTTTTTTTTTTTTGTGGGTCATGTTGATTTGAATCGGTTCTGTGCAGATCCTTAATAATATTTATATAATTTATAAAATAAAATATTTGAGTTCAATAACCTTCTGTTCAGTGTCTCAAAATTTTACACGCTCTGCATATTTATCTAATTTATAAGTAGTGTTAATGTGCCAATAATATTTAATTTTATATTTTGATAATGAAGAATAATATATTTGATCTATGAATGGTAATAAAATATAGATAAAGTTTACACGTAAAAATTTCCAATATTTTCATACTGGCACATTGACACTACAAATTAATGTATAATGCAAGTTTTTGATAGTCTAGCCAAGTCCCAAGTGAGTGAATTTATTTCCATCATGATTTTTTATAATCAGCAAATTTTAAATATTTATGTTTGTAGTATAGTATAATATATTTTTTTTCACCACTATTTTCACGTACCAAAAATTTATTACTATACAGGTCAAAAATTACTCAATATCTTCTTTTGGAACTTTAATTGAAATTTAAATATTTTGATTAATTCATTGACCCAGTATTTAATTTATTAAAAATTATCTTTCATCTTTAATTTCATTAAATATTAATTCATCTTTGTATTTCTTTTCTTTATTATAACAAATGGACTTTAATGCACAAAATTAGCAATACGCAAACCCAAAATTAGATATATACTTACTCTATCTGAACTATCACCAGCAGAATCTTCATCCAGAAGATCTTCTCGAGTTTGTGCTCTATATAATGGACGTGCATCAATATCTGCAGAACTCTCTTCTTCTAACTGATCTGCCTCAGGTAGGTCATCTGAATCAGGAATGTCTCCCAAACTCTGAACAGCATCTAAATTACATTTATGTTATTAGTGCTAAAAGTTCTTTCATAAGTGTGTGAGAGAGAGCAAGAATAATAAGAAAACTGTCAGCGAATTTGTGGTCAAAAAGAGGTTGGCAATACTTTCATAACTTCTACACAATTTTTCAGTATCCTACAGTTGAGAGGAAGTTTGCCTGGCGACAAAGAAGCCTTTCCTTGCAGACCTCAGGTAGTGAGGTCATCTGGACAAAAAGTAGTCGCGTTAGTACATTTGGCAGAAGTTCGACCAGGGATCATTTGTTGCTTTTGTAAAATACAAAATGCTCTAAATTACATTAAGATCTTTAAATTTCTAGTATCTGCAATAAGAAAAATCAACCACAGAAATTTCTCTCCTCAATTTAAAGTGATGACTAATTTTGAAGAATGTACTACAGGACAAATGGTGGAAATAACTTTTGATATTACAAAACATTAGATTAAATATTATATTTCTCGAAACATAATAAAAATGTTTAAAGTAGAACATTTTATGCTTTTAGATTAATCTGCACAATCTAAAATTATCTGTGGTGCCTGTTGCTATGCTACACAGTCTTTGCTATTGGGATTGTATATATAGTTTTTGGATACTGAAAGTTTTAGCTGTTATTATGCCCACCTTCAAAATTTCCGCTTTTAACCTAAGTATGGAGAAAATTTTTTGGTTGGATACTGAGAGATAATAAATACCTTTAAACTGAGTTGCAGATGTTTCCGAGCTAGAAGATGTATTTGATGTTATACTAGATCTTTGAGGTCTAAAGCTGTCAATTACTTCATTACCTTTCTAAATAAAAAACAAAGCAATATTAATTTTTCTTAGGGCAATAACTTAAATTACTGCATACAAAGACATAATATAGCTATCATCTATACTAATAAAAGAAAGTTTGGCTCTGTATGTGTATACATGCGTAATGGCTAAGAATCCAGAAGCCTGAAATTTTAGGTGAGGATAGTCCAAGGCCTCTCCTGATGCACCTGAGTCTCAGAATTTTAATATTTTGAAAATTAACTTAAATATTAATTAAAAACCCTTTAAGAATCACATAAAAAACTCATTAAAATGCATATTTTTAACGTAACCGCAAAAGAAATTACTGTTTTGATGTCCAGAAAGCGAAATATTCTCATTTTCACTTATCCTCAAGTATTAAAAGAAACTATTGGAGGTATTGATTCAAAACTCAGACTATATACGTAGTTGATTTTTTTAATTCCAAAAATACAAATCTTGTGAAAATCAGACTGAAAGATTTCTTTATTTCGGCCAAAATCTGACCAGACGCAAATCAAATTGACCCAGACAGAAAAGAGGTTACTGTAAATAGGAGGGGGAAGGGGGTTTGCCAGATTAAAAAACAACTCCAAGTTTTGTGGATCTATTCAAATAAATAACACATCAATCTAATGAGAATGTTTGTATTTTTTTTTTTTTTTTCGCAGGGATGGGGAGGGGCAACTTAATAAATATCGCATTTAGTGAACCTCGCCCCCATAGCAGCGGGTTTATAGTTATTTGATACCATTTTTAATATACATATCTAATACTAATGACCCAATTTCAACAGAACTAATTCCATTTAACAAATTTAACTTTTTAGGTTCATCTGTAGCGTTTAATTGCTGTAATGCATAGATAATTACCAGTATTTCCGAATAGTATTTTCAGCAAATTTTGTTTTTTAAGTTCCAATTTTTCTACGATTCCCAGTCTTTGAACAAGTAGTCCGGTAGTCTTAATTAGTTGACAGAAAGCAGTCTCATCTCCCCTTCCTCCTTCGAGGTTTTTTATCTAACTATGCCCCATTTTCATAACTCAGTAACCAACTTTCCAATTTCAACGCAACTGATTCCAAACACTATAATTAACTTAATAATCACCTTCTATAACATTAAAGTGAACTTATGAGTTGTATATACCAATCTTTTCGAATAATAACTTCAGATTTTTAAAATTTCATTTCAGAGTATCTCGGGTTCAACATGCTCGATTGACAGGGTTTGGCTCATTCGACTTGACACTGATAGCCTTAAATATTTTAGTTCCACTTTTTACCGCTAGGGGGCGTTTTCTATGGGCCCAATTGAGACGGGGTTTGGCCCATTCGACTTGAATTCGATAGCCTTGCAGATTTTACACATGCTCGTATAGAACAGATTGCCCCACCTCCCTGGAGGCGGAACTTCAGGAGTATCTTGGGTTCTATGGGCCCCCGATTACGACAGAGTTTGGCTCATTCGATTTGATATTGATAGCCTTAAATATTTTAGTTGCATTCTCTACCACCAAGTGGCACGTTCCAATCTCTGATTCTATGGATCCTGATTAGGACAGGGTTTGCCTCATTTAACTTGATTTCGATAACCTTACAGATTTCAGTCATGTTTGTATAGAAGATTGTTATTATCACGGGACAAAGCAACACTGGGCAGGTTAACTAGTCACAAATAAAAAGTAAAATTTTACAGTTTGTGACAGTTTATCATAAATGTTGTTGTAAATTTGTTATCTGGTTCTGCTGGGGTGACTGCATGGCTTTGTTAAATTTTCTTTACTAACCTTTTTAAAAGTACTGCAGGGAAAATATATACATATGAAAGTATTAAAATCCCACTTTGTATCTAAAATTTAAATTAATTTCAAATTAAATAATTTCTAACTCTTATTGTCTAATTCTGAAGCTTGAGACCTGCAAAAGCATATGACCGAGAATTGTATGGATCTTGACCACACATCAATCAAAAAACATTAATCCAAGTTTAAGTTTCCTCACAATGTCACACTTTTGCCCCCTGCTAGAAAATATTGCAAGAACATATCAAAAAGCCAAAACTCACATGAAAAAGACAGACTCTAAACTTATAATGATGTAATAATTAAATATTATGGTTTTCAGGGTCTCCCCAATAACAACAATTGGACTTATGACTACAACTGTATAATAGAGCTGATAAATAAAATAAGTTTGTTCAATTAACAAAGTCCCAAGTCAAAATATTTAGATACTACATAAACCCAATATTCTACACAAAGTTTTATACTTGACATTACTTGGCAGGATGGTACTGGAAGGAAAAATCTCATGCATATCTGAACTTGCACTACTATAATTGAAATTTTCTCATCTCCTGACCGTGAATCACAAAGTTTAGTATCTCTTATTTTACTTTTCTTTTTTTATTCTACTTATCACTTTGAAAAAAGTTTTACAGTTACAATTATTCTATCACTGGTGAAAAGTAGAGAGAAAGAAAATGTTCTCTACAAAAAGCGAAATTCGATCTTCGCCCTCTTTACAACGAATTGTTTCCTTTCATGTGAAAGTATAAAGCACCATGGGATTGCTTGAAAGGAAATCTCTGCAGTGAAGCCACAATCCCCAATCCTGAAGAAAAATCGAAACTACTACACCTGTGCGACCATGAAATTTATTTATACACCATTCTTTTATTGAGAAATTTTCATTTTATCTTCTGTTATCCTCAAGGTGAAACTTTTAACTCCAAAAACACAAATCTTGACAACTAATATCAACTTCTCCTCTCCCAAGAAAGAACTACGGTCTAAGTTCAAGCATGTCATCTGTGTATATTAGGGAAAACTAAAGTCATTGACTGACACCACAACTGTGTTATTGATTTGTCACTGTGAAGTACCTTTCATTTAAATTTTGTTTGCATTTTGAAAGATAAAAAGCCAGATCTCGTGCGAAAAAGACTTTTGGAGATTTGAGACACTATACTTAAGGCTGTTAGTCAACTTCTGAATTCTCCTTGCTAATGTTAAACCTATGGGCGTAGAATGCATTCGTGTATTTAAAATACCTCCTCAGCAAATTAATATTTTTATTTTTCAATGTACTCTTTTTAAAGGATGTCTCTTTTGTTTCGTAGTTGTCAAAATATTTCTAAAATAAATACTTAATTTTGTGCGAAGTGTTAAAATCCTACTCGCAGTTCGTCAACTTTTAACACATAAAAGATTAAATTAAGCATAGATTTTAAAAATATTTTAAGAACTTAAAAAAAGACATTCTTTAAGACACCCATATACACCTTTATACACCCATAATTACACTGAACAAATAAGTTAAAAATAATAATTTCCTGAGGAGATATTTTAAATATATGAATGTCAACAGTGATGGAACTGCTAAATAAAATAAGTTTGATCAATTAGCAAGGTCACGAGTCGAGTTATTTGGATTTAACACAAATATTTTTAAAAACATCTTTTAACTAAAGTGTGTCCTAAAAGTTTATAGACAAACATTTTTTTGGATTTAAGAATTAACTAAATGAAGTAAGAAAGACAATAAATTATACAAATAGGTAATGATGAAATAAAAATAATTAAATACTTGAACAACTTTTAACAGTCATAGATTTAATATTAAAAAAAAAATAAAAACGAAAAAATGATGTCCCAAAAATATATAAACAACCGGTGTTAAAAGTTGATTTAAGTACTGATATCCAAAAATTTGCATATTTTAAGGTCATGTACTTGTGACACAATAGTTTCCTGAGATAAAAGTGCATCAGTCTTTCTGTTTCAGACTGATTGCAAAAGATGCCTTGCAATGTAGTTTTTCAAAAAGGAAATTTTGCAAATCTATCATTTAAAGGCTTGTGGATGGAAAATTGTGGACATTGCAAGAAAAATTGGACACAGCAGTGTAGGTATTTACCGAATTCCGTCAAAAGATGACAGCTCTGAAACAGAATCCTGTTCTGGATGACCAAAGAAAATAACTAGATGACAAGACAGATTTTGAGATTAATTTCAACCCAGAACATGTCTGTATGGTCAGTTTCTATAGAAGTAAGCGTTCCAGTATCAAAATCCACGGTCCATCGACAGCTGCAGGCAAGTATATTTCTTGATTATCACAAAATAAGTTGTTCACCAAAGTTTACAAAACAGCATAAAGACGCTCGTGTTCAGTGGACCCGAAATCACATGAAATGGACAGATGAATAGTTGGGTGTTCTTTTTAGTGATTAAAAGAAATTTAATTTAGATAGCCCCAATGGTTGGGCATATTACTGGCACAATATTCACAAGGAACCACAAACTTTTTTTAGCAGACAAAGAGGGGGTTCACTCATGGCGCGGGAAGCATTTTCTGATAATGGAACAACCAATATTGCTTTTTTGAAAGGTCGTCAATGTTCCAAAGATTACCAGAAAATACTTGATGTACAGTTATTTCTATCTGGAAAGTCGCTAGGTGTGGACAAATGGATACACCAGCAAGACAATTGCTCCATTCACGTGTCCAACTATACAATGCAGTCAGGGCTCCCAACATATTTTAGTCCTCAAAAAGGGGGAAAGGGGAACATTTTTATTTAAAAGGGGGACTTTGGGGGACCATTTATACTAAAAAAGGGGACTTTGGAGGAACAGTTATATTAAAAAAGGCGACTGAAAAAAAACCACATGTCTAAAAATACTGCACCAAGTTTTCCTAAATATGCAATTCTTTTTTAAATTACTTCAGAAAATATGTTAATTGATTATCTTTACAAAAACAAAAGATGTCATTAAACAATTGATTATTTTTTGTACAAAGATGTCATTAAACAATGTACATAGCTTTATTTAACACACTTAAATATCCTACGGCAAGATGGGTTATATTTAGAACAGCAAAAAATGATTTGGAATAAAACATAAATTAAAAATTAATGCATCTAAGAAAATATTAAATGAATCAATCGTTAGCGGAGTTAAACATTAACAATTACAAAAGTACAGTGCATTTCATTGAACTTAACATGTAGTAACAGTAATTAGTGAATAAAAAAAGCTCAACATAACAGTGCCTTCTGTTAAGTAATAAAAATAAAAATTAGATTAACATACATATTGTTAATTATTAATTCAAAAATAAAATTCAGTTCCTTTCTATACAATAGAAGCTGAGATGCTATAATGTTCATCCGAAAAAGCATAGTATGGCAATGCCTCCTAGATAGCGGTCAAAACGAATATTGAATCAATATTCGTAATCATCTTACATATTAAATTTAGTGAAATTCTATCCCAAACATTCCGAGATTTGGTTATCATTGAAATCAGTAAAAATGCGATCCAGTAGTGCTGCCTGTTGGGTGAAATACACCAAAATCAAATCAGCATCGATTAATGTTAAGGGTTAACTTAATGTGAAGTTTGATGAAATTTCACCTAGATTGCATTATAAAAATACCTCATGTAAAATATAAAAAATGCAGCATAACAGTGCCACCTGTTGGGCCATATACACCAAAATATAATCAGCCATTTGATGAAATTCCATGCTTCAGATTTTGATATAGGATAGCTACAAAATGTGTATCACATACAGAGAGGGATTTTTAAAAAATAATCAAATCGTATTCAAGTCAACCTAAAACGAGTAAATCCATTTTTTTTAAAAAATGGAAATTAATTTCATGATTCCAATATTTTCTTCAGATAGATATATATAAAGAAAGTATTATAAAAAAGAAGAAATTTTAATTATGATTTCCTTTAATACCTGAGATATACTTCTCCATCAAAACCGAAAACAAAACTATCTATATATTTAAAACGAAAAGTGCATTATGTCAAATTTTCAACATGAATATCGTCTCTTTGTACATGCGCCAACGTTTTTCGAAGGCTTAGGCTTCTCCCCTATGAAAGGGGAAACCTGATGGATTATCCCTCACTTGTTTAGCCTAGGGGGATTGAAAAGGGTTGTTTGAAAACGGATGGTGTTACCATTGAATTGAAAGCATAGATCTTCTAATATATTTTTGCTCTGAGATTGAAAGCTAAAGCTTTTTTTAAGAAATCATGTTTCCACTACTAAATATGCATATTTTTCACAACATTTTAAAGAGAGCTTGGATACAGTTATATATTTATAACGGATTGAAATGTCAGAGTTCGCAAGATGAAACCAATTTTTTTATTGCTATGTTAAAGGAGCCGAGGCGAAAACAAACAAAAAAGCGAGAAGAAAACATTTATTTTGCAACTAGATAATATTTTTTCTCGAAATTTTTACACAGGCTGTAAAACTGTTTTATTTATCACCAATAAAGATTTCAAAAAGTTCGGATAAAAAGAACTTTTTATTTGAAAACTATGAAACGACCCTGCATAAACAAGAAAATGAGTGCTTTTACCACTAAATATCAATTTTTTTTTCGCGAATTTTTCAGTTTAAAATATAATTTCATACAAAATTTTAAATAGAGTTTGGATACAGTTATATTTATAACCGATTGAAATGTCAGAAAGTTCGGAAGATGAGAACTGTTTTTTTGCTGTGTTAAAGGAGCCGACGTGAAAACAAACAAACAAACAAAAAAGCAAGAAGAAAACATTTCTTTTACAACTAGATAACAAAAAACAAGAAAATGAGTGCTTTTATTACTAAATATCAATATTTTTCTGCGAATTTTTCCTTTTAAAATACAATTTCATACAAAATCCGGTTAATAATAAAAACTTGATGTTTCTT
Source organism: Maratus michaelseni (assembly GCA_963931845.1). Lineage (NCBI taxonomy): Eukaryota > Metazoa > Arthropoda > Arachnida > Araneae > Salticidae > Maratus > Maratus michaelseni. Next base: position 165,087,635 of record OZ007597.1, read on the forward strand.
TTCAACTTTATTATTACGGGCCCGTGCAACGCCGGGTGGGGGTCAGCTAGTATCTATATAATAAAATAGAAGTTTATCTGTGTGCTGAATAGACTGTGGTGCACAGAGCTTCAAGATTTGGCAGGAAAGTACCTGTATGTCTAAAGTTAGTTTTTGAATTTTTTTTATTAGATTTTTTTTTAATTTAATTTTTTAATGCGATTTTAACCCTTTTTTTCCCTGTTTCATGGCGATTTTGTTCACATTAATAAAAAGAATTCAAGTTTAAATTTTTAGTCCAGTAGTAATTTTTTTCCTTTTTTCAATAGTTTATTCAGAATTTGTATAGTGATTTTTAAATTTTTCATAAATTTATGTTTTTTGACATTCGTAAAAAGAATTCAGTTACAAACTTTTATATTTTGTTTGTCTGGAATTACGTTTTTTCATTTGAATTTTTATCAATTTTTAGTTTTTTTTTCCTCTATGTTCTGCAGTGATTTTTTGACATTTGTAAAACAATTTCGGTTACATTGTTAACTATAGTAATTTTTTTTCTTCAGTGATTTTTATACATTTTGCAGTGATTTTTTGCAGAGTAGTAAAAGGAATCGGTTTCAAATATTTTTTAGCCAATATAGTAAATGTTGTCCTCTTTTTTTAAAAGTTTATTTGGAATTTGTGCAGCAATTTTTAAATTTTGCGCAGTTTATGTGATTTTTAGATTTTTGTTGCATTTTGCGGCAATTTTTTGACATTCTGAAATAGAGTCCGGTTTCAATCTTTTAGCCCAGTTTAATAAATTTTGCCTTCCTTTCAATAAAATTTATTCAGAATTCGTGCAGCAATTTTTAACTTTTGGCTAATTTTTTATACAATGAGTTTTTTTTTTGTGTGTGGTTTGTTTTGCAATGATTTTATGGCAGTAAATTTTGTCTTGTAGATTTTTGGATTTTTTGTGATTTTTAATGAGATTTCCAATGCGTTTTTTAATGTTTTTCTACACTCCACGGCAATTTTTTGACAATTAGTTACAATGTTTTAGCCCATCATAATAAATTTTTATCATCTACGATTTTATAACTTTTAGCAATTTTTAAAGTTTTTTGCATTTTGCAGTTTTTCCACATTAGCATTTTTTTTCCAGTCATAAAAAGGGGACTAAGGGGACCAAAATGCACAAAAGGGGACTTTAGGGGGGAAAAGGGGACCATTTGGGAGCCCTGTGCAGTGATTTAGACAAAACCAAGTAAATGTTATGGACTGGCCAGCTATAAGTCCTGACCTGAAACCTAAAGAGAATCCTCTGGGGAATATTAGCTAGAGACTTATATGCTAAAGGCATCAATTTACAACAGTTCAAGATCTAAAGCTAGAAATTGAATGAAGTTGGTTTTCTTTAAAGCCAGAATTTCTTCAAACTCATGTTTTAAATATGCCTGCTCAAGTTTTTAAAGTGATTAGAAAAAAAAAAAAAAAAAAAAAAAAAAAAAAAAAAAAACGGTTTAAAATTTTTAATGTTAAAAGAAAAAAAAATGAGTTGTCTATAAACTTTTGGGACAGTAAAACCGTAAGGCTTAGAAGTATATTTCTACTTACAAAAATGTTGCAATGCCCCTCAGATTAAAAACCATTTAAGTCAAAATTATTACTTTTGTGAAAGTTTTTTTTTGTAAAAAATAAAATACATTTTTTTATTTTGTCATCCTTGGGTCCTATAAGTTACAGTTAGAAAGACATACTCCATGTTAAAACAAGTACAAAAATAAAAAATACCAAAACTTTAGTTAGGATATTTTGAATTTTATTAATTTTCAGAAATTTCAGACACTGAAAACAGAAAAACTTTTTTTTAAGTAAAAAAAAAAAATGAAAAATTGATAAAACTTTTTTATTTATTTATTTTTTTTAAAACTTGTTAAGCAGAGTACGCTTTTTTAAATATAACTTATACGACCAAAGGGCTGTATAAAAATTAAAAGTTTGTAACTTTGGAGGTAACACTTCATAATGATTTTTAATACAGAAAAACAAAAAATAATAATTAAAGCAAGACAAAGACCATAAATCAAAACTTTTTAGTATTTGTGGACATGCATATACAAAAAAATTAAATGCAGAATGCAATCTACCTCAGCAGTTTATATTACAATACTTTGAATAGTTGATAATATAAACTATTGAAAAGATTTATGTTATTAAGGATTACTGACAGTAGTGTTCTGGCTAAGTCATTTAAGAATGCAGAAAACTCCCTTTTACAAATAGTGAAATAACTTTCTAATTGTATCCAGATATTTCTCATAAAAATTTTCCTCGTACTACAGTATTTTTAAACCTGTGTGTCTAAGAGCTTGCAAAAATTATTGAACTCCACTATTTCTTTAAGAAAAAGACAAATTATTCAATAATGTTTTAAATTTAATTGTATATATATTTTTAACTTTTAAAATTGTTTGAAATTGTTATTTTATTCATCATACATAAAAATTACATATTCGACCCTCTCTTATTTTGTTATCTGCATATTAATATACTTTCTCTTGCAACATTGTACTTTTCGGTGACCCTGTCCCTTTTCTTTCCAGATTGAACACTACTGACAGTATAATTTTAAGTTGTGTCAAACTCTAAATACAATACTTAGAAAAAAAGATTTTTCAAACTCCTGAAGATTTAAAAAAAGGGAAAAAATTAAAAAAGCAAATGCAGTGCATCTAAAGGCGTTACCTCTTCATGGGCCACCACATGGCCATCAATTTTACTCTTGCTAACAAGCAACTTATTGTGCCTAGCTTTTAACTCTCGGGGATGTGGTGTGTCATGCCGCACAAATTGAGTCTAAAAAACAAAAGGGAAAAACAAAATAATGCAAAAAATACAAAAAGCATGCATTTATCAAAGCTTAAGGGTTACTACTACATGCAAGCACATAGTGAAAAATTAAACTTTTTCAATAATGAGAGAATCAGGCAAAGATTAAAATTCATGTTTGCACTATTAAAGAAAAAAAAAAAAAAAAAAAAAGAGATCACTACATAATAGAAGAGGATAAACTGGAATGAACTATGATTATTTAATATTATCTACTTTCTATATGCACAAATTTTTCATTTAATTCCACAACTTATTAATAAAATATTTCATGTTTTAACCATTAGTGAGACTCTAAAACATTCTTATGGCCACCGAATTCCATACTTTGCTAACTTTATTTAAAACTGTTCAATTTGATACAAATGAAATAAATGTATTTCAAAACAAGAAATTTTACTTAATAAATAAAACCAAATACATATCATAGGCACAATAAATATTTTATTAAATAAATTTCCTGATTTGAAATGTGCTTATTTGACTTTGATCAAATTTTACAATTGTATGTGATATTAGCAAGTATGGAATTCAATATAAATAAAATATTTGAAAAAAAAAAAAAATCATGAAATAAAGTCTACTTAAACATAAATTAAATATGAATTTTTTTATGATTCACTTTTACTGCAATCAATAATATAAACTAAACTTCTCAAAAACATTAAAAGTAATTTTAAACTGCTAGTGATACTTTCTAAATTTTCATTATTCAATTTTTTTTTTTTTTTTTTTTTTTTTTTTTTTTTTTGCAACAGTAATTTAAAACGTTTGTGGAATCTGGAAATACATTGGGCAAAAATTCTTGAAATGAAGAAAAATTCATACTCTTGATGAAATTAATTAAGGTAAACATACAAAATGGCTAATGATAGTACTTGCAGGGTACCCAGCAAAACATGACTGGCAAATTCCCTGACCAAATCTCAAAAAATTCCCTGACTTTCCCTGACTCAATCTAAAAAAATTCTCTGACCAAATGGGCATACAACGAAATTTGTTACTTATTTTTGCAATCCTGTCAAAAATTAGTGATTTTTTTTTCTTCTGTGATCGCTCTTCAAAATTCTCTATTTTTTCCCCGAAACTATATGATGAATTTCGCATCATTTTAAATTTTTTCTCCAAAACTTTTTAGAAAATATTTGTAAAATCCCTGACTTTTACTATATATTTTAAAATTTCCCTAACTACTTTGAAATTCCATGACTTTCTAGATTTTCCCTGACTTTCCATGATGCTGGGAACCCTGACTTGTAGTATGTAGTACTTCTTTGTTATACTGTCCCCCAAGAATGAATTGCCTAGTTGGGTTGTAAAATCTCGTCAGAGGGTTTGCAGTCCTAAAGAAGTAGTACATGTTTATGCTATTGTCATAGTGCTTTTTCGTTGATAATCACGTACATTTTTCATAAGTTTTTTTTTTTCTAATTGCATGCTATATTGTTTTTTGTTTTTTAAATTGCATGTATTTATTTTTTATAAATATGGAAACACTGTTTGAATTACTTAGTACTGAGATGGGTGCAATCTCATTTTTTCAAAAGCGAATGCTTTTAAGCAACAAACAACTATGTGAAAATGGCCACATTAAACTGTACGTTACTACTGATGAAGCTATAGGGAGATGCAACTTGTAATAAAGGGCCATATTGGAAATTAGTTTAATGGTTCGAGAATATCATTTGTAATTGCTTTAAGGTTTATGTACAGTTGAGTAGAGGAATTAACCCTTTCACCGTTTGAAGATTTTCCAATATTTCTATAAATATGCATGTAAATCCCCAAAAATATATATTTTTCAATCGCTGTTTGATGCTATAATATCTTTTATATCTCCTTATTCTATATACAGTTCAAAAAAGTATTATGTTAAAAATATTTTTGTCTACAGCCATTTTAACATGACTACATGAAATGGAAAAACACGGGCCTAACGCTGAAAGGGTTAATATCCATAAAATGGTGTTAGAATAAACTATATATATATGGGTGAAAATGCAATAGTTTATTAGAATAATCACATGAAAGAAGTGTTAAAAAATGTAAAAAAAAAAAATTTCTTGTGAAATATTAAAAAAATTATGAAACATTAGTATGCATTTGTTATAAAACATTATAATATATTCTTATCATTAACACAAAATATGATATTATATAATGCAATGGTATTTATTTTTACACTATTATTACATGTGTGTGCTACATTGATGCTTCAAGAGCTTAGCAAAATTGGCAAACTTGATGTAATTGCCCTTATAACAAAGAAGTACCCTTATGTTTTATTATTAAACACATACTTGGAAATGACAGTTAAGCCCAGGAGTCGTGAATTAAAAATTTTAGACAATCCTTCATACCCAGCTGTTTTGAATGTTGCAAGATTGTCATTTTCTAGCATTATAACATATCAATAGCCATAGCACAGCTATTTAAACATTGTTAAAAATAAAATTTTAAATACCAATATTATTTTAGATCACTATTTTTTATACAGTGAATTTATATGAATGGGGTTATTCCAGACTGTTTCAGAAAGTACTTAAGAAACACTAAAGAACAAAATTAATATAAAATCAATTTTAAAATTATTGATTAGGCTTTAAAGAAATTAAAAATCAATACACTAAACAATAGTTTTACACAAAATTAGTTTTTTTTTTCATTATTAGAGTTATGATTTATTTAACTAAATTCTAATAGTTAACTAAAAACCCTTTTTAATATTTAAAGCAGCTTCATTTGTAAATCATTGAAATAATTCCCTAAAAACTTTTCAATACTTCTAAATGCATGCTAATGTTTATTAACAAAGGCAAAAGCTGATTATAGCATGCTGCAAAATAACAGAACATGAGTGAATGCGAAACATACAAATATGAACTCTCAATAAGAATCAAACAAATTAATATGATGCATATGTGTTATCCAGCTTATTAATATAAGATTCTAGCAACAATATCTATATCTGTTTTTCTACTACTGAACATAAAATTCAAGCTTGTTCTTCCAAGTGCTTTTTGTATTATAGGTGCTAATTTGTCCCCCTCCCTTTCTCCTCCAAGTCAAACGTATTTTGAAACTCTAAGTTTTCTTAATAAATAACATCAAGTAAATATCACAAAATCACATTTTATTCAATAATTTTTCTGGTTCAAGACATGTTTATTTGATATGGGAAAAGCATTGGAAGTTGGCAGCTATGTCTGCATTATATTTCAAAAACTATCAGCACTAAAGTTTGAAAGAACTTACAGAAGGAGAAAAAAAAAAAGATTGGTAAAAACTATTAAAAAATCTAAAACTTGATTACTTAATGAAATACTTAAATGATTAATTTAGGGTTTTCATATCACTAATAATATTTTCTATTGAAGAATAGTTATAAAATTTAAGCACAAATTTTACAGTGACAAGCTTTATTTTTAACTTCCTCTTACATTATCAAAGTTACAGAGAATCACTTCAACCTCTTGTTTTTATATCAATGGCAAAATACTAACAGTGCACTTTGAAATGGCTTCAGAAAATGAGAGAAAATCACATTTATTTCTTTTAAACTAGAAATATAGCTTAAAGAGGAAAAAAAAGTTAAATGCAGAGATCATCGTGTTTCTATCGAATGGAACACACAACAAAGATTATAAAATTTCAAAATAAATATACTTCTAACCTCCTTTTCTTCTTTATCCAAAAGCTCATTTTCATCTTCAACAAATTTGACAGAAGATGTTCGGTCAGCTTTATTATGTTCCCAACTAAGCCGACTATCTCCTTCAGCGCTATCTCTTAGCAGATTTTCTACAACATAAAAAGAAAAATCTTAAATATGGCTATAATTAGTTTAGAACCAATAAAAATAAAAACAGTTGTAAATACATAACTTCTGGGATAGAAGGAAGAGTGGGCAGAAAATAAACTACAATGTAACTTTAAAGTATTGAATAAACTGGTGTGATACTATAAAAGCATAAAAAAAACTTCTTAATAACACTATAAAAATAAGAATGTGCTGGGTCTTTTGAAAGAACTTTGTCTTTCTTAGTCAGGTGCAAAGAAGATGTGCAACGACTGTGAAGGCAGGAGCAAGACTGAAAGGAAATGGGAGGGAAAGAAGGACAAGTTAAAGCCAATAGAAAGCAGAAGGAATCTGCCAATCATAGAGGAGAATTACTATCCTATCAAGATCCTACTAATTCACATCTTTTCTGCGTCAAAAAAAGTTGTGTTAAATGATTAAACTAAACATTGTGTTATTCCTTCTTCAGACATCTGTGCTTGTTTTTACACCATTCCAAAAGTTCAGAAAACCAATATTCCTCTAAGACCTAATGTTTCTAATATTGGTACTGCAACTTACCCTCTTGCCAAGTTTTTAACTTCTATTTTTCCTCCTTTATGCATTACAAATACGCATAACATAAAAAATTCTTATGATTTTGTTAGTAAATTAAAAATGTCAATCCTGTCAATTGTTCTATGTTATCACTTGATGTCAAATCGTTATTTACGAATGTTCCAATTGAAGGCGCTCTTTCGTGTTTATAAACTAGATTACGCGAATTTCATTATTGAGATATTGAAGCTAAAAGATTTTATTAACTTAGCCAAGCTTTGTATTACTCATACAACTTTCAAATTTAATAGAAAATTTTACAAACAATCTCATGGCTTAAGCATGGATCACTTTTATCACCAATTCTATGTGAAATTTATATACATTATTTTGAAGAAAAGTTATTGAATCTGTTAAATTTTAAATGTTGGATGCATTATGTTGACGATACTTTTGTTTTAGTTGATAATCCTTTTGATATTTCCACCATTCTTAAAACTGTCAATTCTATCGACCCATATATTCAGTTTATTTTTGAAAAAAATTGTAATACACTCCCCTTCCTTGATGCATTTGTTGCCAGATGAGATTCTTTTTTCAAACCCTGTGTTAGAAAAATTTTTTTCTGTCTCTAATCCCCCTCTTGTCCTTTCAAATCATCCAGCCAACCAGAGAATCTGTCTTTTATACTTATGTAAACCGTGTCCTCAAAATTTGTTCAGATTCTGTTTCCCTTAATGATGAAATCAATTATTTAAAATGTGTTGCTGTCTAAAGAGGTTTCAACCCTCTAATAAATCTACCCTTTCTAAATCTGTTAAAACCAAACCTGATAATTTAATTGTTCTGCTTTTTTATCCTCCTTTATGTTTCAAATTAGCTAAAGTTTTAAAACTCTTCAACTTTAGAGTTGACTTTAAACATGTGAATAAATTTAAACTCTCCTCCACTAAGTCTCCCGTTCCTCATCTTCAAAAATGGAGAATCTATAATGTTCCTTGCAATGGTTGTCATCTTTCTTATATAGGTCAAACTAAAAGAAATCTTGAAACCAGCTTAAGTTATCGATCTGTTATCAATAATGCTGTTAATAAATTCAATAAACCCTTTAGTAAATGTACCCTTTCTAAATCTGTAAAACCAAACCTGACAATTTAATTGTTCTGCCTTTTTATCCTCCTTTATGTTTCAAATTAGCTAAAGTTTTAAAGTGTTTCAACTTTAATGTTGTCTTTAAACCTGTCAATAAATTTAATAAACCTTCTAGTATAACCCTCTAATACATAAACCCTCTAGTAAATCTATCTTTTCTAAATCTGTTAAAACCAAACCTGATAAAGAAAGATAAAAAGTCAGAACAATTAAATTATGTTTCAAATTAGCTAAAGTTTAAAATGCTTCAACTTAAGTGTTGTCTTTAAACCTGTCAATAAATTTAAACTCCCCTCCACTAAGTCTCCTGTTCTTCATCTTCGAAAATGGGGAATCTATAGTGTTCCTTGCAATGGTTGTCATCTTCCTTACATAGGTCAAACTAAAAGAAATCTTGAAACCTGCTTAAAAGAACACCCCCGTTATGTTACTAACCAGGAAATTTCTAAATTTTCTATTGCCAAGCATTCTTGGGATTCTGGCCATAGTTTTGATTTTCAAAATGCTAAAATTATCTTTAATGCCAATAGCCCCTCTGAATTGGATTTTCTTGAAAATTTAGCTATTTATCTTAATCGCGGGGTTACAGTTAATAAAAAAACTGATTCCACCATGCTCTCTGCAGCTTGGAAAAACTTGTTCAGCTTAATCATATGTATATTTTTAAATTTTGGTATTAACTTTTATGTTTGTTTATATTTTGTATATTTAATCCCCATTTTACTTTCATTTTTCATGCGTTTTAATTAAAAAATTTTTTTCCAATTTTCTTCATAATTTTCCTTATGTTCTGCATTCTAGGTAATTCTCTTCTGTGATTGGCTGATGTCTTCTGCTTTCCTATTGGCTGTTTTCCTAACTTGTCCCTTTTACTCCTCCCATTTCCTTTCAGTCTTGCTCCTGCCTTCAAAGTGGTTGCACGTCTTCTTTTGAAGAAAGACAAAGTTCTCTCGAAAGGCCTAGCACATTCTTATTTTTATGGTGTTAAGAATTTTTTTATGCTTTTATTGTAATCTAACTGCATATAAACTGCACTATGTTTTTTTTTTAAACACTAGACCGTCTGTTGGTGCCATTTCGACACCAAACCGAATTTAGCCTTATCTCTCCATCACATTTTTTCACCTATATTCTTCAAATTTTACGATTTTTAATCATTTTACGTAATAAGTACATTGTTGAAATTTTTATTATGCGATTCGATTAAAAAAAAAGTCGAATTCATCTAGAACATATGCTGTTGTTATTTAGACACCAAGCAGAGTTTAAAATAAATTTAGGTTCTTTAGTGAAAATTTAACAATGTAAGTTTAATTAAAGTACAATGACGCAATATAGCGTTAAACTAATATTTATAGTGTCCATTTTGCAATTTGCATAGTTAAATTAGCGGTGTTGAAACAACGACACTGGTGGCTGTTTTATGTCGAAATTGTCAGCCATTCTAGTGTTAAGCAATGCTTTACCCCTGTTTAATAAATATTTAATAATTTATTATACAATTTTAAGCTAAAACGAATTGGTATTTCCTAAAATTTTAACCCTTGAAATATTTTTACCGAAACTGCACAACAGATCTGGAATGTTGCATAAATATGATTGATATGACTTCTCATATAATTTTATTCACATGAAGTATTTTACAATGAGCCATGCTACTAAATAAAATTATTGAATATAATTGAATATAAATAAAATTAATCTATATATTTAAAATAAAAACCAGTTTGACATCTGGTTTGTGCTTTTTACTGAGCCAATGTTTTATTTTTTTATTTTTTATTAAATGAAAGATGTTTATTAGTAGATGTAACAGCACTAGCTCTTTAAAAATTTTAATGACATTTCTCCAAAACAGTGGCGCAGTGGCGGTTACTTCATTGTTATGGAGAAAAGGAAAATGATTAGGATTATTATATCTTTATTGATACCATTTTTATTTAAATGAATATTGGAAAGAAAAAAAAAACACTTTTAATCTGAAAAGATGTTTTTTTTACATTATCAAAGGACTCAATGGCTGGCTCTCAAAGTGAAATGACAGCATTTTCAAAGATTTCTCATTAAACCGGCTCTGGAATTAAAAGGTTTGAAGTTCTAAACTTAAAACAGCAGAATGCTTCCAGCCGTGAAATATGACATCATAAATGCACATTTAACATTAATAAAACTGAAAAAAAAAATATATAATTGCAATAATTTGCATAACGCCATAATTTCTCACTGACTTTTCATTCTACCAGATCTTTAAAAGAAGAAATGTTTTCCTCTGGAAAATGATGTAATTTTAAACAGGTATTTAACTGAAAACGGGCATTTTTATAAAGAAAACTGCAACTTTAATATAGTTGTGTATAAACAATATAATTTACATTGGCTTTTTATTCCTATTGCACTAGAGATTAAGACCAAAAGTGCTCTTAATTATCTCCTCCTCTCACCATCATTCTACAAAGTCCCAGGCTTCTGATTGCAGAAAGGCAGAATGTTTTGTCAGTGAAAATGATGCCATTTTTAAAAGAGTAATATGATTGTATCTAAGTAACATCTTTTTAACTGTAACAGCCTGAATCATATTCTAAGAGTTTTAGTTTTGTTATTTTGTTTTATATGCATTTGTTGTACAGTGATTCCTCGACTGACAAATACAACTCATTCCATGATTATGCTTGTTAGCTGAAATGTTCTTTAACCAAAAGGGATTTCTCGTCCAATTAAAATGCAATACAGCTGCATTATGTTAGTGCATATATCCAACAAAATGTTTGTAAACTGAATAATAATAATAAAAAAAAAAAAATCAGGGAAAACAATGCTGAGGTATCTGTGTTTTTACTGAATTTGGGTAGAATATATATAAAATGGCTTAACTTTAATGTTTGAATAGTAATGATTATGCAAACAAAATACTCGGCAGCTTTCATTCTATGAATTGTTCACAGGGTGGGCAGCCCTGTCTGCCCTTCTTTACAAAATTTGCTGCCTCAATACCCAGCTGAATTTAAAAAGCCCTTTAAGTAAATTTCATTGTTAATTAAAAATGTAAACTGTTTCTAAACATTACCCAAGAGATCTGCATCGGCCGAGTTCAGAGCAATTTTTGTTCACAAGACTCTGGCTGGGCCTTACATTGTGTTAGATTAAAGGTTTTTTTTTTTTCCCAAATTTTATTTATTTATTTATTTTTTTTTTTTGGGGGGGGGGGGGGGGGGGGGGGGCAAATAAACTGCAAATGATCAACAATTCAAAATCACTGAGGTCTGGAGAATTCCAGATTTTGGACTTTGTACTATATTTTGTGTAAACAAATTATATCTTGAGTTCTAAGCAATTCTTGTCTTATGATGACCTTTACTGAGTTGTCGTGCCTCGGAAATTAGATTCAAAACGCCAACTTTGACAATATTATTTTTTTAATGATCCTTTCTATCAAGAAAGGGAAAACTCTATTCGATTTCATAGTTTCTGAATAAGAGTACATGCCAATTACCTGTGTTTACAAATAAAAATGTATTCAGAAATGTGTCTGAAAATAGCCAGTTTGGATTTGAGAATAGTCTTAAGGAAAAAGCTGGATCTGTACACAGTCCCCTTCCCAAAAACATTTTAATAACTTCATTGGAAAATAATAAAATTGAGTTTTTTCTGACTGTCAGTTGGTTTCATATAATTCTAAGGGTCAAATTTAGGTGTCCGTAAAGTATTTGTGATGGAAACCAAGCGAAATAAGTCAAATCACTGTGTCCTCCACCTCTCCCTTTGATTTTATTGCCTTTCCAAGAGGAATCCGAGAAAAAATATAGACAATGTGCAGGACACTCATCCTTTGTTCCACCCCCGATTGCAAGGCTTTTTCTGAAGCACAGATTCCTATATTAGATAGTTTAATACAAAAAACATGACAGAGGTTGAAAATTTCTGCATAGGTAAATAATATCAACTAGCTGGCTTCGCCCGCTACTGGGCCCCTAATTTACATCGGTGCCTCGAATTGTAGAAAATCTCGAATCTTGTAAAACCTTGAATAAGATAAACCTCGAACCGGACGAACCTCCGACCTGGGTCCCCGCTGCCTTCGGCACCGTATACCGGTCGTGCTACGCACGCACCGGATAATCCTTTAATTTGCACATTGAATAGCATAAACCTCTAACCGAACAAACCTCCGTGTTTTAGGAATAGTTAAAAGCATGAAGGAATTGTTCCTCCATTTTTGGGAGAGAGGTGACAAACCCATTTCTGATTGGCGGAAAGGCAAATGAGAAAAATTTGACAAGCTTCTGTAGAATAAGTATTTAGAGTATGAGAATTGTCGAGTTAGTTTTAAAAGTCATCTGAGTCTTGAATAAGTTAATTTTTATAAGATATTTTTAAAATTTGTTATTCAGCGATAATCTCTTTAGAAAAAATGAGGGAAAAGAACATTGCAAGGCAATTTGGAAAAAAGAAAAAAAAGCCACAAATGGATTATTTTCTAGTCAGGAAAAAATGAGTAAATATATATATACTTTTTTAATACGCAAAATATCTTTTAAAAACAGATTCTTAACCTCATATTGATCAGCTTTTATTACATTGTCATTTTGAAATATTGCTTACTTTATTCCTTTTAATAGCTTTCACCTTAATGCATATAAACTAATTTAGCATATTTATCAACTTTATCCTCCAGCGTAGCTTAGATGTAAAAATATGTTGCATTCGGAATTCAGAAATTATTAAAAGATTGCAGAAATTTGATAAAAGTTAAAACTGACTGTTTTGAAAACTGAAAAAATTACTGAATATAGGGTCTTGAAACCTTATTTTTTGTTCCTGTTTTGGTTTTTTTTTAAAATAAGATTGATGTTCAATTCTGGTTTTCAACTTATCACAAAAAAATGGCTGTTTTTGGTTAGGTTTTATTTTAAAGTGTTGCTTTGGGCACTTTTTATTTCGACCTTAATTAAATTAAAATTGTCCGCATTGTTGTTCATATTGTTACAGGGTTCCCAGCAAAACATGACTGGCAAATTCCCTGACTTTCCCTGATCAAATCTCAAAAAATTCCCTGACTTTCCCTGACCAAATCTCAAATAATTCTCTGACCAAACGGGCATACAACAAAATGTGTTACTTATTTTTGCAAACCTTTGTCAAAAATTAGCGATTTTTTTTTTTTTTGTGATCGCTCTTCAAAATTCTCTATTTTGTCCTCTGAAACTATATGATGAATTTCGCATAATTTTTCATTTTTTCTCCAAAGCTTTTCCATGACTTTTTAGAAAATAATTTAAATTCCCTGACTTTTTCTATATATTTAAAAATTTCCCTGACTACTTTGAAATTCCATGACTTTCCAGATTTTCCCTGACTTTCCATGACGCTGGGAACCCTGTGTTATTGGAACCAATTTGACATTCTTCCAACCTTAATTTAACCATGGCGATAGAAAAGTATTCTGAAGAGTTCTTTCAGTTTCAGAAAAAAATTGTCAACAAATCAGAGAACCGTTGAAAAAAAAAATTACATAAAATACTAAAATCACATGAAAATTTTAGGAAAATTCAAAAATAGTAGAACAAAATTTACTATATTGGGGTAAAAGAATCCAGATTCGTTTTATGTGACAAAACAAAAAAAAAAATCTCAACAAAATGCTAGATATTGAAAATAAAATTCATAAAGAATTAAAAAATCGCAGAGAATTTTACTAATTTGGACTAACAGATTGAAACCAGATTTCTTTTATGGACGTTAAAAAAAAAAAAAAAAAAAAAAAAAAAAATCACTGTGGAATGTGACAAAAAATTGCATAAAATTTCATAAATTTCAGAGAACAAAATTTACTATATTAGACTAAACGATTGAAACTGAGTGGCTTTAACGAATGTCAAAAAATCGTCTTCAGAAAAAAGTAAGCTTGGGCTCGGCCTGAATCTAATGAAAGAAAATGGACTCTGATTTCAAGCCAGGACTGGGCCTGTGCAGACCGAAATATAAAAAAAATAAAATAAATAAAAAAATTTAGCCTGGCCCAGCCCGGTAAAAAAGTTAAAAGTTTGGCCCAATCCTCACCCACCATAAAGCTAAAATCTCGACCTGTTCCCAGCGCATACAAAAATTTAATTGGCTTTTTGTTTTTATGTTGATATTGTTAAAAATTGTTTTGTACAAGGAGTTGACAAAAAATACTTATTTTATCTTTTTTGTTTCTTCTAAGAGAGAATCGCATAGAAGAGAGGGAGAAAAAAAAAAATCCGTTATAGACATTGTTATGATTTAAAATTTTTCTCTTAATTTATTCAGTATTTTAATATTTAACTTTAATTTATTCATCCATTTAAATAAACTCATTAAATTCATTTAAATTAATTAAGCTAAATTTCATTATTTCATTTTAAATCAAACATTCTTTTAAATTGTTTACTTTTGGTAAGAGTATAATTTAGTATCAACGATCTTTCCATTACATATGTTTTAGGATATTCATTTCAAATTTCACTGTACAATATTTACTTTAATTCTTTCCTTTTAAATAAACATCGCTTCAAATTATCTAAAAAGAAAAATATTTCTAACTTACTTTTTCTAACTTTTAAATAATATCCATTTTAATAACATACAGTCTAAAATAAATAATTATTCTAAAATATAGCATATTTCCTTTTCAATAATAATTATTAAAAATGGTTTATCGCTGATTTTATTCTTTTCGGAAAGTTCAGATTCACTAATTTTGATCAATGCAATATCTCTTTCAGAATCGCGAAACTTTCATATATCGTTTCAAAATTTCTAAGTACAATAATCACTTTTTCAAAATTCTTTAAATTAAATATTTTTACTTTCAAAACATATCTGGTGGAAAGAACTTTTTATTTTATTATGATTGCTAAAATTTCATTTATTTGCATCCATAAGTTTCTGAGTTATGGATTTTTAATCACATTCTCAAAGTTTATTTTGTAGTTGGTAAATATTTGCAAGTAGCGGCCATTGAGAGAATTTCAGATGTTTTCGTGTTGACAAACAACTATTTGCACTCTTTCCCGTGCATTTTGTCTGTATCAATGACTCGCGGAGTACAAGGTCATTCATTCTTAAGCCCATTCAAGGTTATTTTCAAAGCACATTGAACATTCTCAGTGATGTGTTGTCAAGGGGTGCGTTACAGTTAAAGTCTAACTTTGACCGCGTGGGTGAGCTTCGGCTAAAACTCCGTCAGGTGGTGTAGCGTGCGCTACGGCGATTTTTTGGAACCGTCGGGTAAAGCTGTTATCTGATTGGAGGGAGATTTAAAACGGTAAGTTTTCCAGTTTTTCGGAAGCACCGTGTGAGAGTACTTCTGTTCGAGACACCAGCGAGTAAGGAGTCAATTTTTCTCAGGCTGCTAGGCTTCTTACCCGGCAGCAGGTAGCTGTATGCTGAGCAGGCATTCGTCTGAGTGTCAACTTCTTTTAAATTCTTCATCGACAATGAAGATGTCCTTTTTTTTTGGACTTAGTTTCCATTCACTGCAATTTCTCAGCCCATGTTATTTCACCTACAACTCAATATTCTGATAGCAACAGCCAGCGTTGTGTGAAGTTACGCCAACAATTAAAAGTCTCCAAATTAACACAAGTTCGTCCATTCCGGAAAGAAATTGAACTCCAATTTACAGTTTGAATTCCTGATCGCCATCGATAGACGTGTGACTTTTATTCCAGTCATCGGTAATATGAGATTTCGTTTAAATCCGTCAAGAAGTATCTAATGAGATTACTAATTATTCATCTAAGTTTCTCTATATAAAGATCCACCATGAGTAGATTCTTCTATCTGTGACATCAATGCAACTATATTAACAAACCTTTCATCTGATGAACATTCATTCTAATTCACCTGTTTCAGCCATAATTCTTTAGACTATATTAATCCCATCAGGACTGAACTTCAGCAAAGAACTTTCACATTAAAACTAATAGTATTATCCATATTAATTATAATAATGATCAAACAAAAATTAAAATTATTATTCAAAAGTGAACTGAGATTTTTCACATTTTGATATAATAAAATTTGAAGCAGATTGTTAAATGGAAAATAGATATATGATCATGAAAATTGTGGTGATATTTTATGAAAGCTTCCTGATTTATTATGATTATTCAGTGCATTGATAATTAAAATAAACATCTGTGTTTCTTCTATCTGGTGAGTTTTTCTTTTTTCCTTTTATCTTTCATTTTACCAAGATCAAGTAATTATACTAATTTAACTTTACTTATTTAATTTTGCTAAATAATACCATGAATTTTAACTTAAGATTAAACTTATAACTTTTATGGCTTCACCTTGTTACTGCCACTATCGATCATATCTATAATGGTGTTTGGGGAAAGTGTTGAATATAACTTTGTCAAAAATTGTTTTAGGTACTCGGAATCGTTCCGGTGCAGGTCACTGACGATTCACCCTTCATTAATATCTCCTTTATATTCTTCGCAATCCCCGAATATCATTATAGACATGTTCCCTTCTTAGCAGGTATCTCTATCTTGTAGTCTGTTGTAAATGTATTATATTCTTTTCGTATGAATTGTCATATTCATTTTGCATGTTTCAACACATTTTTCTGTTTAAAACAGGATTCTGTCAAAGGCAGGTTCTTTTTCACAGGTTTTATTGTACTTAAAGTTTATTGCCTAGAAATATATGTACTATTCTTTAAAAAGAATAAATTTTAAATGTAGACTAATGGAGATTTAAAAATATATGCATTTTTTTTTTTCAAAAATAGTTGGGTCGGGCCAAATTTTACTGACTTTTATATGGAACAATGATTTTCATACTGGCTGAATTGAGATCAGGCCTGATAATTTCGACCCATGCAGATCTCTAATAAAGAATGAAGACTGAATGGCAAGAATGAATGTTTCCGTCCTAGCTGGACCTGTAAAAAAGTTAGGCCCAGGCCCTGCCCAGCCTGAAAAGAGAGAAGATCTGACCTGTCTCAGCCTGAGTGTCATCAATGAAAATTGGCCTGAGCCTGTGCAATCCTCTAGTATATACATATTAAAGAAAATAAGGTACTTTTCGGTTAGCCGGGCGCCAGTGAAATTTATATATCTATGTATACATATATATATACATACACACATTTATATATGCATGTATATATATATACATATATATACACATACATATATGTGTGTATGTATACATATATATGTATATATAGATATATACATTTCACTGGCGCCCGGCTAACCGAAAAGTACCGAAAATAATAAAATCTGATAGTCTGGGAATTTATGACAATTATATGAATAATGAAAAAAAAATTCCATTACTTTTACAAGTGTTTTAAACACAATTTATAGCACTAACCCATACTTTCTGGAAGATACTCTTGTTGAGGAAGTAGAAAGCATGTTAACACTTTAGCTCCGTTCCTTTCATTTACATCTGTTTGAAACTTCAACATTGGCTGAGCCTATTAGAAAAAAAAAAAAAGTGATGTCATAATTATTCTAATTAATGTGTTATTTCCACTAAAGTAAATATTTATGAAAATTACAAATAACATTTGAAATTCAATTCAATATGTTAACAGATTAAACAAAATAATAATTTACAGCTGCATTAGAAAAACAGGCTCTTAGCCATAATTTAAATTTTAAAAACAATGAAAAATCTTCCAGTTATGAATCTCTTAAAAGTTTAATTTTTGTTGAAGAAGCATACACTTTACATTTTAACCTAGTAAGAATAGTTTGATTCAGTCATTCAATTTTTCTGTTCTTTTCCAGATAGTGACTACTTGTCAACAGGTGTTTAACATTATAATTACGAAAAAATCTTTTAAACTTTGAAAATGTAAAAACTGTATTTCTGTCCATTAACAATTTTTCTGGTACTTTTATTTGAAATATCTGTTTCAAAAAGTTAATATAAGTTTCAGTAGTTACACTTTTTGAAGGAAAACACCACACATAGCGAGTTTACATGGCCTACGACTAAATGCAAATATTTTTTTAGTGAAGTTATAATTAAACCCACTAACAGTGTCTAACAACTAACATTCAAAAGGTTTATCTGTTGAGGGAACTTGCTGCATTAGACTAAATTTTTGTTTAAATTTTTTGTTTACGTGGTAGGTACAACAATATTTTCGTAAATTTTCAATATCTTTATTGATATCAGACCATTAATATTCAGAAGTGATTAAATTTATCTTGTAACTTCCAAGATATCCAAATTATGTGTAGATTTTTTCTAAAAGGGGTAAACATAAAGACATGGGGACAACAATATTATAAAAACTTATTTTTAATTGCAATAACATTTATTTCAATTACTTTATAGCATTAACTGCTAGTACATTTTGTTTTGTTTTTTATTTCCTGAATAAATGAGCCAACTTTATATGAAATAAATAAATAAAATCTCTGACATACAAAAGTAAAAGCAAAAACATTTTATTTAATTGAAGAGACAGCACTGATGTAAGAGAGGTTACACATCTAATTAAACAGCTATAAATTAAAAATTTTTATTAGGTATAAATGAAGCTTACTTGATTTTCAGACAACCATAGTGCTTTAAGATTTAAAGCAGTTATAGTGATAGGAAGATATTGTAACCTAAAAGATAAGCAGAAAATATTACATTACTACATTAGATAGGTTTTTGCGATGAAATTATATTCTTAATCATACTTTACTTTATATAAAACATATTAGATATAATGAATTAATATAAAATGAATAGAAAAAAGTTATTTTAAGTAATTTCATTTTTAGGTCTTATTTTTTGATTTAAGATGTTTTAACTTTTAATTTAGATATAACAGGAGAGTTTTTTCTTTTTTGTCAGCCACGCATTATAAAAGCTATGCTATGGCATATTTAATTTAATTTTTTAATATTGTATACAAGATCAAAAGGCATCCTTTAGCATAATGTTTAGTGAAAGATTGTCATGCATCATGCTAAAGGTTTTGGTTGATAGCCTGGATAATTTTTTTTTTTTTGTTATATGTGATTTTCTTTGATGGAATAAAGATTTCCTATGTGATGCTTCCTTAGAATAATGTCATTTTAAGTCTTTAGTTGTCTTAAATAAATTTCTGATAAAAGTGTTTATTTTAGAAAAGATACTCTTTTGGATGTCTCACCTTAATTAGCAATGTTCAGTACTTTAAGATTTTAAATAAATATCAAAATATTAAGAAAGTCCTTTTTTGAGAGGTAGGAGGTGAGGTGGGGCTCAACATTGTCTGACTATAAAATTATTATATCTATATAATTAAATGGAAAAGCTGAATTTTAAGGCCAATTTTAGCGTACCTGAGAATGCACAATGATAATTTTATAGTGCTTTTCTGTCATTAAATGCTGTGGAAAACCAGTACGAGTTCGGAGAACGCATATGTAATGATCATTTTAGGGCATTTTCCCATGCAATATAAAGCAGAGGATTATGATTAATTCATATTGCTGATTACATGCTGCTCTGGTAAGTACTAGAGTTCTGCATTGGGTTGGGTAACCCACTTTTAACCAGACCAGACTTGCAGTTCGAGTTGGCATTATATTTTTTTCGTCATGGGTGAGGTTTGGGTCAAATTTACTTTTTTTTTCTGTGGGTTGGGTTTGGATTGTTGTCAGTTTGGTTTTGACTCTTACAGATCAGATTGACCTGCTTTTTCAAAAGAATGACCAAAATATTTTTTCAGATGAAAAATCTATATGACAAAACCTCCATAATGGACATTCCCTAATAGCAGACACTGGAGGTCTGCACAGGCTGAAATTTCTGTCCAGCCCAACTCGTACAAAAATTTTTTTTTTGCCAAGCTTTGTATAAAATTTAAAAGATGGGCCCAGACCATACAAAAATTTTACTGACCCGGCCTGGTATAAAAGCAAAAAAGTTTGACCTGCGCACAGCCCGGCCCAGTATAAAAGCTACAACCTTGGCCTAAGTCCAGCCCAGTATAAAAGCTAAGAGCTCAGCCCTGATCCCGTACAGGCCAAGTTGGGTCAATTAATTTGATACAGACTAGGTTGGGACCGGGCCTGAAAATTTCTGCCTGTGCAGATTTCTAGGAAGAATGAAGTTCCCATTGCAGGACTCCATTTAACGATCCTGAGGTATCCACGATTTTGAAGATTTACTATATTTGAATATTAAAGAATACAGACATGTCTATTTTTCTATATAAAAGATAAAATGGGTATTAGAAATTAACTGTAAATTGCTTTTCATAACAGCATTAAAACATGAATTAAATCCCTTTCATTTCAGGTTGATGAAAATTATTTTGTCTGGTTCGGGTCGTGTTAACTTGGAATTTTCAGGTTGGGTCATACCTGTACAGAACGCTAGTAAGAACATTGCATATACTGCTTTGGAAAAAAGATATTTTGTTCATTTTATCTATTCATTCTTATTTGTTGTGTGTCCATTTCAATCGCACATTTTGTTCATTTTATTTATTTAGCGAGACTATTTCAAACCTTTCTTTTGACTTAATTATTTACGTTTAATGAATTCTTTGGATCTATGTTATTAGCACCCTATAATGTTCATGAAATTGCAGATAATTTTAAAAAGTTCATAACTGTACCTATTTCCAGAAACATCTAACACATGTAGCTCTTTCAACATCCCCAATTCTTCTGGCAAGAAGTTCAGCCTGTTTTCTCGCAAAGATAAGACACCTAATCTAATAAGGTTACCAATCTGAGGAGGTATTTCGGACAGATGATTTCTATCCAGATTTAAATTAGTTAAATTTACTAGTTTTCCAATCGATGAAGGCAATTCCGCAATTAAGTTTTCTGTAAGGATTAGTTCCTGAAGAGATTCACAGTTTCCTATTTCTGACGTGAGTGACAGAAGTCTGTTTTGATCTACCTAAAAAAACATGAATACAATAAAAGTCTTTTAGTAACAATAAGAACAAATCTAGAAAGAATAGAAACAAAAAAATGGAATAGAGAATATAATAGCATTAAACAGAACAGAGTTCATACACATTTTGAGGGAAAAAAAACTAAGTTTTCCAGAATAGGATTAATTCCGGAATAATAGTTTCTCGATAACGGTTATCAATAGCAAAGGATCACAAATAATGATTGCTGACTAATGTTAACTTTAAAAGTAGTCTTTTTTTTTTCCCAGAGTAAATAAACATTTTATTTATTTTGTAACGGATTTTTGTCAAATCAGCTTCCAGAAGAGAACAAAATGCAGTACTTTTCCATTATCCCATTAATTTAATTCAGATAGGAAACTCATGACACAAATCTCATTTACAACAATTACCATATACAGACAGCAATATATTTTTTAAATACCCCTGTATATAAATTTATCTATATACAAACATATCTTAGTGTATACTAACGAAATATAATTAAGCTGGAAATTGCATAACTCAATTAAAAAACAGCTCTAAGCAATACACACCCATAGACAGTAATGCTTACGATTTGTTTGCACATCCCTGGATATGAGCTATATAATTTATACACACCATCTAATTTACAAAAATTTGGTTAAGCTCTAAATGCATAGTGCAGTTGATGACGCACTTCCAGAGATTATCACTCATAGAGAGCACTGTAACCAAATTCTTTTTTGTATGCTTGTAAATGAACAAATAAATGCAATGCACTTCATATTCTGCAGTAAGCATCTTGTAATGCACCTCAACAATGCAGATCATTTTCATTATGTTTGAAATAGTATATCACTTAAAAAACATTGAAAAACAGATTGCAATGCGAATCATTTTTAAATCTTAACTCAATAACTACTTGAAAGCTGCAATTTTGGATTTGAATATTTGAAGCTTCTAGAAATCTATTTCTGTTTAAAAATTCATAGGTTACAATTAATTTTTTGTTTTGAAAAAAAAAAAAAAAATCTGTTTTGCAATGATTAAAAATGCATTCAACATTAAGTTCCAAATTTTAAACCTGCATAATTTCTAATCTACTTGTCATTTTGTATCCAAAGGTAAAATTTAATGGAAATTCTAAATATCATATTAAAATCAGGTGTTAGTACTGAAAATTTACGAGTTTTGTACAATTTCTATATGTAGACGACCCCCCCCCCTTAGCAAAATTTAAATATAGCACCAATTAGAAGAGGTTATTAATTGACTGGTACCAGTCACATTTTTGCATAATAATATACAGCAGAGTTAGTACGAGGTGGGGTGTTTGTAATCTCTTTTCTTTGATGATTGTGCAGCATCTGAAAATGGTTTAAATGCCTGATTTTTGAAAATGGACCAATTGAAACAAATTAAACATCACATAAAACAGCAAATGAAGAAAATAAAGCAGCTTACTTTGAAAATAGTTAATTTAGAAAGCTTTCCAATGCCTTCTGGTAGAGATTCGAGACAATTTTGGGACAAGTGCAGATCTGTTAAACTTTCCAACCCACCTATTTCTTCTGGTAAATATTCTAATCTATTTTCACTGACATCTAAACACGTGAGCTTCTTTAATTTTTCAATTTCCTAGGAAAAAAAAAAAAAAAAAAAAAATTATATATATATATATAAACGCATGGTTAATTTATATTAAAAAAAAAGGGGGGGGGATTTTGATTTACACACACGTTTGATATTACACATTTTATAATGGACTGTGATGTGATATTTTTATATGTATATTAATTTAGTTATATTTACATATTCATTATTTAATTAATTTAAATGAATTTATATTCATTAATATTAAGAATGTTTTTGATCTAATGCATTTAGATTAATGCCTACGGTGGACAATATATTAACTTCTAATATAATGTATACTTTTCTAAAGTGTTAATATAATACATGTTTTAATTTTTATTAAACGTTCTACCCTTACCACTTGAGTATTTATTACTAGATTACTATATTATTACTAGAGTATTTAATTTTTAACTTTGTATGAAGAAACATATGTTAATAATTAATTTCAATATTTAATTAATATTAATTTTAAATCCTTTGTATCTTAATTCAAATATTTAGTATTTTAATTTAATTTTTGTGATGATGCATTTTTGGCACAGCTATTTAATAGTTGCTATGTCATTTCATGGTACATATGTGATAAAGATATATCACAGTTTTATCTTAATTACTTTATATTTCAGCTCAATGTATTTCTGTATTTTATAGCCTTTCCAGTTTAATTGCTATTCTTTTAAAAGCAATTTCACCGGCAGTGGCACGCCGCACATGTTGTTTCTACAGCAGTGCTTTCACGGCAAGGCCATCTCCATCCTTTGCGCTCTGCATCGTTTCAATCGGCACTGATTTTGAGCTGTGACGTCATCGTCATCTCTCACCCCGCTCGTGTGTTGTGCGCATACGTCACCGCCGCTCTTGTTCCCTGTGTTTTCGGGAGCTGTTTTGTTTTGGCGCTGCAGGCGAAAGGGGCGTGTCTTTCAAATACAAATTAGAATGGTTCTTTTAATTATTAAATGTTAATGAGTTTCTGATTTGCTCTTTTGATTTTCGCGTAATTCCTAATCAACAAATTAGTTTAAATTAATCTTGCTTTAACATTTGTGCACCCCTATTATGGGTATATATACTAATGTAGCACATTTTTCTAACAGAATTTTAACAAAAATGATGCTGTAAAAATAAAGTGGCGAGCGTATCTTTGTGCTGAGCTTCGGCTCGTTGTCCGAGATCGGCAAATGCCGATTATTTTGGAGATCAATTTCGCGTTTTCAGTTTTTAATTATTCTATAAATATGCTGTTGTAAAATTTAATTTAATATTTTAAAGGTTTAAATCAACTGGTAATTTAATTGACTCCTGAATTAATTCTATAATTCTTCATGGACGTGGCCAGAAGGTATATTTCAAAGATTCTTCGAATTTTA
Organism: Maratus michaelseni; assembly: GCA_963931845.1. Classification (NCBI taxonomy): domain Eukaryota; kingdom Metazoa; phylum Arthropoda; class Arachnida; order Araneae; family Salticidae; genus Maratus; species Maratus michaelseni. Next base: position 165,111,852 of record OZ007597.1, read on the forward strand.
CGAAATTTGAGCCAGTACTTTTTAAAGACTTGATGTGCAGCTGATTTTATGGATCCAATTCTTATGGAGTATTCATCATTTATAGTCTGCATCCATTTCTTCACACAAGTAAGAATGTTTCATTTATTTTATTATCTTGTAATTCTCTTCAAAGAATTTCGACCAAAAGAACACATGCACAAATCGTGCAGGGTTATTTGCTTATTTAAATCACAACTGCAATAATATTTAAAAGTTCACTATACGATCTTATTCCTCCATCCATTAAATAATAATATTATTACGGCAATTGATAATTCCTCCTATCATCAAAGAAATTCACGTCACAACATATATTTTTATGTTGCTTTAATTATTAATTTTTTCATCTTACATCTTATTTTTAACATAGAATTATTCATTAATCCATCCATTACTTTAATGTAATTGGATATTCTTTTTATTATTTATTAATTAATTTCATTTATTTATTATTTAACTAATTGCTATCATCTTTAGATAGTATATGGTTTAATTTTTAAATATTAATTTTCATCCATTGCTATTTTTATTCAGCGTATATTCACATTTTACTCTAATAGATGGCAGCACCATGGTAAATCATTTTCTAAAACTAAATTTGGCAAAATGTAATGATTTTTTGCAATTCCTCCCCTTTGTTTGGCTGTGTTCATGTATGGTTCATGTGGTGCACAGGTATCTTTTTTAACCCAAATGGATTATGTACTTTATGACTATTTCAAGTTTTATCTGTATATTATAGGTATGGTTTCTTTCCTTTTTAATATTGTATTTATTTTTTATTTTTTCACAGGTTTGATTCATTGTTTATGAGTGGTAGTCCCAAAACCATATTCTTTAGCAATGTTATGGCTAATATGATGATGAAACCACTCATTTTATTTGTGGTATTTAGGCATTTGGGACTTGATTTGGGACTTGATAATTCTGTCTTAATTCCACGAATTTCATTTCATTCATTCAATTTCATTTATTCAATTTTTAATTTAATTTCTCCTTCTTTTAAATAAGTTTAAAAAAACTTTTTAAACAAATAAATTACTGAAAATGAAGATTAAAATAAAATACTTACTGGAGGTAATGTAAAAAGTTCGTTGCAGTCCAACCACAGTTCTTGTAAACTGCATAGTTCACCAATTAAAGAAGGCTAAAAGAACAATATTTCTTAGAATATATTCGTACATTGAATGAGATTTAAAAAGTGATCAACAGACTACAAATGTATAAAAAAAAATTCTACAAAACACAACTTTTCAAAAGTAAAATGCCAAGCTTTAAAAAACGGGTAATAATAGTTGTTACTAAAAAATGGTAAAATATCAAAAATTTCCAAGCTTATATATTATGATACTTAATTAACATTTTCCATAACAGTTACCATATGTAAGTTAAGCGTCTACTTAAACATTGATAGAAATCCTTTTCTCCTGTAGTAAATACTTCATAATGTGTTTCTGAAAATTCAAATTTTTTAAAATTATGAATGATGGGCTTAGCGGTCTTCTTTCCATATTTTATACAAATTTCTAACCAATTCAGCCCAGGGGTGCCATTTGAAGAAGGCTAGGGGACAGATGTGCCCTCTCCCCCAAGGAATTTGAAATTTCAGAAAAGGTATATCAGTCATAGCTCTACAGACTCGGTTCCTAGCCTGAGCAGTAACGTAAAAGTTACACTCAAAAAAGAATTTCATAAACTGCTCAAAAATGAAAATAACTTGTCGGATTTGATTACAATAAAAAGAAAGAATTAAACACCTAAGCACATCAATAAACTAATAATTATCAAAATGTTTTCTATAACCTTGCTATACCAACATTCTATAAAATTAAGACATTTATCATTAATGAGTATTTTGGCTAATTTTAAAAATTATATGTGAGAAAAAAAACTATCAATTACTTTTCAACTGTATACTGATCAAAAGAAAACGGGTCACACTCAGGACTAAAACTTTAGAGGTGAATTTCTCCCTTTAGAGCAAAATTTAGAAGGAATATGCAGGGTGTGGCAGATATTTGAAAACAAAATCGTGCCTGCATTCAAACAGGAACAGACACCAGAGATAGACCATTTTTTATATTTTAATGTTCTGTACAGGTGACCACATACACAATGGATGACATCATACATTGAAACCACCACCAACTGCAATAACAGCCTCTGCACACGGTCGAAACTGACTGCAGGCAATAATGAGAAAGGTGTTGGGAATGTTTGTCATTGCATACCCAACCACTGCCCTGAGAGCCGCAACAGTGTTGTGTAAATGCCTATTGGAGTACCTCTCATACATGCCCCATACGAATTAGTTCATTGGTTTAACTGGGGAACTGGAAGGGGACACAAGTTGAGGATGACATGATCATGAAAATTTTCAGACATCCAGTATTGGGTTGTATGGAATGGTGCGGAGTCTTGTTGAAAAACATACGGTCTCCCACATACGACAGAAGTAATCCAGAGCTTTAACACTTCATATAGAGCAGTTCACATCACGTGACTTTTACCGGAGAACAATGAAAAGAGCTGTAGGACACACAAATAGAAAAAGCATTGATAAAGGTAGCGATAGCTGTCCTACAGCAGCAGCAAAAACCTGTTCGTGACGTCACCTTGCACAGCTCTATAAGCAGCGGTGTTGACTCTGGCACCTTGAAGAAAGAATTGTGGAGGCATCAGGTCACCTTTGCTGCTCACTATCCCCAGAATCATCAATGAGACTGAATTTTCTGTGCATCACAACCTCTTCAGGGATCTTGCATAGCCACCTATCTTTTTACAGTTCACTTTCTGGACCTGGACAAAGTTTTTCTCATTAAAGAAAAACCACAGCATTCCTGGCTCCACTGGATGTTTCAGCTTGCTCAGGAAGCACTTGGACCTGGAAAGGCCGTTATCGCTTGTTCTCTTGGACAAGAACTGTCTTTTCATCATATATCACTTCTAATGAAGGTCCTCATGAACTACACATTGAATGATGTCCTCATCAACCTACAGCTTTTGTGAGAGTGCCCTCACCGACTTCCTAGGATTTTCATAGATACGACTGTCAAATTCAGGCGTCATGATGTCGTCAACAATGTTGTTTTCTGTATGAAACGGTGGCTACTTTTGTGAGCGATTCATTTCATTGTTAGCACGTGGTTGATCATTTGATGTGAGTAAAATTCTTTGCTAGGTTAACATAAGCTATAATAAATTAAAAGTAAATTTCTTTTTTTTTTCTAATACTATCAAAATGAGCCACTTTGCATGCATGGTTCTTGAAATATGCAAAGAAACGTCCTGAGGTTTCGAAATAATAAAAGTACAAAGTGAATGATTAGTACATTTCAAATATCGCTCCTTTGTAAGTTTTGCAACTGAGCTATGGAAAGAAAGGAGCATAAAAGAAAATTTTTTTTCTTCCTGTAAATCCAAACTCTGGGCCATATTAATCAGAATTTTCATGTCTCGTATTACACTGTTAAAATGAAAAGGATATATGACATCCATAGCTCGAAAATTTTAATAAATCATTTTCATGAATGTTTTCATAGTTTATGTAGTAAACAAAGGTGAATCTATCGTTTCAATTATACTTTACAAAATTAGTTTATTGGTAAAAAATATTAGAGTTTTAAATTAACGATTTCCGTCTATGTTTTATACACCAGGCATTATATCAGGCATCTTTAATTCAGGCTGGATTGCCTGGTTAATATAACATACAGAGTTGCAAATTTAAACTTTCAGAAAACTTCAGATATTTTGGAGCAATTGGCAACTGTGTAGTTCAGGACCTTGTTAAAAATGTATAACAGGAACCTTAATATGAATATGACACTAAATTCAAATTCACTAAATTAAAACTTTCACAGGTATATTAAAAAAAATAAAAATACACAATTTCACAAAAATAGGACCGTCAGAAAAGTTACACAAACCCAGGATTATTTCATAGATTGTAAACTTCATTAAAAATAGTTTACAAAAGAAAACCCAAAATGCTTAAAAAACCATAACAATTGAAGCCAAACACAATCATGTATGCAAGAAGTCCATCCATGCCAAGACTGAAAACTTTAATGAGTATTAATAATAGCCAAATGGAAATGGACTAGAAGATTTCTATGTCTTGCATTATGGCTAAAAAAGGATCTCTTACAATAAAAGATAGTGATTAAAAGTTCTCGATAGTAAAATTGCTGTTATTTAAGTATATAAAGTAGAATTTACTATTAATCAAAAATCTCCCCAGGACTGAAATCAGTCCTGAGACTGAAGTCTTGCACTCATAAACACAATATTAAAAGATGTTTATAAAAAAATCTGCTAAAAAAAAGAAAAAAAAAGAAAAAAATTAACAACTTTATGAATACTTACCAATTCTGTAAATTCATTACTTCCTAAATCCAATCTTTCTAATTTAGTTAACAGAGCAAAAGAAGGAGGTAGAGTTCGCAAAATATTTTCTCTAAGCTCAACAGACTGAAGATTTGAAAGGCTGAAACACATATATGATTGATTTTTAAAAAGAAATATTATGCAGCCAATCCATGATATTAAATCACTCTAGGAATAAAAATAATAATAATATTCATAATGGCATGTTAAAAAAAAAAACACCATAAAGTTACCAATGTAGTCTACGTTTTTTCAGTCTTAAGCAGGGATGTAGTGGAGGGTATAAGGTGATATACACTGTATAAACTTTTAAGAAGCTTGTAAAGACTTTTTAAGAAGCTTTACGTGTCCCCTGTTACCCAAATAAAGCTATAGCGTATACTCTCTATCATACATCTTTTACCTGTAGCGTATATGCTCTAAATTTTTTACAACTACAGCACTGGTCCTATGTTTCATTTTTTTTTTTTTTTGTAAAAAAAGTTTGGCAGACACTCTTAGATTTAAAACTGAGTCAATCTATAAGAATGCAAATTTATTTCAAATAGAGAAACACATGAATATTTTCTGGATAAATTTAATCATAACAATATAATATGGTTTTAGCAATAACTGATTTTTAATCAGAAATTTTAGAGAGTAACAATAAAAGTTAATTACTTACTTTCCAAAATCATTAGGGAGACGAGAAAGTGAAATTTCATTTAAACCAAGAAAAGTTAGGTTCTTTAACTGCACAAAGCCAGCAGGTAATCTGAAAATAAACAAAAAATAATATTTTTATTATAGCTACTTATAGCCATTCAATAAATTAACAGTAAAATAATGCTAATTAATATATACATACAATCTAACCAAGTAAATAAATGCTAACAGAAATGGTTCAGAAGTAACTCTGACAATTTTTAATAGTTTTGAAATCTCCTCTGGTATGGTAAAAAGAACACATGCACTTACATTCATGTATAAAAAGAAAAAAGTAATGTGTTTGGATGTTATAACGGTATTTGGGGATCGCGATGAATATAAAGGAAAAACTTAAGGAAGAGTGAATCACCAGCGACTGGCACCGGAGTGATTCCGAGTACCTAGAAAAATTTAGACAAAACATATATTCAACACTTTCCCCAAACACCATTATAGGCATGATCGTAAGTAGCAGCACACGTTGCAAAGCCATGAGAAGTAATAAAAATATTAAGTTAAAATTCATAGTATTACGTTTAACTACCTATTAAGCAAAGTTAAAATTATATATATTTAGCATATAAAATCAAAGACTAGATTTTACATTATATGCACATCATAAAAATTATTCTGAAGTTTATCTGCATATCAACTTGATCCTGGTGTAAAAGGAGAATATAAAAACAAAAGAACTCACCAGATGGAAGAAACACAGACTTTTATTGACATCTTCAATGCATTTAAATATTAATATTTCATTTGAATAAAATCACTTGTTTCACCATAAAAATAGATATCATATAATATTTCTCAAATCAATCATTTATTATATTTATAACCATATTAAAAAATTTGGAGTATTCAGTTCACATAAGTAAGTTGATAATTCGTTATATTAATTTTCCAGTTAATTTAAATAATAATTTGATTTCTGCAAAGTTCAAATTGTTCAATTTATCGTGGAGGTTATCTATTTAGTTTCTAAAAATTGTAGCTGCATCATTAGAAGCTTTCCGAATGTTCATATGAAGAAAATTAAGTTCATAGGAGGCGAAAGTTATTATAAAAGTTAAATGGACTATGTCGAAAGACATTTGTACGGATGGGGGATCATTGTAGATTAGACACAGTAGAACCAACCATAACGTTGTTATTAGGAACTTCTAAGCAGAGTATCAAGACACCCACTGGGAAGTGAATATAGGCGTAGATGAGGCATTCTGAAAGCATCCAGAAAAAAAACTAACTCCTAATCATCTGGTGGCTATAAGCTGTGGACCCATCATCATCATCGAAAGCAATGCTGAATGACTCTGAAAACGCATCCTGGTAGGATGATTGATATATAATCATTCGTCTGGAATAATAAAGATGAAACAGAGATCTTCTTAAATGTTGAGAATATTAAAATAAAATGTTAAATTGACGCTCGCTGGATCGGCATTCTACGGCCCGCTGCTAGGCCAGAGGCCTTGCAGCTTAAAAAAAGATGGTCTTTACATGCTGGTGTTTCGTTGAGAAGTGAGTCCACACGGCAATCCCGAAATACTGGAAAACTCACGATTTTAAATCTCCCTCCAATCAGACAGCAGCATTTCCCAACGGTTGCAAATTTAACTATCGCGCTCGTGACACCACCTGATGGATTTTCTGAAGAAGCTCACCCACGCGGTCAAAGTCAAATATTAACTGTTGACGACACGTCATTGCGAATGTTCTATGAGCTTCCAACTGTCACCTTGAATCGGACTGATAATGACCTTGCCTATCGTGAGTCACTGACCCAGATACAAATGCACGGGAACTAGGAAATAACGCCGCTTGTTTACCCGCAACATCTAAAAGCTTGTCAATGGCATCTCATCGCAAATCTTGACGATCATCAAAATAAAATAAACGAAAGTAATTAAAAATCGATAACTGCCAAGCTAATGGATGAAAATAAATGAAATTTTAGCAATCTAAATAAAATTAAAAATTCTTTCCACCAGATATGTTTTTGAAAGTGACATATTTAATTTAAGAAATTTTGAAAAATGATTATTGGACTTAGAAATTTTGAAATGAAATATGGAAAAGTTCGTTATTCTGAAAGAATTTGCCTGAATTAAAATAAATGAATTTGAACTTTCTGAAAAGAATAAAATTAACAATTAACCAATTTTTAATCAATATTATTAAAAAGGAAATACACTATATTTTAGAATAATTTATTAAATTTAGACTGTGTGTTATTTAAGAAAAATGGACATTATTTAAAAGTTAGAAAAAGTAAGTCAGAAATATTTTTATTTTAGATAATTTGAAATGAAGTTTAATTAATATTGTAAAGTGAATAAAATGTAAATTAAATTGAATGAATAAATATCCTAAAACATATGTAATGGAAAGATTCTGAAATTAATTTATATTCTCACCAAAAGTAAACAATTTAAAAAGAATGTTTGATTTAAAATGCAAAAAATGAAATTTAGCTTAATTAATTTAAATGAATTTAATGAGTTTAATTAAATTGATGAATAAATTAAAGTTAAATATTAAAATCCTGAATAAATTAAGAGTCAAATTTTTAAATCGTAACAGATGTAAAGTTACTGTTAGTTTTGTATTTATATTTCAATTTTTTTCCTAAAGGGATAGTTCAGTGTTATCCGAATATCACAGACATATTCCATGGTAGCTCAACATAAATTACTCAAGTTCATAATCATTCTTTGCATTGTATAAAATTAGTCAAATATTTATACTTCTTGTCTTCATGTTTTGCAAAAGAGAATCAAAATAATGTAATTTATTACACTGGAAATTATTTTTAAATCCTGTGATGGCTAAAATAAGAAGTGCAATCCAGGGTTGGTTGGATTTTCATAGGTTTATTTTAATTTATTTATTACAAATTTATACTATATGTATTCAAGCCTTTTTTCACCCAAACATAGAATTTGTCAAACTTCTATTATAGACATATGCAAAAAATATAAGAATATTAATTAACATTTTTGTAAGTGCAGAACAATTAAATAAACTTTTCTATTTTTCTTTCTTTTTTATTGATGCTTTTACTACTGGTCAAGACCCCTTAACCATAACAGACCTCACAATCAGGAGAAAGTGAGTGAAATGTCTCTGATAGACACCAACTTATTAACAGATTTTCTCAGGAAAGTTATGCCATCTGGTGCATACTACCAGTAACAGTTTATAAACAGATGCATAGAAAAACTAATCGGATGTGCCAATCCCAAAACTTTCTTGTATCTCATATAGGTTTCACATACACCCAAAATAAATCAGCACCAATTTATATTAAGGTCAAACTGAATCTAAAGTTTTATTAAATTCTGTGCATTAGTTCTTGAGATATGACTATTGCTAAAATCGCATAAATAAGGAAAAATGCAGCCTAGCAGCTCCACCGGTTGGGAAATTAATTTACACTAAAACCTAATTAACAACAATTTATGCCAACGTGCAATTGAATTTGAAGTTTGATGAAATTCTGTGCATTAGTTCTTGAGATATAGCTATCGTGAAAATCATGTAAAAAGTAGCACAGCAGCGCCACCTGTTGGTCTGGTTACACCAAAACATAATCTGTATCTATTTACGTCAAGGTCTAACAGAATTTTAAGTTTGACGAAATTCTGTGCATTAGTTCTTGAGATATAGCTACCGTGAAAACCATGAAAAAGTAGCATAGCAGCACCACCTGTTGAGTTATTTACACAAAATTGTAATCAGCGTCTATTTATGTCATGGTCTAACCGAATCTGAAGTTTGATGAAATTATTTGTATTGGTTCTTGAGATATAGCTATAGTGAAAATCGTGAAAACTGTAGCATAACAGCGCCACCTGTTGGACAATTTACACCAAAAACTAATCAGCACCAATTTATATCAAGGTCTAACTGAATATAAAGTTTTATTAAATTTCATGCATTAGTTCTTGAGATAGAGCACCCACAAAATTTTTGTCACATACAGACAGACAGACATTTTCTAAAAACAGTCAAATCAAATTTAGGACCTTCTAAAACATATAAATCTGTCGAAAACCAAAAGTCGAAAATTTTCATGAATCCAATACTTTCTTCTTGTAAAGATAGAAGAAAGTAAAAATATATTTTTCGAATTCCACTAAAATATGCAAAAAATAGATTAATTTGCACAAAGTTAGTCTTCAAAAATATTGTTCTAAATGAAAATTAAAATATAAGATATTATATAACTAGCAAACCCACGGCTTTGCACATGTGGTTGTTGAAATATGCCAAGTGGTATTTGTGTGCCTACTAACATTAGGATAGAAATTATACTACGGCAAAAAAATTTAATGTTATTAAATTATCACATTTTGGGAAAACTTTGTTCTTGTACCAAATTGGGGAAACTTTGTTCTTGTACCAAATTGGAGAAACTTAATACTTGAATTAATAAACCTTCATTCCACTCATTTACAGTCACCTCCTTACAAAAAACAGATAAGGTTCAAACAAGAAGTAAGGTTAATAAAATAGCATTATTAAAATAATTATTTTTAATACTTGTTATTCTTTTTTACATTCTTTTTAAATTCTGAGTTTTTGACTTAAAACTTGGAATTTACTAAAAATGGACAAAATTATATTTTGTCTGGAACAGTCCCCAGCATTTTTCCCCCACAATGGAAAAAAAACAGAAAACCCAGCAGTTATGTAAATACACATTTATAAAAGAATCTATAAAATATCTTACTTAGTTAAAGGATTGCTACTGAAGTCAGCATTTTGTAGAGACTTTAAAAATTTTATATTTTCAGGGATATCAGGAATATCTGAAAAGAAATACAGTTAAATGTCATAAAAAAACAATGGAAGCATTAAAAAAAAAACAATTTATTTTTCATAAGTTTTATATAATACAGTAAAAGCTATTAAAAGAGAATTGCAAAGGATAATAAAGAAACTAAGAATATTTGGGCAATTCGGGATATTTTTTCATTAAGACAAACAACAGACTTAATTTTGCATCAAAGTGCCAAATATTATAAACTGCTTATTTCATGTTGACAACTGTACTAATCCTATTATTAAAGTCACACAGAATTTTTTTTTTTCTTTCAAGACTTGCTTTTTTGATGATTTTATTATTTTTTTTAAAGATTTTATATGGCTTTCAGTTTGGCAACTATCAAATAATGAATATGATTAAATTCTTCCAAGGGATTATGTACACATTGTGCGATTTGTTCATTAAAAGTATACAAAGGGCAAAATTAGAACTAGCCACTGGTCACCTTATGGCCACTTTCATACAAGGAAAGATTAAAATTTGTTTGCATCAAGGATTCTACTTTTGCTGGTTGAAATATATTTATATTAACATATTTATTTGGGCCATTTAATTTTAGATTAATACTATTGGAATTTTAACAAAAGTTTACTGTTTAGAACTTTTAAATAAAAAAGTGGCCATTGGTCACAAAGGAAATTTCCCAGTTTTGCCCTTTAAAAGTATATGATATAAAATAATGAATTCTTGATTTTGGAGCACCAAAGTTGTACTGTGATCAGAGAATGAAGGTATACATACTGAAACTTGATTTCAATATATCTGCATTCCTTTAATAACTGTTGTGATTTATATACTTCTGGTATGCATCCAGAGATTTCTGTGAATTATACTTAACTGAATTTATGTAGCACCAGTATCATGAAAAGTAAATATCAGATACTTGTTTGCAGTGCTAAATGAAATCATCAACTTTATGCCTCCCGTGTAGCAAAATTAATTATTCTATTCTTTGAAATTTTTTTCTGTATTTAATAAAACAGTTAAACATTTAATTAATCTACACATATATCATCAGGATTAACATTCCTATCCTCTACCTAAGTTAATGTTCACATACACTTTTTGTAATTATTTGTGAATGGAGTCTGTTAGCTTTTGTACCAACATTTGCAATTTGCATTTGATGCAAAGTGACGTTAATCAAACAGAAAAGTATCAAATGCTCATTTTAATACATAGTTAAGCATTTGCAAAAACAATTATTTTAAATAGCAACATCAGCCTTCATCTATTTATTCAATTTTTTTTAAATTATTTTTTAAATTAAAATTTGAATCAGCTGCATTAAAAACATGACTGAAACAAAGACATTATACAAAAAGATCTGTACTTTCCTCACAGGTAAGAAACATTTTAAAATGTGGATTGCTGTTTAAATCTAAATTTTAAGACGGTAGATAAGTAAAATATATAACTTAATTTTGCATTAGAGTGTTACAAATTTTCTAAAACAAAAGAATTGTTGGCTAAATATGCTTAAGAAATTACATCTTGTTAATAAACAGAGTATAATAAATATTTGATACAGGCTTTCTCAATAATATAATGCTGATTCAAAAGATCATTGTCATCTTTAATAGGAAACATGTGTAATTTTTAATTCTTTAAATCAGCAATACATTTTTAAAACAAAGAAAAAAATCTATTGTAGCAAAATACTGAAATGTATGAATAAAGATAAATGCCATTAGACTAAAATTATCCCTATTTAAATAATAATTATAATAAAATAATCTATGAAAAATTGTTGAAAATCTAATTTTCCCAAAGCTTTCACAGTTGCAATAAAAAATATACCTTATCCATACCAAAAAATTTTTAAAGAAAGAAACACCACATTGCTGAATAAGTCACATGTCTTACAACTTCTAAAAGATTTTTCTTTGTGCTGCTGTTATTGATTTAAGATGGCCAAACTTAATTTTTGCCAGTTCATCAAAATAGAGCATCAAAAAGAAAAAAAAAAAATACAAAGCATCATCAGGAGAAAGAAAGAGTATCTGAAGAGATGTTAAGAACAGAGAGCTGGACATATGGAGAATGGGGAATAATTTTGTTGTATTTAAAATTTTCAGAAACAGTAGGCAGTGTTGCTCTGATTAAATTTTCAAAATTAAATATTACAAATGTTCTAAGTTGCAAAAACTTGACAAAATATAATTTTAAAATTGTAAATATTTTTTATTTAATATGCAACTAAAATTAAGTAGTCAATAAAAAGCATTTTTGAAAGGTTCATTGTAAAATTTTCATAAGTAAATTTGCACTAGCATCATAAAATGAATTTTAACTAAATAATTTGATTTTTTGATTAACAAACATGAAAAAAGAAAGCAAAAATCATTCTCATTAGCTATGAAATTCACCACTTGATGAATATTGAGTTAAATATATGTAGTTTTAGTACAATGACAGTATTCAATTCTTTTTCCAAACTCAGTAGATGTATTTAAGGGTTGCCACTTGCCAGTTCAGCAAAGCTTGCGGTTTTATTAATTAGGCAATAAAACTGGCTATTCTGGATAACTCATGATTATAAGCCATCGGGGTTTTGTATCCACACTGAGGCACGACACATTAAAAAAAAAAACCCTGACAGCTCGGCCTACAGGCACAGGTAGATTTCGAAGACTCAGACCGTGGGACGCCTGTTTGTTGGGAATTGTGGAAGAAATGACCTTTTTGCCATGATGTGGCAGTTGGAACCACCTACATCGAAACCTAACTTGTTTGCAGGCAGAGCCAGCAGGGTTTTTTTTTTTTTTTTTTTTTTTTTTTGGGGGGGGGGGGGGGGGGGGGGCTATAAGAGTTCGTCCAATTATATCAAAAATCTGTCATACATATACATAAATTTTCGGCCCTTCTCCTAGAAGTAATAATAACTTCAAACGGATTCGATACGTATCATAATTAAGAATGTTGGCTAAATATGCCCCCCCCCCCCCGGAAAGATGCAGGAGTTAGAACCGCCTACTTCGAAAAATAACTTGTTTGCAGGCGGAGCCGGCAGGGATTTTTTTTGTTTTTATTTTATTTTTGCTATAACGCTTAGCCCTATAAAAAACTTGTTGTCAGTATAAAAGTTTTAGATAATATTAAGAGGATTTATAATAAATTTAAGCCGATTTGATATCTTGTGAATTGACGAAGTTATGAATTTTTTTCTTCTAAAACACCCCTTCCCCCCCCCCCTTGTGGCCATTTTTAATTATATCAAAAATCTGTCATACATACATTTTCAGCCCTTTTCCTAGAAGTAATAATAACTTCAAACGGATTCGATACGTATCATAATTAAGAAATTATGGGTTTTTTCTGTTTTCACAAAAAGCCCCCCAGTCCCCCCCCCTGGTTCGATTTGGTCCATTAACGAACTTGACCGAGATTTTATGCCCCTTGATTTTATGTATCGGTTTCGAAGAGATCTGTGCAGAATTATTGAAGTTATCGTGTCCATAAAAAAGTGACATAGATAGATAGATAGATATACAAAGTTTTGAACTGGGGGTGGTTTTGGGTTCTGGGAGTCATGATCGGTGTAGATCTGCAAAATTTTTCAAAAATTCCAACTTAGGTGAGAATGTAATAGGTAGTATTTCTTACGAAATCTACCTAAAATAATAGATCTGATTCCTACAATTTCTTGCGTACGTTTGAATCTTACAGACTTTTGGCAGAATTCAAGCTAAATCAGCCTTCCCTAGAAGCCATGTAGGAATTTAAACGCTAATATGGTTCTTGGGGCTTCCCACGGACTCAACTACAAATGTATCATCGAAGTGGACAATACTACTTTATTACTACCTCCTTAAGTCATTTCAATGCCATATAAAGCGAATATTTTACAATAACCCTAATTAATATGTGACACCATATATATGCGTACATATACTTTTTACTTGCAACACATTTGAATTAAGATAAGGCTTTCAAAACAAACTACTTATTAGATGATATTAAAAAGCATAATCTATTTTTATGCTTTAATAAAATCCTAATTAGTAATTATAAATAATAAAAACTGTAAATAAGCAATTTCATTAGTTTAACAGCATAAATATTATGGTAGTTCTTCATGCAATTGAACTTTAAAATTTACTGTAATCTCATAAATCCAGCTTACACACATGTATGTGTATGCTAACAACAAAAAAATGAAAATTAATTAAATACACATAGAGTAAATACGAGCAGGGAAGACTGAGCTATGCTCAGTCAAAATTAACTTTGAGTTCAAATATTATGACCCATGACCTAAATGACCCACTAATCAAATTTTTTCGAACATGTGACCAAACCCAATTGTCTTCTAGTGCCCGAAAGCCGTAGGATATCAAATTTAATCAAAATAGTCTGAGCCACTTTTTAGATAAAATTAGCTTGACCCACAGTGACCCAAAAATGACCCACTAATCAGATTTTCTCGAGCATGTGACCAAATCAAATGATTTTCTCGTGCCCAAAAACCGTAGGATACAAAATTTAGTTCAAATCGTCTGAGCCGTTTTTAAGATAAAAATAGCTTGACCCATAAAGACCCACTAATCGAAATTTCTTGAACATGTGACCTAGCCCAATGATTTTCTCATGCCTAAAAACCATAGGATACAAAATTTAGTTCAAATCATCTGAGCCATTTTTAAGATAAAAATAGCTTGACCCATAACCACCCATGACCAAAATAACCCACTAATTGAATTTTCTCAAAAATGTGACATAGCACAGTGATTTTCTCGTGCCCGAAAACCATAGGATACAAAATTTAGTTCAAATCGTCTGAGCCGTTTCCAAGATAAAAATTGCTTGACCCATAATGAGTCACAAATCGAAATTTCTCGAATATATGACCTAGCACAATATTATTCTCGTTCCCTAAAACTGCAGGATACTAAATTTAGTTCAAATCGTCCAAGCCGTTTTTAAGATAAAAATAACTTGACCCATAACCCCCCCCCCCCCCCCATGACCAAAATAACCCACAAATCTAATTTTCTCAAAAATATGTGACCTAGCACAATGATTTTCTCGTGCCCCAAAACCATAGGATACAAAATTTAGTTCAAATCGTCTGAGCCATTTTTAAAGATAAAAATAGCTTGACCCATAATGACCCACTAATTGAAATTTCTCTAACGTGACCTAGCCCAACAGTCTTCTCGTGCCTGAAAACCATAAGATGCAAAATTTAGACTAAATAGTCGGAAATGTTTTTTAGATAACATTCGCTTGACCCATTGTGACCCAAAAATGACCCACTAAAAATTTTCTTGGACATGTGACCTAGCCCGATGATTTTCTCGTGCCTGAAACTCATAGGATACAAAATTTAATCAAAATCGTTAAAGCCATTATTTAGATAAACTTGACCCGCGTTGACCCACTAATCGAAAGTTCTCGAACATGTAACCCAGTGCAATAGTCTTCTCGTGCCTGAAGTTCTACTGTACATTTACAGTTCTACTGTAAAGTAGCTCTTGCTTAGCTTTTTGATATTTTTTCACACCTCCTACACATTTTGGTTGAGGAGATGCAATTCTCATTTCATTCTTCTTTAGCACAAATTTATTGTAATATATTTATTTATTTATAAAAGTAGAATGTGGAAATTAAAAAATCATTCTTTTATCTAGGAAAACTTATTCTTGTTGAGCTTATTTTATAAGAAAGTATGAAAATTTGATTACTGAAAGGAAGCTAAATTAAGACAATGAGAATAATAGAAATAATTAAATATAAATTTTAAATGAAATACTTTTTATTGCTGATAAAAACGTATTAATTTAGAAGCTCATTGTACCTTATTATTAACAAGCTTCTTTCCTTTCTTTAAGAGGCTAAATATCTTTAGAAACATTGTAAATTAATACTTTTTAACTAGATTTCTTTTTAAATATCATCTGATTAAAATCATTGACTAATTTGAACATTAAATAACACTAATCACAGCACCTACTATTAGGTGCAGATTCACAGTCGCCTAAATCTTTTGCTTTGGTAACTAACTTTCGATGTCTAAACCGCCATGTGTTTTATAGGGATGCAGGGATGTCTTTTTTGCCAAACGGCAGATTTCAGCTTATATATATATATATATATATATATATATATAAAATCCGCAGACTGTCCTCCATAATTCTGCGATAGTGCCCTTTTTCTCTTGGGTGTCACATTTCTGCTGATCTGCAAATGACCCCTTTTCTTCTTTAAAAATCTCCAATGTTTGCGGAACCACAAAAAAAAATCATGTTGATATGCACTGCGAGTAAACTTTGTGGCGGCAGCTTACGATGCAGAAAAATTCATGCCGACAAAAAATAATTTTGGGTTCAATTAAATTTGTAGCTCTGGAATTTTTCAGAAATGTTGTTACAAGTGGACATAGATATTGGCATGAGATTCTTCTCCGAATTAACAAAACTACTCAAATCATTATTTATTTATTTTTTAGATTTCCGCAAAATCAATAAGTCAGTCATGAAAAGAAATCGGGAATTTCCTCAATCGATCATGAACTTCACGAAAATAGTCACGGAAAAACTCCATAAATTTCGTTGATCACTCGCCAAATAAAACCATGAATGTCATCAACCACTCAAAAAATAAAACCGCAAATTCTGTCAACTGCAAATTTTGTTAATCAGTTGCAGAAAAAAAAATGCACATTTCATCAACCCACCGCCAAAAAAAAAAAAAAAAAAAAAATATGCAAAGCTCATCAAATGATTACAAAAAAAATTGTGCATTTCATTAATCGGCTGTGAAAGAAAAATTGTGCAAGTTTCATCAAATGATCATGAAATAAAACTGCAAAATTTGTCAATTGCTTGTGGATTAAAACTCTGAATCTCATCAAGCAATTGTGAAAAAACACTAATTTCACTAATCAAATGCAGAAAAAATTGTGAATTTCATCAATCAGTAGTGGAAATAAATTGAGAGTTTTGTTAATCAGTCGCCGAAAAAATACCGAATTACGTCAATGAGTCGCAGAAAAAATGTAAATTTCGTCAAGTAGTAAAAAAAGAAAAAATAATGTAAAAAATTAGCGAATTTTGTCAATTAGTCGCATAAAAAATAGTGAATTTCATCAATCAGTCAAGGAAATATATAACAAATTTCGTTGAACGATCGTGTATGGTTTCATCAAAGAGCCGCGATAATAAAATGTGAAAACAGGCAATTGGCTACAAAAACGATAATTTATTGTCTCCATAGGGATTTTAAAAAATCCTTAATAAATCCTTTAAAAAAATCCTCTTGCCAACAGTGGGTCATTCCATGTCAAATCAGCCAGTGACTCAACTTGACCATTTTAGATTTTGATGAAACTTACAGGAATCAATCAATCATTCTCCTTGATGATATAAATGAGAATATACTTTTATTATTTTTTTATCTCAGTAAATTTTCATACAATTAATTTTTTAAATTTCGAAAAATCCTCATTTTTTTGGCTTGTATAAATGTTTTCAATTTTGAATTTCTCACGTTCTATCATGCGTAGAGAGTTGTTTAACCACTCATTTTAAAGAGAATTTCATAAGGTTTATTTTGATATGCAAGTTGACTATGCTTGCTTAAAAAAGATAAATTTAATTTAAAAATTTAAAATTTTAAAAATATATATATGTTTTTTGTAACATTATAAACTTTAAATTCTGAAAGTTTTAGAGTGGGATCTCAAAGGGATCAGCAGTTATGTTAAAAAACTAATGTTAAACACCAATTGGGGCTGGTATTTAAAGTTGGCACCTCGCCAACTTTATGATTGTGATAGCAATGTTTTACAAATTTTAAACATTTTTATAATTGCTGATCCCATTGAGATCCCACTCTAAAACTTTCAGAATTTAAAAATTATAATACTACAAAAAACATTTTTTTCCAAATTTTTAAAAAACACTAATTTTTTTTTAATTTAAATTTTTTAAATTAAATAAACTTTTTTAAAACAAAGCATGGTCAACTTGCATATCAAATTAAACCTTGTGAAATTCTCTTTAAAATGAGGAGTCAAACAACTCTCTACACCTGATAGAACTTGGGAAATTCAAAATTGAAAACATTTATACAAGTCAAAAAATGATTTTTCGAAATAAAAAAAGTAATTGTATGAAAATTTACAGAGAAAAAAATTATAAAAGTATATTCTCATTTGTATCATCAGGGAGAATGATTCCTGAAGGTTTCATTAAAATCTGAAATGGTCAGGTTGAATATTGAAAATTTTTGGTTGATTTGACATGGAATGACCCCAACAGTTTCAACGAGGCTGATAGTGTTAAATTCATCCCTGAATGTCAGAAGTTAAATTTTATTAAAATCTAAAACCTAAAATAAAATAAATCTTCTCTATATTTTTTATTTTCATTTTTATAGACATTTTTTGATGCAAATCCCCATGTTGAGCATTTATTTTCAGCTATGAAGAATACTTTGGGAGAAAAAAGTTTATAGAACAAAAAATCCCTGACGGTTCAGCCTACAGGCACAGGTAGATTTCGAAGACTGAGACCGTGGGGCACCTGTTTATTGGGAATTGCAGAAGGAAGACCTATATTTGCCATGATGTGGCTGTTGGGACCACCCACTTCGAAATATACCTCTGCCTGGTCGGCGGAGCCAGCAGGAATTTTTTTTAAAATTTTTTTTTTACCGTAAAAGTTGGTCCTATAAAAAACTTGTCAGTATAAAAGTTGTAGATAATGTTAAGAAGATTTATAATAAATTTAAGCGGATTTGATATCTTGGAAATTGACGAAGATATGATTTTTTTTCTTCTGAAACCCCTATTGCCCCCCCCCCCCCTTCCTTGGGGGCATTTTTAATGAAATCAAAAGTTTGTCATACATAAATTTTTGGCCCTTTTCCTAGAAGTAATAATAACCAAAAAATTAGATATGCATAAAAATTAAGAAGTTGTGGGTTTTTTTCTGTTTTCACGTCTAATTGTAGGCAGAGCCAGCAGGGATTTTTTTGTTTTTAATTTTTTTTTTGCCCTAAGAGTTGGTCCTATAAAAAACTTCTCAATGTAAAAGTTGTAGATAATTTTAAGATTTACAATAAATTTAAGCAGATTTGATATCTTGGGAATTGACAGAGTTATGAATTTTTTTCTTCTATTACCCCCCCTTTAGGCCATTTTTAATATCATCAAAAATCTGTCATACATAAATTTTCGGCCCTTTTCCTAGAAGTAATAATAACTTTAAACAGATTCGATACGTATGATAAGGAAGAAATTATGGGGGGTTTTCTGTTTTCACAAAAAGCCCCCCCATTCCCCCCCTTGGTTTGATTTTGCCATTAACGAACTTGACCGAGATTTTATGTCCCTTGATTTTATGTATCAGTTTGGAAAAGATTTGTGCAGAATTATTGCAGTTATTGTGTCCATAAAAAAGTGACATAGATAGATAACACAGGGATCATTCTAGAACATAAAAAAGGGCAGGGCGTACATTACATAATAAGGACAATTTTGTTGAAAAGGGCACATCATTTCATAAAAAGGGCATTTTTGTAATAAGTGCATATTGCCAATATACTGATGGGGAGAGAAGTCTGGCAACAGCTTAAAGTACTGTTTAATTTAAAAAATCCAATAACATTTCTAATTTCCATAACTTTTCCTATGATATTCAAAAACCTCTCTAAAACTTTTATTCAAAAGATAACTTTTTCCCGGTTTTAGCAAAACTGGTTTTGAAAAAGCTACAAAAGAAAAGTTCTAAACCTACTTATCAAAATTTTTATAGAACTTATGGTAGTTATCATGTGGTCAAAGTCCAGAATGCCTGATCTAATACTATGTTTCACTAGAGAAGGCGAAATTAATCAATGACCATTAGTTACCCTTTATGTCTTGTTCAATGGAAAAAAATGATAAATAGAAAGATGAATCACTCAAAGTTAAAGATTAGACATACCAGGGCATTTCACAAAGAAATAAAGAGGAAAAGAGGAGTACTCTCCCTGACGTACTGTACTAGCATTCTAAAAATAAAAGATAGGTAAAAAATTTTTGAAAGTACAATGCAAACAAGGCAGGATTCTAGCTAGGAATAAAAGGAAGGTAGAAATCTACCTAGAAAAAGGGCAAGGAGGGTAGAATTCTACCTGGAAAAAGGGCAAGGAGGGTGGGATTTTATCTAAAAAGGACATGAGGGTAGGCCGCCCCTCTGAAACTCTCTAGAATGATCCCTGGATAACGTTTTGAACTGGGGGGGTGGTTTTGGGTTCTGGGAGTCATGATTGGCGTAGATCTGCAAAAATTTTTCAAAAATTCCAACTTAGGGGAGAATGTAATAGGTAGTATTTCTTACGAAATCTACCTAAAATCATTAGAGAATTGTTTATTCATAAAATGTTCAGGCCTTACATTACAAACATTTATTCCTACAAACTGTATACTATTAGGGTGGGAAGATTCTATAAAATCCTGTCCAAATTTAATGGAGAAAAAAATATTTTTATATGTTTGTTTCACAATGTGGTCAACTAGGTTTTTTGGGGTTAGGAGCCACTGGCTCCTTCCAGATTTTGGAAATCTGCACCTATAGCAGCTACCAAAGGATAAATTTCAATTTTTTTTTTAAATGGAGGGGATCACAAATAGCCGGTAGGAAGAGAAAATATTATTTCTTACCTCAGTTTTGATGCACAAAAGTATACTCACATATTCTAAAAAGTACAAACATAGATTGTTTAAAAAACCAAAGATTTGCAATAAAAGACTTTAAAAAAAAAAAGCATAAATGCAAAATTACTTATGAGAAAAGAACATATATATAAAGATGTATTGGGCGATTCCACCGTTACGTGTGTGACTTTAGTGTTTTTTTTAAAATTGAGACAAATTTGGAAGTGAAATTATTTAGATAACGTTTTACATTTTTTATTGCTATTATCAGGGATGCCACTCAGAAAATAACAAAAAGGAGGAGATTACGCGTGAAGTAAAATTTATGACATTTTTCACAACATTTACGCATGAATTTTGTAAATATATTGAATATAAAATTACATGAACAAATATGTTATATAATCAGTTTTGATAACTATTTCACTTTTATAGAAATTAAAACTTTATTTAAAAAATAGGACCCATACGGAATCATTTTTGTAGTGACACCTTTAGTCTAAAGTAATAACAATTTTTTTAAAAATAGTAAAGTTGTTGTTACGTGTGTGTCTCAGAAAAATGACACCCTGGAATGTTTACTTCTCGCCCCCCCCCCCCCCCCAAACATACAAAATAAAAAATATTTTGACAGCAACAAAAAAAAATCATTCTAAATTTTCAAAGAGAAAATTTCTAAAGATGGAGGGGCAAGAAAGCATTTCAACTTTTTTGTAGTTTGGCCTATTTTCACTCTTGTTCAACCTCAGGACTGTTCCTGCTGAAGGATTTTGCTGTTAATAAAGTTTGTTGCAGAAAGAATGGTAATTTTCTGCCACAGGATGTGTCACATGGCACAAGTTTCTGATAATTGTGCATCTGACAGTTATTTTCAACTAAAAAGTATCAAACTTTTTTATTTATTAAAAAAAAAAATCTTACATACCATTTTTACTAAGATCGAGTTCAACCAAATTTACCAAACTTGCAACATCTGATGGTAACAAACCTACTTCATTGTCACTCAGACTCAAACGGCGTAATTTTATTAAACGAAATAAGCCCTGTAAAGAAAAAAATTGAAGATAAATATAACAATTATTTTACAAAGCAAAAAGCATCTTTTGTTTTTAAACTGAAATAGATAGACAATATTTCAAACATCTGATACAATGTGCCACAAAATAAAAGCTTTGCTCAATAAAATAAAAAAACACACAGACAAACAACTTTCTTTAATTACTATTATAGATTTGGATAAAAAGGTAAGGACTAAAACCTAGATAAACATAAGAATTGTCCAGAATGGGAAGAAGAGTTCTTCAAATTTATATTTAGAAATTTTGTTTTATTTTTTTTCAAGTGTGTTATCAGTTCAGCTAAGGTATATGTATATATTTTGTTTAGTTAAAAAGCATATAAATTGCAGAAAATGATTGTAATTATAGGTGAAAATTAGCAGTCGCCACTCACCACATGGCGATTAAAGTTTAAAAAGTGGTGATTAAAAAATCAGCCATCGATCGCCACCCTAGTAGCCACTCGTCAAGTGGCGATTGAAAAAAATCTTATCGATCGCCAAGTGAAATACACCATTTTTCATGGAAATATGCATCTCTACACTAATTACATCTAATTAGAGAACTGGTTCATTCGTTTTCCTACCAATTGCAAACAGATTTCAATCACTTAGCTGTATTTTCAATATTTCGGCTTTTTCTCATGTGCTTACTCTTTAGTTGGATAATTTTTTCAAGAAATACAGTTTTATTCTGCAAAATATATTCATCAGCTTTGATTCATTCCACATGCATTTCAAGTAATTTATTCCTTTTTTTCCCAGCGGATTTTAAGGACATTTCAGTATCTTCAATATTTTGACTCCTGCCACATGCTCACCAGTTGGATTGTTTCTTCAAGAAATACTGTTTAATCCTGCGAAACACTGAGGGGTCGATGCAGGTTTTTTTTCTTGGGGCCCATTTTGTGAAAAGTAAAGGTTATTTTTGTGAAAAGTAACATTTTGCAACGGAAGTTGAAATCCAGTTAATCAAATTCGAACCAAGCATTTATAAACAAAAACTTTTTAAAATCCTTAAGTTTTCTTCTCTGGTGAACTTGTTTCTTTACAAATTACACATTTTAAAACATCACAAAACAATAAATTAATAATAAATAACAAGTTTTTATGAAATGGAATTTTGTGAAAGGGCCTATTTTAGTAAAAAGAATTTTGTGAAGGGATCCATTTTGTCATATTGATTTTTGTGAAGGGACCCATTTTGTCAAATTGATTTTTGTGAAGAGGTCCATTTTGTCAAATTGATTTTTGTGAAGGGGCCCTAAATAGGCCCCAAATTTTGCCTGGATCGACCCCTGACACTACTCATACTACATACAGAAATCATACTCATACTAAATGCGAAAATTGTACTCATACAATAGGTATAAAACTCTTATAGAAAAATATGTTTATATACAACGATTATAATTTATCTAGATGTCAAGAAAGTTTGAAACATAATAGTGGCCACTAACTTTAAAAAGTGGCCACTAATGAAACAGTCTACCGGCCACTGGCTACTAACTAAATTTCCCAGTTTTCACCTATAATTGTAATGCATAAAATTTGTATTTTTGCAACATAAAGAAAGTTTTAATATATTTTTTTTTAATTCAACAAAAAATAATTACTTATAGAGGAAAATAATTTTGTACAATTCTGAAAAGAAAGATTTTCTTGATTACAGTAATTAAAAAAAAACTGCTTACCGTATTTACCCGCGTATAAGTCTAGAAATTTTGGACAAAATAAGACTTTAAAGTTGGGGGGGGGGGGTCGACTTATATGAGGGTCCTTTATTTATTTTTTTTTAACCAGAAGTCAAAAATGCCCTTCTGAAAGGCAATTGTTCTCTTTTCGCATTCAATAACACAATGACGTCGTTTACTGCCGATTTCCAATTTCAATACCAGGAGAGAAAAAGAGGAATTAATTGATTTTCCTTACCAGCGCTGAGGTAAAGATTTGGAGACTGAGTGACGGGTTTGGTGCTGTCGATGAATGTACGCCTACTTCTTTTACCCCACACATTTTTAAGACAGTCGATTGTCTTAAAAATGTGTGGGGTAAAAGACCAGGAGCTGTTTTAAAAAATCCTTCCCTTTTATTTTACGACTCGTTTCGTGGCCACTTTACTGAAAACGTGAATAAAGTGACGAAAGAACTGAAAACTACTGTAGCTGTAATCCTCAGAGGGTTGACATCCGTCCTTCAACCCCTAGACGTTTGCCTCAATAAGCCCTTCAAAGCAAATGTTAGAAAATAGTGGGCAGAGTTGATTTCATCCGGTTGTCCAACATTTACAAGGGGCGGTAATATTAGAAAGCCCGACATTGCATTAATTGCCCAGTGCGTTAAAGATGCGTGGAATCAAATTCCTTCCGAAATGATTATAAAATCATTCAAGAAATGCTGCATAAGTAATGAACTACACGGCACAGAAGATGATGCCATTTTCGAAAGTGATAACGACGAGGAAGAATGTAGCGATACAGAGACGGAAAACGTGCATCATGATGAGCCGATGACGACGAAGGATTTTTGTGAATTGTTTGGCGAGTCAGATACTGAATCGAACCTTGAATCAGTTTAACTTTGTATATTACTTTAGTATATTATTATCTTCATTATTGTATATTTAGTACTTTTTTTTTCAGATGATTTCGAATAAATGTACAAAAAAAAATTAAGTTTCTTTATTATTGTATATTTAGTACTTTCTTTTTTTTTCCAGGTGATTTTGAATAATGTATTTTTTAAAAAATTCAATATTCTTGATCGGAAAATTAGGGGATTGACTTATACGCGGGATTTTTAAAAAAAATCAAATTTCTTGATTGAGAAAATGGGGATCGACGTATACGCAGGTAAATACGGTACTTTCAAAGTAACTTTCTGCAAATTAATTTAACGTTAATCGACGTATACGCAGGTAAATACGGTACTTTCATGTTTGTATGCAAGGAAGAGTCCCCCCCTCCCTCCCTCAGTCTACTAAATCTTAAAAAATAATAAAATCTAACATGAAATACTAAAAGATGTGGGCAGCGCCAGAAAGAAATCTAAGAAGGAGCAAGATTTTAAAGTTAAAACGCATATGCTATGGCCCGCAGCATAACCTGCTTTTTAAAGATGCAAAGTATAAACATGAAATAATCTAATTTTTTTTTTATCAGAACTCTTCGTGCAACATATCACCAGACTTGTATAAAACCAAAAACTTTCTGCGCACATAAATATTGAGTCAAAAACTTTCTGCAAATTAATTTAATGTTTAATAAAATTACGTGTTATATTATATTGACGATATAAATTAAAAACAAAACAGTAGTTTAAAATTAATTAATATTAATTAAATAATAATTATTTTGGTTAAAAATAATAAAAGCTAAAAATCCATGATAGGAAAAGCTGAATTCTTATCAATTATTTTGTCAATGCACTTAGAAACAACCCAATCCGTAATATTTTGACATCTTTGCAAGCGTCTGCAATGTCACAACAATGTTTTGCATCTTTAAATTTTGAATTGTGCGCAAACAGTAAATAAATTGTACATAAAATTACGGAATATTTAAATTTTTTTAATATTTAAAAAAAAATCTAAACATTTTTTCTGCAAAGTTTCGAATTTTGCAGAAAATTTTCCGCGCACACCGTGTGCGCGTGCGTCTATATTATACAACTCTGCATATCACCATAAAAAGCAATACAAAACTTTAACAATTCACAAATATTAAATACCCAAAAATAAATTACTTTTCAAAATGGAGAATTGAAACAGTTTTTTTCTCCTCAGGAGGGCTCTGCTGTCCTGTTTCACATACATAACACTGCCAAATAAGAGGAGGCTGTAATTGACAGAAAAACACAGACCACTTTACCCTACCCAGATAATTAATTTAGCAATTATTTAGGGCCATTCTCTGCTGTAAACTCCCTGAACCCCATTTAAAAAAAAAAAAAAACTTGTGTTTTTTACTTATGATTTATTATAGTACTAGCTGACCCGCCTGGCGTTGCCCGAGCCCGTGTAATAAACTTAAATCTCTTAAAATGATTAATTAGGAGGACCACAATGCATCTTTAAAAATTTGTTAGTTTGCTTAAGCTAGAAACTATTATTCGGAAATAGTGGTAACTGCTACTCATAAATTTAATTTAACGTTATAGAGGGTGACTATTTGGTCAATTATAATGTTTGGAATCACTTGTATTGAATTCAGAAAGATAGTTGCGGAGATATGGAAACTGGGCATAATTAGAGAAAAAACATTGAAGGAGCAATAACGTTCAAGTGCCCTGCCGCAAATGATTAATTAGGAGGACCACTATGCATCTTTAAAAATTTGTTTGTTTGGTTAATCTAGGAACTTACAAATTTGGCTTTAACTTCTATTCAGAAATAGTGGTAATTGCTACTCAAATTTAGTTTAATGTTATAGAAGGTGACTATTCAGTTAATTATAATGTTTGGAATCACTTGCGTTGGAATAAGAAAGATAGTTACTGAGGTATGGAAACAGGGCATAGTTAGAGGAAAAAAACCTTGAAAGAGGGGCTAGAGAGAGGGAGGAGGGGATGTTCAAGTACCCTTCAGCAAATGATTAATTAAGAGGACCACAATGCATCTTTAAAAATGTGTTCATTTGGTTAAGCTAGGAAGTTAATTACAAATTTGCCTTAAACTATTATTCGGAAATAGTGATAACCGCTGCTCATAAATTTATTTTAATGTTATAGAGGGTGACTATTAAGTTAATTATAATATTTGGAATAACTTGAGTTGAATTCGGAAAGATAGTTGCAGAGATATGCAAACAGGGCATAATTAGAGGAAAAACGTTGAAGAAGGGGATGTTCAAGAGCCCTGCAGCAAATGACTAATTAGGAGGACCACTATGCATCTTTAAGTATTTGTTCATTTGGTTAATCTAGGAACTTACAAATTTGGCTTAAACTATTATTCGGAAATAGTGGTAACTGTTACTGATAAATTTACTTTAACGTTATAGAAGGTCACTATTAAGTTAATTATAATGTTTGGAATCCCTTGTTTTGAAATCGGAAAGATAGTTGGAGATATGGAAACAGGACAGAGTTAGAGAAAAAAACTTCGAAGGAGGGGCCAGGGGAGGGGATGTTCAAGCGCCCTTCAGCAAATGACTGATTAGGAGGACTACTATGCATCTTTAAAAATTCGTTCGTTTGGTTAAGCTAGGAACTTAATTACAAATTTGGCTTAAACTATTACTCGGAAATAGTGGTAATCTACTCATAAATTTAGTTTAATGTTATAGAGGGTGACTATTAAGTTAATTATAATGTTAGGAATCGGTTGTGTTGAAATCGGAAAGATAGTTGCTGAGATATGGAAATGGGACATAGAGGAAAAAAAAAATCCTGAAGGAGGGGTCGAAAGTGGGGGAGGGGGGATGTTCAAATGCCCTTCAGCAAATACCTAATAATTAGGAGGATCACTATACATCTTTAAAGATTGATTCATTTGGTTAAGCTACAAACTTATTTTAAAATTTGGTTTAGACTATTATTTGGAAATACTGGTAACTGTTTTCTAGAAATACATCTCTAAGCTATGAATGCTGATTTTTACGATAATTTAGTAAAAATAGAACTGGTTTGGAGAAGTTCGGAACATTATTAGCAGAGATTTAAAATAGTAGTAGGGCCAGGGCCCAGAAAACCTGAGATAGGAAAGTGCCACTGGTGGTGAAACTTTGAACTAAAATTGATAAGTTGAGTCGAATGAATCAAACCATGAAATGATGGGACTCATAGAACCCGAGTTAGCTGCAAAATCCGTTAGTTCCATCATTCACTGCCAGGAGGCAAAATCTGTCCAATACGAACATAACTGAAATCTTTGAGGCTGTCGATTTCGAGGAGCCATACCTTGTCATGATCGGGCCCATAGAACCATACATAAGAAAGAGTCCCCTGGTGGTGAAACTCAGAACTAAAATCAGTAAGTTCTATCGATGTCGAGTCGAATGAGCCAAACTGTGTCGCAATAGAACCAATACGACTCGAGATAATTTGAAAAGAAATAGCGAAATTCTTAGCTTTTTTATTTCTATACAAAGATCTGGATTTTGCTAAAATAAAAAATTATGGGCAGAAATGGAAAATTTTTCGAATCTATGAAATCTCAGCTCACTCCAAGTATGAATGCATACTTTTGAGATCCAAAAATCTACTATCTAAAAAAAAATTTATATAGCCTATAAAAATTGTGGTCTTTTTCAAGAGGAATTATTTAATCTCCACAAATAACCAACACAATGTCTGCCATGTCTAGCTGAGAAATGAAGCCTTATAAATATTTTTGAATAAATTCTTTTTAAAGCATCTAACTAAATAGAAAATATATTGTAATCTCTGTTGTAATTAACGAAGAAATACGAAAATTACAAATTTAGAATCCTCGTGAAAATATACAGGTGGATGTATAATTTTCAAATCGATAAATGCAATATTTAAAAATTTTTTGACAGACTTTGAATCTTTCCACTATAAAGAAAGGTATTTTGTTTCATTATTTCTTTAGCAGATATGTTTTCATTAGAGTATTGAACTTAAAACTGATCTTTTTTTCAGACTTAAAATTAAAAGTTTATTAATTTATATCTTCTTTTCTAATGGGTCGAATTTTATGAATTTTTCCTTCCTGAATTCGCAATTTTTTATTACGTCCGTTTGCAAATAATTTTCATGCGCATAGAACAATTTTTGAATATTTAAGAAAAAGGCCAGAAAACACACAGTACACCATTTTTATCTCAGCCGGCACGAAAAATAATCAGGGTGCAGGTCGAAGACAAAAGCTGATTGGTCGGTTGCAAGCTTCGCATTGAGATATCAATGTACGCAGGAATGAAGTTCTTTCTTTATTGTGATAAAAAATCACTTTATGCGCTAATTTGAGACTTTTGATGAGAGTTCTTTGTGGATTTTAATTAATATTTCAGTAAATAATTAAAATATTTAAATTCTGAGTTTCAGGTGGACCAGGAGAGGGTTTGGACTACTTAGATCTAAATTTTCAGGCTTCTAGGTGGGCTAGATTTTCCTAGCCATTGCCAACAGACAGACACACACAAAGCAAAACTTTATTTTATTAGTATAGATAATTACCAGGGGTTGGCAACCTTTTTTGGCTGCGGGTCACACTCAACTAAAATGTGTGTATTAAGAAGACATTTCAGGTCAGTGGTATTTTCATTTTAAAGTCTGTTTTGGTGAATAAGAAGATAAATTTTATTGATAAAGTAATTACAATATGCTTTTTTAAACTTTAAACATAAAAATTATTAAAAAAAGAAACATAACTGAATGAACTTTACTTTTCTATTCGATATAAATTGGCTCCCCTGATGGTGAACTTGTACCATCAATTCAGTCCAGTCTAGCTTATAGTTAGTTGATTTAAGACGAATACCAGCATCGGAATTTTCGATAACTAAGCAGCTTCTGTTCTTACTTAAAATAAATTTTATGCGTGAAAATATTTGCTCCCGTTTATAAGGTGAACCGAATGTAGACAAAATAGCAAAACTAATTTGTTCAGAGATGAAAACTTTGTAAGAAGTGATGCTCAACATGTTGATATCGTGGAAATCATACATCATAATTTTCTGTAAGAGGAGACTAACTGCCAAATTGTAGCAGTAGCTCAAGCCGACTTTTGATTGAACAAAAGGCAAAGGCCTCAAATGCAGCGATTGGACGCTGCCTTCCACAGAACCTTCATTCATCCAATCACTACATTTGTTATGCATGTTCGTTACTGCAACTTTGTAATCCAACAAAAATGTCAATGTCACTTATTTTTAGTTTTTTTTTTTGTGTACATTCTTTAAGAGTTTGTTTCATATTTATGTTTTATAATTTCTTTTTATATGTAATACTTTTTTTTTTCGGAACTGAAGTGAGTCCCTTGAAATTATGAAATGGTTCACTTGGTGACCTGCATGTCATAGGTTGCCGATGCCCGGGTTAAACCTTACGAATTGAGACAAAATATTTGTTAACTAAATTTTTTAATATAAGTAATCAATTCTTAAAAGCATTATAATTTTTAAGTTTTCTCATTATAGTCAACATATTTACACATTTTTCAGTAATTGGAAAAATATTGTTGTACTTCATTTTTTTTTTTTTTTTTTAATATAGCTCCATGTTTTTATTAATAAATAATAGTGGAGTTTAATAGGTAATATTCACAATTGTAGTTTGAAGCTAATGTTGCCAGTTCCACTTTCACAAAAAGCAGGACAGGGAGATTTTAAGAAATTGTGTTATTTTAAAGTAAAATAACCTTCACTAAATCATTAAAAGCCTAAAAATGTATATTACAAAAGCTTAATTTAAATTAATTTGAAAATTTAAAAATATACTATATACAGTATAGGATCCGTTATCCAGAACGCTCCGAAAACCGGAATGCAAAACACTAAAAAAAATTTTTTTTTTAAATTAAAAAAAAAAAAAAAAATGTAAAAATTAAAGTGTCAGTAAAAGAAAAAGTAACAAAATGATATTGCCTTCATTCATTAATTTATAAATTCAATAAGTACCGATTGTAAGCCCCCCCCCCCTTTTTTCAAAATAAGAAAAAGTTAAATTTGGAAGGGGGCTTATAATCGGGATTTTTTCTAAAAATCATTTAAAAACCTGTTTTTATCCTTAATTTAGAAGTAAAAAAGGGGCGAGAATCTTCCGTATTTCGGCAGAAAAAATAAATAAAAATAAATTCCCAACCCTAAAATCCTGCCCTCCCCCCCTCTAAAAAAAAAATAGTTTTTAAAATATTTTTCTTTATTTCTTATTTTATTGTAACAATAAATACTATCTATCTAAAATCAATCTAAATCTGCTCTCAAAATTACTATTTCCCCCTTTTGCCCCCCTCCCCTCTGGTACCAAATATGTATAGTTTAACCTTTATACTTTTTAATTTTAAACTTCTTTTCAGACTTATTAAATAGTCTATATTAAAAATAAATAACTCCAACCTACCACCTAAATTAACCCATCCTCCTAAAATCCCTGCTTCTCCCCCCCTGCCCCCACCCAATCTTATATCATGAAGATCCTCCCCCTCCAAATGCATTGCGTAAAATTTAAAATCTGTAAAATTAAAAAAAAAAAAAAAAAAAATGTGAGAGTCTTCCGTATTTTGGCCGATTAAAAAATAAATAAAATAAAATAAAAATAAATTCAACCCTAAAATCCTGCCACCCCCCCCCCCCCCCAAAAAAAAAAAATTAAAAATCATTTTTTTAATATTTTTTTTATTTCTTATTTTATTGTAACAATAAATAATCAATAATCTAAATCTGCTCTCAATATTACTGTTTCCCCCCCCCTCTGGTACCAAAAATGCATAGTTTTCTTAATTTTTTCTGCTGTATTTGTGATTTTTTTTCCCCAGGAATATTTAAATAGTGATCTACATTATACCCTCCTCCCTTCCAAAAAGTCCTTTTTATTTCCTTTGTCCCCCTCCCCCCAGTACATACTTTAAAGTCTTTAAAAGTTGTTTTTTTATCTATTTAGAACTTTCTTGCAACTATAATTAAATAATTATCTAAATTGCTTCTCCCCCCACCCCACCCCTAAAAATTTGCTTCTTTATTGTGCATAATTTTTTTTTTGTATGTGAGAGGGGGGGGGGGGGCTTACTTTCGGGATTTTACGGTAAATATAAAAAAATTATGATACAAAAAACATTACGATAAGAAAAAATTAAAAACAATTACGTTAGAAAAATAAAACATGTCTGTGTGCAAATTTTATTTTGTTACAAGTTTCATTAAAAAAAGTTACACATAGTTTAATGCCATGGTGTTATTCCGGAGAAATATGGTGAGCAGAAAACTGACTAACATTTCTTTTTTGTTTTGTAAAATTGAGCATAGAAAAATTATTTCTATGCTAAGAATCGGCGACTGCGCCATTGCGATCAGAATCAATAATAACAGGTTATGGAAAGTTGCCAGATTACGCATTGATTTTAACATTTCCTTTTTATACATAAAATAATAGTTACTTGATAATTTGTAAATTTAGATTTGAAAAATTTTTTCACAGTCAGAGGGATTTTTTCTGAATAAAAAACTAAAATTCTTTTTTAGAATATACTTCCAGTAAATTTTATACACATGACGTCACACTCAAATATGCGCAGCCACAATTCACTCCAGCAGATGATCTTTAGCCTCAATCTAGGATACTTGTATAAATTTTAAACAAGCTGGATAAATGATGGCAGTTAATGCCGTCTCTATCTCCAAATCAAAAAATTCTGCTCCCAAAATGAAATTTTATTTATTTTTTGTAATTTAGAATTTTTTTTTTTTTTATTTTGTGCAAATAATGAATTAAATGAACAAATTTATAAGTAATGTATTTACATATATTATTCATATTTATCACTATTTTATGAAATTATTTCGTACATTTTTTATACTTATAAAAAAGTGTTCTGAATTACGGAAAAACCCCTTATCCAGAATGCCCCAGGTCCCAAGCATTATGGATAACGGATCCTATACTATATATATATATATATATATATATATATATATATATTAGAATATAGAGCAATATAAACAGGTTCAATCTGAAAATTTGAATTATCTTTTACTTTTGAACAGGGT
This sequence comes from Maratus michaelseni, assembly GCA_963931845.1. Lineage (NCBI taxonomy): Eukaryota > Metazoa > Arthropoda > Arachnida > Araneae > Salticidae > Maratus > Maratus michaelseni. The sequence continues at coordinate 165,144,149 of OZ007597.1, forward strand.
TGTTTGATTTAAATCGTGATTTAAATCAAATGATTTTTTTAAAAAAAATCTTTGATTTAAATCAGTATTTTTAACATTGATATTTACAAGCTCAGTAAGGATTAAATTAATCATTCGAGTTCAAATAAATGTCATAATTCATGTCAGATTAAAATTATCTTTTAAAAATGTTAAATAAAACTTTCATGAAATAATTATTTTCAACTTATAAAAGTAAATACAACACTACATTCAAAATATTTATCCATGTTATATCCCAAAACAAATACTGATAAATGCTCTCTCATTTTTAAACTTTTGTCTTTCTTAGATGATCGCTTCATTTTTGCAAGTTAGATGTTGAAGTTTTAAAGTTAAATATATTCAATATAATAGTAGTTTATTTCATAGCATTTTCAGTGAGGAATTACTTCCTGTAAGATAGATTATACACAATACAAAAGTTTGTTTTATGTTTAGTTGCTTCGACTTGCAAATTTCAATATCCCATACGCTGATGGGAGATGTATTGATCATATAATATGATCAATCCAAGGAATAAAATGTAACATAATAAATATTTAGACTGTTGGTCTAACACAGAATTATAGAATTCTAGTTACAGGTTTCTTCTATAACTGAAAATAATTTAATCCCTGTGACTGATCCCTTTTGCCCTTTCCTTTCATAGAATTCATAGCTTACTGCAATGGAAAATATAAGATATGTTATTATACCTTATTTTTAAGCTAAACAGTCATCTCTACTGTTAAGTAAGCATAATTGATTGCTGAAATTGGCTGAGGGCTGGATAACACTAACAATTGATAGCTTCGTACTTTTAGTTATGCGATTACTTTGAGTCTTATAACTGTTTTGTAATCATTAATATAGTATAGTGTGAAACACAAGTTGGGACAAGAATATCAGTACAGAGAGCTTTAGGATACACAGATACATAAGAAAAATGGCTGGCAAAAAGAAAGATCCAATGTGGCCTCATTTTACAAGAGAAAAAATAATCAGGAAAATGTGTGAAAGCAATATGTAAACCATGTAGTGTAGAAATGGTGGAGATTGTGGCAAAAATAAAAAAAAACATAAATAAACTTACAGTCTATGGGATAAAGATAACAGTGAATCTGAATCTGTTGAAATGAGCTTGGTTTATTGCCTTTCAAAAATGTATTTGGAAATATATTTTTGTATTTTCCAAAATGTATTTTTGTCAGGACAGTGGCAAAAAGTGGAAAAACGGAAATTGATCAAGATTGTAATTTAAATCACTGATTTTAATCTGTTAAAATTATGATTTAAACATTGAAATAATGTAATTTAAATAAAATTCTTAAAACCCTGTTTTAAAATATACTAGCAGTTTTTATCAGTGGCAAAAAATATTTTTGCCGGGACAATTTTTTCCACTTAGGCAAAAATTGGCTAACTCTGGTTAAAATACACATATATATTTAGCATTCTTTGCTGCATTTATTACGTGATTAGATATTATGTATATTATTGGAGTAATACCTCAATGAAAAATGTAATATTAACTAGAAATTATACACACAAGACACATAGATATATCTTATCTATAACAATTTAATAGTAGAAAAATATGATAGTAAATCCGAATTTGTTTGCAACAATCTTTTTTTTTATTTTTGAATTTTTATCTAGGAACTATAATAAAATTAATAGAAATGTGTAAATGTATGCAGAGAAAATGAATAAATACATGTACAGTACACAAAAAATATTAATAAAAAAAAAAAAGGTCTTATTTAAATCAAAAAAATCTGATTTAAATAAAAAAAATCCGATTTAAATCAAAAAAATCAGATTCTTTTGATTTTTTTTAAAAAATCATGATTTTTATCAACCCTGCTTTTGAAAACATGAAATAAATAAAACAAATTGGCTTGAGTTATATGAGCACTATTTACACTAACTGCAATTTTAACAAATAGCCTAGATATTACTAGGGATGCACCGGATATCCGTCTCCTGCCGGATATCCTGCTTATTCGGCACTCAAACCGGATATCCGGTCCGGCCGAATACTTCAATATCCAGTTGCCGAATAGCGACTCATTTTCAAAATCATTTTTTTAACATTATCAGAAAAGGTTAGTTTAAAATTAATTTGTTTCTTGCCAACATTATCCCGTTAAAACAATGTTAGAAGAAATAAATATTCATATTTTCGCAAAAATGAAATTATAGGATTTATATATAAATGAAAATATATTTAAAATATGACAACTATTATCTGTAATTAAAGGTAAGTTATAGTGCTCAGCATTTTCAGGCTCTGTTATGTTTTTATCACAAATATTTTCCTTCTGAGAAAAAGCCTTCACTCCTCTGGTTGTCTCTTTTTCTTGTGTTTTCAACAATTCTAAAGTAAAAATGATTTTATTGAATTTTCTGTCACTATTTTGTCGATGGATGGAAGACCAGCTGTGGTAAAATAATACTGATCATGAAAAGAATTGTGCCACATTCTTAAATAGGTCACCGTTCCCTTTCTACTACAAAACAAGATACTTGCAATGAGGAGCTTCTCTATTTAAATTCTGTTAGAAAACATTTGTCATAGGAAAAGTAAGTAATAATATGTATGAGTATGTAAGAAAAGAAAAAGATGCTTCAATAGGATGTTTAGTATTTATAAATAACAAAGATTTATTTATAAGTATGAGAAACAGAGAAATTAAAATTACTTAATGGTTTATCTTTTTATGTTCAATGACCTTGAATAAAGAAAAAAAACTGCTAGTATGTATATTAGAATAGGAAAAAGAAAAAACATGATTAAATTTCAATACTTAATTAGTAAAAAGCATTTGTTTTTAAGCAACTTTAACTTAATAAATGAGTTTAAATCTATTATTAACATTTGAATGACATAAAATTATAATAATTTAAAATTTTCCTTCATTAAAGCAAGCATAAAATAGAAATATTACTATTGAAATTAAAAACAAAAAAGTATTCGGCCGGATACCGGATATTCGGTAAAACTTTGTACCGGATATTCAGTATCCGTTATACGGCAAAAATTCACATCCGGTGCATCCCTAGATATTACCTTTAACTCCCCAAAGCAGAATATGCTTAAAAGTGCGACGTACGTCGCAGAACATTTCAAATTATCATTTTCAAGAAAAATATCCATTCAATCGAAGGAAAATTATGAAATTCGTCACTCAATGGCCGGGGAAAAAATATCAAAATTCTTTAATCGTTCATTTAAAAAGATTGCAGAATTGATCAATGGGTCGTGAAAAAATCTTGCCCAGTATGATAGTCACGAAATTCGCCTATCGGTTGAAATTAAAATTCGTCAGTGAATTGTTGAAAGTATCTCTAAATTCTTCAATTAGTCGCAGGAAAAAAATATTACGAAATTTACAATTGGGTTCAAGAAAAAAAAAAACACTAAATTCGCAAGTTGACGTATGGAAAAATCTGCAATATTGCAAAAATCGTCAATCGATTGTCGGAAGAAACCACGAAATTCATTATTCAATCAGGTAAAATCGCAAAATTTGCCATTAGATCAGTCGTGGAAAAAATTTCCACTATTTTTTCCAATTTCTCGCAAGAAAAAGCTGGAATAATTGCCAATCGGTCGTCGGTAAAAATCACGAAATTCGTGCATCAGTTGCACGAAAAATAACTATGAATTTCGTTAATCGGTCCAAGAAAAATATTGCAAAATTAGCCTATCGGTTGAAATTAAAATTCGTCAGTGAATTGTTGAAAGTATCTCTAAATTCTTCAATTAGTCGCAGGAAAAAAATATTACGAAATTCGACAATTGGGTCCAAGAAAAAAAAAACACTAAATTCGCAAGTTGACGTATGGAAAAATCTGCAATATTTCAAAAATCATCAATCGATTGTCGGAAGAAACCACGAAATTCATTATTCAATCAGGTAAAATCGCAAAATTTGCCATTAATTTCTTTCGTGTGTGTATATTAGCATTTTACAAATGGCTTTTACATTTCTATAAAAGATGCAATTGCACTTCTTCATATATAAGAAAATATCCCTGTGTCTTTATTTTTTATTCCCGCAGAACAATTTTTATCAACTGAAGTTTGTTGCAGAACATTGCAAAGTATTGTGCTTTGGGGCCTTAACTTACTTATTTGATAAAATAAAAATCATATACACCCTTCATTACTAAAAGCTAAAACTTTTTGTTTTAACTATTTTTAAATTAAAAATCTTAAAAAATAAAAGAAACATTTTATACAGGGAAAAAAAAAAGTTATGAATGAATTTTCAAACATTCTAATCCGGATTAGAATATACAGTATTCTTTTTAAACAATCTATTCCGATTATATACTATATTCTGGGATACATACAATATTCATTTAATAAATCTGGAGCATGTATTACACACACATAAAGATGATCATGATTATATGTTTCAAATTTCAATGGGTCTGAAAAAATTATTCTATTAAAATGTTTGAAAAGAAACACCAATTTTCCAGCTTTATGAGTTGGCACAACATTACAGAGTTTAGAGTGAATCAAAGTTGAATTTGTTTGATTTAATTTTTGAAAAGCTTTAGTCATTAATTAGCTTACATTATAAGTAAGTAAAAAATATATATACAAAAAAACACATTTCAGACTATTACTAACCATAAAAATAAAATCATTATTTTTATTTTCCAAATCTTTCCATAAATAAACTACATTGGAAATAGAACAATTTGGGATTTACACATGCACAGGGATGTAATGAGATCTCTACATAAATATCAATAAAAATACTTTTGAATGATCTATATTCTAAAGTTTTGCATATCCTCGCAGAACGTCTCCATATTTTGTATTACAAATTTCACATAAGATTTAGATATTCTCCAATAGATAAATATATATGCACATAAATCTTTTAACATTTTTCAGCTGAGATTCTCTATTTTTAATTTAGGATTTTTATTTTAAAGTGTGATATTTGATTTAAAATAAAATTAAAAAAGAATGGATTTTGAGTTCTGTCTCTCCCACTCCTTAAATTTACAATGTATTTTTAGCAAAACATTTTTTATAAAATATTTTGACAAATTTGAAAAAAAAATTTTAAAAAGCTGATTTTAAATCAATAATTTAAAAAAAAAATCAATTTAAATCCTGATTAAAATCAACAACCCTGAGATTATAACATAACGAGGAAATCTGAAAATGTAGATTGTTTAGCCAGAATTTTGAATTATTAGCTTACACTTTTTTTAAAGACACTTTAGTTATTTTTAAATATTTTTATTATTATTAAATGGTGTACAGAAACAAGATGAAACAAAAAGTTGACTTCAGTAAAATATTTGATTTTTTTTTTTTTTACCCATTTCACACTTTAGTTCTTTTAAAAGACAGCAGAATAATCATTGGTCAGACGTGTTTATAGTAAAAGATTTTGATAACTCAATTTTCACATTAGTATTAGTGTTCTCACATGTAGACATGTGCCTCTTTTCTTTAGGATAATTATAAAAAATTTATACACCTACATATTATAAGAAAAGTGACACAGCGACAAAAAAATTCATTTGCTACAGGAAAAGTGTTAGTGTAGTTATCCAGAAAGCCACTAGATTAAGCTACATATGTCCACTTGCCACCACAGAAAGTGGGCAAATTGTGTAGAAAGGGAAGGGAGATAAAATTACTCAATCTTCCAAACCTCTTCTATGTCTCCATTCTAAAAGGTTTAATGCATGCTTTTACAACTGCATGCAGATGCAGAGCTAAGTGCTGTTATTTTATGTTACAGTAAAAATATGCAAATTTTCTTTTGCCTCTCCTGTGAAACATACTATTTTTTATTATCTCTTTTGGTATTTCTCTATTATCCCGTCAACCACTTTTCATAACAAAAAACAATCGCCAAACTGTAATGCTAAATAAACGGGAAAATGTTGCCATTGGAATATCAAAATAAATAAAATATAAGAATTTGAGGACAAAATTGGGAACAGATGCTTTACACTCGCGCAAACATGTAAACATAAGTTTGGCGACTTTTTGATTGGCGTGATTTTCAAGACCGCGCCAAACGAATAACTTAATACAATGGCTAGGTTGCCATTAAAGGAAAAAATCCCCTAAATTTGGCGACTTTTTTCCTTTTTTTAACCAATTAATTTTTTCTTTTTTTCTGCGTGAGTGTAAAGCATCTTAGCCTAAAACTGTTTTAATTAATGAAATAACTAATAAATCAGTAAAACATGATGAAAAATACACACAAATGTCAAATTAAAAATCACTTGATGACATAAACACGTATAATGCTTCTGACATCAAGTAGATGGGACTGCATTTTTGGCGTTTAATCTTACAGTTTGGAGATAGTTTTTTGTTATGAAAAGTGGACAACGGGATAATAGAGAAGCACCCTCATTTTCATGCAGGTGAATGACATTAGGTCAGTCACAAACAAACTTGGAATGTTATGGCGAGTCATTTAACAATAAAGTTTGGGAATCACTGGTTTAGAGTATAATGCACAAATTACTAACCAAAAAAAAAAAAAAAAAAAAAAAAAGAAAAGGGCACAGTTATTATTACAGCAAGATTTGTTTACAAATAGTTCTCATAGAAAATCTGCCAAAAATGTAGAAATTGTTTTGACAGATTTATTGCAAGACTTATTTTTCATTATAGGTAGACAATCTGCGAAAAATTATAATAATAAAATTAATGTTAATAATTTTCTTTTAAATGTTTCATGCTTATTTTTAGACCAAAAAAAAAAAAATAATAATAATAATAAAAAAAATCAGATTTAAAAAGTATATTTTAACAGCCTCCAACGCGATAAAAATTAATTATTATAATAATCAGAATGATTATAAAACTATAGTAGTCAAGTGAAAAATATACGAATTAAAAGGCTAACTTTCAATGACTTTTAAATCACGATTAACATCGACCTTTCTCACGTCTTGTCAAATTCAGATACCTCTTTTAGGCTTAGTCACGATTTGTAAACACAGTGGGCGTCGGCTATTTAAACCGCACACAAATAACACATACGATTGAAAGAACAATCAAAATATTACTTATAGACAAATAAATTAAATAATAACCTTAGGAAGGTCTCTAATATGATTAGAATCTAAAAGAAGTTCTTCAAGAGTTCGTGAATATCTCAAAACATCGTCGGGTACATTCGCCAATCCACAATGCCTCTTGTCGATGAATTCAACTTGGCGATTACAGCCACGAAAGAGAGGAATACAGCGAAACATTTTCAAAATATAACATCACACTTCATGGTGATTGAATTTTAGTCCTTTCCATATTAATTAGCAATAATTTCACAAAAACATTCACTGTCATAATCAACACAACTAATGTCTACCGCATTTGAACACGAAAACTTACTACGATTACGTCACAAATGAGGATTACGATTACTTTATTGATATGTTCAATATTGATGGAAAAATTATTTACGGCTACTTAAATACAGCGCAAAATAATAGATCACTTGATTGTATTTTCAAAAATAGTTATTTTTCACTATGATTAACTATTGATATGATGACATTAAACACAAAATAAAAAAAATATTTCTGTGAGGATCGATAACCTCGGCGGAAAATGAAATTGGCAGTGTTCGAGAGTTTTAATCACGTGATGTGTGTATTTACGGTTCTGTTAAAGAGAGACACTCGAAATGATATGTGTTTAGCATCTAAAAAAAATTAAGCTAAACTTTAACGCTCAAAAGATGGGACGTCATTGTGCTGCCTTTGGCTGCTCAAATAATAGTGTTAAACAGTCTTGTAAAGATAAAGGCATTGGTTTCCACAGTTTTCCGTTACATGATCCTGAAAGGTTGAAAAAATGGCTAATTAACTTGCGACGGAAAGATTTTGTTCCTGGCACATATTCGTATGTTTGCTCTGAACATTTCCGTGACGATGATTTCTTTCTTCAGATGTTTACTAAAACGAGGTTACTCAAAAAAGATGCAGTCCCAATGAAGTATTCTGAAAAGACCAAGGAACATCACCCTCGGTCTACTATGATGTAAGTATGCTTCCCTGCATTCTCTGATGTAGAGGTTCATTTTTCTCACTCTTTGGACGCCTATAAGGGGGAGTGGCATATCCGAAACGATTTTACTATTCATTCCGAAACTGTATGTAAAGTGAAATTTGAAATTTTAGCTACTAGATTTTATTAATCGTCATCACATTATCACCCAATTTTTTATTAAAAAGTAAATATCTCAAGGGTTGTATTGGAATAATTGTCAAAGTTCTTTTAGTTATTTAGCTTGTTGTCAATTTATCTTGTGATGTAGTCATTACTTAAATTTTTTAATATGTCGGAAACTTGTAACGAAAGTATCACTCTCGTTGCACATGATTTTATGAATTAGTTCGTGATTTTTTTGTAAACATTTTTATCAATTTAAGCCATAATTTTATTTCGTGAATTACTTGGCGTTAAATTTAGGTGACGCTGTAATTTGACACTTGTATTAAATTGAAAAAATAAATATTAAATGCTATTTAAAATATTTTATTTACTTTTTGAACGGTGTTTAGAAATAAATTTTATGTTTAAATTTGCATGTATAGAAGCGTTTGACTTGCTTATTTTTTTAATATTTTACTTATACACAAACACACTTTAAGCACATTTATCCAGCTTTACCATTTAAAGGGCATTTATCATGCTTCCACACAAGTCTATAATATTTTATTTTCTACTTTTCTTAAGAAACTGGGATCATTTTTGTACTTAGCTGATATTTAAAATAATATTGATATTTAGTAATTTTCTATTTTCTTGCATTTTACCAAATTCACATGTTACTGTATGGGGAAAAAACTGGATGATTGAGACATATTTAGGAAAAAAAATTTCACATTATCATCTTTGCTTCAATTATTTATCAGACTGACTACTTTTCTCATGATTAAGCTAAAAGTTTTAAATTTTGAATAGAATTTTATACTAAAGTTACTGCTTCCTAAACAGTTAATGAAAAGTTAATGGGTTATTTTGGATGTTTTCTTGAGAACTTTTTATTGTTTTCAAATTCAAGCATAAATATTTGTAAAAAAAAGAGTTCTGGATGCTTTCTAAAATACATTTCTACACATCATGGGACTAGAAAATAAAGTAGATGAAAAATTTATGCACTCATAAACTCTTGTGTTTTTATAAGTTATTGAAAGTTATAGTGAATAAATGAAAATAAGATCTAGAAATCCAAAACTTAATCTTATTTTAAATATGACATACTATATGCTTTAGGCCTTAGGTAATACTCATTGCGTAAAAGCTATCACAATAAAAATTAAGGGTTTAATTTTAAAACATCCTGGAGAATTTTATAGTCAGCAAATATTTTTAACAATCTTTAAAAAAGCCACATCACTCTTTATTTTTGTTGTTAATAAGAAATAAATATTTCAAAATAGCACAAGGACTTTTTGTATTGATTTTTAAAGAATAATTAAAATTTAATTTTGAATCGCTAATTTTTTAATTCAGTTATTCACTTTGGGGAAAACAATAAAAACAAATATATATAATTCTTCAACAAACTAAAAAAAAAAAAAAAAAAAAAAAAAAAAAAAAAACTGTGTAAACTTTGAATGAGCTTTAGAAATAGTCCTTCATATATATACTGCTCTTATATAATAAATAGAAAAAAAAAAAAGATTAAAAATAAGGGGTTTCCTTTAATACATCATAAAGCAAAATACAGCATGACTAGAAATGGTGTTCTCAAGATTTTCTTTCATTAGTTTATTTATTTAATCACACTTAAATAAATTAAAATTTTATGTATTCACATGACATAATATACATAGTCATTAACAGATTTGCAATCTTCTGACAAAAAATATATAATTTTAATAGATTGGTTTAACTCATTCTGGTAATTTTTAAATTAAAAAAAATACTTTTAATTATCTTTTTAAAAAATTAATTTACATTTAGACATTGGAGAGAAATTGCCATGCCCTTGTATAATAGATACCCTCCCCCCTCCTAATATCAAATCCTCTCAGCGTGTTTTTTTTTAATACACCTAAGTGGTAATTTTACATGCTTTTTTTATTAGAACATTTTTAAATGAAATTAACTCACCTTATGGTTTGATTTTTGACATTAAAAAAGACAAAAGAATAATATAAAATAATTTGAACAACCCTTGAAATTGTCAGTGTCACATTCTGCAACTGAACTAGAGTTTCATGAGACAATACATAAACTAGTTACTGATAGCTTTATATCAACAGTTGTCATTTATAAATGTTGGAATTTAATTATGAAAGCTTGGGTAAAATAAGTTTTTACGACAACTGGATAGTAATAAAAATACCGTATTTTTTTACCTATAATTCACAGCTCAAAAAATTCCTTTTAGACCCAGAAATTGTATTTGATAAAATTGTACTTCTTTGAACTCTGAATACATTTGACTTCAATTACTAAATAAAATTTCTGGATCTAAACTGAATTATTTGAGCTACAGATTATATTCTAAAAAATACCGTAAGGTACAAATTACAGGTATCAACTCTCAGAAATATGTATTTTAATTTTTTAATGCACATTTAAATTTTAAAAAATTTAAACCTTTATAAAATTCCAAAGTTATTTGTACGGTTTTGACATGCATAACTAAGGATTGTACTGAATACTCAACCACTATTCCGTATTCAACCCTCTTGCTGAATACCAGTTGGACGAATACTGTTAAACATTTAGCCAAATAAATTCTGAATAATTTTTTTTTTAAATATATACTGTAGAAGATCTTTATAACGCAAACCTAAAAACACGAGGTTGTGCATTATATAGAATTTTGCGTTATATAGATCACATTTCACACATCATTAAATTTAGCTTGTAAAACATGGGCAAATATGTGTGAAACATACCAAAATACATTAGAGTATCTTTATATTGCATTCTTTATTACCAGGAGTTGTGCCTATTATAATTTTTTGCATAATATAGATCATTCCACACATTGTTAAATTTACTTTATAAACATTGTCCAAACATACCTGTATTAAATCATAACATTTTTTTCAGTAATAAGCTCTGAATTAGGGAGATAAATTTGAACTAATGTATCAAATTTAATCCTCTAGAGCAGCCGTATTCAACCTTTTTTTCTCGCGGGCCGCAAACATATGTTTGCGAGGTTAGGCGGGCCGCAACACACTTGTATAATAATGTAAAAAACGTGTAATTAAAATAGTAAGATAACAAAAGTAGTATGACAAAGCTATATAATAAAGTTAATATAATTAGTAGGATTGAAGAAATGTTACTAAAAAAATTAACACCACTATTTCCGAACAATATACTTCGTAGTAGATTTATGTTCATAATGATGTAGAAATATGCCGCGAAGATTTTTGTTTAGAATTAGTAGTATAAAACTTTTTGCTGAGGTAAACTTTTAACCCTAATGTCCTTAATAGGCATTATTAGCTATATGTTAAGTATAAATGTAATAATATAACAATGCAGCATTTCCAATTTTCTAAAAAGGAAATCGGGGGATTTTATTTACTAAAACAGTCATTATCTCAATGCAAAATCTTTTTTAGAAATATATAGTGCAAATTTAATTAATTTGAAATAATGTTTGTTCAGTGGTGAAGATTAAAAAATATATACACCACTATATCACAAATAGAACTATATGTAAAAAGAACTTTTGACTAACGAAACGGCCTTGAGCATGTTTAAGATAATTTTACATTAGTGATTATAAATAACAGGGCAGATTTTGTCTTCCCGTGAAAATATATAAAAGAACAGTGAAGGTCTTAAAATTTTTATGCACATCTCAATTGTTTTTATAAATAGAGATTAATGATGATGCGTCGCGGGCCGCATATAAAAGGTCGCCGGGCCACATGCGGCCCGTGGGCGGCAGGTTGAGTATGGCTGCTCTAGAGAATAACAACTGTTTATAATGTGGGAATTCAGATGTTTCTCAACTGAAAATTCATTGTTTACATCTGAGAAGTTGTGCGTTATATGGAGAATTGCGTTATAAAGATCTTCTACTGTATTTCTTTCAAAGCCGAACTTGCTACTTTTTGACACATGCAGTCATCTTCCTACTTAAATACACAAAATTTGCAGGTATTCATATAGGAAAGGTGCAATCAGCTGATCGTGATCATCCATTATGCTTCAACTGGAGATCAGGGTAGTTCCACCAATCAGAACTGCCTATTTGTAGTGTGTGACCTCCGGGGTGATGTCAATTGCAACTGCCCTTATACTAAGAAGTTGAATAGCATTTTCTCTGTCTGTCTTCAAGACTAGGAATCTTCTATAAAATGGTGCCAAAATTGGAGATTTAAGTCTATTTTAGTGATCTATCGATTACAGAAGGAATATATTTATAAAAAGAATTAAAATTGTTATTCCATTCTAAAGCAGTTATAATGTCTACCTATTTCATGTACATGTAAAAACGACTTCGTTAATGTGTCAGAAAGCTCTGCACTCTTCAACAGTATAAACTACAATTTATTTTTAAAGTAGTCTAAAATATAATATACAAAATATTGCAGAATTACATTTCAGTATATTGTTAGAAAATCGCTTAACGTTAAACTCAATTTTAAGTTGTAGTGTATGCAAATTTTAACTTGTATTGTTAGGTTCTATAAGTTCTAAATAAGTGTACATAATGATATTAAAAGTATTTTCTTGCTGTGTGTTTAAGAAGTATAGATATAAATGAACAATAATAATGCAATATACAGTGGAACTTCCCTTTAACGAAGTCCCAATTTAACGAAGTTTTCTACTTAACGAAATTTTCTGCAGAACTTTGACTTTTAACACCATTAGCTTGTAAATTAATCTCCATTTTACGAAAAATATATTCTATATAATGAAGTTTATTCCACTTTTGTTCGTGTACAGAATCCAAACTCAGAGGTTGCTGTTGCGATGGATATGCGAATTTATTTCAGTGGATTGTATGGAAATGAACACATTTAGGTAATTTCCATTCTGCTTGGTGTTACATAAAACAATTTTTTTCAGACTAAGAAAAACACTTGTTACCATTACTGTCCCACACCGAGACTCCAGCGTTGACAGTTGGGGGAAGTCAAAATTCCTTTTTTGCATTCAATGATATAGAAGATGCAGTGACGCAATGGCGTCAGATACATTGAAGTAAAAAATATCAATTAGAGTCAGACAGTTACCATTCTGACTTTCCATTGCTAATAGACAACTGCTTTGTACATCCACAAGAACGTGCTTCAAAATGCAAATCAAAGAACATCAAAGTTATTTTTGTTCCTACCAATACAACTTCTAAACTTCAGCCATTAGTCTAAAAAATAATAAAAAATCTTGAACTACATTATCGAAAAGGACAGAAAAAAGACAATGTAGTGAAAACATTAGTCTGAGAACCTGTGTATCAGAGCTGATGAAAGCTTGAGCCAAAGCTTGGGATTGTGACGTAATTTCATCGACCGTACACAACTGTTTTGTAAAATACGGCTACATAATTGAAACTGAATCAAATGCTTCTGAATCTAATACCTGTTTGTCATATGTGAAAGAAAAATTTCAGGAATTTAAGTTGATTTCTATTTAGCGAATTTTCTTCATAATGAAGTTTTTAAGTGTAACGATGAGACTTCGTTAAATGGAAGTTTCACTGTATCTATACCAAATTTCAATTTTTAAAAATCATCGTTGAATTTTAACACACAAACTTCTCGTAATAAAATTTACTTGCCTAAAGGCTATTCAGTGTATCTCGCTGATTATGAGGAAGAGCATTTGTTGGAGGGACTCATTAATTTAGGATGTAAGAAAGGATAAAAGTATCGCTGCATAATAAAGTGAAGAATATTCTTTATTATATTTAATAGAAATACGGCTTAGATGTACCATTCGCCCTCAGTCTGCCATCTTGTTTTTTTCTCTTTTTATTAAATATAAATAAATTAGTCAATTAAATAACGTGTAAAGTAAATATGAATGAAAATTATTTTGGAAATGAGAAACAAAACAACTGTGTTTTGATTAAAAAAACAAGATGGCAGACTGAGGGCGAATGGTGCATGTGTTCCGAAATAACTTACCATCCTGACTTGCAGAAAATCTGTTTGGTATATTTAAGAATTTGAAATACAAATTCTTAATTTTTTGTTTTGAAATAAATGGTATACTTTTATGTTAACCAGGTGTAGGGTGATAAATCATCAAATTTTGTTCAAATCCCTATCATTCCCATTGCATTAATTTTGCTTAAAAATATAACATTTGAAAATGTTATATTTTTTAGCAAAATTTAAATCAAATGAGTGAAATTACTCATTTGATTTAAAATACAGTAGAAGATCTTTATAATGTAAACCTAAAAACACAAGGTTGTGCTTTATATAGAATTTTGTGTTTATAGATCACATTTCACTCATCATTAAACTTACCTTGTAAAACAAGACCAGATGTGTCCAGGGATCGATGCAGGTTTTTTTCCTTGGGGCCAATTTTGTGAAAAATAAAAGTTGTTTTTGTGAAAACCTGAAAACTAACATTTTGTAACGAAAGTTGAAATTTAGTTACTCAAATTCGAACCATTTTTTAACAAAAAATTTTTTTAATCCATTTGCTGTTTAGCTGTTCCTTTTGCTGTAAGTTTTTTTTTTTTTCTGATGAACTTGTTTATTTACAAATTACACATTTTAAAATAGGGGTGCACAACCTGTGGCCCGCGTGTCAATTTCGCCGATCGGATGCAAAAAATCGTGAATTTCGCCGATCAGGTGCATAGAAATTACGAATTTTGTCGATGGGGTGCATATAAACTGCAAATTTTGCCGATCAGGTGCGTATAAATCGTAAATTTCGCAAATCGGATGCGTAAAAATCGTATTTTTCACCGATCAGATGCGTAAAAATTGCAAGTCGGGCCCGTAAAAATCGTGAATTTTGCCGATCGGGTGCGTCTAAATTGTAAATTTCGCCAATCGTCTGCGTAAAAGTCACGAATTGTGCCGATCGGGTGCGTAAAAATCGCAAATTTCGCCGATTAGACGCATAAAAACCACAAATTTTGCCGATCGGACGCGTAAAAATCATGAATTTTGCTGTTCAGGTACATAAAAATCGCGAATTTTGCCGATCGGCTGGGTATAAATCGTAAATTTCGCCGATCGCCTGCGTGAAAATCGTGAATTTTGCCGATCTGGCCCGTAAAAATCGCAAATTTCGTCGATTAGGTGCGTAAAAATCACGAATTTCGCTGATTGGATGCGTAAAAATTGATATATTTAAACTCTTAGGTAATTAAATGAAGTAAGCAGAGCATAGGCACAAGTGGTGCGTTTATGCTGTAATTGACCAAGGTTCTAAAGTGTTCAAAAACAAAAATAAAGATAACTGAAAGTTTCTAAAATATAAATGAAATAATAACAGACAAAAGGAATTAAACTTAATCAGGATTTATTCAAATTACCAAGTTCAAAATAAAATACATATATCCAATATTCCAGAGTCAAAAACAATGTCAAATTAATATTTACTTTTTATCTTCATTTGTCAAAGACAGAAGTCATAAAACTTACACAATATATTAAGACTCTTAAATTTACATCTCATAAATAAGATGTGAAAATTGGAGCACCGCTGGAAAAATTCATTTAACAAATTTACTTTAATTAAATTAATTTCATTACCAGATTAACTTAAAATGGAAAACAAAATTACTTTTAATTAAAAGTAATGTTTTAAATAAAAATCAAAAGAAACATTTAATTTACTTTAATAATATTCTCAATAAATAAACTCAATTATATAAAAATAAGTATTAACATTTAATAAAATCCATTAATGTAAAACCAATCTTTAATTAAACCATAAAACAATATCTTTCCTCAATTCCCGATCCAATGACTTCATCCCCTCAAATACAACCTCTGTTCATCAACTTGTTAGTAACGGCCAACCGTATCTGCTCGACCACGAAACAATCATACGTTGAACCGCCGAACAAAACATGCCACTCCAGGGTACTAACTATACATTTAGTAATAGTCCCAATGGCAAACGATCTTCTGATATAAAGTACTATCCCTTGAAGCCCAAACCGAATAACCGTATTTGGTGTTTCAAATAGCTAGACGGTGACAAGTAATTTCGGCTACCGAAATTACCGATGCGAGAATAATAAACAGAACGGTGTCAACATACTAAAAATGAAATCGCGTTCTGAACTATTAAAAATACCAGAAGTCTTTTGATGAAAACGAAAGCCAATATCACAAGAGTCCAGAAACCATGGAAAACAGAATAAAAAGAAAAGCATTATTAACTTTAAATAAAAAGCATTTTTATCCACCAAGAAACTAAACCAATGTATATTAAATTAGCTGTACGAAATAACACCAGAAAAGCTGTTGTTCTATTATCCAACTATTTCTTTAAAACAGGTTGTTTTAATACATGATGAAATCCAAAAGTTCACTTCCGAAAACAAAATACGTGGCGTTCTTTAAAAGAAAATGTTTCTTCATTTGCAGATCCAACCAAACAACATACACCTTCTATTTCATTAACTATAACACATCACTACACAAGTTAAAAGCACTTCCTCATTAAAAACAAAACATCTCCAGACGACACAAACACTAAAACAACAACCGAGACGGCTTCCAGCCAGCTAGAAGATACCCCTACACACAACTGCCTCTTTCCTTAAATACCTTACCGCCTCGTGTCCGAGTCGATGACATCATCTCCTCATCCTGCAGCAAACAGGTCACTTCCGGCTTCAAGAAGGTTACGTGACGATCGATTACAGTCACAGGTAGAGACACAGGTAAAGACAGATTATCAGAGCCATCTGTCGTCAGCTGCTGTACTCACTTGTAACGTGACGTAATCGATCTGCCGAAAACCACGAGAAATGAGGAGACGATCAAAGTAAACATACGTTAGCGATGTCTGAAGGAAGCGAAAAACGTGATGTAAATAAAAACGAAATGAAAGTAAATGGAAAATGCCTGGAGAGTTGGGATAACTAATATGGCCAAAAGGTAAGTAACTAAAGATATTTTTACTTTAAAACTATATGAAATTACTTTAAATAAAAATATACTTTCATATTGTCAACTGAAGTTATTGAACTGAAGGATTAATTACTCAAATGAGATTGAACTAATTACTGAATATAACTGAATAAACTGTTAAATATTAAATAAATAGAATAAATATAATAAGTCATGAATTGATGAATTAGATCACTTAAGTTATGATTTAAATGAGTGATAAGAACTAAACAGAATTAGCAGAGGGAAAACTATCCAGTTTTTCCAACAAAAATCATGCATTTTGCCGTTCGGGCACGTAAAAATCGCGAATTTTGCCGATCGGTTGCGGAAAAATCGCAAATTTCGCCAATCGGATGCGTATAAATCGCAAATTTCGCCAAACAGGTGCGTAAAAATTGTGAATTTTGTCAATCACTAGGAAAAAAACTATGAATATTGTCAATCGCGCATGGAAAATAAATGCAAGATTTTTCTATCCTTGCCAACTAAAATGGGTTATACTGACTAAGGAGGTGGTTGAGTATAGGGAGCGAACTCTCCTTTTAAAATTAGCATTTTTATGAACTTTTAGACCGATCCTTCCCCGAAACAAAATTTTGTTCACCCTACGTATGTTGGCTCTCGACAATCCAGTCATTTTTGTGACTGGCCCTCCTCTTATAAAGGTTGTGGCACCCCTACTTGATATCCACATTTTATGACTGAATATGTTAAGAAGTACAATTTAGAATAATGTATGTTTCTCCTCCTCCCCACCTACATTCATGAAAGCAGAATTTTTTTTCGGCACTGGCAATCTTTAAAGCGAAATTTATTCCCTCAAATAAAGAAATAAAGTCGGAGTATTTTCACTCTTTGAAAATAATCTTAGCTATATCTCTTGTATAAATACAAACGTAAACTGTTGATATACCCTTGCCAACAGAACTGAATATGTTGACTGGGAAGGAAGTAACCTAGGGGGCTACCCCCCCCGTCACACCTCCTGTAATTCTGTAATTCTACTGATGGTGGCCCTCGACAACCCAGTCATTTTTGTAAGTGGCGCTTCGCTTAAAAAGGTTGTGCACCTCTATTTTAAAACATAACAAAATAATAAATAATCATAATATAATCATTATGTCATCATCATATAATCATAAAATAATTCATTTTCAAAGATGCTTATTGTAATAATAGCAATTTTTTCATTAAAAAGCTTTAATTTAGGAAATATAGGAAACAGATGTACCATTCTCCTGCAGTCCGCCATCTTGTTTTTTAAATCATAACACATTTGTTTTTAATTTTCAAAATAATTTTCATCCACATTTACTTATAAACACATTATTTAATCTAATTAACTAATTAACATTGTTTATTTATATTTAATAATAAAAATTTAATTAAAAAACAAAAAAAGAAATTGTGGAATGCAGGCGAACGAATGGTACATCTAAGCCAAATAAAGTTGAACTTATGTATCAAACTTAGTCCTCCAGAGGCTAGCAATGTTTCTACAATGTGGATTGCAGCACTTCTTAACTGCAAAATTCATTGTTTACATCTGAGAAGTTCTGTGTTATATAGAAAATTCCATTGTATAGAATTGTCAATCGTGTTATAAAAATCTTCTACTGTACATCTATTAAATACACTTAAAACACATGTCTTTCACCTATTTCATTTAAAATACAAAAATAATATACCAATTTTAATTTGTGTTTAATTTTATTTCTATTTTAAAATTTGAAGAAAAAAAAAAAGTTGATACTTGGCTGCAGAATATTTTGGTGTTTGGCTTGTGATTATTAGTTTTAAAAAAAATATATATATATATGCATTTTTTTTTTTTTTTGCATTTCTCAATGGTTTTGCATCAATAACAAAAACAGCAAGAAATTTTTGCGAATATATTTCAAAGTTTCCTGCCTGTATAAATAAGATGTCTTAAAGTCAAAGTACAGTCGGCCAAAAAAAAAAGGACCACCGCATGCATTTTAATCTTCAAATTGTTGCATAAAAAGACAGAAATAGCCATGCGACACAAAATTATATTGTTTTTCAATTTATGTTTAAAAGGATAAGATTGAGAGGAGGGGAGGGTCTTCATACTGAAATTGTACAAAAAAGTTTTGATATCAAATTTGGCTTTTTTGGTATATTTTATGATATCAAAACGTGAAGTCATGTGGTCAAGTAATTTCAAATTATGAAAGTTTAAATAAAGTTTGAAAAAACTTCTAATGTTAAATTCAGTTGTAATCTTTGCACATTGTAATGTGGGTAGTTTTTTTCGCATAACTCAAGAACTACTTGGCAGAAGGAGCTGTATGTTTTGGATTCACATATTTGAACTTTCTAGAAAATGATATCTGTTAATTCATTTTAAAGCACTTTTCCGTTTCCCCGCCATAGATGATAAATCACCAAATATTCTTTGTAACTCATACAATTGTATAAGAGCTGAAACAACAAAGGATTTAATTATGCAACAATTCGTACTTGCCAAAATATGCCAAATGGCTGTGAAATTGCAACAATGAAACATTTTAAAGGCTAAAAAGTATAAAACAAAAATACACTTTTATCAATTAATAGTGTAATATTAATTTATTTATGATTATACATTGAGAATCATTATATATATTATACATTGAATTCTAAAAATATAGTTTAAATAATGTTTAATTTTTTTCTTTCCTGTTACCATATCTTAAAAAATAAACAGCAAAAATTAATATATTTTTTAATAAATTCACTTGTTTGTACTTTCTAACAAGTAGGCATAAAAAAAAGCAGCGCATAATCGAGTTCAATGCCCCCGCCGAATTAATGTAACGAAAATTTTGGAAGGGGTCAAACAGGAATTGCAGTCTTGAAATTAGGCATGTTTTTAAAGATAAACATTGAATACTTATAAAAGATTGTTTTTTACAAAAACTATTTTCACTTTTATACTTATTTTATGCTTTAATTAAAAATAAATAAAATTATATTTAATTGGTAATTACAGAAATTATAAAAATTGCAAATTAGTAATTTCATTAGTTAGTAACAAAATAACATTCTATGTACATAAATATTTTATAATAATTATGTAAATCTATATTAAATACTGGTGATATTTATTTTTATTAAAATTATTAATAACTGCATTTAATATTAAATTGTTAATATAGGTTAAAATTGATAATTTCTAAACAATTAACTCTCTAATTAGGAACATCTACATAAAGTACATAATTTTTAAGTATGATAAATAAATTTACATTAATTAAAAAATTAAGTGAATTGCAACAAGATTTAATAATCTCAGGGTTTTTTTTTTCTTTCTTTCTTCTTCTCTCTCCCTCTCTAAAGATATGAAGTTCTGTCATTTTTGCAAGCTCTTGGGCACATAGATTTAGAAATTGTGGAATGGGAGAAGTTTTTTACAAGAAATCTCTGGGTACAACCAAAAGTGAATTTCACTTTAAAATAAAAATGGGAAAAAGAAAACAAAAGAAAGTTTTTGCCAATTGTATAAAGGGCAGAATGCTGTGTCCTTAAAAAATGGCCTATAGGAAACACTAAGTAATTGCAGAAATAATAAAAACTGCAAATGAGTAATTTCCTTACACAAACAACAAAACAAACAAATGTCTGCATCTATTTTTGCATTTGTACATAGAAAAATTACTGTTAATTGCATAAATCTAAACTTACACACATGTATGTATATTGCTAACCAAAAAAATTTATATATAAAATTGAGTCATACAATTCATACAGAGTAAATATAAAAACAGCCAGTTATATCTGAAATCCTCAAAATATTAAATAGCTCAGCATTATTATCTCTTAGTGGAAATTATTAATATTCAGTGTTTTACAAAAAAAAAAAAAAAAAGTTTTTTCAATATTTAACCGATTTTTTTGTTTGGTGTGTATATGAGTTCAAAAGTAGATAAAAAGAACTTGAAGAAGCAGCTGTTGCTGAAAGAATAAGTATTCTCTCACTTGAAGAAATTTATTATATTTGCTTTGCATATTTTATATAAAAGAATAATTTGATTACTGAATGCTATAATAATATAAGGAAATTACGACATTGCAAATTATATTAGATTTAATTAAATATAATTCTTAAATGAAATGCTTTTTATGCCAGATAAAAGCTTGTTATTTACAAACTTACTTGTACTTTATTTTTTACAAGCTTAAGGAATTTGTTTATGAACAATTATTTAAAGCTTTTAAAAAAAAAAATTCATTATAAGCAAAATACCTATACAAATTTTCCAAATTATGTTCATCAAAGATTTAGATACTTTGTTATTTTAAATATTTAGAAATTTTATAATTTTAATGAATGATTTAAAAAAAATCATTTGATTAAAATCACGATTTAGAATACAGATTTATCCATAGATACCAAACGGGAAATAAGGACAATTGAAAACAAATGGGATACTAAAACACATATCAATTATTATTATTTTTTTTTTTTTTAAAGGACTATTAAATTAGTATAACAACTCTTTCCCATAAGTCAATGTATGAGAAAACAAGAAAATATATTTTTTGAGATTTTTACATATAAGTTGATACGGTATATACAGTAGAGTCCAGTTGTAACAAAGCTGGTATATTATAATAGCAAACCAGACAGAAAGTCCCATTTTTAAAAAAAATATACTTTACAAAGCTATTTTTAATGGGTATAACAAACTTCTGTATTATCGATATAACAAACCCTTGTTTATGGTGTCCTCAATTTCTGTCTGCTTTTCCAAAAATAACTAACTTTTCTTTACAAATTACTTGAAAAAATCAGTCACCACTTTTTAAATTTCCAGATTGCAATTTTCAATTGGTCACCACATTTTAAATTTCCAAAATGCTCTTACCTTTAACCTTAGAAAAATACTGACAGATTACTATTTTTTTGTTAAAAAAAAAAAAAAGAGGATTAAGTGCAATAGATAGCAGCAGAAGTGAATGTACACAATTGTTGTCTCCTGGGTCGGTAATGACAGTTAATCGCACTTTAGAGAATTGTTTGCCATTTATCAGATAATTGTTGTTATTCCATTGCAAGGGAAATCTCTCATCTTTCCATGGAATGTAGGAACACTGATTTGTCGTTCAGATAGAAAAAACATTCTGCCTGAACGAAAAAGCTGAAATTGTGTTCGAAATAGAAATACGGTCCAAGAGAGCTGATATTTACCAAGAGTAATTGCTTCAAAAGTCTACAGTTGGCACCAAATAGAAAAATAGAGGAACAATAAAATCTGCATATGAGCAGAACATATCTAAAGTTAAAAAACTGAGAAAACCATCCTATGATAAAATTGATTTCGCTTTGTTGAAATGGTTCACCCTTCAAAGGTCTCGAAAGGGTACGAAAAACAAAAGTGACAGAATATTTTTTCGACATAAAGGTATGCTTTATAATCTACCCTTATAAAATCATTCTAGTACAATAATGAAAATTTTTGGATAATTTATGATGTAACCATTTAATATACATTTCGATGCTTATATTAAAAAAGCTAATTAAAATGTGTAAAATTGTTTTAATACCTTTAAAACTTCAATTATTAAGATTGTTAAAAGCATTTAGAGTATTATACCTATTATAAAAAAAAAGTTGTAAACTGTTTATAGCAAACCTTGGATATACCGAACCAGTTTTGATGTTCCGACCAGGTTCGTTATAAGCGGACTCAACTTGACTGTATATATGTGTGTGTGTGAGTAAGTAAAAATATGCATTCAGTATTTCATCAATCATTTAAATCCATATGGAAATATGCACTGAAAAATATTTTTATTAAAATATTTATACAGAAAAATGAATGATTTTCTCAATTCCTAATATATATATATTTTTTTTACATATTAATCCAAGTTGGAAATTTTTTCTGGTCCCTAGCTTAACAGGTTTTACTATATTATCATAAACTTCCCTATTAAATTTTCTCTTATATATACATTTGTTACCACCTACTGATTTTTGTGTCATAGTTAAATCAGGAGTGGGTCTTCTAATTGTTTTATTTTCAATTTTTCTTCCACTGTTCTCCTATGAAATGAATTAATTTTGAAACTAGACGGTATTTCAGGGATCATTCTAGAACATAAAAAAGGGCAGGGCGCACATTACATAATAAGGGCAATTTTGTTGAAAAGGGCACATTATTTCATAAAAAGGGCATTTTTGTAATAAGTGCATATGCCAATATACTGCTATACTGGTAGGGAGAGAAGTCTGGCAACAGCTTAAAGTACTGCTTAATTTAAAAAATCCAATAACATTTCTAATTTCCATAACTTTTCCTACGATATTCAAAAACCTCTCTCTCTAAAACTTTTATTTATTCAAAAGATAACTTTTTCCGGGTTTTAGCAAAACTGGTTTTGAAAAAGCTACAAAAATTCTAAAGCTACTTCTCAAATTTTTTATAGAACTTATGTTAGTTATGTGGTCAAAGGCCAGAATGCCTGATCTAATACTATATTTCACTAGAGAAGGTGAAATTAATCAATGATACTTAGTTACCCTTTATGTCTTGTTCAATGGAAAAAAAATGATAAATGGAAAGATGAATCACTCAAAGTCAAAGATTACACATACCAGGGCATTTCAGAAAGAAATAAAGAGGGAAAGAAGAGTATTCTCTCTGAAGTACTGTACTAGCATTCTAAAAATTAAAGATAGGTAAAGAATTTTTGAAAGTACAATGCAAACAAGGCATGATTCTACCCAGGAATAAAAGGAGGGTAGAAATCTACCCAGAAAAAGGGCAAGGAGGGTAGAATTCTACCTGGAAAAAGGGCAAGAAGGGTGGAATTTTATCTAAAAAGGGCATGAGGGTAGGCCGCCCCTCTGAAACTCTCTAGAATGATCCCTGGGTATTTCTTCTGTGTGTTTTCTCTCAAATATTGGTGTTATTTTGAGATTGGCGCATTCACTTGCTTATGAAGGGGTGAGGAAGGTGTGGTAGAGGGATGTACAGTATAGGTGCAGATTCACGGTCGCCAGTCGCCATGTGGCGACTAAATTTTTTGCTGTGGCCACTTTGGTGTTTAAGTCGCCATGTGATTTAAAAGTAATCAATTTCTGGTATTCCCAGCCCCCATCGTGAAATGTTGATATTTTTTTTTAAAGATTAAGACCAAAACACATACATTATTGTTATTTTTTAATAACATTTCAGAATGATCTGTTTAACACAGCAAACTATTAAATGTATTCGAATAGCAATGTTATTCGTAACAGTTTGAATCTGATAATTTTATTTTACATAGACTGTGATTTAAATATATATATATATATATAAATGTTTGAAGTGTGTTTTTATTTTTATAGTGCAAAATATTCTCACAAATTCAGATTTTCTTTCATATGTACTTTTGTCTGGCAAAATCAAAATAAGAAATATTGTTTTTCTGATATTCCCCGCTATCATGATTGCTTAGCTTTATACATATTTTTTTTTTAAACCGTATCTTGCCCAACTTTATCTTCTGACTGTACATGATTTAAGATTTAATTAATATTCAAATTTTGTTGTACACGTGTTTATATTAAATAAATTACTTTACACTTTGCATTCATTATTATTATTTTTTTTTTTTAGTTTTTTACCGTATATAAACACTATTGTTTTTATGCATTTGTTTTACAATTATGGCCACTGGATTTTTTGGGTTTAGGAGCCAGTAACTCACTTCCAAATGTTGGGAATCTGCACCTATAATGTACAGAATGTGTGACTATATATTGAGACTGCAGACATGTTATTTGTTTCCTTTGTCAGCGATCTTTTACCTCCAGCTCCCAAGCAACATCTTAGCTTAAAACCTTAGTTTTATATTTACTTCTTCTTTGAACAATTTTACAAAGTACTTGCATGACAGTACAGGATAAAGTAAATATGATTTTATAACATCCCCCAAAAATTAAAATATATTTAAGCACAAATTGTAATAATTTTATAAATTTATGAGGGTTGGTCCTAATTAATCATCAGTAAATTTGATCTTTAAGTTTTAGCCATTTTCATCAGCAATGTGTGTTTTCTACCAATACAAAGGAATTAATTGATGATAACTTTAATTTTGGGCAAAAATTTATGAAATGATTTGATTAAGCTTTAGCCAGGAATCCCAATATTGCATTATTAAAGGTGAACATGTTGGCAAAAAGCGAAGCCAAAGTTTGTTAATATTTTATTAGCATAAGAAGTCATTTATTTTAATATCAACACTCCAATTATTTTGTCACACTGTAGTTATACAAAATTTTGCAGAAATATATAGTCGTAAATAGAAGAGGAATGCAAGGAAATGTATGTAAAAGTAAAATTGAACAAGGACAAATTGCTTTGCAGAATTCAAATGCATACTAACACATGTATGATTTTAGTTGAAAAAAACAATGCAGATTCTAAAAATTTTTTTATGTTATAAAGATAAAATAAATCCCTTAGAACTACTATTTTTAAATGTTATCAACTGATGAAGAATGAAGAAATAAATGATGAGATATGTAATTTAATGCATATGCATATGTAACTTATTAGGAAGAAGAATTTGATCTTTTGATGAAAAGTACCTGAAAATAATAGAGAAAATTAACTCCTATTCTTACCTCTTGATTTTTTGATACCATATATTTGATATTAGCAGCTATTGAAAACATTCATACCTATAAAAGAATTCAGATGATTTTCAAGGGAAAAAAAACATGCTAAACAAAGTAATTTAACAAAATTAAAAGAAATCACCTGACCACCTCGGCTAAGTGAGGCATGGACACTCACAAAAAATGATAAAAGACAAATACAATCCTCAGAGATGAAATTTTTGAGGAGTGTGAAAGGATGTTCAATAATGGACAAAATAAGTAATGACTTGATACAGAAGAGAGCTTGAGGTTATGCCAATATTGAATAAAATAGAAAATTACAGAAGGAAATGGACGGACCACATGGAAAGAATGGATTCTGATCGCATACCAAAAGTAGCCTTGAATTATAAACGAAGGGGAAAAAGAGACAGAGGAAGGCCATGAAAGAGATGGATTGAGGCCGGAACAGGCTTATAGCCTTAAACCATATTTTGGGATGATGATGATGAATATTGTGAATACCTTAATTTTTTAATGTAATCATACTGATTGTAGTAAAG
The DNA here is from genome assembly GCA_963931845.1 of Maratus michaelseni. NCBI lineage: Eukaryota > Metazoa > Arthropoda > Arachnida > Araneae > Salticidae > Maratus > Maratus michaelseni. Next base: position 165,170,411 of record OZ007597.1, read on the forward strand.
AAATGATAGGAGGAGTAAGGTATAATTATGGGGTATCCATTGCTTATTGGAGTTCTTTTTATCTCTTTGGAGTTGAGCTGAGTGAATTGTCATCCAGGTAGCTTAATTGGTAGAATATTGGCAATTTAAGCCAGAGTTTCTGTGTTTGACTCTTGGCCTGGACACTTTTTCACACAATTGGAAAAGTTACTACTGATAATATTTTGAATAGGAAATGTGATTTTGATTTTTTTTTTTTTTTTTTTTTTTTTTTACTAAAAGCTTACACACACACCAAAAAAAAAAGGCCACAGATGAAGCTGAATTTGCATAAAAATTCTTTGTCACATGCCTGACGATGGAGACTGGTAAGTGGTTAAAATTACTAGCAGTTTTAATTTCAACTCGTGCAAGCATTTTTTTTTTCTATTTTTCATTTTATTGCAATTATTGATTATTAAATTTAAAATAGTTATGCTTTGCAAACTCAGTTTAATAATAATAATAATAAAATCATAGTTATATTTTATAATAATTTGTGTTTGATAATTGAAAATGCTATATTGTTGATTAAATGTAAATGTATTGTAAAGGATTGTTATTTTGTATAGTTTTATGTTTAACTTTTAAACTATGTACTCATTCATATATATATATATTTTTCTTTATAGAACAAAAACAGAAAACAGAATGAAACCATCCACTCATCAAGGAAAAAGTTACAAATCTATCATTGGTAAAAGAGAGCTTGCGTGTAATAAATGTGGTTTTGTAACATTTTCATTGCATCTGTTGTACAGTCATAAGTATAAATGCAAAGGACAACTTCTAGGAAAACCGGTATTTTGTTCCTATTGTAAACGTAAATTCAGTTTTACCACTTTATATAAAAAGCACAAAGTAACCTGTGTGAGAAAAGCATTAAGAAGGAGATTTTTGAAAAATAAACTTGCAAAGAAACATTTGGTACATGAAGACAAATCTAAGCCGGTTTCATCCTATAAGTTCTCTTTTTCATGCCCAATTTGTCATGCTTCGTTTAAATCAAAATCAAATTTTGTTAACCATTTAAAACAGCAAAGTTGTAATATTCAACAAACAAAAACAAAAAAATCTTTTTCTGCCAGAAAATCTTTTAATAGTCATAAAAAAAATTCTAAGGTTTCAAACATTTATGATAAAAAAATTCATTCTCGTGTAATGCAACATGAAGACGATTTTAGTGATGCAGAAAACAGAGAAGTACACCGTTGTTTATGGTGTAAAAATGAATATCCATCTGAACAATTACTTTTTATGCATTTTAAAATGAACGAAGAATGTGCTATAGCATATTACAAAAAACATTGCCCTGATGTAAATAAAAAAGTATCTGTTAAAGCAAGAAAAACAATAAGTGTGAAAGCAAGAAAATCATTTCCTCAGCAGAAGTATGGAGAAAAACAAATTAGCTATAAAGCTAACTCTTACAGTAGTAGAACTGCTAGAAAATCACTAGCTTCATCACAAAGAAAGAAAGAATCCAACAAGCTTCATAGATCCAGTGTAAGCAATAAGTTGAACCAATGTCCTGTTTGTCATGAAGATTTTCCAGATACTTTTACTTTCTATCAGCATCAAAAACTGAAGAATCATTGGGGTAAAGCGACAAAAACATTAAGTGTCAGTTGCAAATGCCCATTTTGTGGCAAAGAATTCATGCATATTAAATCAAGAAATGCCCATGTATATAATCATTCGGATAGATCTGAAAAAGAAATTAAGACTTTTCTTAAAAGCTGTACTTGTTCTATATGTTCTCAGACTTTTGTGTCTGAAACAGCAAAATATCAACATATGAAGATTGAGCATCCTAATGACATGAAATATTTAGCTAGCGGTTCTAATACAGCAAGTGAAAACGAATATGGTGATAAACATAAGATGTCTTCAGTACCGTCATCAGTTAAGAAAAAACTTAGACAGCAACCTAATTCATGTCCTGTATGCTCAAAAGCATTTTCTCATACTGTACTTCGGAATAAACACTTCAATGAAGTTCATTTAAAAATATTTGAGTGTCAATTTTGTAATACCAAATTTAAAAGTACATCTAGCTTAACAAATCATATTCAATTGGCTCATGGCAAAAACTTAGATTGTAAAGGTTGCACTGCAAGCTTCAGTAATGAGTTGGAACTTTTGCAACATATTTTGAAATGTCACCCAAATGAGGACCCAAGATTACTTTTGCCTTCCAAATCAATAAAAAATACACCTCCTAGTGAAAAAAATCAAAATATTGTAGAAAACATAACAGTAAGACATTCTGGCGAAACTGGTTCAAATAACTCTTCAAGAAAAAATCTGGAATTTTATTGTGATGTCTGTGATATTGGTTATCAAAAATTATGTGGATTGCAAAAACATCGCCAGTCAAGATTTCACAAAGATACGCTAGAGAAAAGTCTTGATGCTTTTCAGAAAACACTTTCTAACTTACCTTCTTCTTCATCACCTACATTACCTCGAATTGTAAAGCAGCCTGAAATAATAACATGTTCAGAATGCTCTGATGAATTTACCAATATAAAGGATTTTGTACCCCATCGTTTAAGTCATTTCAGCGTTCAGAGTAAATACTTGAGAATTAATGAGTTAAATCCTTACATGTGTGAAATATGTTCTGATGTATTAGATAGTCATTCAAAAGTTCAACTGCATTTATTTTGGCATTTGCAAGTTGAGTCAACATCTAATAAAAATAATAATATAGGGAAAAGTAAGAATGATACCATTGTTCCTGATCGCCTCAGTGGCCAGCATGTTGCTAAAAAATCATTTAGCAAGCCAAATAAAGAATGTATGCAAGAAGTTGTTATTGGTGGAGTTTCTAAGCCATTATTTACTTGTGAGGCTTGTAACGTTGGATTTACAACGAAATTACATTATAATATGCATATACGAAAATTATGCAAAAAATTAAAATCTGTTAAACATGTTTCGAACTCTGAAAAAGATATAAATAATGAATCATTGGACACTGCTGAATTTGAGATTGTTCACTGTAGAAACTGTAACTTTTTATTTATTTCAGAAACAATATTTGGCCAACACAAACAGTTTTGCATTAAATGCTATTATGACGATGATTCTGAAGAAATTTCAGATAATCTAGAGGTTGTTAAATCTGCCTTAGGTCAACAGACTGCTTTAGCTGGATGTGTGACATGTGCTGCTTTATTTGATAATGTTGCAGATATTGAAACACATATAATTGCTCATCAAACAGATGAGAATGATATTTCTGATGACATTGCCGACCTTTTGCATTGCGCCCTTTGTAACTCTTTATTTATTTTAAGTGCATTTAAAGAACATAGAAATTTCTGTAAGATACCTGTAAATATCAGTAGAAAATTGACTAAATCTAAACATGTAGATGTTTTAAAGTCTGCATTAGAATTAAAATGTGCCGTAGCGGCTTGTATATCATGTGGATTGCCTTTTGATGATTTAGAAAGCTTTTCTGAGCATTTGATACTTCACCAGACAAATCAGATTGAGAATGATACCGTTGATAAAAGAATTACAACTTGGCAAACTTCAAACGATGATTCAACCAAAATTGGGCAAACTTCAAACAATGAAACAAAATGGAGTGCTGTTAATTTTGACAGTGAAACCTCGTTAGTTGATAATGCCACAGATTTCTTAGCTGGTGATTTGATGAGCAATATCGAATCTGATGATGAATCTAAATTATCTAATAAATCTTTTCCTACTAATGACAATTCATTTGTTTCTTTAATGGCTGGTGAAAGTATGAAATCCACTACAGAGCAAGTTCATAAAACATCAAATAGCTTAAAAGAATTACAAGATAACTTTTCACAGCTTCTTTGCCTTTTGATTTCCGACTCTGAACTCATGCAAAAGTTGGGATTTGGTAAATTAGAAGTTGATGATGTTCTCATAAATGTTCTTAAACAAATGGGACAAAAACCTCACACTGACAGTGGATCTAAGATTGATTTATTTCGCAAAAACATCAAGATGCTTTTAGGATTGTGTTTAAAAGATCAGTTTTTACAAGCTATAGGGAAAGATAAATCAGCTGATGAGATGGTTGTTGAAGCATTAACTATCTTCACAAGTGAAGAGATGGAATATGACTCTGATTAAGTTTTCCTTATAAAATAAGTTGTAACAACATGAAAGCATATTTAATAAGACTATTCAATTAATAAGGGTTTTTTGTTTCCTCAGAAAAAAGTAAAAGATTATTCAGTTTTTTATTTTTTTTTAATTCATGTAAGAAGTATGAAATTATATGCCTTCATTCTTATGTATGTCTTTTAGAATTGAAAAAGTTCAAAATTTATATTTCATAAATTCTTGTAGCATTTCTATAATGTTAAGGTTAGAAATTAGATCTGTCAAAGATTTTTATAAAAGGGAAGATAAGATGGTTGTGGGATTTAATTTGATTTTTAGATTTTACTTTTATTAGGCTAATTTAACATATTTTTCTAAAACGTTTAACTGTAGAAATGCTATATACTTATGTTTAAAGTATACCTTTTTATGCGATTGAGATTTTGAAACTGGACATTGCAAGTGTTTTAAATTTTAAATAAAAATTTAATGCATCACATCAAATTGTATCACAGCACTTTTCTTTATTTAAAATCTTAAAGCTTTAATATTTTAAAAAATGCATTGGTTGAAAATAATTAATGACTTTTGTTTTCACAAGAATAAAACTTTGTTTTACTTAAAATTTTGGCATGAAACATGATAGAAACCTCAAACATCTAAATATCTTAGCCTGAAGTCTGTGATTTTTATCATTTTTAGATGTAAATAATTCATTAACAAAATAAAATATTGACAAGATATTTCATAAGTAATAATTAAAGGGATAAGACATTAAACTTTCAAGTTATGTTCTTTATTATGAAACTTTAAAAGTATTAATTTATGAGATTTGTTAATTTGAAGCTCATATATTATTACTATTTATGACTGGTTTTACTACACTAATAAATTTTTTCAATTTTTTTTTTCTTCAAATAATAGATTTAATCATATTAATTCTGACATTTTAACGTTAACTGTTTTCAATACTGTTTAATTTCTGCTGCACAGAACATATAACATGATTTAAGGGTGGGGGGCTTTTTTAGACTTGATGTTATGCTAACAAAGATAGTTTTTCAAATTTTCAATATACTTAACATTTTGTAAAGTAGCAGATTAGAGAGGAGAGAAAAAAATTCCAAATAATAAAATTTTTAAATGTATAGTGCTGTGAAAATTAATAAAACAAAATTTAAAAAATCTGCTTTAAAATCTTTAGCAGCAACTTATGTACTCATAGGACGATTTCCAAACAGCTATCATCAAGCAATGACTAAAATGTATATCTTATTGTCTGTATAATTCAGAATTGCCTGATTATTATTTAATTGTGCATTTTTCTCAGTGAAAAATTAATTACATTTAAAAAAATAATAAATCATTTTCATAAGTGACTATGCATCATCATAACACATAATCAAACTTTATGACTCACATGTAAATCATAATTGTTTTTATTCTATCTTTTGAAGCCATACTATTACTATTTTAGAATGATACACAATTTAAAAAAATATATATATTCCATAACAGATCATGCTATAATAGATTCCCCCCCCCCTTATTTTTTAAGCCTTTCTATTGTGTGTAGCAATCCCTCTAAAAAATATGATGTAATAAATAATATAATTTATATATAAGCTGTGAAATTTAATTAATGTAAAAGAATTTTAATGAATTTGAGTTATATATGTATATTAATATTACTTGCAAAAAATAATTCAGGGATCAATGCAGGTTTTTTTTTTTTTTTTTTTTTTTTTCCTTGGGACCCATTTTGTAAAAAGTTATTTTTGTGAAAAAAAATCAGTGACAGAACAAAATAATCGATAAAAATGAAAATTTATAACAATGAAAGAAAATTTGAACATTTTTATTCTCAAATTTTGGTCCTTGCTGATCATGGACCTTCCATCTCAAGACTGATTTCCATCAGGGAGAAATTCTTTAGACTAAAATAATGACAGAAAACAGGGATAGGTTAAAAAAATTTTTGAGTTCTTTAAAGGATCTTTCACAATTTTTTTTACCTTTCTTAAAACAAAACCTTTCACAAAAATGTTCACCTTAAAACAGGACTCTTTACAAAATTCTTGTCTTAGACATTTTGCAAAACTTTTCCGTCTCCAAACTGAACCTTTTATGCATTTAGTCATTATAAAGTAAAATCTGACAAGTCATAAAACAGCTGAAGTTATCAAAGAGCCTATTACTTAGCTTTTTTATATGTAAAGGATCATGTTAAAATAGATAAATCATCTGAATATAACAATGATAACAAATTCCCAAAATTATGACTAGATTTTTCACAAGTATAAGAAACTTTTCACAATTTCATAAAAAACAGACCCTATGAGAACAAATCCCTGGTAAATGATAGATGCATTTATTATCATTTATAAAGCTGAATTTAAGAATTATGTGCTTAATGATTTTTTATAACTTTTGCAAGCAATATTAATATAATCAAGTTAAGTTGTTTATAATAATTTCAGAATGAAATTTCAGCAATAGGTAGTTTATAATAGTACAATACTATAACCTGTTCCATTAAGAAAATATTTTGATGCATTCCTAGATTATTATAGTGCATTTTAGTGCATGTATGTTTTTGCACTTTGTTTTGTTAATGAAATTTTTACTACTGCTCATTGCATTTATTTTATTTGTTTCATGTATGTAAAAATCCTTTTAAAGACATCTTTAAATCGGGGCTGAAATGTTTTGTTTTGTGAAAAAAAAAATTGTCAAAGGAACCACACAAACTACCAGACATCATTTGTGAATTTGTAATTCAAATTCCATACCTCTCAATAAAATAAGCTGAAAAATGAGAGGCTTCCTTTATATATCGGTGTAAAGAAAACTATAAAAAAGCAGTTGACCTTTTTGATTACAATTATGTATTATGATATTTAATATCTATAACAGTTTTATGTATATATTCTACATCATTTGTGAGACGTTTGTATGACATTCAGATATTTTTCCGAAATAAAATTTATCTTACAGCATTTGTATTTAATTTTCTTTTCTACTCAAAATTATTATACACTTTATTCCCTTTAATTTTTTTTTTTTTTTTTTTTTTTTTTTTTACCATTGGGAAAATGCTTGTTGTTTTGCTTTATTTTTTTTAAGACTAAATTCTGTAACTTTAAAAGAATTTGTCTTTGAATAGGCAATAGAAATGCATAAAATCGTTACAAAAATGTTAAAGTTGCAAAAAGGATAGATGCAAACTATCAGATAAGAAAAAAAGCCGAATTCAAAAATTGACGTCGGATGAGAAATCGTCTTATAAAGCAAAAAACGTGGTCTTCAACTTTAATTTCCTCAAAATACTTTTAGCTCAGACATCAATCTAAACAAGAGTTAAAGTTATTGCAGGAAGGACCCGATAAAATATTAAGGCATATTGGTTAGCTCTTTCCCTTTATTTGCATGACTTAATGTTACTCAATAGCATTTAGTTGCTTTTCTTATCAACCTACTCATTTAAATCATTTTTTTTTTATACATGGAGAAAAATCCAATGTTCCTCTGATCATATCCACACAAACAAACTTTTTCCGAGCATTACTTCTTTTATTATGAATTTTTTAAGTTTGCACAAATTTATGATGCACCTTGTATATTAATTTATCTTACTAATAGCCATTTTGTGTAAAATAGAACTAAAATTACAAAAAATATTTTAATTTATACAAAAGCCAATTAATACACATGAAAAGGCTCCTAAATTATAAATAGTGAGTATGATATAACCTATACTGTAGGTATAACATTTCTTAGACTTATTAAAGATATACAGTGGCTCACAAAAGTGTTCGTACACTTACATATTTCAATAAAATAGTGTTCTATCCATTAATTAAAATTAATATTCCAGAATGGGTATTTAAGAATAAGATCTATAACTTATTCTTAACAAAATTACATAAAATATTTTAAATACACAGTAAAACTTTATTTTGTAGGAATCAATAATCAAAAAATAACAGAAAAGTTACCTCACAAAAGTCTTCGTACACTTTAAAGAAATCGCTACATATAAGTAAATATTGTAACATTTTGTTAAATTAGTACTTAGTAGGGTATCCTTTAGCATCCACAGCAGCTTTTAAACGCCTGGGAATAGATTTCACAAGTTTTTTTTTTAATTTCTGCAACAATGTTCATCCATCCATCGATCGTTACATTTTTCGTTTTAATATCGTGTTTTCGTATTCTAACCTCCAGTTCTCTCCAAATATGTTCTATTGGGTTCAAATCCAACGACTGAGGTGGTGTTTTGAGAACTTGTGGACAATTATAAAGACACCAGAGGCGAACATTGAGAGCCGTGTGCTTAGGATCGTTATCCTGATATAAAACAAAGTTGTTTCCAATACCCAAATTTCAGACTGATAATTTTAAATTGTCTTTTAAAATATTTAAATAAAGAGCATGATCCATTATGCCATCAATAAATACTAAATTACCTAGTCCTGATGCTGCCATGCACCCCCACACAAGGACACCTCCACCACCATGTTTAACTGTTCCAACTAAGTTCTTGGGATTAAGTTCTTCATTCTTTCTTCTTCGTACAATTATATGCCTATCGGAGCCAAAAATGTTAAATTTGCTTTCGTCTGCAAATAAGACATTATTCCAATACGATTCGGGTTTATTTATCATTGATTTTGCGAAGGAAAGCCTGAGCTTTCTGTTTTTTGCATTAACAAAAAATTTTCTACGGGCAGAACGCCCATTTAATCCAGCTGATCTCAGAATGCGTCAAACAGTTTCAGGTCAAAATTGAAGTAGAATATTTTTCATTACATTCTGTAGCAACTTTTACAGCTCTTAAACGTGGATTTTTTACAATTTTTCTAATTATAATTCTTTGATCACGTTGTGTTAACTTTGACGGACGGCCTTTTCTTATTTTGTTTTCGATCTGATTTTCTTCTTTAAAGCGTTTTATCACATACTGCACTGTAGAATTTGATAAATTAACTAATGTAGCAATATTTCTAACTGATTTACCACTATTATGATGAAAGATAATTAATTTTCGAATGCTGTTAGTTGTTTCTTTATGATTACAAGCCATTTTTAATAATAAATAGAATATTACGGACCAATCAAGCAAAATATAAAGCCAAACTATTTTTTAATGTCACCAAAATGCAAAAATAAAAATAGAATGACAGACGATAATTTTAATTATGAATTTATCCGAAAATGTTTCAGTGTACGAAGACTTTTGTGGCGTGTTTTTTCTGTCCCTCCTTCTATTTTTATTTCTAGATAAAAAAGAAAACAGTCAATATTTAAAAAAAATGCTGGGTGTTATTTGGAATAACATAGAGATGGCGTGAAAAAATATTGGACTTAATATTCTAAATCAATTCCAGGGAAAATCCTTTTTACTGCAAATTTTTAAAGTGTACGAACACTTTTGTGAGCCACTGTATATTCTTATTTTTTAAGATTTATAGTCACAATAGTAATTGTGACTTTTTTTTATCATATTGCACAGCACTTTAAGAGTGCAAATGACATGAGTACCACTATTTCCAACTCTGCCTTATTTATTCCCAGAAAATTGTTACAAGTTCTACGATTAAATAAGGTAAAGAATGCTCTTTTGTATAAATGGAGCAAAATATTCTATTCAAAAATGAATTGTATGCAAACTTTAAAAGGAACAGAAAATAACAAAAAAAATATTCCCTGTGGAATTCCTTTAAACATCTTCATTTACATGATTTTCAGATGTTTCATAAAGGTGAACTTTGGACAGCAATTCAGAAACAATGAGTAAACAAAATGCCTATATATTCCCAGGAGGAATATATATTTCCCAGATCCCCCCCCCCTTTCCAAAATCTTATGATTCCAATATTTTCTGTACATTTTTGCATAATTCAGAGAATACCCAAAATTGTTTTCAAAAGGGTAGAATTCCATCTTTTGGAGGAACTCTTTCATGTCTATAAAAGAAATGAGCCAGATGATTAACGATTGTAAACTTAGTCTATGTAGCTATAATGACATGTGTCTTCTGAATAGTTGAGGGGGTCGGGGCAAGAAAGTGCCAAGCCACATTTTTGGGGGAAATAAATCTAACACTGTAATCTGTTGCTTAATATTGTAAATTATAATATCCTAGATATAATTTGTTTCTAATGTCACTTGATGGTAGCATATATCCCAGGTTTCGTTTTTGTCCCACATGTTTATGCTTTCAATGAAGATAGCTAATCTACAAAGAACGTTATCATTAAAGTAATGCTATATAGTTACTCAGAATATCTCAAATGTTACAAAGACATTGGAAAAAAAACTTTTATATATCTTGATTTGAGTATTTGATCTAATTTTCAAATTGAAATATCTCAGAAGTTCAAAAATGTGGCTTACCACTCTCTTGCCACGATCCCCTCAATTATCTTAAGTAAAAATCATTTGTACTAGTTCAAAGTTGTATTGAATGAGACAATTTTTTTTAATAAAGGACATTCCTACTTTTGTTTTGGTATTTGTGTTTAGCAAAGTGAGATTTTATTTGAATACTTTACTAAGCTAAACTCTAAGGCACTGCAATCTATTAAGGATCTTGGCCTACAGTGCCCAACTGTTTTCTTGACAATGAGCCCCGAGGTGCTGTACAATACATGTGTGTACCAGTTAGGCGGTGAACCTAACACAAAACACTTTGTGTTTAGTTCCCAAGCAAGCTTGGTACTCATTTTATCAACCCTGAAGAGTGAACCTTGCCCAAGTCCGGAGTCGAACTCTGGACCTTTACCTTCATTTTACTATGATAATTAAAAAGCTACTTGTAAAATAATATTATTATTATTTTTATTTTAACAACTTCTGAAGAAAAAAAAAATCAAAGTCTGCTTTTTCTTTTCGGGCTAAAAGCTGACATGTTGTACTTATTTCTGTGTCTGTAGTGCCATCCCAGTCTTAGATATTGCCCATTTGGCAATTAATTAATCTTGTGACAAGGTGAAAATATAAATGTTTGAAAAAGCAATATTATAACTTCTCTGAAAGTCAACTTCAGATAAATTTGAGGTGCGGTAATACATTAAAAATAAAATACTCTTGACTTTTCCAGGTTTTATATCAAAATTAAGATTTTCCCTAACTTTTTTTTAGTAGTTATCATTTCTTTTGACATTTCTGGACTCTCCAGGTTTTCCAAACACATATGAACTTTGTTAAACTGCATGAAGCCACAAAAAAGTAGGGTAAAACTGCATATCTTATTAGTTTCTTCTTGAAGCCAAAATGTAATGCAATTTTGCATACATATTCAGCACTTATCCTTATTTATTTATATAATAATATTTTTAAATATATGATTAGTTCATCACATTTTTATTAATATAGGATTGTTTATAAAAAGTGAAATCATTAGTGGGTTCATGGAAAAAATACCTGAAATTTTAGTGAGAAAATGTTTTTGTATGGAGAGAGGAGGGAGAGAACATATAATTTATTACAAGGAGGTCAAATTATGAATTTTAATTATGTTTAGCAACCATACGAAATTGATATTTTAGTCTTATTTTATGAATTTAACTATCAGAAAAACCAGAATTTCTGTATTGAAAATGAAAAAAATACCTGAACACAATCACCACCCCTGCAACAATAGAAAGCAATACCTGCGAGTGCTATGGCTCCCTTTTGAATGCTTCCGATTACTAGCTTTATTAGAAAGTAAAAATTCATTTAAAGGAATTTTTCTCTGAAATCAATAACATTTGCATGTTTTTTAAGTATAGGTGCGTTGAAGGTTTCTGGCTTTTTCCTCTACAAAAATTTCTAAGATGGGTCCCTTTTCAGAAAAATGCAATTCTAAATTTACTGTGATTTTTATGTTTCCTCTGATAATTATTTTTACATGGAGCTCCTGAATTGCAAGAGCCCTATGGCTACCACTGTAAGATATATCTATAATTGTTTAAGACATGCATGTATCGCTATCACTACTACAGTTAGGTAATATTACAGATTTTGAGTCATGAATATTGACGCCCTTCAATATTAGCCATCAGCTGAGGTTCACCCCTGTGTACTGAAAGGTGAATGGGCAGCCCTGCTGTATATAAGAGATTAAAAATAGTTTCAACATTCTTCTTACGTCTACATTTTTACACTACAGTTGAATCTCCTTAATGTGAATACCCTTAACCCATTTAGAGCAAAGTCTCTCATTTTGTGGGTACCTTCAATTATAATTTTTTTTTTCCCCACTGATATTAAGATATACACAAAGTTTTTTTTTTGTATCTTAAAAAGGTACAAAGTACACCGTGAATTTTTTCAGGGCAACTTTAAAATTTCTTTATTTTAGAATTTTGTAAATATGTTCAAAATTGACAAATTCAACTAACATTAGTAAAACAAAAAATAATAAAATTTTGAAAAAAATATTTATGAGAGTAACTTGTTTACGAAAAATGAATAGCAATAACATTGTAAGTGTTGCATTTCAGGTAGAAATCAAATGAAATATTTTAACACTGATCTCTAAGCATTTATTTTGAAAGGTCCCACAATGGGTGACTTCTGACTACACAGTGAGACTCTTTTTATTGGGGCAATTCTAAAGGCTGCAATCTTCTTTTCATATGGAATTCAATAAGAAAACAGGGATTCACAGATATAAAAAGGTTTATTTGTGCGACAACAATTTAGTTTATAAATTGGAAAAATTAGAAAGAAAAATCAGGTTTTATTGAGCTTTTTTTGCTAAAAACTGGAACGATTTGAAATTTCCCCCCCCCCCCTCCCCCAGAGTGCTTAAGTATTGATGAAGAAATGATTCCTTACACAGGCAGACATTCAGGAAAAATGTATATAAGAGCAGGGGGTGCAGCAAATAGTTTAAAAATTTTAGGGATTAGACAATGATATTTTAGGGCTAATTTATGTCCACCATCCACGGCGAACTTTCAAAGCACTTGTATTACATAACACAAGTAATTTAATTTAAGAAACACAGCAAATAAATTCTTATAAAATTCTTAGTTAAAATTTTTTGTCATATTCAAAATTTTAAATAAATATTCAAATGTTCTAAAAATGTCTCAAATACAGAGCAAATAATAACAACAAAGTAAAGAAATGGTGCTGCCTTAATTTTTCTATATCTAACAGCTTTATAAGATATTTCTTTAATAAATCTTATACGATTTCTTGCAATCTTGTTTGGTATTTTCACAAAACACTTTTTTTAAATACTTGAATTTTGTATATTTGAATGAAAAACAAAATTATTTAAATTTGGCTGAGGCTAAATGTATTCCTTGCTAAATTTTTAGCATCTCAAAGGCATAGCTAAATGAAACACAAAGAATATTCAATTGTTTAAAAATAAATAAAATGATGTATTGTATCATAGATAATAAATTTCGATTTTATTTAGTTTCACATTTAATTTTCTTCTTTAAAATCTGGGCATTCTCCATTTCAATCTCTGAGTTTTTCTTCTTTTTCCATGTATACTGCTGATAAGCTTTATGTGAATTCTTAATATCATTTAACAGGGAAGTTGAAGTAGGTACTTTACTCATACTTCTATAATTTTTAACAGCATCTTTCACAAATATCAAACTTTTTATAGTATGTTCATTGAAACCCCCTTTTAGCATACAATTGTTTATAGAAAATCTCCTCTCAGGATTAGCATTACCATGAGGTAAAACAAGTGCAGTTTTAATTAAACTCAAAAGTTACGATACTTTGTTTCTTTGTTGTTGTTTACCACTTACTTTTGAGCAACCAATGAAAATGTCTAACAAGAATCAGCTTTGACGATCACGATACAAGGGAAAACTAACTTTGTTTATCAGTCATTTGTAAACGGAAATAGTTATCAGAAGCAAATTTTAGGGAAACAAGAAAAAATTTAGTAGAATTTTAGGGCTATAAGAAAATTTTAGGAATTGTAGGAATTATAGGGCGAATGCGATCCCTGTAAGAAGGGAAAACTATAAAATTTGATTATGAATTATGGGTCCTTGCTTCTTTACAAGGATATCCACTCAATTTGAAAGTTTATGTAGAAAAAGAAAATGCTGAAAATAATATGCCCCTTGGAACAAGTTATTCCAGATTTGATTGAATGCATTGAAAATTCTAGAAAATAAAGTTTATAAACTTGTTTTAATTAGAAGAAATGAGATACAGAGAATTTCAGATTGTATTCATCAATTTTGATTGGATTTCAATTAGTTTCCAAAACAAAGTAAAAGTTTGTAGCAAACTTAAGTATCTTAACATCTGTTTATATGTGTAACAAACAAACTGTAAATCTGTAATATTTGCTCCAAATTTATTCTCAAATGATAATGTCAGTCTAATGACAATGAATAAAGATTTGTTAAAGCTTTTTTTTGTGTGTGTGTGTGTGTGTATGCAATTCTGCCTGTAATTTGAAATTGATGGAAGGGAAAAAAATTTTTTAATAATGTAAATTAAATTGTCCAGCATGCTTAAATTATGAAACCTCCTTGCATCATCAATATTATTGTCATTTCATTTATCAAATGAGAATATATATCTGGGAGATGAAGGTTAATACTCAGTCTTTAATTTTATATTTCAAACATGCCCCATGACTGTAAAAGTTTGAGAACTCCAGCTCTAGCATATTCTCATAATAAAAAGAAATGTCTCTCGGTTTAGTATTTAATAAGCATGTGAAAAAATACAATGGAATACAATTACTCAGTGTTTTATTTATATAAAACTTTGGACATTTATTATTGAATTGTTGGTAGTTTTTTGCCTGGCAGGAAAACCTGCTTGTGGGAAGCAGTAAAGAAATGAAAGTTCATAGGACATCATCAAATCCAGTGATTAGACTTCATGCAGAAAATTAAAAACACTAGTACTATAGAGGATAGATAGTAATAGCAAAAATGAATTTGTATCACTTTTACATTATTTGTACCTGACATTGGTGAAAAAAGTAAGTGGGCAGGAAATCCTGCAAGGAGATTAAATGGGTTAAAAACCTCGATAATTGCTTTGAACATTTTTCCTTCTGCTTTTTAAATACTGAATCTTTAGTTGAACATAGAAAAAGAATATACAGTAGAATCTCCAAAATCCGCATAGCTTGGGACCAGAGGCTGTGCGGATTTTAGAGTTTTGCAGATTCTACATTAAATGATTTTTTTTTCCAACTTACCTGTGTCTATTTAGAAGAAGATGTAATAATTCAATTTAAACAAATCAAAACTTAATACCTTTAATTTACCTGCAGATTATTATTTTAAAATACAAAATTATTTTTTATTACAACTTTTGAACATTTCTAGTATAGTTTTTTGCTTCAGAACTTTCCCTTTTTCTTGATGAAGTTTTTTTTGGGGGGGATCCTGTAAACAGTCATTATTTCTTGTTGGTCTATGCAACTCTGCTGCTCCAAGAACTTCAAAAAATTTTTACAAAAATACAAACCTTCTTCAAACTTTATTTTTTTTTTCTTCAGAGTCATTGTCAGATTCAGATTTACTGTTTTCTGGTGGGTTAATAACTGAAGAAATAATTTCTTCATCTGCAAAATAGTTTACTAAAACTTCATCTGTGTGGTTCATCCATTCCATTTTTCATCTTTTTTAAAAAACTCTTGTGAAGCAGGGCTTTTGCATATTTCATCAATTCAGAAGCTTTAGCTTGTTGCAATGTTAATGGAAAACCTGAAAAATCTTTTTTTTCATCCTCATTTTCAATAAATAATGATCCTGGCCATATTTTATGCCATGCATTGATCAAGGTATCTTTTGTAATAGAAGCCCATGCTTCATCAATTAAATAAATACAGTATTTTATGGTGAACATTTTTGTGTGTTCTTCTATTGTTTCAAATGGCGAATCAGCATTAATAAGTTGTTTCAAAAATTTTTATTTATAGTGGCATTTTACACTATGGATAATACCCTGATCCATAGGCTGAATTAACGAGGTAGTGTTTGGGGGGGGGGGGGGCAAAAACATTGTAATAATATTATCTGAAATACCATTTAATTCAGAATGAGTAGCACAGTTGTCCATCAGTAAAATAATTTTACAATTTTCTGGCAACCCCATACCCCATATTTTTTTTCAGGTGTTTTAAGATAAGGTGAAAAGAATTGTTGGCCATTTATAATATAAACAGTGTAATATCTAGTGCCATTATAAACATTATTATTTATTCAAATGAATTTATGTTAAAAATAATTTTATTATAATAAAAGATTATAAAGATTACTTCTTAACTGCAAATTTGCAACGCATGCGGATTTTGGAGTTTTGTGGATATTAGAAGTGCGGATTTTAGAGACTCTACAAATCAATAAAAGTTTAGTTTTTCACTTCACTTCTCTACAAAATATTCATTGTCTACTAAATCTCAAGTATGCTAAAAGCAGCAAATATTATTCACACTCATTATATGCAGTACTTTAAGTTTCTATGCATACCGCAAGTAGTATGATAATTGGTAAGTGAGTATTAAATCAACAATTTGTGAAAATACTTATGTCAGAATCTATACAAGTTTAATGTGTTACCTTTTGAATGTTGTGTATTAATATTCCTCATTACACAAGTGAAATTACAACTGAAGAGCTCTAATCACTCTTCTGAGGTACAAGAGAATATCACTCAAATAGAAATCAGTTAATATGTGTAGAAAGTAACTTTCAAATTAAAAAGTGATCCAATATACATTTGATTTTAGAGTTTTCGCCTTCAGTTACATGCAACAGCTTTTCTGTTGTATTAAATTAAGTTTTTAAGTATATAACTAGAAGCAGTATAATCAGGAAGTGAGCAACATCAAAATCAAAGATTTTAAAAATTATATATCTTAGAAGGTATACAAGGGAAAGAATTTAAATTTAGAATGTTGTGTAATAACAATTTTAACCCAAAATTTACTTTTTTTACCAATATAAGTTGTGATAAAATGTATTTTCAGCTAACTAAATTTTTCCTGATTCTGAAGATATAGAATAGAATTGCTCACACTGATACTTAACAGAAAAGGTAGTTTTCCTGAAATTGAATAACAATTACATTTTATAATTTAATATGGAGCAATTAGGAAACAATGCATGCAAATTAGTTTTGATTACCCAAATGCAAAATCAAATTACTATTATTTATTCAACCTAATTATCCTTTTAAAATACTGTTTCATATATTTAAAATTATCAACATAAATTAACTTAACTGAATTTGTTAGAAAATGTTTTTCAGCCTACTGTATAGGGCCTTAATTAAACAATTTCTTTTAATGAATTATGATGGTTATTATTTCAACACTTAACTTTTCTGTAAATCCTTAATCTTGAAACTTTCCTATCCATATGAAGTCTAAAATTTCTTGCATTATTAAAACTTAATATAGTACAATATCATGCATGTAGTGAATCAGTAGTATAGAGTATAAATTTTCTCTGTTAAAAGAAGCTGTTTAGTTAATATTAAAAAGAAAAAAAAATTATCTTATGAAGATAAGGATTTTTTTTTTTTTTTTTTTGGGGGGGGGGGGGTAAAAATAACAAACATTTTATTACCAGGCATAAAGGTGAACAAAAAAAATAGGAGTAGGGGCTAAAATTTTTCCACTTCCACAGTGGTGAATTCTTATAATTTAGTCACATTTTGATGAAAATGTATAAAATAATGAAGAAGATGGTGAAAGACAGTTTGTTAAAAGGTGGTAAAGTCCAAATATACTTGATGAATTTATGTAAAAAATAGGGTAGTAAATCTTTCATGCCAAAATTTTACTCTGAATTGTTTATTTTCAGATTTTTTCCTCCTTTTTAGAAAAAATGAAAAGGTTTTATTCTCTATGCTAGGTTCTTTCATATCAATTTTGTCTTTGTCCCAGCAATACATTTTCACTACATGTATCAACAAGTATTTAGATATGAATGAGCCAAAATTCCCGCTCCAAAAAGAACCTTATGCAATTTTTTTTTTTTTTTACAACTTCATTCATTATGTCGATGTATGATTTCCAAATGTTCATAACGTAACCTGATCTATCAAGGACAGAAACTAAGAGTTTGAGGCTGAAGTAGATAAAATGTTTGAGACTTAAATTTCCCTAACTTTGGGAAGCTTTAAAATTTGTGTGTTAATTAACATTTAATTTTTTTTTAAACTTTTCATACATTAGAATCTAAGAACTGTGTTTAAGATTTAAAGGGATTTTTTGTTGTTTTTGATAACTGCTTGCTTTTTTTTCTCATGCTCATTTATTTTATTAGTGCTTAAAAGTCACATGTATATATATTTTTTAACATATACATAAAAATTTGCATATACTATACTCTATGAAGTTCATTGAATTTGCGTAAAGTAGTTAATGTGCATTTCATTTTAGTTTGTGAACTTAAGTTTAATTAATGAACAAACCTTTTGTTATGATGTGAACCTGTGTAAATTACTCTCAATAACACTCATTAAAGGAAACATATTAGATGTCTCAAACGTAAACAGATCTATTCAACTGTTGAATGTTGTATGAAATAAATAACAAGATCAAACACAAGAAAAGGAAATAGAAACTGTTTATGAAAAGAAATGTAAAAATGTACAAATGGAAAATCATTAAAGTAAAATATAAAATAGATCTACACTTATTTACAAATTGTTATCTTTCAATAACTAAGAACAGCAAAACTTCACACCCGTAATTGTCAGGTACCTGGAAATAAAATGAAGAAATAAAAAGTTCATATGACATGTAATTTTCAACTTATTAGACATTAAGAAAAAATATAAAATATATATATAAAGAGAATCCCAACCTATGCAAGGCTGCCATTCCAAAAATTATTCAAAATAGTTGCTTTAGTAGCCTTTGAAGCCAAAAATAGTAGCAAAATTAGTCGCATATCATGGCTGATTTAGTAGCAAAATAGTTGCATATAAAGTATTAACCAAAATAGTCACAGTGATCTTAATGATTTCTCTTTTACAAATTTTCTGACTATTCCTCGATCTTTCCATAAAAATGAGTAAGTTTTTCTGACTACAACAATACAACATTTTATATACAACCTGCACAAATTCAGTACTGTTTTTACATATCATCTAATTAGTATGTAGCAAAATTGTTAAAAGTAAATCCATTCTAGTTTTCATGACATTTGAGTTTAGTTTGCTGCAACTTTTGGATCAACACTTGATCAACTCTTGTTAGTTGCAGATATGCAATAGTGATATTTCCAGCATTTCATTTTTACTTAATGAACTTCAAGAAATCTTTCTTGGAACTTTTCCTAAACTGCAGATTTAAGGAATTTTAAAGAGTTTGAAACTACAGTATAAGACAAGTTTTTATTTTACGTGTATATTTGCTTCCTTTGAAATGACATTTTTTGTAGAATACCACAACATAGTTGGCGTCATTTGAAAAATTATTTACAAATGAAAATTTTCAGGGTGGAGGGAATCTAGGTCATTGATATTTATCATTATTACAAAGTATCAAATACAGCAAAAAAAATTTTTTATAAAATTAGAATTTTAAAAAGTTTTAAATTGGAGAAAACAGAAATTAGGCATGAAGGTATTTTAGATGATTGATTAATTATTTATTGTTACTAGAAAGCAATGAATATGACAGATTTTTTTAAAATAAATAGTTTTAAATATTTTAAGCCCATATTATAACACAATTAGGTGTGACTTTTCTCTAAATAAATATTTTAAACCTCTTTCTACACTGGAGGGGGGAAGGGGGAGAAATGTAAATTCGAGAGGGAGAGGTGGATGATTATTTTTTTTTATGTAATGTATTATTAGTTAACAACAAATAGGGCAGAATTATTTTTCTTAAAATAAAGTTTTGAAAGATTTAAAAATCCACACGCTGGAGGGGTTGGACAAAGGGGAGAACCAAAAATTTGGGAAGGAAGGGGTAAGTTTATAAGCCTGATTATTTATTTATTGGACTAGAGAGCAACAAGTAGGACAGGAGAATTTTTTAAATATAAAAATACAGATTTTAAATTTCCTTGTATGCTGTGTGGGGGGAGAAGAGTAAATTTTGAATGAAGGGGGGGGGGGGGAATTTAGATGATCGTTATTTATTGTTATTAGAAGCAGTGATCAATAAGTAGGGCAGATGTGTTTTCTTAAAAAAGAGAGAGATTAAAACAATTTGAAATGCAGCATGAGGGTGAGAGGGCTGGGGGGTGGGTGAAGGGGCAAAGGAGGAAGCAGAAAATTTTTAATGGAGGAGGTTATTTAGATGATTTATTTATTTATTGTTATTAGTGAGCAACAAATAGGGCACTTTTTTTTTTTCGTTTGAGAAATAGAATTTTAAATGATTTAAAACTACATATACTGGGGGATCAAAGGATAATAATTGCTTACTGTTATTATGCAGCAGCAATTAGAACAGTTAAGAGAAAAATGAGTGAAATTGACTCTTGGTCAAGAAAAGTGCTGTTTGATGGTGGTATCGAACATCTGGAAAAATTGTACTGGAATGGTATAAAAAGTTTATTGTTGTTTGATATTTCCTGCAACATGTATTTGAAAAAGCTAGAATAAAAATTTCAAAAAGTCTCCTTTTTCATAAAATAGTTGCCTATTTGTCAGAAATAGTTGCTTTTCAAGCCTTTTTTGCTTAAAAAAGTTGCCTTAGTCTCCTGAAGCTGAAAATAGTAGCAAAAAGTAGCATTTTAGTAGCAAATGGCAGGCCTGTAATGCTTCATGAAATCATACTAAGGACTCTGCAGCCACTCAGGTAAAATAAAAACTGAAACCACAGATGCCTCAAACATGCTATGTTATGGACCTTAGTGTTGCTCTCACAAACATAAGATTTATCACAGCATGAAAAGTTTGATTTATTTAACTTAGCAAGAAAGTATACGTAAGGTGAAGTTTTGACACTCATGTTGTGAGAATACACTCAGTATTATTGTAAAATTCAACTTTTAATATGTAATTTCATGGTATATACATTAAATTGATTAGATATATCTTTCCTTTACATTCCTTTACTACTCTCTTCCTCCACTCTCTAACATTATTTCTAAACACCTTAAGAAGGTTCATTATAGAAATTAAATTTAAAAAGAAATCTGCAAATCAAAAAAGTATAAAAGGGTAAATCACTGATTTAGAGATTTGCTAAAATAAAATATTACTCTAATCTAAGATACACTTTAATTTTTAGCCATCAGGGATGTACTACAGTGCATCATTTAAGCAAAAAATTGGAGAAGGGATGCATAAAAAAATTTTATGGGTCCTTCAGCATACATAATTTTTCTCTAGAAATACTGCAAAAGAGGCAGATTTTGTATTAAATACATTAAATGTGTCATTTCTAAACGACCCACTTGTTTGGGACAAAATTCGTAATTTGTTTCTGTGATCTTTTGACAAAATTCAAAATATTTTTCCTCTGTCATTTATTGAAATTCACGATTTTTTTTTTTCTGCAATCTTTTGACAAAATTTGTGATTTTGTTTCCAATGACCAATTGAAGAAAATCAAACTTGTTTCTGAGATCTTTGACGAAATTCACAATATTTTTCAACGATAGTTAGCAGAAAATCACAATTTTTTTTCACGACCGATTCACAAATTGATTTTGCGAAATTCCGCAAAAAGAATTTTTAAAACCTTGGACTTTTAAAACATGCAGTTGGCAGTGATTTCACTCATTCATTGCAGGGGAGATTTTCTATTTTTGGCATTTTAATAAACTTAAGTAAGTTTTCAAAAACAATTTTCAAAATTTCATTTTTGGTGCAAATTGGTGCAGAATCGTCAAATTTTCATGTTTTTGTAGCCGATTGAAGCAGATTTTTAAAATTGGTGCAATTTTCCCTCCCTGCACAAGTGAGTCTTTCTTTCAGAAATAAGTCATATTTGATGTATTTAATAGAAAATAGGACTTGTGTTCTTTCATTGTAAAAATTATGCATCCATCCTGAAGGACCCATTACAACTTTTTTTATGCATTCCTCCATTGTTTTGCTTAAATGATGTGCTCCAATAGCACATCCCTAACATCATTGTGTGTAGTTTGACAGTCAGAGTTTCCCAATGTACACCATACATAATAAAAAGAGCAAATTCCTGTTTTAAGAAGTCCATTTATGCATACATCAAGCAATTAAATTGAGAAGCCATTTCTCTGGAACAGCAGCTATAAAATCAGTTCTGTTTTCTGTATGCCTGATTTTTCTGCAACAAATTGACAAAATTCGCAATTTGTTTCAGAGTTCTTTTAACAAAATTAGAAATATTTTTCCTTGATCGTTTATTGAAATTAGAGATTTTTTTTATTGCAATCTTTTGACGAAATTTGTGATTTTTTTTTTTTCCGACAACCAATTGAAGAAAATTGCTATTTGTTTCTGAAATCTGACGAAATTTACAATTTTTACGATTGCATATCTCTAGCCCTTTGTATGAAAACAACACAAGCAGGAAAGTGGATGTGAACTGCAGCCTAACCACATCTTGTCATCAAAATCACCTTTTTAAGCCAATTTTTTTTTCCAAATCATCCATCATCTAGTCGTTTTGTTTAAACTTCCATTTGGATGTTTTCAGGAAAAGTTTTCTTTATTCGTAAAAGTTTTTCTTTTGAAAATAACATACAATGGTAACTTGTTCCCAATGACAGTAATGGAAAGCAGGACCATCATTTAAACCACATTACCAGTTATCAATAGAACTTTCTTTTCACAATATTTTTTTACAATACAGTCTGATGACATCTGAAAGCAACAGAATGGTGCTTAGTCAGCATTCCCTATCTGGCTTAACACATGATTTCTTATATATGACGAACTTTGAAACACAATAACTTTTCTTCAAAGTCAAATAATGTTATGTAAAATATTGAATTATGTCACTGCAGATAAATTCCTTTTGTTTTCACAAAAACTGCCTGCATCTGAAACAATGAAGGATAAATAAACCTTCGCTATACTCCACATACTCTGATTTTATAGTATTAAGAGTTTTCATATTTGATTGCAAGACAGACTCAGTTAAACAGATTTGGTATCGAAGAAAAACCTTAAATTAGAGTGAATACAGTATATTTAATTGTGTAACATAAAATAATAGGTTTTTGGTCAGAAATTATATAGATATCCATCCATTCAGTCAGTCATTAACTTTAACGTTACTGAAAATTTTCTTAAATAGTATTTTTGAAACAAGATAAAAATTAGATCAAATCAATCTTAATTTGAAATTATAAAGAGGAACTTTTAATTAAAAAATGCATTTTAACCGAATATATTATGACAAGCTCTTGTGCATTAAAAAATAAAATGATAAACATTTTGTGCTAGTAAAATTAGAGATACTACAGATTATGTAAATAAATATTCCCAAGTAAAATAACAATGTTGCAACAACAGATAAATTGAATAAAGTACATCATAATTTTTGCATCATAACGTACGGCTTTTATTAATTGGACTATGGCACACTCTCTATTCTCTAAGTGAACATTAATTCATAACAATTAAAATAGTTATCATTCAATCTTTTTTAAAAAAAAGGATGAAAAGACTACTCTGCCTCATTCCACATGAACCCTTTGCAGTGCACAGTAATATAACTTCTCTTTTTACATAAAATAACACATTAAACTTAATAATTGGTCCCTAGATATACTTAAAATAGATTTTTTAAAAAATTAGCACCACTTCTTGTTGAGCGGGATGGACAGTCCTATTCTTTTAGGGAGTCTGTACCAAACCTGCCCAATGTAGGAATGTTAGGAAGAGAAAACTATTCTTACATTCATAGGTTTCAATTCTCATAAAAAATGATCAAATCCACAATTTTCCTTGCAAAATTATGGATTTGGTAATTTTTTTTACATGATTAAAAAAAAAAAGTTCTTAAAAACAAAAACAGCTACAATTTTTCCAAAATGAATATTTGATTCAGAGGCTGTCGCTGTTACATTAAAATTATATTTTTATAATATTAAATTGTTTTGCTGATAACTGTTATTTGAAGCTAAATGATGGACTTTTAATAGATGACCTTTTAAGTATTCATTAAATTTAGCAATGAAAAAAAAAAAGTAAGATAAGAAATGTATAAATATTATATTTCAACTGTGCATTTAAATCTAACAGAATTTTCTAAATAAGATATGCATGATTTCTCAAGAAGAGAAAATGTAACTTACATAAATTAATTCTTGCAGCCTTCTGTATTTGCTGTTTCTGGAGCGGTCATCTGGAAATAAATATTTGTATTAACTACTAATAGTGAATTCATTTTTTTACACTGATACAAAAACATAACCATATAGAGTGTGTACAGTCTGCCTACAATAACTTGGATGACGACCTTGAAAGAGTTTGTGGTGCTATGGGGAAATAAAATTGCTAACAAACACACATTCTGCAGGAAATCTTATTTAATTAAAAAGTGGATTCTGTTAGTTTCTAGCAGTGATTGTCACCTTAATTAACAAAAAATGCATCTACAAATTTCCTTTACTCTAAATACTATAACAGATTTGAAAAAAATCATCTTTCAGGCTTTTATTACACTAAAATAGTACAGTAAATCTGCAACCCTAAAATCCACAAATGCCTAACATATGCACATCATTGCAGATGTAAACAGTGAAACTTACAGTTGAGATGTAGGGGAAAATTTGAGATTTTTATATCATTCTGTAAACATTTTAATATGTAATTCTGGTTAAAATGACTAACTCATGCTTTCTCATTAAGGAAGTATAAATTTATTTAATTCCGAAAAAATTAAGATAGCGCTGATATCAGAGGCGATCGTGATTTTTTTACTAAATACATTTATTTATTAATAAAGCTTTCTTTGTTATTAAGTCTGGCTAAACATGAAATAAAACTTCCGTTATTTTAATATTTTGATGTAAATTAATGTACCTTTATAAGAAAGGTTTCATTGAATAATTAAAGAAAAATTTATCTTATTAAATGCATATTTAGTTAAGTATTAATTATTTACTTGACCTTTACTTTTAACATTAATAATTTTTTAAATTTTCTTAGTTTATTTTATTATTTTACTAAATTATTTTAATATTTTAATTTATTGTAAGCAACCATAAATTTGAGTGGATTATCACATTCAAATTACTGTTTAAAAAATGTAAACAAAACAGTTACCAGAAATACACAAAAATCTGCACAACCTCTGGTTCTAAGCTATGTAGATCTGAGTAAATCTTTATTGTATTTATATTATTCCGCTAATTTTTAGATTTCAATTGAAAATTTATATATCTTTTACAAATGACAATTTTTTTTTGTTATGTGTTTTTTTTCCTCTTCCATAAAACAACAATCCTTTAATTGAAAATACATTTTCTAAACCATTCATAAAGTAGACATTAGAAAAATGTGACTAACAAGAATTTCCTGGAAGCAGCTTACAAAACTGCACAAATCTATATATACCCAAAAACTTATAAAAAAAAAGTAGTGAAGTAACTATTAACTAACATAGTTTTTTTTACCACTATTTAATCTTAAACATTAAGCATAAAATTTTACAAAAAATAAAAATAATTAAAAAGGAAGTTAAAAATTTCTCACTTTTGGATCGCCATTTAAGACACTGGTCAATTTAATTCTTTTTGTACTATCTTCAGAGGCTCCTTCATCAGGTTTCTGTAAAGAAAAAACATGTATAAATATATCATACATATGCAAATACACATAAATATATCAAATAATAGACCATTCAATACCTTTCTTTTTAAAAGATGTGTAATATTTGTGACAGGTTTACTAACAGTACTCGTTTCATCTTTTTCTTTAAGAGGAGACGAGACCTAAAATGAAATAGAAACAAATTCAATCAGAGTGTCTACTACAAATAATGCAATGATCAATTTATGTTATATCAAAAACATAATAAATATAAAAATTGTATGAATGATCAAGTATTACTTCTTTAGTGTTAACAGGTGTAACAAAGAAACTAAATACAATATTTAAGTTGCTCTGAACTGAGAAAACAGTTAAAACTGTATAAATCAAGAAAATTTAGCAACAGATCCCAATCAAATACGAGGATCATAAATGGCAGATTTGTGGTGACTTGAAAGTAATTGCTTTACTCCTGGGAATGCAATTAGGCTATATCAAGTACTGTTGTTTTCTGTGTTTGTGGGGTAGTCGAGATAGAAACTCTCACTACATAAAAGATAAATGGCCTTGAAGAAATGTAAATGCCAGGGAGAGAAATGTCCAAAATCAGCCTCTAGTTGATCCAAAAAACATTCTGCTTCCACCCCTGCACATTAAGCTGGGATTAATGAAGAACTTCGTGAAAGCCATGAACAAGGATGGAGAGGCTTTCCAGTACCTTAGAGTGAAATTTCCAAGACTGAGTGAATAAAAGGTGAAAGAGGGAATCTTCGTGGGCCCTCAAATATGCACAATAATGAAGGACCCTGCTTTTGATGAAGTTTTGGAAGGGAAAGAGAAAGCAGCCTGGGAAGCCTTCAAAGGTGTGGTACGAGGATTTCTATGCAACAGAAAAGGCGAGAACAACCAACAGTTGGTGAAAGAACTCCTACAAAAGTACCATGATCTTGGATGCAACACGTCTCTCAAACTTCATTTCCTCCACTCCCATCTTGATTTTTTCCCTAAAAACTGTGGAGCTGTAAGCGATAAACACGGTGAAAGGTTTCACAAAGATATCTCTGTAATGGAATGCAGATATCAAGGTCGTTGGGATGAGTCAATGCTGGCTGACTACTGTTGGACTGTTACAAGAGATGCTCCGGCATTGACAAACAAGAGGCAATTCAAAAGGAAACGTTTGCAAGAATAGGCTAAAAACAACCACTGCTTTCTGAAAAATGAACATTGTTTAATGAAACATGCCTATTGTATTGTATTTATTACATAGGCATTTTTTTCTTCTTCAATTTGCTTTTAAATCGATGTGTGGGATGTTGTGTGTCTTTCTAAAGGTGAAAATAAGGAATTTCGCTTAGTAGCCACTGGCCGGTAGGTTGATTTTTTTAGTAGCCAATTACTGGCTAATGAGAATAATTTCTTTAGTAGCCAGTAGGTACATTTATGTCACTGAATATATATTTTTTTATAAATACAATGACTTTACAGTAAAAAAGTAATATATGTATTAAATAAAAATATTTTAATTTATATTGTTTTGAATAAACTTGCGATATTAATTTCCAATCTATTTTAAATTTTAAAAGAAGTTAACAGCATAGTTCTACACAACATACCTATGTAGCTAACTACATAAGTACCTTTAAAAAAAAAAAAAATTATTTGTCTAGAATTAAGGTCTGACAATAATAAAATAGGTATGTTTATGCACTAAATAATAACCCGCAACATGATATGCATTACACATGCACAACCTGTGGCCAGCAGGCCAAAATCTCCACAAATTGAGGAATTGTATTTTGGCAATTAGTTTCGGAAGAAATTGCAAATATCGTCATTCGAGAGTGTAAAAATCCTGAATTTTGTGGATAGTGCGTGTAAAATCATGAATTTCGTCGATCGAATGCATAAAAATCCTGAATTTCGT
Organism: Maratus michaelseni; assembly: GCA_963931845.1. NCBI lineage: Eukaryota > Metazoa > Arthropoda > Arachnida > Araneae > Salticidae > Maratus > Maratus michaelseni. The sequence goes on from OZ007597.1 coordinate 165,198,114, forward strand.
CGATCGAATGCATAAAAATCCTGAATTTCGCCGTTCGAATGCATAAAAATCCTGAATTTCGCCGTTCGAATGCATAAAAATCCTGAATTTCGCCGTTCGAATGCATAAAAATCCTGAATTTCGCCATTCGAATGCATAAAAATCCTGAATTTCGCCGTTCGAATGCATAAAAATCCTGAATTTCGCCGATCAAATGCATAAAAATCCTGAATTTCGCCGATCAAATGCATAAAAATCCTAAATTTCGCCAATCAAATGCATAAAAATCCTAAATTTCGCCAATCAAATGCATAAAAATCATGAATTTCGCCGATCAAATAATTTCGCCGATCAAATGCATAAAAATCATGAATTTTGCCGATCAAATGCATAAAAATCATGAATTTCGCCGTTCGAATGCATAAAAATCCTGAATTTCGCCGATCAAATGCATAAAAATCCTGAATTTCGCCGATCAAATGCATAAAAATCCTGAATTTCGCCAATCAAATGCATAAAAATCCTAAATTTCGCCAATCAAATGCATAAAAATCATGAATTTCGCCGATCAAATAATTTCGCCGATCAAATGCATAAAAATCATGAATTTCGCCGATCAAATGCATAAAAATCATGAATTTCGCCGATCAAATGCATAAAACTCAAATTTTATTGACCGACTGCATAAAAATCACGAGGTTCGTTGATCAGTGGGTAAAAATCATGTATTTCGTTGATCGGCGCGTAAAAATCGTGAATTTTATCGATCAGCGGGTAAAAAAGTTTTTCGTCGATCGGCTAAGTGAAAATCAAATTTCATCATTCGGGGTGGAAAAATCCTGAATTTCGTCGATTGAATGCGTGAAAATCATGAATTTCATCGATCGGGTGCAGAAAACTAATGAATTTTGTCGATCAGCTACGTAAAATAAAATTTCGACATTCAGGATGTAAAAATCCTGAATTTCGACATTCAGGATGTAAAAATCCTGAATTTCGACATTCAGGATGTAAAAATCCTGAATTTCGTCGATCGAACGCGAAAAAATAATGAATTTCGTCGATCGAAAGTGTAAAAATAATGAATTTCGTCGATCGGGCACAGAAAAATAATGAATTTTGTCGATCAGCTAAGTAAAAATCAAATTTTGTCATTCGGCAGTGTAAAAATCCTGAATTTTGTCGATCGGCTCTGTAAAAATTGTGAATTTTATCGACCGAGCGTGTAAAAATTGTGAATTTTATCGACCGAGCATGTAAAAATTGTGAATTTTATTGACTGAGCGTGTAAAAATCGTGAATTTTATCGACTGAGCATGTAAAAATCGTGAATTTCGTCGATTTTGCATGGAAAATCATAAATTTCGAACGGGCATGTAAAAGCCATAAATTTCTTCAAACGGGCGCATAAAAATTATTAATTTCGTCGAACGAACGCTGAAAAATCTTGAAATTTAGGGAAAAATGGTAATTGGGAAATCCTGCATTTGGCCAATTCTTTCCACATTTTTAATCGCCAGTTTTTAAAAATTAATCGACAAGTGGCGACTGGCGAGTGCTTATTTTCACCTTTATGTCTTTCTCCAGTGGGCTGTATTGTATCTTAAAAACAAGAGCTAAAAAAAAATTTCATTTACATATTCGTTTTTTTTTTTAAACCCAAAATTAGTAAGAATTGACTATCTAGAACCAGGAAACTGACAAAAATATTTTTTTTGTTGGGTAGTGCTATTCGTTATATTTGTGGGTATGGGGAAGGAGGGGATTAACGCCTTGCTCTGAGATATTTATTATCTCGGGCCCGGGCAACACCGGGTGGGTAGCTAGTTAATAAAATAAAGTTTCGCTCTGTGTGTGTGTTTGTCTGCGATGGCTAGCAAAATCTAGCCCACCTAGAAGTCTGAAAGTTTAGGTGTGGATAGTCCAAGGTCTGGTCATGTGCACCTGAGTCTCAGAATTTTAATATTTTGATAATTACCCAAGATATTAGATTCTCATTAACCATCGTTTCTAAAATACAATCTTTTTCTGAAAATGGTGCAAAAGAAATGTGAAACCGTAAAATGAGGTGCGTGTTGGGAGAGGGAAGAAAGATTTTAGGTTTACTGGAAAAATGTTGGGTTATCACAATGATTTTTAACTACGCCGTTTCGACACATGTCGAAATAACAGAAACTATTAGGTTTTTCGACACGAAAATTTGCAGATCTATATAAACAAAGAATCGCAAATTCAAACAATTCCATCCACAACTATATAAATACATACATATCTACAAAAATATTAATTAGAAATGTTTAATTTATCGAGCAATTTAATCTTGCAATGAACAACCGTTTGATAAAAATTTGCGCCGCAGCAAGTGTCTGGATAATGAATCCACAAAGAAAGAGGTACTAAGAGATTTTTTAGGTTACTCAAATTAACAATTCTAATTAAGCTACGATTTTAAAATTAACACCTTTCGAATCCTCTCTGTTTCCACATTACAAGTTTCTAAAAACTAAGATTATCCAATTCTTATAACCGAAGATATTTATAATTTCGCATTAATTTGATTGCAAAATTTTTTTTTTTTTATACGAGCAAGCATAGCAGACAAGATGTCTGTTATCTCTTGAATAAAGAAAGATACAAAACAAGTAATACAAATTTGGAATGGTGCTATTAGAAGCTGTATAAAATTATTAAATATCTTGGATCTTTTTTATTGGAAAATTATGCATTTTTTCTTAAAACAGACTGATAATTAAAATTTTCAAAATATCAAAAATCCATCACCAATAAGTTTTTATTTTATAAAAATTTTGAGTTATGAAAAAAATAAAAGCTATTTGACAATGAGGGTGATAATTAAAGAAACGTTTGCATCGGGGTTTTCTTGAGCACTATTATTGGTTATACTTACGGGTATGAGGAGGTTAACGCCCCTTTATTTAGAATCACATTTATTTTACTTCATTGAGCGCCCCCCGGCAGCGACTTTTTCATTAATTGAAAACTCTTATTAATAATAAAATTTATTGCTCTGATTTATACAAAACAAATTCCATTTAAGAAATATAACATTTTTAGCCTTACCCATAGCATTTTGTAAACGTTACATAGAGAATACAGGAAATTTCAAATAACGATTTTCGTAAAAATTAAATTTATATTCCTAATAAAAGTACACAACCCGTATTCACTTGATGCATACCAACAATCAAAGTAAGTGATTTGTTGTTTTGCACTTGACCAAGCGCCCTCTCCCCCCCACTTTATTATCACAGGCCCGGGCAACGTCTGGCGGGTCAGCTAGTGGGTTAATATTTTTATGACTCACAATGAACAAATCTCCTGTGTTTATTTACTTTAATGGATTGATATATTCATCTGTGAACCTAATTTCCACTGAAGTTATGTCAGAATCTATACATTTTTTAATGTAACTCATCTCTCAAGCAAACATTTTTTTTGAATGATCTTTCTAAAAATGCAACTTTTATGCAATTTTATTCGGAAAAATAATTTTGAATAAAAATGGCCGCCTGGCATATGAAAAAGGAAATGGTTTGTCCGTATTTGTTTTCCTCGGTCACATGACTTGGCTTTTATTATATAGATTTACATACGATAGGATTTAATAGAATAAAAGAAAACTTATTTTAAGTTCTGATTAGATTTTCATAAAATTTGAAATGACTCAAAAGTCTGCTGCGATTATATACATTAAATTTCAAACTATTCGGTTGGGTAGTTTTTGCGCTGTTATATACGGACAGACAGAAACTATAGGTGCTACGTATTCATATAATTACAAACATACCTAAAAAAAGAAACACTTTTTCCGGAGAATAGGAAGCAAGATTTTTGCTTCCCAGCAAAACAGGGCTGAAAATTCCTCCTTTTTTATATTATAAATTTCTCTTTTTTGTACGAATAGATTTTCTCTTCCCATTCTAAGTCACCTTTTTGGCTTTCTAAACAATATATAAATAAGCTAACTAACTTTTTTTTTTTTTTTTTTTTTTTTAAAGATAACCTTAAATAACTTGTCCTGGAAGGGCAAAACCAAAGGTTAGGAAGTAAAATTAGGAAGTATTAGGAAGTAATTATTATACATTATTACTACCATAAAATCCCATTAATTTGCCCCCCTAAACGTGACGAAAAATCTTAAAATAATCAGGGGGGAGGGGGCACTTACACGGTATTAAAATTGTAGTATATGATATTTATGGGTGGTGGTGGGGGGCAGATGCTAATAGCCGATTGTCGCAAAATATGCATTATTTTAATAAAGTGACAAAAGAAAAACATTGATAAAAAAATGATATACAAAATAGAAAAACAATATAACTTCGCGAATTAATGATGATTTGAGATTATAGAAAATTCTGGATTTCAGATGCTTTGAAACTGGAATGCATTTAGATAAATAATAACACTAATATCTGTAACTAATATGGTAACAGAAAAATAAAAGGAACTTAATTTAAAATAATTAAAATACACTGAGAAATTGCATTTTAAAATGCCCTGAAATACTTTCTAGAACTAGTAACATTTTATGTGGTGTCGCCATCTGTTGTAAATTAGGGAGATTAAATAACCATTTTTTTTAAACCAAGATTTTGTATTTATAAATGCTAAATAAATAATACAAATCACAAAAATTGAGAACATACAGAACAAATTGGTAGTGTTGCCAGATTTTTAAAATGAAAAACAATGCTATCACAAAGATAGCACAAAATACGATACAAATTCAACTGTGGCGCCATCTACTTATCAATCAATCGATAAATTTTTTGTGATTGGTTTTCATAAAAGACGTTAAATACGACTATAAATTCTTTGATAAAATAAATATTCTTTTTTAATCAAAATATTTCACACACAGCATCAAATACACATTAACTTATTTCATGAGAAACTTTCACTATCGATATTTTTATTACCTTCATATCGCCATGGAGATAAATTTACAGCAAAACCAATGTTTGCTTATATTGCTTTTTCAGATTGACAATAGTTGAAGTTGTGTATGTTACTTTTGTGTTTGTACACGTTTGCAATGTATCAAAGAATCATCATGCCTTTCTGATCCGTCAGAAGAAAAAAACCACTTGTGAGATAAAATTTTTGGTGTTATCTTGACGTGCGTGACGAAATTTCTTTTGCAGGAGGGCGCTTTCTCGGGATTTTTTAAATTTTTCAATTTGTTTACAAAGTGGGAGGGGGGCGCTTAATCGGGAAGGGCAGATTAACGGGAATTTACGGTAAATAAATGGGAAAACTATTTTAAAACAATGTTTTTCAAGCTTTTTGGAACAAAGCCACTTTGAATTTAAAAAAAAAATCTGTGACATACCATTAACTTTTAAACTTAAAAGTATCACAAAATATAGATATTTTTGTCAATTATAGAAGAAATAATGTGAAAAATTAAAAAGGTTGAATTAGAGGTCTGCACAGGCTCAGGTGGAAACCAGAGTCAAGCAGGGCCTTACTTTTTTTTCTGCAAAATTGGGTCAGGTAGGACTTTTTTTTTTTGGAATGGAACTATAACACCTACTTTCCCCCTGTAAAAAAGTTTCAGTGCAAGTAGTAATTTTACTACCAATCTGTAAAAAAAAAAAAAAAACTTGCTTATTATTTGTTAAAAGTATTTATGTACTAGTTAAATTACATACGAAGACTTAAAATAATGTCTTTCAATTTTGCAATGCCATTTTAAGTAAAATAATGATATTTTTATTATACATTATTAATTATAATTTTCTATCAGGGTGTCCATTCCAGATCAGCAACGAATTTTCCTGACATTTCCAGGTTTTCCATACCAATAAAAAAAATATTCCAGGTATTGAGATTTTGTGATGTTACACACAAAAAATCTTAAAAGTTAGGAATTTGAGAGTGGAACTTTTACAACTGATTCTGAGTCAAATTGTTTTGTTACATAATTTTTTGAAAAATTTACAAATTGGTTAACATTTCACATGCTAAACATTTTGCAGACACACACTTTTAGCATCAGGTTCTATCCATTTTGTCAAATCGGGAGGAAATTCTTTATCACACCAGTCACAGTTAAATAACAGATTGCTTTAACATTTTAATACAAATAATAAATATTCAATCAATTAAGCTAACAAATGTCAATTCCCAAACAAGATAAGTAAGCAGAGTGAAGCACCTAATCAATCCCTACAACATTCAATAGTAAGTTTCAGTGAAGCGGAAACTGAAAATCAGAGTTGCAAAAGGACTGAAAATTTGCACAAGAGCTTGAAATCCTCTTTACAGTACTTATGAAGAGCAAAGTTTGATTTTAATGGTGCTGCAATTTCAAATCCTTAGTTTTAGAGGAAACATTTTTTCCTATTTTTTTTCTTGAAAGTTCAAAATTTTCTAACTTTTCTCAGGATTTGCAAATTTTCCTGACTTTTTATCAGAAATTGTAAATTTCCCTGTCCATATAAATTTCCTTCACTTTTCCAGGTTATCCAGGTGGCTAGACACCCTGTTTCTATAAAAAGAGTAACATTATAGAAATAGTCAAAGTGCATTAACTTAAGTTTATAAGCATTTAAAAATAAATATATACTCTGGCTGTGGCAAGAATACATCTGACTTTGAAAAAGTTAACTATGTTAAGAGTTGGCACTGGCTTACATGAGATGAAGATACATTATTTAATCAAACTAAGTTCTGCCTTTTTCCTTTGATCAACAAATTGATTTGGATAATTTTGTAAAACTTCCATACCAATTAAACAAGATTGAATATTAGTGCAGGTAAATACAATTCAAAACACTCATATTGACTGATAAATTTAAATAAAAATTACCCCAGGTTCTGCAACCATTTCTTCCAATTCCTTCTTTATATTGCAGATCAATTCTTCTGTATCATCTATTTTTTCTTTTATATCTAAAAGTACATTTTCTAAATCTGATATCTCATTAGCTATATCAGCAGCTGCAAATGTTCCATCTGCATCATCTACGGGAGTGTTTTTTAAATTCTCCACACGCAACTCAAGAATTTTCTTTGTAGTATGAAAATTTTTTAAGGCATCGGTATATATCTTATCAAGCATCAATGCTAAACCCATTTGATAATAACTGAAGAAGAGTTAAGGTTTACAAATGAAAAGAAAACCTAGAATTTTAAATAAAACAAATACAGTCAACTCTGTGAAATCCGCACACTTAGGGACCAAGGGTTTGGCGGATTATAGATCATTTCTTTGTTTACATTTTATTTTTTTATAGTAGGACTATTAACTAGAAATATTTAAACATAAATTACAATAGAAAAGGAAAATATAATGCATAACTGGTTTAAATTATTTAATAACTAAGTTAATTTAAAGAAAAATTAATTAAACAATGCAAATTTTATAGGGGGGTAGCATGCATATATAAATTTATACAAACTACAAAATATATTATAAATTTTATACAAACCCCACAGTATATACAATTTTATTCAGCTGAAAAATGCATAACATAACCAAAAATACTTTTTCAGCAACACCATCTTTTATTCTGCTAAAAATGCTTATCACAATTGAAAACCTATTTTCAGCATTTCCCATCCATTCATGGTAATTTGATTTCTTTTGGGCATCCCTATCCCTATATATGATCTACAAAACTTATGTACACCACATAATATATAAAAAAATGCAAGTTAAGCTTAAAAATACTTAGTTAAGCTTAAAAATGCATAACTTAAAGCACACTTCCTTTAATTATTGCCGATAGACAGCAATAAATACATGTGCATATAACCACATCGTATTATAATACAGTAATATACTACATTACGATAATACAGTAGGACCTCGATTATCCGAAGTAATTGGGACCGAATCTACTTCGCAGGGGTCTGTCCAGACTTTTTCCCAGGGTCCTGTTTTTGTGAAATTGTGAACAGCTTTTTATATTTGTGAAAAATACAGTCATAATTTTGTGAATTTGAAATGATCATTATATTCAGGTTCTTGTTTATACATTTTTAAGAAGATATATGGATGTAAAATACATATATTTTCTTTATATGTGTAAAAGTGACAGGTCAGATTTTATTTTTAAATGATTAATTTGTGAAATGTTCAGTTTAAAGATGAAAAAAAGTTGTGAAAAACCTATTTTTAAGGTATAGAATTTTGTGAAGGGTCTTGTTTTAGGAAAAATAGTTTTGTGAAGGGTCCTGTTTTAGGGAAAATAGTTTTGTGAAGGGCCCTGTTTTGAAATAAAAAAAATTGTGAAGGGTCCTTTAAAGGACCCAATTTTTTCCTAAACAGATCCTTGCTTCGGATAATTGAAATTTTCGGATAATCGAAAATTCATCAATAATCATCTAGTTTAATATGTTGTATCGTCATTGAACTGTTATGACTTATTTTAACTGTTAAATAAATTAAAATTATAAATGAAAATAAATTTATTTCTGAAACAAAAACTTACAATGGTTTAAATGCAAGCTTCATCTGGTGTAAATTGGCCATCCTTTGCGATGCAGCTCTATCCCGAAGTTTTCTAAAAGCATGAGTTCAGAGGAATCACACCGTTCCTGTTGCTCCAACCAAACAAGGTCTTTTGAGAAACACTCAAAAGCATCATTGTTACTGATCTTATTTACTCCAGAATTATTCTCATCATCATCTTCTTCTAGTGCAGAATTTCGGACTTCTACTATTAATTCCTCATCATTGAGCAACTGGAAGCCTGCATCTTCCACGTCACAATTCAATCAATCTGCGATTTCTTTATCCCCATAATTTTCAAAATCTTTCATTGTGCTAAAAAGGCTTGAAAACTCAGTAGTAACACTATCTTTCACAATGTCTGTAGCATTTTCATCTGTGCTAGTTGAAAAATTCGGCAAAAGTTTTCGGCAACTTCGTCTTAGAGTCGATTGTGGCATAGATTCCCACGCGTCACTGATCATATAAATGCAGTCTTTGATGTCGACAGTTTTCCAAAACTCAATTACTGAAACTGCACCAGATTCAGAATCTCCTTCATAAAGTAATTTTCCGATTAATTTCTTTCGGTAACGCCGTTTTAAAGACTCCAAGACGCCCTGATCCATAGGTTGCAGCAGAGACATTGTATTCGGGGGCAAAAATAAAAACCGGATGTTTCCAGATTTTAGAGTTATCTTCAGGCTGAGTCGGAGAGTTGTCGAATAACAAAAGCGCTCCATTCAAATGTTCTTTTTCTTGCAAAGATTTTACTGCAGGCACAAAAATATCAAAAAACCACTTTGAAAACAAATTGGAATCCATCCAAGCATTTTTTTTGATTTAAATAATGTACAGGAAGAGCAGATTTGTTTACATTCTTAAGATATCTCGGATTCTTACTTTTCCCAACAACAGCTAGTTCAAGCTTGTGGGAACCGGATGCATTGGAACAGGCTAATACAGTGACCCTATCTTTCACTCTTTTCCTTCCGGGAGCAGAAGTTTCATTTACCGCAACTAAAGTTTTTTCAGGAACGGCCTTCCAATATAGTCCGGTTTCGTCGCAGTTGTAAATTTGATCTGGGGTTAAATTCTCATCTTTCATCAATTTTTTTTATTTTTGCGACAAATGAATCAACTGCTACGACATTTCCAGACATTCTTTCACCCTTGATATTGCGTTGTCTTATACCGTGGCGAATTTTGAATTTTTCTATCCAGCCACTACTGGCTTTGAAGTCATCAGAACCACCAAGCTTCGAGTTGAGAATCAAAACTTTTTCTTGAATCATTGGCCCAGATAGGGGTATTCCTTCACATCTTTTCTGCACAAACCATTTGTACAAAGCCGCATCTAAATCTGTATGATTAGCTAATTTCATTGTTTTTCGGAATTTGGTACCTTTCCCAACATCAAATTCAGCAAAACACTTCTTAATTTTTTCAGCGTTCCTTTTCATCTCACTGACAGTTGACACGCCAATGTGAAACTCCTTTGAAAGTTTTGTCACAGCTTCTCCCGATTCTAGTCGCGTAACAATATCATATTTTTCCTGTATGGTTAATACGATTCTTTTTCTTTTAATGGCAGCCATGATAAAGAAAACATGAGTATAAAAAAATAAGAAAGACAAAGCGTAAGCTCTATCCTATCAGAACCCCCGGCAGGTCAAAACTGCCAACTCCACTGATAGCACTCAAGAAAATTCTGATCGGAAATGTAACAGCAGAAAAAGAGAACAAATAGGAATTCTGGCCAGCTACCAAAAGTGACCATACCTAAAAGATCGTTCTAGTAGCGGTAGAAAGAGAATTGCAAACGGGTTTTTTCTTCCTTTTCCCTTTTCTGGAATAGAATTTTCCACAAAGGATAAGTGACACAAAGTGACTCCTCCTCCTTTTCAAATTCTGCTGCAATGAAAATTTCTTTGTTCTTGAGATGACAAAAGAGGTTAGGTTCTTTGCACTTGCTTACAATCAGACGGTGCAATAACATTCGATTGTTCTGGGACTCGGCAGTATGACCTTCCAAATTTCGAAATGGGGTGTGTTTTTGTTCAGAACAGGGACGTTTGAAAGAGAGGAAGAGTACACTCATACCGAAAACTGATCTTGCGAGAAGGAATTCTAAAAAAGAGAATTCCAAAATATTTATCTGCACTCTTAGTTTGGAAAGGACGGCTTGCATACAAAAGGAACGTGGGAAAAAAACTTTAAAAATGCATGCTTGTTAAAAGAAAATTTTGGATGATAGTAGAAAGTGAAAAAAAAGTGCAGAAGAAACCGACTTCGGTTAATCAAGGTCCTACTGTATCCAAAATATTTTTATGAAGGCCAGTAAAAGAGCATTAAATACTGTTTGTCGATCACAAGAATAGCTCTCGCCGAGAAGTCTGCGCTTGTCTGTTGCCGTGGAAACAAGACTCGCTCCATTTTCGACAGGGGAAACCAGAAGATAGGCATTCACAATAGTTTACTAAACGCTTTTATTATTATTGCTTTTTTTTTTTTTTTTTTTTTTTTTTTTAATTATTTTAATCGATTCATCGAGTGAAAGAAAACTGTTTCATATATTATTTATATGATAATATTTAGATTTTACAAATGAAAATAAAATATGAATCAATATGAATTAATCATGAAATTTATTACTGTAAAAATTAAATTAAATTAACTTAAATAATTGTTTAAAAATTGATATTTTCATAACCATTAATAATTATCAATGACTTTAAATTATTAATACAATGACCGAACTTCAGTGATTATTATAGATTTCAGTATGTATTTTCAAACAATTTGCAAGGACGGAAAATTTTTTTTATCATTAAAAATATAAAAAATAATACCTTCTAAACTTTTAGAATTTATTCAAGCATGTGAAAATTCTCTGAATCACTCTCAGCAGTCTCGGTTTCTTCTGAATCAGAGTCGTTGGTATTAATGTTAAATGACAGTTCGTCTAATAGATCCTCTAACAGTCCATCTTTTTCCCAGTAATTATTTTCAACGTTTTCCACGTGTTTGCAATGTGCTGCCCATTCTGCCGAAGTAACCTCAGTGATAGCTGTTTGAAGTAAAGATTTTAGATTGTCCAAATTTAAATCACCAGTAACATTTCGTTCTTTTACTTTTCTTTTTACAGAGGACCACACAAATTCTATTGCGTTTAGATCACAATGATAAGGGGGGAGTCGTAGAACTTCATGTCCATCTTTTTCTATTAAATTATCAATTTTATAGACGACTTTCTTTGGACGATTGCTGTCTATAAGAGAGAATAGTTCCGCTTTCCGCATTTGTTCGTCGCAGTATATTTTGTTGTTTTTCAGCCAGTCAATCATAACTTTTTTTGTAGAATACTTTGTAGGAGTGAGGTTTTCAACAGTTGTATGATACGGAGCATTATCCATACATACGACACTGTTTGGTTGCAAATTAGGAAGAAGTTTTTCCAACACCCATTTTTTGAAGTTTTCATAGTTCATTTGCCCGTGATAGTCACCGCTTTTTGTCGATGCTTTATATACTAGTTGAGCATCCGTAAAAAAACCTGTTGATGATCCAGCATGAACAACTATAAGTCTATTTTTCGCATTAACATTTGCTGTAACTCCCAAAACTGTGTCGTCTTGCCAACATTTCTTAAATGTCAAGTTGCTATCGACCCAAGTTTCATCAATATAGACAATCGGTCGTCCAGTGTTCCTATGACGTCTCATTTCTCTCAAATATTTGTGTCTCCAAAAAACAATATCTGGCCTTTCCATGAGAACTTTTCTTTTATTCACGCACTTTTTCCATCGAAAATTCATTGAATGTAAGACTTTGCACAATGTGTCTCTTTTCCACGAAAATCCAATTTTTTCTTTCAACACGGGTAATAATTTTCTGAGAGATGCTACTTTTCTTTCTCTTATATAAAAATCTTGAATCGTTTGACGTATAACGCACTTGTCAAAGTCATCTATTTCGCAGTTCCGCTCACTAGGTCTTTTACGATGTTTATCAGGTGATATTAAATCTGTCGATGAGCCCAATGCAGAAACTTCATTTCTTATTTTTTTTTATTGTAGCTTCAGAAACTCCACTTGCTCGGGAAGCTCGTTTCAGAGCTTGTGAGAGTGGAATTAAAACATCTTTAGATGAAGCTTCACTGGAACAAAATTCCGCAACATTATATATGATTTTACGTGCTTGCGATTTCAAGACTTCACCTTTTCTAAACTGAAAGGGCATCTTTCCAGTTTAACAAATTAGCAAAATTATTTAATCAAATGGGAACAAATAATTTTAAAAAAGCAAAAGCAAAATTAAATCAAAAATAAGATAACGCAACTGCTGTAGATCCGAGAAGACAAATGACGTGATCTAACCTTTTATTCCGCCAATTCCTCACATGCGTATTCCCCATTCGAAATGGACCGGTCTTGTTACTATAGCGACCGCCACCAACCAGACTTTATGGTGGGAGCTATTCTTGTGGTCGACAAACAGTACTAAATGCACCATTTCCTATGGGGAAAATATTATCATGCACTTCAATAAAGTAAATCAGTAAGCTTTATGTTAGAAATAAATCTGCATTGTTAAAATGCACGTCAAACAACCAATAAATGGACAGTAATGGAATCTAGTTCTTAATGTGTCCCTGTAAATTAACAATGAATGCTACATGCATCATTTTCTGCAGTGAATTTCTTGTAGTGCATGTAAACAATACATGTCAATTTCACAATGTTTTAAGTAGTGAAAAGTAAAAACAAACAATTCAAATTATGTTGCTATTTATTAACACACAGATCATAATGGGTGAATTCTTTTGAGTGTCCCAGTACATGCTATTTACTTCATATTCAATAGGGAACATGGTATAACAAATTTCAACATCAATAACATATATAAATTTTGGAAGAGATTAAAGTATATTTATAAAAGTTAGACAGCATGCACAGGCAGATGCAGCAAGCACAGACAGAAGAAGCAAAGTTTATGTTGGAAATTATAAACAAGGACTTTTTTAATTGGAATTCATATGATTTAGGCTTAATTAACCAGATAACGAAAGAATGGTTAAATCTATAGTAAAAATGATGCATAAAAAGGATACGTTTCTGCTAAAATTCTGTCATCTGGCTTTAAATGCTTCTCTTGAATTTCCAGACATTCTTTTAAGTCACAAATAGCAGCTGCATTATTATCAGATTCCATGCTAATTTCAGCTAACAATTGCAAAATTTCTGCAACTTTTAACTGTGATTCAACAGTGTCTCTCCTGAAAAGGAAAGAAAATGGAAATTGTAATTAATGACAAGATAAATAATTTATCTAGTCAAAAAAGGACACCTAAAAATAAAACTGAATTTATAGAATCCAAATATAATTATTAATATGGAATTTAATATATCTGGTAGACTGAATAAATTTTAATCTATGCACAAAATTGAAATAAGTATAAATCTAACAAAAATATTGTTTATGGTATGGCAGATTGATTTCTACATCACAATAATGCATTCACTCATATCATATTTTGCATACAACAGAATATTGTTTAAAAATTAGAGAAGTTGTCTTTCCCTCTTCCAGGGTTGGCAAGTTTCTTCCAAAGTAGAAAAAACTGCAGAAAAAAAAACCATGGAAAAAACTGGCCGGAAGAAATAGGTTTTTTCCAAGTAGAAGAAACTGTTTTTCTGTAGGAATTTACCATATAAGTTGCAACTTTGTAAGATACCATAAAAATAAATGTGTTTTTCTAATAGATAACCTTAAGTAAATTTAATTATACCTATAAAAATTTAATTATATATGATAAATTGATAATTACATCAGTTTTTAGCCAAGATCACACACATGTTTAAAACTTTCCTATCATTGCATACCTGAATAAAATAAATGGTACTTTTCTGTTTTCTAACACCATGCCAAAATGTATGCTAATGTGCCAATTATTTCAACCCTGAACATGCAAAGAATTTTTATTGCAAACAGTGTTAAACATTGTGATTTGCTATTTATTGAACTTAATCGTAATCTCACAAAACATCTTAATTTGCTATTTTTTTTTTTAAATAGAAAATATTTAATATTAAGCTGTAACTTATATTTATTGTTGACACCGACATGGATTTTACAATTTACCAGTTACCAAATGATGAGGAAGCTGTAATAAAATTGTTTCAGCTTTTGCATAAAAAATCTTAAAAAAAACATGAACGTCTTCATTAAAAAAGTGAAATGTTTATTGCAATGCTAAGAGATGTTTACAATTCCATGCCTGCAGTTTAAATTGAGTTTTATTTTATTATTTTATCGTATAATATTTTTTTGTTCTTTTATTTTAAGTCTATATTTGTATTGATTAAATAAAATAGTTCGTGAAAATCTAATTTTCAAATGTTATATATATTTTAAATTGCTCAATTCTGTGCCAACAATTTTTTTTTTTTTTTTAATGAATCATTTCACATGAATTTTATTTTGTGCCAATTATTAGGCTTGGTGACGACAATGGTGTTGGTGTAACGGAAATGTACCAAATAAATTTATCCAAAATACACAAATTCAATTCAAAGTAATTCAACTGTCATAACAGGCACTTTTTTAATTATTATTTAAACTTCTGCAACCAGTAGTAAATAATATGTGGATCATTTGCCTACTGTAGAATGAAACTCCTTTAAATAAAAGACAGTGCTTTTAATTTAAATCTATTTTATTAAGGGTAATATACAATAATTACTGTATTGAAAGATTTAATTAAAATTTTCATTTTCCTTACTGCAGTGCAACATGGTATATAAAAAAAAAAAAACTATTTTAGCAGTAAGATGCTGCAATCAATTTTTCCACTCAGAATGGATGAATGCAAAAGAGGAAAAAATTCCTGAAGAACATGGAGAGTTTAAAAGAATCGACATACCCGTAGAGTATATTTAGAACATTCATCTTTTAAAATCAGCATTGAGATATGCATGCTAGTACTATACGTAATTAAAAATTTGTTTATTTTAAGTGTTGCACAATAGTTTTTAAAATATTGCATTTTTATATGATAAAGAATTTTTTTTTTTTTTTTTTTTTGGGGGGGGGGGGGGGGGGGGGGGATCAGAAATGACCAACAATGAAAAAAATATCCCTACCTCTAAAGTTGTAAAAAACATAACCTATAAATACCTGCTGAACCGGAAGTTTGTTATTAAAAAATAACTTAGTTTCCCATAAATAATCTTTTTAATATTAAAGCTTCCAATTTAAATTTCATATAATTCGGTTTTGAATTTAATTCTTTTATACAATCAATATATTTTAATTTTGAGAATCTGTTTTATTTTCTGTTGGTTTCTTCCAGTTTCTTCTGGTTTTTTACAGTTTCTTCCGGAAAAAACCCAACCCTGCACTCTTCTGATTTGCCCAGTCTTTCTCCCATGTAAAGCAATAGAAGTACTAAAAAATATTATTCTGATGGGAGAAAACAAATTCACTACTTCTTGCAGTGGGAAAACTGTTTGGAAATATTTTATACTGGTGTCCAAAAATTAGGAGTCAGAAAAGAAAAGGATTCAATTTTTTGTAGTTAAAATGTTTAACCAGGGTTTAAAATATAACTTTATTTTTAAGGGGATTATCCCTGTACAGTCCAAATTTTAAGAAAGGCTCAATTTAGGATAATAGGGGAGGTTGTTATTTAAGTTCTTAATTATTAACTATTACATCACATTATATTTACTGCAATCACTACAATGCGAATAATAATTTGCTTTAATAAATCGCACAATATAATGTTATTTTTCAATTTTATTATATATACAAGGCTGGCCTACCTGGATTAAGATTCTCAATAATCGATATACTGTCCAGTGTACAGAACATAAAAATCATTTTTAACTGAAAACACTAATAGATTTTTAAAATTTAATATATTTTCTTAGATTGCCCACCAACTACACCAAAAAGCATGTTTGGTACTTTCATATTAGTCGCAAGCCAGCAGTTAATCACAAAAGGTTTCTGTATTTATAGCAACCTTTCTGATTTTAAGTTTTACTGTGTTTAAGCACATCGCTAAATTACATGTCTGTTACACTAGTGTTTTATTTATTTGTGAAGTTTTGATTTCATTTGATAATTTAATTACAGAATATTACACAGAAATATAGAAATTCTGAATTATTTACATTGTTTTCAGTGCAAATGGGTTAATTTCCTGTCATTGCGTTGCACATTCATTTTTGGGATAGATTAAAAAAAAATTCATGCTCAAAAAGTATTTTTAAAACCCATACAAATCAGTGAATTGAAATAGTTTTCAAACAAATTATATTTTCAAGTACTTTTTTTTTTCTATTTGTCAGTGTAAAAATGGAACTTATTCAATTACATCTGTTAAATTTGTTTTAATTTCGTTATAGGATACTGGCTGGAGAGAAATGCTGAACTATTTATATTGTTTTAACTGCAAACAGGTTATTCTTCCATTATTGCATTATTGAGCTGTATGCAATAGATTAAAAATAAATAAATAAATAAATAACTTGCAATACACAGGGTTGTTACTCAAATAGGAGAACGAAATTCCCCAGACTTCTCCAGGTGTATTTTAAGAAAATCCCTGTCTAGCAGTGTAGTACATACTGGACACACTGGGGGTAAAACAAATATTTCATTGCTCGAAAACACTAAAAGTTTCTAAATACAAATGACATTGATAGAAAGCTCTTCCTCTAAAAACTTACTCTTAGGACTGCAATATGAATTGTAGTATCTTTTTGTGACTGTGACCAGAGTCTTTTGCAGAATTTTTAATCTTTTATTACTGTTTTTCAAGATAGGTTTTTATAGGTCAAGATACTGGTTTTTATAGATATTTTTACCCTGTTAAATCTCAAGAATGCTATGATTGAATAAGGCAAAAGGATCATTCCATGCCAAATCAACCAGTAACTCAACCTGACCATTTCAGATTTTTACGAAATTTACAGGGATCATTCTCCCTGATGATATAAATGAGAAATTTTTTTTTTTTTTTTTAACTGTAAATTTTGATACAGTTAATTTCTTAAATTTCAAAAAATCATTTTCTGGCTTGTATAAATGTTTTCAATTTTGAATTTCTCAAGTTCTATCAGGCATAATGAGTTGTTTGACCCCTCATTTTAAAGAGGATTTCATAAGGTTTAATTTGATATCCAAGTTGATTATGCTTGTTTAAAAAAAAAATAAATAAATAAAGTTTTAAAAAATGTTAAATAGTGTATTATTTTTTTTTAATGTATGTTTTTTGTAGTATTATAAGCTTTAAATCTTGAAAGTTTTAGAAGTGAGATCTCAATAAGATCAGCAGTTATTATGGTAAAAAAAAATGTTAAACACCAGATGGGGCTGGTATTTAAAGTTAGCACCTCACCAACTTTATAATTGAGCTAAAGACAATAGTCTTATTAATTTTCAACATTATTTTTTTTCATAACTTCTGATCCCATCTTTTATCATTTGTTTCTTTAATTCTAAACTCTGTTCATTTTCATACTAAATATTCATTTTAATATAATTGCCTGCCTAGGTCAATTTTTATTCAATCAATGTTATTTATGCACTTGTCTAAGTGGTCATTAATATTGTTATTTTGCATTTCATGCATTTGGAACATAATCTGAAAATAAAATCTATGCCTAAGTGTGCTTTTAGAATAATTTTAATTGTAGGATAATGTTGCTTCAGAAATAATGGTATGATTTATAGAAATTCAGTTGGGATGGGCCAATAAAATTTTTTACGGCCTTGGTCAGGCTCAGGCTGAACTTTAAGCTTCTATACCCGACTGGCTTCATGCAGAGATTTTAGCTTTTATACTGGGTTGAGCCAAACCAAGAAATTTTGGCCAGTGCAGACCTCTATCTCATATCACTCAGTTACTTTTAGAACTGAAATTCAGCTCACTTTATTGCAGATATCTTTCTGAATTTTTACAGTATTCCACTGGTCTTTTTATAAAAGTTGAACTATAGAGTTGACAAAAATATTTGATATCATTTGCACATACTCCGTTAAATTATTTCATACAAATGTTCATATTTAATCAAATATTTAATATAATTTAATTATACTATGTTGTTACCACTGTATTTGATCAAATTTTCTGAAAGTAACATTAAATTTGGTTGAAAATCATGCATGCTATATACAAATCCTGCTATACAAAAAAAAAAAAATACAAAAATTTCTTGAATTATTAAAAGAAAAAAACTTTATATTTCCATGAATATGTGCTATTCTTGTACAAATGAACACAAATGTTGCACAATATCCATATATAGTCATGGGTTGCAGCTACAGATCATTACAAACATTTTATTTTACTGGGTGATCCAAAATATTTTCCTTCAATTTGTTGCTTGTCCTCTAATTGCCGTCGTGATCAAACCTTCGTTGAAAAATATGAAGTCAAACATTTTCTTTATAATCACGATGTTCCAGAAGAATTAGTCAAATATTTCTCTAGATATTCGACAAAACATGTAAAATCGAATGTGTCCAGTGATTATGTGTGTACGAGCCAAAAAAGGAATATGTATGAATGAGATATCAGCTATAAGTATCTACTGTTTTCTTAAATTTTAGTTACTTTTGGGTTTAAACTTTTTATTAATTATCTTTATATATATATATAGCTTATGGTTGGTAAGATACAATGAGATGAGATAAGGTTAACTGAAGTATTTATGACATGATTTATCGTTTCAATGAGAAATTGATAATGCATATAAATATATTAAACACAACATCTCTGTGGAAGCAATCTAAATAAGTACTCTTATTAGATTCAAAATATCATGTGTACATACATATAACCATATCAACATTATATATTTTTCAATTTGAATTAACAGTCCTTATTTGTGCTAAATGACTGCATAGATTTAAAAAAAAAAAAAAAATTAAGTGTGAAATCTTTACAAAGGTTTATGAACATAACATAATAGCAACATCAGAAAAAGCAAATAAAAATACAAACAAAATAATAGAAGATATGTTATTCCTTCATTGGATGAAAATTCATCATCAGGGAATATAAAGCGCGAATACAAAAAGTCCTTCCGGCCTGTACCGGGAGGAAAAGGTAGCTTTCCTATATCTTCGTTTTAAAATTTTAGCCAATGTTACACGAAAACAGCAAGTTAAAATGCAAAGAAACGTTTACAAATGATTCGTTAATACTGAATTTGAATAAGAATTTCGCCAAATTATTGAGCAATAGCCAAATTGGCTTCATTTATAAAGACTTATTTTGGTCGCCAAATTTGGCGATATTTCGCCAAATTGATATCATTTGGCGAAACGTCGATATCATTTGACGACGTTTGATGATTCGCCAAATGTCACAAATTTTGCTAATTTTGGCGCCAATTTTGGCGCTAACGTATATGAATATATAGTTGTATGCGTATGATTAGGAAAATTATTACAACAATGAAAGAAAATAATTTGCAAGTAATTGCGTTAATGTGCTGTTTTGTTTCAAAATGTCAGCCACCCTAGAATTTCAAACTGCTCTATCTCAGCCATTTTTTAAGATAGAGGTAAACCAAAAAATGCTCTGGAATCCTTGTATCAAGGCCTAACACGTAATTAAAAAATAAATTTTAATTTTTAATTTTTTTGTATATTTATTTTAGTTTTAAATTTTTAAATGGCCGCCATCTTGAAACAAAATGGCAGACCAAGCTGGCCAACGAACTCTGTCGAGACATTGGTGACCTTAATACACACAATTAGTTTCATCAAAATCGATTAATAAATACGAGCGTTATCGTATGACATAGGTCAGATATATATATATATATATATATATATATATATATCAACATTTGAACGGAGGGTGGTTTTGGGGTCTGGGGGAGGGGGTCATGATCGGTGAAAATATCGAAATTTTCCGGAACTGCTTTCCTCCGAACGGCTGCAATAGGTAGCTTTATACATTTTTGTATTGAAAGCTACCTAAAAAGAAAAAAAAAATGAATCTTTCATTTAAGAATTAGAACATATGAAAGCCTCATATTTAACAAAAAATCACCTTTTAAATATGGATTTGGCAGTTTCAAGAGTATTCCATGCAAGCTCCAAATCATCTTCCTATAAATTAAATGAAAATATGTCATAATATTTTACATACAATTTAAAAGAATCATGAAAATTACAATGCTGAAAATAGAAATAGTATTTAAAGCTAAAACTGAAACCCACAAGTAATAATAAAAAACAGTAACAGGATTACTAATAATGAAAACTGAATGCAAAATGAAGCAATTTATATTGGACAGGGATTTTGAATAGGGACACTGATCTGATTCTAAGCAGCTTATATAAAAGTAAAATATTATAAAAATATATAAGCAAGCAGGATATTGACTTTGGCGGGTTCCGAATCAGATATAAACAAAACAAGAATAAGTCTAGCAACAGGCGATAGGGAAGGGCCCATACTACGGAATCCAATCACAACACCCTCCTGATATGTGCGCACATGTCATGTGTCAAGTCATAGCTTACGAGGAGAAAATTTTAGAGTGTACTAGTTTATCAAGAAACTTCCTCCGTAATCGAGATTGGCATTTAAGGATTGTGCAATCACCGCACCCTCAAAGTAGAATATGCTTAAAAGTGTGACTTATATTGCAGAAGAATGGTCTTCTCTGCAAAACATTTCAAATTCTCATTTTCAGCGAAATTAGTCAATTGTTGGAAAAAATGAGAAATTAGTCTATCATCGGGAAAAACCCCCCACAAAATTCTTCAATCGTTCATTTAAAATGACTGAAATTCATAAATCGGTCATGGGGAAAAAAAAAATCTGGAAATTCATGAATTGATCATGGGAAAAGAACGTGAAATTCTTCAGCCAATTATGAAAAAAATATGAAATAATGCATATATTTTTTTTCTTTACTTGCATTTTCTATTTTTAAAAAAAATATTTAATAGGTTAGGAAAAAATTTAAAAAATAATATATCCTTTTAATATTTGATTTGTTCTAAATATATTGCAACATTAACTGATGAAATACAAAAATATTTATCATCACCGACATCTATTTTTTGTTTATTAAATATGGAATTAATTGTGAGATAAGTATCGTAAAAATATTCAAAACAAAATACTGCATTAAAAATCACCAATAAAACAAATTATATGCCTAAAGTGTTTTAAAAATATTGGAAATTGTGATAAATATTAAAAAATGCATTAAAAGTTGAAAAACAAATTACTTCAAACTTTGCAATTGTCCGCAAAAGAAGCTAAATGAAATGAAATGAATAAAAAGAAAATTATTTAATTCTGATATTACTGTGAAAGTCATTGCAGACTATTCTTTTTTTAAATATTTTTCCTATGTATAGTAAATTTTATCTCTCATTTACAGATTATTTTTGCATTTCTAGTTGATTTTTTCTGTATGACATTGACAGTGTTTTTACTTAAAAAAATAAAAATAAAAAAGAAATATAATCCATTTGTGCAAATAAAAAATAATGTTGAGTTTGAACTTTACAGTTAAATGTATTTAGAGAACATTAAAAATTTATATAACTTGTTAAAACCTGCATAACTAAACTGCTTTGATAATTACTCCTTTGAAGATATGCTATTGGAATTACATAATCACACATATGTTTAGAAGGTTAAAGATGAAAAATATTTTGTATGTTATTTAAAAAAAATAATTTAAAATTTCATAAAGTTAAAAAATAAAAAGCATTTCAGAATGGTTATTAAAATATATAAAAAGGTAAAAAATAATTTTTAAAAAAATCAAGACAAATTAGTTTGGAGTTTTATCAATAGAAATATTGATTTCAATATTGATTGCAGAAAAATATAAATTTTCATAAAACATTTGAAAATGTAAATGTAATTTTTTTTTTTCGGAAAATAGCAAAAAGCTCAAAAGATGCAGAATTCATTCTACATAAAACTTATAACATGTCAAAAATATAAAATTAAAGAAAAAAGGCACTGGATAGGACAGAACCCTCACCTCCGGAACTGGAAATGCACTGCACTGCACTACGGAGACCTCATTCAAGACATCAAACTAATGGATATTTGAAACCTATGCTGAACTTTAACCACAAATTTCTCAAAAACTAAGGTCCATTTGAAGGAAACCTTTGACCTGAATAGTTAGTGATACGACTCCTACAACATACTTTAAAATCATCAAAATCTGTGTACATCATGTTTGGCAGTCCTCTTGTTAACTAATATAAATAAGTTTCCAGTTTAATTTCTAGAAAGCTATGAAGGTTATTTTGTCTGATTAGAGATGTAAGTTTCAACCAATCAGATGTTCTGTTTCTTCCTCAATTATGACCTTCAGATTTATTCAAATTAAAAAAATTCCTGAAAGCTCGGCCAACATGCACAGGTAGATTTCGAAGATGTGGACCATGGGGCGCCTGGTTTATTGGGAATTGCAGAGAAATGACCTTTTTGCCATGATGCGGCAGTTGGAACTGCCCACTTCGAAATCTACCTGTGTCAAGTAGGCAGAACCAGCAGAATTTTTTTGTTTTAACTTTTTTTTGCTGTAAAAGGTTGGTCCTATAAAAAACTTGTCAGTATAAAAGTTGTAGATAATATTAAGAGGATTCATAATAAATTTAAGCAGATTTGATATCTTCTGAATTGACAAAGTTATGAATTTTTTTTCTTCTGAAACCCCTATTCCCCCCCCCCCCCCTGGGGCCATTTTTAATATCATCAAAAATCTGTCATACATAAATTTTTGGCCCTTTTCCTAGAAGTAATAATAACTTTTAACGGATTCAATACGTATCATAATTAAGAAGTTATGGGGATTTTTCTGTTTTCACAAAAAGCCCCCTCCCTCCCCCCTTAGTTCGATTTTGCCAATTAACGAACTTGAGAGATTTTATGCCCCTTCATTCTATGTATCAATTTGGAGGAGATTTGTGCAGAATTTTTGAAGTTATCGTGTCCATAAAAAGTGATATAGATAGATATAAAGTTTTGAACTGGGGATGGTTTTGGGTTCTGGGATTCATGATAGGTGTAGATCTGCAAAAATTTTCCAGAAATTCCAACCTAGGGGAGAATGTAACAGGTAGTATTTCTTACGAAATCTACCTAAAATGGTTAGCCCATTGCTATTACTGGCGCATAATAAATATTAAAAGTCTATCTATGGATTACAGATGAGATTAAAAATATATATTACAAATAAGGCAGATCCTGAAATTTCATAAAAGTGAAAAATTATAAATAAGGAATATTTTAAGGAGCACAGAAAACTGTTTACATTCAATTAATTTGAAAATAATTTTGATAAAAGAAATAAGAGCTATTAATTATAAATTTAGTTGAAACAGGATTATTTTACCTCAACTTCAGTACTTTCACCCTCTTCTGTTTTGCTTTTTTCAGCAGTCTCTGGCGCTTTTTGATCATCTGCACTACTTTCTTTAGTTTCTTTTTCAGCAGCTTCAGTAGATTTTGGAGCTTCTGTTGTGGTTTCAGAATTACCTTCAACTTTAGCTTCAGAGCTTCCTTCATCTACTGTTGCAGGTGGAGAATCCGTAGATTCAGATGGCTCTTTCTCCTCTTTATCTTCTTGATCATTTCCTTCTCCTTCAGCTTCAGCTTCATTTTCTTCACCTTCATCATCACCTTAAAAAAAATTATTTTTTTTAAGAAAAGATAGTTTAAAAAAACTTTAAATAAAAAAGCACATATTAAAAATGCAAAGACAGGTTAAAATTGTTATGATTAACTTTTATTATAATCAACAAAATATACATATATTTTTTTTTCCCTTGGCAGTAACAGATTTTATTTTCACGTGTGTAAATTAGAAACAATGTTTTTATGTTGAAATAAAAAGCTTTGTCTTTATAATATTTATTTCTTTTTCAATTCTTTGGGAGTATTTTAAATGTGTTTATTTTAAATGAATGTAACATATTTTAAATCAAATGATATGAAAGGTTTATATTTTAAATAAAATGAATAATATAGATGATCGATGGAACAATATTTTGCAATTTATCACCTGTGCCTGGCTAATATAAAAGTACTATACATTCTTGTAACTTAAAAATATTATTAAATAACTAAAATTGCTTTCAAAATTTTCATTATAGGTCATTGCACGTCAATTTAACCAGCTATTATAACCCAATTAATAGGAATTTTGGGGAAACTATGTACATACTACCCCTACATTGCTATGAACTCTTGCAAAATTTATCTTTTCTAGACCTCTTAGTTTTCAAGAATAAAGGTCGAAGTTTGGGATTTTTCAACAAATCACACATTTCTGAGTCTGTATTTTTAGACAGCAGTTCTATTTTTAATGTTTGTGTGGGCTTTGAAATGTCACTAAGCTAATAAAAATATGCAGATTTTAATAAAAAGTTTTAAAATTAATTTATAATTTTTTAAAGACAGAAAAATTGAATAAAAATTTAAAGTTATTTGTTTATTTTTCTCAATTTTTATAATGTTACAAGAAGTGCTTTCCACAATTTCCACAAAGTGTTTTCCACAAAAGGTAAATGATACTAGGATGCACCGAATAATGATTTTGGTTGAATACCGACTATTTAGCCAGCCAAATAGTAACATTGAAGCAGAATACCGAATAATAACTATTCAGCCGAATACCGCAGAGTATTTTTATATTTCAGAATTTAAAAGTGTTAAAAGTTAAATTATAAA
The DNA here is from genome assembly GCA_963931845.1 of Maratus michaelseni. Lineage (NCBI taxonomy): Eukaryota > Metazoa > Arthropoda > Arachnida > Araneae > Salticidae > Maratus > Maratus michaelseni. The sequence continues at coordinate 165,223,298 of OZ007597.1, forward strand.
ACAATTTTACACAATATTTAACACAGGTACTACTATTTTAGAACCTAGACCTTTTTACAAAAAACACACACAAAATTACTTTGAGTTATCATTTGAAAAGAGGATAGTCTTAACTTTTTTAATTAATAAAGCTTTAAACTTTGTGGCTTCTTCTGTGAATTAAAATAAATTTATAAAATGTTCTTATATTCTAAAACAAATATTTTAAAATGAAAGAATTTTTTTTATGAATTAAAAGAAACATTTTACTGTGATATGTTTATTTGTCAGGAAGGGACTAAAGTAAAACAATACAACATATTAAAATTAAAATGGTGGCAAATCTGTAAGAATAATTTTCCTGCTCCTTTTGATTTATCAAGGAAGTTTTTAATGTTCATACATTTTGAACAAACTTTCTGCATAGATAATGTAGTCAAGGCAAACATTTTTTGAGCAAGAAACATTATCTCAATCCAATTATTTCATCAAAAATACAATACATTCAATCAAAAACACAGAACATGTCACTGCAAGCTGAATTTTCATTCACAAATTTAAGAACAATGAAGATATTTTAACGGGAATTGCATTGTATTAAGTTTGCTTGTAGTAAATATGATATTATTGGAAGTGGCTGAATTTTGGCCAGTGACACAGTATAAGTAGTACTGTTAACTGCACTCTTAATAAAGAAATATCTAGCTCTGTGTTGTTTAGATGTGAATGATGACGATTTCCAGTATTTCGAGATTCACAGAAATCAAAGTAACAATGTTGAAAATACAGTTACAATATCTTCAATATTATTAAAGTAACAAAATGAAAATTCAAATTTCACCTGCAGTGAGATGCACTTTATTTTTGATTGAATAGAGTGTTATGATCCTTGTTTCCTGGACAAAAATTGTCTGTCTTTATGTCTATTATTACATGTGAAAGTTTTTTTCCCCATTTTGTTTAGAAACATGATGTTTGCAAAAAAGCAAGAAACAGATTATTTATTAGACAGCATTCAGGAACTTGCATTTATTTGTACATCATTAATTCCTATGATGGTCATCGTCAAAAGTTCTTATTACATTCCACTTTTCAGAAAAGTTACAAATACATTGATTAGTAGATTAATTTTATTAACTAACATGTAAATTTATTTCAGTAATATTTTATAAGGAACTCTCAGTAATCTTGACCTTTCTGGTACTTGTTAATATTCAATGATAGAAAATAGGATGAAGGTTAATCATGACAGAACCAATTATTGAATATATGTTAAATATGAGAATTTGAAGTAAATTATGTTGCAATATTAACATTTATAGTAAATAATGAATATTATTAATTTCCTTAATGAACTATTGTTCTTTAAAAAGTAATTGTTTCTCTCATGAATTCTCAAACGTGGATTATGATTTTACAAATAAAATTAACTGAAGATTCACCTCATATCTGAAACTTGAGATATAATGAAGAAAATTGAGTTCAATATTATGATTCACAGGTCAAACACTAGAGTTAAAGTAAATAATAGGAGAAAATTATATTGATTTATTAGGAGAATAGAACACATGTTCCTATTAAATATTAATTAAAATAACTTGTCATTAATTTATAATGTAAAATTTGAGTTCTACATTAATATTGTAAAATTAAATAAATAATTCACATTCTGAATTCTAAATTATTAATAAATCTTAAGTTTATAAGGATCACAAGGCCTAAATCATAAATTCATTTTATTTATTTTGAAATCATATATATTATTTCTCCTGTCAACATCCCTTTTTCTAAGAAAATACAAAACGCAGAATGATGAATGATATGCCATATGAAAGGATTTTGAACAGGCTTCTGGCATAGCCCACTTAACAATTCGTTAAAACATGTTTTTGATTAAAATTTGCTGAAAATTAAAAATTAAATCGGCATTGTTTTTATAAAGAAATGAAAGGTTTTTCTGAAATTATTGTTGCCACAAAAATAAAATACCACATTATATGATGCTCAGCAATTACAGACCTGCCAACCTTTGAAAATGAGAAATAGTAGCACACCAAATTCAAATTTATCTGAAGGTTGGTTGTTTGTTTGGGGGCTGTTTTTTACGCTGTAAATTTTAAGCGAGCAAATACTAATCAATTAAACGCATGTGTATATCCATAAGCACACAAAGTAGGAGACTCTTTTGTTTTTGCTAATTTTTTTGTTGCAGATGGGATTGATTAAACATAATTATTCCTATTCAATTAATGCTCTGTCCACTCCTAAGCCAAATTTCTGAACTTCACAGTGAATTTTCTGAAAGATTCCAAGGCGGTCGGGGGGAGGGGGTGATGGAACTACAGGTATATCAGGGGTGATTCTGAGTGAAAAAAATATTCTGAAATTCACAGCAAATTTTCTGAAAAGTTACAACAGAAAGGGGGGGGGGGGTTGCTCCCGCCACCTTTTTTTTCCGTCCTTTTGACGAAATTTGCCTTTTTCGCGATCTTTTGATAATTTTTGCCGTTTTTCGCTATTTTTTGACGAAATTTGCCGTTTTTCGCAATGTTTTTGACCAAATTTGCCGTTTTTACGCGATTCTCTGACGAAGGTCACGTTTTTCCCGCGATCTGTTGACAAAATTATGTCGTTTTTTCGCGATCTTTTGACGAAATTTGCTATTTTTCGCAATGTTTTTCACGAAATTTGTCGTTTTTTCGCGATCTTTTGGCGAATTTTGTCGTTTTATCGCGATCTTTTGGCGAAATTTGCCGCTTTTCGCAATGTTTTTGATGAAATTTGCCATTTTTTCGCGATTCTCTGACGAAAGTCACATTATTCCCAAGATCTGTTGACAAAAATTTTTCGTTTTTTTGCGATATTTTGACAAAATTTGCCGTTTTCCGCAATGTTTATGACGAAATTTGTCGTTTTTTTGCAATCTTTTGACAAAATTTGCCGTTTTTTCGTGATTTTCTGACAAAAGTCCCGTTTCTCCCGGGATCTGTTGACAAAATTTGCCGTTTTTTCGCGATTCTCTGACGAAAGGTCACGTTTTTCTTGCGATCCTTTGACAAAATTGGCGACTTCTCTTCAAACAAATGACGAGATTGATTTTTTTCGGCGATCATTTGCCGAAATACCGATACATTTAATGTCCAAATTTTCGGATTTATGACCGATATATATATATATATATATATATATATATTTTTTTTTTTCGGAAATCATTGCCTTAATTTTTCGGAAAATTCGGACCAGAATCGCCCTTGAACGATCCTTTGACGAAATTCGCATTTTTTCAGCAATCAGTTGAATGAAATTCACGTTTTTTCGGCAATACTTTGGCGAAATTTGCTTTTTCCCGCCAATTTTTTGACGAAATTCGCGTTTTTTCAGCGATCCTGTAACGAAATTCACATTTCTTAGCTCGATCCTGTGACGAAATTCGTGATTATTCACGTGATCCAGTGACGAAATTCGCGGGGTTTTTTTTTTGCAGAAAATCGTAGTTTTAGACAGATTTTCGTAGCATCGTAGTTTGTGGCTCAAAATCGTAGCAACTACGATTTTTTCATAGCAGTTGGCAGCTCTGCAATTATTATAAAAAACACCGCACGGGTTTATTTTATACTTATGATTAAAAAGCGAAATTGAAATATTTAGATTTATATTTCTATGTCTCATGTTTCTCCCGAAGCGGATGACGTCATCCTCTAAAGCAGTCAAAATACGATTGTTTTTTTTTTTCTCGCACGTGCCTTTTGCAATCTTGGATCAGTTTTTACTGTAACTTTGATGGAATAAATTAGATTATATTCTGGCTTGACTAAAAACTAAATGTTGTTTGCAGATATTTTTGTCCTTACTTTTTCTTTAGAAGTTTAAATCTGCATCTAATAAATATTACATATTGATAAAAAATGATACTTCTCTATTATCCCGTCGACCACTTTTCATAACAAAAAACTATCGCCAAATAAACGGGAGAACGTTGCCATTGGAATATAAAAATAATAAAAAAATATAACAATTTAAGGACACAATTGTTATTTTAATGAATAAAATAACTACTAAATCAGTAAAACATAATGAAAAATACACGCAAATGTCGAATGTAAAACCACTTGATGACGTAACAAACACGCATAATGATTCTGACATCAAGTAAATGGGACTGCATTTTTGGCGTTTAATCTTACAGTTTGGCAGTAGTTTTTTGTTATGAAAAGTTGTCGACGGGATAATAGAGAAGTACCTAAAAAATATTAGATTTCAGTGCAAAATCTTCGCACGGGCCCTCTGGTAATTGTCAATAGTTATTAAAATTGAGAAGATAAACAAGTATTCTTATCGTGGTAGGAAGTTTACTTCTAGAGTTGAGGTAATTTTAATTGCACAATAATAAAGAATTAATTATATTAGAGTGAAATTGAGGAATGTAAATTAAATATTTTGTGATAAGACAATTTTTTTTTTTTTTTTTTTATTAGTCATTTTTGTGTCAATAAAGTACTTCGAAAGGGAGATTTCATGGACTCATGTCATATGGTATGAACATAGGGATATAACTGTGGCTGCAAATAGGATGAAATTAAAATTCTCTCATTAACCACTTTAACGGCCGCATAGATATTGTTATTATCCAGACTTCTCAGGTCAGCCAATGAAGTGGTTAATTCTCATTTTTCTAATTAGCCAAGTCTCATGTTCACCTAATACAGTAGAAGAATGAAGTTTCCTAAAACTGTGACCTAATTAGTAATATTTAAAGAATCTGTAGCAGTATAATTTTTCCTTACATAAATAGGCACACAAATTATAGGTGAAAACTGGGAAATTTAGTTAGTAGCCAGTGGCCGGTAGACTCAGTTTCATTAGTGGCCACTTTTTGAAGTTAGTGGCCACTATTATGTTTCAAACTTTCTTGACATCTAGATAAATTATAATCGTTGTATATAAACATATTTTTCTATAAGAGTTTTATACCTATTGTATGTGTGAGTATGAGTGTATTTCGCATGATTAAAAAGTATCTCTTGAAGAAAAATGATCCAACTGGTGAGCATGTGGCAGGAGTCAAAATATTGAAGATACTGTTGAGATGTCCTTAAAATCTGCTTGTATCCGGTGGGAAAAAATGAATAAATTACTTGAAATGCATGTGGAATCAAAGCTGATGAATATTGCAGAATAAAACTGCATTTCTTGAAAAAATAATCCAGCTAAAGAATAAGCACATGAGAAAAGCCAAAATATTGAAAATACAGCTAAGTCGTTTAAATCTGTTTGCATCTGGTAGGAAAAAGAATTAACCAGTTCTCTGATTAGATGTAATCAATTTAGAGATGCATATTTCCATGAAAAATGGTGTATTTCACTTGGCGATCGATAACAGATTTTTTAATCGCCGTTTGGCGAGTGGCGACTAGGGTGGCGATCGATGGCTGATTTTTTAATCGCCACTTTTTAAACTTTAATCGCCACGTGGCGAGTGGCGACCGCTAATTTTCACCTATAACACAAATACTGCTTGGCAAATTTCAACAACCAGACGGGCAAAGCCACAAGTTTTACTGATATTTGATATATGTATACTAAATTATGGTTTTGCATTATTTTACTTTGCTTTTATATATTTACAATTTTTAACAATATTATGTATTGTATTTTAAATTACCATTTTGAGCACGATTGGCAATTCGCAACAATAAACTAAATTTGAGATTGACAACCATTTTGACAATCTCTTTTCCTGGCGTGGAATACAGTAAAAACTCTTTAAAGCGACCACGCTCCATTCCATTAAAAATTGGTCGCTCCAAAGGTGGTCTCTTATAATGGAGGTCACGTTTGAATCTAACTTTTGATTGTTGAAAATAAGGTAACAAGTACAGTTATGAAAATTTATCTTTCATTAGGAAATAAAAAATAAATACCAAAAGAAAACTTTAATTTAAATTCATATCCTAATTACTACAAGGTTTTAAAAAATTTATAAATTTATGTTTACATTGATTTTGCTATTTTACCTTTTATTTTATCTTTTATAACTTTAATTTCCAAACGCTTTCGAAGTTCAGTGAATAAATGTTAATTTTTTTCGTCTCTAACAGATGATAATGAAGATTCCCTTTATCTACTTTGAGAGTTTTCTGAGAGGATAAAGCAGGCAGTTTACTGTCTGGCACATCCGATTTGTCATCAGAATTAGATTCATTGCTTGAAAACACACAAAAGGGGTTTAAATACTTAACAATACTTGAATTTTTTTTTAAATCTAAAACTGAGGGCAACCGACCAGGAAAGAACGGAATTTATTTTCTTCTCTTCAAACAAATTGGACACTTATGGAGGGAGTTCTACGGAGAAAGGTTTCTATTCTTAATGGAGGTAAAATTAACATTGTGCCTAGGAATGCACCAAATAGTGATTTTGGCCAAATACAGAATATTCGGCCCACAAGTAAACCGAATACCGAATAGTAACAGTGAGGCCGAATACCGAATATTCGACCAACCGAACAGCAACTATTCGGCCGAATACCGAATATTTTTATATTTCAGAGTTTAAAAATATTAAAAGTTAAATTATAAAAGAATTTTACATAATATTTAACACAGAACCATTTTATGAACTACAAGAAACATTTACATTAAAAAAAATTCTATGCTTTGAATTATAACTTAAAAATAGGATAGTCTTAAAACTTTTTTAATTAATAAAGCTTTAAACTTCGTGGTTTCTTCAGCGAATTAAAATAAATTCATAAAATGTTTATATTCTATAACAAATACTTTAAAATCAAAGAAATTTTTTGAATGAATTAGAAGAAACATTTGGCAGTATTTATTTGTCAGGAAGGGACTAAAGTAAAACAATACAATATATTAAAATGCTGGCAAATCAGCAAGAATAACTTTCCTGCTCCTTTTGATTTGGCAAGGAAGTTTTAAAATGAACCAGAGAGCAAGTGTGTGGAATGGGCGATCATATTCAGAGGTTGTAAACATACAGAGTGTTCATACATCTTGGAACAAACTTTCTGTGTAAATAATGTGGTCAAGGCAAACATTTTTTGAGCAAGTCTCAACGCACTTATTCCATCAAAAATACAATACATTCAATCAAAAACAAAGTGTGTCACTGCAAGCTGAAACTGAATTTTTGTTTAAAACTTAAACAACAATGAAGATATTTTAGCAATATTTGCATCGTATGAATTTTGATTGTAGAAAATATGATGATACTATTGGAAGTAGCTGAATTTTGGCCAGTGACACAGTATAAGTAGTACTGTCAGCTGCACTCTTAATAAAGGAATATCTAGCTCATTGTTGTTTAGATATGAATGGTGGAAATTTCCAGTACTTATCGTGATTCACAGAAATCAAAGTAACTATGTTGAAAATATAGTTACAATGTCTTCAATATTATTAAAGTTACAAATGAAAATTCAAATTTGACCTGGAATGAGATGCACTTTATTTTTGATTGAATAAGTGTGTTACGATTCTAGTTTCCTGGACAAAAACTGTCTGTCATGATGTCTATTATCACCTGTGAAAGTTTTTTTTCCATTTTGTTTTAGAAACATGATGTTTGCAAAAAAAGCAAGAAACAGATTATTTACTGGACAATATTCAGGAACTTACATTTATTTATACATCATTAATTCTCGTGAAGGTCATCATTAATGGTTAATTTTCTTAAGTGACACTTTTCAAACGGCGAATAAATAATGTAAAAGCATTTTCCTTCATTGAAATATGATTTTATTTCTAATTATTTTGAATATCTTTATTAATTGACAGTTAAAAGTAGAAATTGTGGGTTTTAAAAAATATTAAAAGAAAAAAAGTTTTTAAGTATTCGGCTTGGCCGAATATTTCGATATTCGGCAGGCCGAATAATTTGATATTCAGCCAAGCCGAATATTTGGCAAACCGAATAGTTTGATATTCGGCCTAACCAAATATTCGGTAATATGGCCGAATACCGAATATTCGGTGCATCCCTAATTGTGCCTATCGGATTTAATTTCGTTCCATGAAAAAATGATCGTTTAGGGAGGTAGTCGCTCAATGGAGGTGGTCGCATATGCAAGTACCATAACCATATCTTTTACTACACAAAAGACAAAATGGTCATTTTAAATTAATATTTATTATAAATATTTTATTAAACACTCTCTCATTTGCCTTTCACATATTTAATGCAATATCAAGCTCTCTAAAACTAGAAATTAATGGCTTCAAAACTATTTCTTTTATAATGTGATGCACAAATTAAAAAAAGAATCAAAATAGCTCTACCAAGAATGATATAGATCTATAGTATGCTATATAATACTGTCGAATGAACCATATAAAAGTTAATCAAAATATGAACTTCATTTTTAAAAGTTATATAAAACACTATAGGAAATACAAATACAATAGTTTATTTTAAATTTAAAACAAACAATCTTTTGATGCGATTTATTTTTAAATATAATCACTAATATTTTCAATGGTACTTCTTTGTTATAGCAGCCCCCATAGTTAAGCCAAGTGGTAGTCAACTTCGCCAAGGTCGTAGCCAAGATAATGAAGCGAGAATATAACGTGCACGTATAATAAAGATATAAAAATAAATACCATTGTATTAAATATAATATTTTATGTTAATAAGAATATTACAATGTTTCATAACAAATTCCATCTGAAGTATTCTCAAACCACAATTTTCAACACTGAGGTTTTTTTTTTTTTTTGCAATGTATTTTATATGTTGAATTTACAGATAGCTTCATCATTAGTAACATGCAGTTTCATATCATGCCATTTTTGCATGGTTGTTGGGGAAAAGCTCTTGCTTTTGAAAAAAATGAGATTGCATTCATCTCAGTACTTGGTAAATCGAAGATGTTTTCCACATTTATAGAAAAATACAGGCAATTAAAGAAAAGATACAACATGTAATTTAAAAAAAAAAATGAAAAAATGTTCTGAAACATTAATGAAAAGTCAATGACGAAACTACAAACCATTTGACGAGATTTTACAACCAAAGTTGGAAATAGTAGGGGAGAGTGGAAGCTAATGGGACAACTCTTAATTATTTTTAAATGAAATCAAATTTCTGAAAAGATTTTTTTTTTGTATGCATAGAAAGAAGTATTGGCTTTATAAAAAAAAAAAAAAAAAAATTGAAGAGATAGCATTTGTTGTTTTTTAAATATGACTTTTATACACTATTATGCTTGTCCTTATTAGGACCCTAGGTTGGGGTCTATTGGGACACCGCGTGGGTCTAATGGGACATATCAAATCAACACAAAAACTAGAGTTGCAGTACCTATTTTAAAGACAGCACATTTTACTTCAAAATATAATGTACATAAACAGTATTTTATTAATTATTGCATATTAAAATTGAAAATATTAAAATCAAAAGACATTAAAGTTGATGAACGAATAGTTTTCTAATCGATTGTAGGCTAAGATAATTTCATTACAATATCTTTAATTTCAGTCCAGTATTTTTTTTCTTTTTCAAGATAGACAAACTTTTGTGAATCACACCTTTTTGTGAAGTAACTCAGAAAAAGTTCTTGAATTCCACGGTTTATTTCAATAACAACTGCCACATAGTAATATTTGAAGGGAAACGTTCTATATCTCATTAAGACAATCATTTTCAGATATTTGCTCTAAAAGAACATTTTCTTCGACATTGTTTCTGGTAAGTCATCATTACTTGAAGAATCATGTAGTACAAAACTACTTTCTAAAAAGGAAATAAGCTTCTTATTTTTTATATTAATTTAAGCACTTTTGAGATCTTTTTCTGAGTTATTTTAGTACTATCCACTACTTTTTCAGGTTTTTTTTAAAAACCTTTTAATAAGACAATCTGTTAAAATAAATCATGTATAGATGAAATATAGATGAAATTAGCGGTCGCCACTCGCCATGTGGCGATTAAAGTTTAAAGATTCGTGATTAAAAAATCAGCCATCGATCGCCACTCGCCAAGTGGCGACTTAAAAATCTGTTATCGATCGCCTAGTGAAATACACCATTTTTCATGGAAATATGCATCTCTACATTGATTACATCTAATTAGAGAACTGGTTAATTCTTTTTCCTACCAGATGCAAACAGATTTAAACAACTTAGCTGTATTTTCAATATTTCAGCTTTTTCTCATGTGCTCTTTAGTAGGGTTATTTTTTCAAGAAATACAGTTTTATTCTGCAAAATTATGTATCAAAACTTCTGCAAAACTATATTCATAAACTAATATTCTGCAAAACTATATTCATCAGCTTTGATTTCACATGCATTTCAAGTAATTTATTCCTTTTTTCCCCCCCACCGGATACAATCTGATTTTAAGGACATTTCAGTATTTTCAATATTTCGACTGCTGCCACATGCTCACCAGTTGGATTATTTTTCTTCAAGAGATACTGTTTAATCATGCAAAATACATTTATATAATAGCTATAAAACTGTTATAAAAAAAGATGTTTATATACAAATACAACGATTATAATTTATCTAGATGTCAAGAAAGTTTGAAAACATAATAGTGGCCACTAATGAAACTATTAACTAAATTTCTCAGTTTTCACCTATACCTATCAATAACAATAAGTACTTATGCATCATCAATCCAGCTGTCCCATTAGTTCCCATATGCTGATGTTTTATATTTTTCTAATCTACACAGCACATGATTAACTAAAGATAATTTAATTAAATTTAATATAAAATAGAATATTTATGTTATATTAATTAATAACCTCATAAACAATTTCAGGCAATAATGAATTGTAAATGTCTTTTAAGTAAACAAAATCAAATTTACTTTTTATAGTTGAAAACAAACTTTCTTCATAAACTCTTTCAAACAATTGCAAATAGCTGACTTGTTATTGTTGAAGTTAGCAACTTTGCTGTTGTCATTTAGGTGTAGCATAATGTTTTGTTAAAAATAATATTTTCAATGAAATTTGGCAACTGTCCCATTAGCCCCCACTCTCCCCTATATCTGTCATTTGGCAATTAATCCTTGGGGACCACTATAACAAAGTAGTACCTTTTTGACAAAATTTACCATGACAAATGTCAAACTTTTTAAAAATATTTACATAAAAGAAATGAACAAGACTGGTACAAAATGCTTTCATCTTTATAAAATGTATTTATATCATTTTTCTCAGGAAAGCGGGAAAAACAAACATACCTGAATTTTTGTCACTTTCTTCATTTTCTTTACTTTCACTTTCTATTAAAAGAAAAGGTAATTATTGACATTAATATTATATATGCAAATCATTAAGCTTTATTGTAAATAAAAAGATAAAAAATGGAAACATACCAGAAGAGTTTTCTTCATTTGAACCTAAATAAAAAATAACCATAAGTTACATAGCAATCAATTATTTTTATGTAGAACAAGAACAAAAAATTTTAACTATATTAAAAACTTCAAAATCTCATTTCAGATACAATTTAAATATTGAAAAACCAGTAGTGTTAAAAATAACATCAAATGTTTGTTACAAACTGCTTCTTTCCCCCATCTTTTGGTATTATTGTGCTACTTGCTACATTAATTTTTTTTTTTTAATTTAGCACATGCTACACTACAAACTACTGGAAAATGTAGAGACTACTGTAGTTTCAACAGCTAGGTCAGATTATACACAACTTTAAACACTTAAACTTGAACTTGGTCCAAAACAAAAAATAATCTAAATTTTAGTTGAATTATGGAAAATAGTCTACAATTACTTTTAACTCTTATCTTTTTATGTAGAAAAATAAATATATATTTACTAATTAATATTAAAATTTATGTAGGATTTCTCCTGAAACAATATTCTGGTCTCTTTAAAATTATGTTAAACATGTGGGGTCTTTGAAAAAACACAGTTGAAGGCATAAAGGAGAAAGAAAATAAAAATCCATTACGCAAAAGATTTCTGTTTTAGCAAGTTAGATTGTATAGTATTTCTTGCATTAGAACCATGAAATTTCTCTTTATAAGACAGATTTTTATTTTACTGCACTTAACAGTTCTTGTCATTAATTCTTAATTTTATTTAACCCCTTGGGGACGAGCGACATGTATACGTGACGTGACGTAACGCATAAGATGTTCAGAATCCTCGATTATTCCCACCAGTTACTTTTTATTGTAAGCTTTGCCTTATGTAATCCTAGCATTTCTGCGATTCAATTACGCGAAAATTTCTGTTTTGAAAAACCGGTGGTAAAAGATTAAAAATTCTGTAAAGGACGCTCGTTGCACAGGGGTTAAGAGGTTGGTATGGGTAAATACTAGGAATTAGAATTTCTTATCTTATATTTTTGCTTAAATTTTCATTAAAATATTTACATGCTGCTACTAATATATTAATAACTATTAGATATTCCAATTCTGATTTTTAAATTATAGAAAAAAAAAGAAGTAAAAACAATGCTCACCATCATTTAATGCATCTCCTAAAACTCCAGCTTGCTGCTGAGATAAACGAAAAAGAGCTTTCCCATATAAAAAATATACGTCGGCACATTCAATGGCCAGTTCACCAAAGTGATTGACGTACATTTCACAAGCTTTTGCCAGACTAGCAACAGCATTTTGAAAATCTTGTACAAGCATATGCCTTTTACCTTGTAAAAAATTGTTAAAAGCTTCAACAGGTAAAGACCTACAAAAAAAGAAAACATGCTCCATAAACATTTTTATTTTAAATTAAAAATGAACAAATTAATTTATAAAAGTTAAACTACCTATTCTTCCAGATATTCATAAAATTTTAGTAAATTAATAGGATTTTTTTTTTTTTTTTTTTTTTTTTTTTTTTATCATCCTAAGCCAATTAAGCAAGCAAGGAAAAAATCTTTTTTCCCCTTTCTATTAGCTTATTAAATGTAACTATACACTTATACTAGGCAGCTATAGAAGGTGGAAAAAACTTCATCAAAATTAAATTTCAGAGATGTTTGTTTTTCAACCGGATTGCCGCGTAAATTTAAATTACGACATGGAATTTCTGCAATTTCATCTCAAGTCATGAGCGGAGAATAGAAAGATGTTCCAATTAATTCTGTTGTAGAATGGTTCAAAAATTTACCCAGCAAAATTAAAGAATATCAGCTGAAGGACATTTGTAGTATTGACAAAACTAGTCTCCATTACATCATGCCTACAAGACCTTATGCACGTGACGTCGGATACCAGGACTGGCAGTATGTCGATCTGTTATTCTCGCCACTCTTCCGACAGAAATGCCAGTATGCGCAGGCGCAAATACCACTAGCAGACGACTTTACCCTCGACCCAGGTTGAGTGCATACATTTTAACCGAAATTTTGCAAATTTAAGGAATTTTCTCGCATGCAGAACAACATTTTGAATTCATACTACAATTACAATGTATTAAAATATATACAGCTACAACAAAGAATTTTTTTGCGGTATTTTTAACGAACAAGCATTAATAACTCACACTCCATAGACTGCTATGCTAATGTTCAACAGTAAATACCGCCAGCAGATGAATTTTAGCCTCGACCTCAGGTCGCGTGCATAAGGTCCATTAGTGATCATGGTAATCAGAGACTGATCCAGCCTTCCATTTAGAAGGAGGTCATGACTTTTTTTTTCTTTTTTTTTTTTTTTTTTTGGGGGGGGGGGGGGGGGGGTAGAGAGAGAGAGAGAGAGAGATTACATGACTCTTCATTATCAATTTTTATATCTTTATCGAAATTGACTTATCTGATATATACCAGAATTCATTTTATTTCATAAGTGCTTGACATTTGCAGTTATATTCATAAATATACAAAATATGCATGAGTTTTTCATTTTCTTATAAATGCAAAGAATCTTGCATAAAGTTTTCCCAAAGTTCGCATTTAACCCAAATTTTCGAGGCTCGACAGTCATAGAAATATCGTCTTGAGGAAAATCAAAAAGCAATCAAATACAATTCAAAATGTACAACATTTATAAGAAAATTAAAAACTATTTTGATTCTTTAGTGCTTTAAGCAATAATGCCTGCAATTTACATGCATTTCTATTTAAAAATAACTTCATTAATGTATCGGAAAGATTAAAATTTTTAAGCAGTAAATAAAAAAAGGTAAAAGAAAACACTTTTAATACATATTTATATTTAAAAAAATGTATTTGTTCTATAGAAATGTTTTGCGTTTAGAGGGGGGCTGTCATGACTCACATGACCTCCCCCTTCGATTCGCGCTTGATTGTAATGGCATGAAAAATAGTCTTAGCATTTTACTTTGTGTATTAAATGTTGATAATCAGAAAAGATTACTCCTTCAGTCATAAGGCAATTGCAGAAACCAAGATGTTTCTAAAATGTAAAATAGTTGGCATTAGGATTTGGGATAATCTACAACTGCCAAAGCATTGATAATCGCTAATATTTTTACAAAGTGGCTAAAGAAGGGAAATGAAAAGACAAAAATCAAAATTTTGCTTTTCATGGATCAATGCACTCTTCATTCTCAACACACTGACTTTTAAAAAATTTGAAGATTTAGACCTGAACATATCAAGAATTTAATGGTACATATAAAAAGCAATTAAACTTATTCTACCAAAAAAAAAAAAAAAAAATGACAGTATATATGAAAAAGTTACCAGGGTTTTGTGGGTAGCTGCCCGGGCTGTTTTTTTTTTTTTTAAACCGGGTTTTTTACAACCACAAGGGTTGTAGTGGGTAGCTGCCCAGGTATCCGCCCAGCTATCCACCCGGGCTGGGTTTTAACCCTGAAAAGTACACATACATCAGGAGAATAGATAAACATGATTTCTCTAGCATGGACTCAAGTAAAATCCAAAAAATAAAAAAAGTTTCATTAAAGCAGTGTTTTTGCTTTAGCATCCAAAATCTGAAGAAATCAAAGGAAAGAAAAAAGTGCTGATGAAACTGTGAATGAAAACAACTGTAATAATCTGAAATCTGACCTTACTTTCAGGGAGTAAGTGAATTGTGATGCTGATGCAATTGACATTGAAATTATGAACAATTAATGAACCAATAGGAAACAGATTAACAGATGCTCATTTAACCCTTTTCCGGCATGGTGGGTGAAATTCTGTCCCACTTAATATTAATATGCAAATGCCACAATGACACCAGTAGAGGAGACTGGTACACAGTGGACCACTTTTTCAGTTATTTTTTTTTTCTCTTTAACGGATGAACCGATCTGCATTAAAATATTTTTGAATATTCCTTAAACCTTTTTACATTCATCATAATTTTCTCAGAACATAGTTTTCAATACATTTTTCAAAAAGAAAAAAAAAATTATGTGCACCCGTAAAGTGGACCAGTGTGCCCCAGAAGTGGGGCACACTGATCCACCCACCGGGGCACAATGGACCGCTATTAGGTATTATCTGAAATACAATATAAATCTATTTTTCATTAATCTAATTCTTATTATTTCCCCTTTACCTGCAAAATAACATAGTAATTGAAACAAGAACAAAAAATTTATTATATTTTGAAAATAATAACAGAACTTAACAATTGCAATTTAGTTCAAGTTATTACATAAGTACAGAAAAATTAGCACACATTAAAATTTGCAAATGATATTCCAAAATACTTATGAGTAAGATTGAGCCTGGAATTTTCCTGAAATACTTTTGGGTCTGGGAGCAATATTACGAAATCATTGACATCAACAACAGATTCATCTACAGTTTCGGGAAAAATAAACTGATTTCCATTCAATTTGCGTCTCATGAATCTTACTTGAATAAAATCATCACCAATTAGACTACAGTTATATTTATCAAAGGCAGTAAATACAAAACAAAATATTTCTTACTATGTTAAATAAATTGTTATTTTTCTTTGTTTACTTTATTTTACAGTTACATAACTACTTTAAAACAATATTTCTTTATATAAAATAAGCAATTGTTAAATATTTTGAACATTCTGCATTACAGGAGCAGAGTGGATTGTGGACCACTGTGCCCCGGTAGTGGGTGGTCCACTGTGCCCCATGATGAAGCTCAATAAATAATCATATTAATATTGTTTATAGCTTTCTTTTAAACATATTAATTTTAAAGTTAAATAAAAGCAAGTTTATTAGCTTTGCAAAAAAAAAGCTGTTTTATCTTATTCATCTACAACCTTTAATTACTAAAAAAAATAAAATATGATTATGAAAAATTTTACTTTTAGAAGCTCAAAACAACCAATCAGGATAAAATAGTTCAATCTGAGCTAAACATATTTTCTGAAGGCTATAAATAATCAGTGCAGTGCTGTTGTCTATTAGGATAGAAGAGAAGCTTAAAAAAAAATTAAATAAAATATTAGGGGGTGGTCCACTGTGCCCATAGGTCCAGTGTGTACTGGTCTCCTCTATTTTAGATTTAAAAAAATCTTATGTACCAGAAGAAAAGATTTTACTAATTTCTGAATAAATTTAGAAATTTTGATGACATTCAATAATTTTAACATTTTAGCAAAAGAAGTACTTCGTATCCGAAAGGGTTAAGCAGCAAAGAAGAAAGTGTTTTGACAGATGCTCATTTAAGTAGCAAAGAAAAAAGTATTCCTATCGTTTTTCAAAGATGCGTTGAAACTGCATTGACATACTCAAAACCTTGTTTCTCACAAAACTAGTGAGAAAACTTTCTAAGTTCAACCATCTATAAATTCCTCTAAACTTATTACTTAAAAATTAAAACCTCCACAAACAATAGATTTTTCGGAACAGATGTGTTACACTCATGCACCGATGTTTGGTGAGTTTTTCAAATACATGCCAAACCAATAAATTAATATAAGCAAAGCCAGAGCCGTCCTTAGCGAGGACGACTTAAAGCGAGGCCCGGTGCAGGGATTTTGCGAGGCCCTTTCCTTCCAGATTCTTAACATAATCTTATCTATACTATCAATAAAAAAGAATGGTTTTCACCTATATACTGTAACCCGGGGAACCCGGGTTCGATCCCCTAGCTACTATAAAGAAGTAGCATTTGTTTGTGTGTTTTGTAGAGTTAATTTCTGGAACTACTAAACCAATTTCAAAAGTAATGGTGGCAAATTGATGGTGAACGTTCCTCTTCCAACATAGGCTATATTTTATGTCAAGACCACTATCTTTTCTTAACTAAAATCATAAATTTATATTAGAGATTTTCTATTAAACCTTCTTCTTTTTATTAAAGAAAACATATTTTGCGTCCGGGTGCGAGGCCTCTTTAGGCACGAGGCCCTGTGCGGCCACACCTGTCGCACACCTCTAAGGACGGCTCTGAGCAAAGCATAATAGCCAGGCTAGCATTAAAGGAAAAAATCCTCGAAGTTTGACGACTTTTTTCCTTTTTATAACCGATTAAAAAAGAAAAAAAATCAGTGTGTGAGTAAGACATCATAGCTGTTTTTTCCTCTGAAAAAATAATCGGGGCTTTTATTTGAAGAAACTGGTTAACCTCAACCCAAAATACCTATTTACCGCAGGGTTGGCAAGTTTTTGACAGTGTGACAGTTTTATCTGGTTTTAACCGTCATGTCAAAAACCCCTTTTTGATATAGTTTTTGATAATGACTGTCAAAAACCTAAAATTGAGTTCAAAAACTGTTTAAAACTATTTTTACAACATTAAATTTACAATTTTTCATAATTTTTTGTGTTAGATACATGGGTAAACTTTTTTAGTTTTAGACATTAAAAACCACATATCCTGTATAAAATCAGGGGTCAATCCAGGAAAAAGTTAAGGCCTATCTAGAACCCCTTCATAAAATTCCTCTTAATAAAATTGGGCCCTTCATAAAATTCCATTCCATAAGAACACTCTGCATTAATTATTTTTATTTTGTTAAGTTTTAAATATAGGTGAAAATTAGCGGTCGCCACTCGCCACATAGCGATTAAAGTTTAAAAAGTGGCGATTAAAAAATCAGCCATTGATCGCCACCCTAGTCGCCACTCGCCAAGTGGCGATTAAAAAATCTTATCGATCACCAAGTAAAATACACCATTTTTCATGGAAATATGCATCTCTACACTGATTACATCTAATTAGAGAACTGGTTAATTCTTTTTCCTACCAGATGCAAACAGATTTTAATGACTTAGCTGTATTTTCAATATTTCGGCTTTTTCTCATGTGCTTACTCTTTAGTTGGATTATTTTTTCAAGAAATACAGTTTTATTCTGCAAAATATATTCATCAGCTTTGATTCATTCCACATGCATTTCATGTAATTTATTCTTTTTTTTCTCACCGGATACAAGCAGATTTTAAGGACATTTCAGTATCTTCAATATTTTGACTCCTGCCACATGCTCACCAGTTGGATTGTTTTTTCAAGATATACTGTTTAATCATGCAAAATACTACTCATACTACATGCGAAAATCGTACTCATACAATAGGTATAAAACTTATAGAAAAAATATGTTTATATACAACGATTATAATTTATCTAGATGTCAAGAAAGTTTGAAACATAATAGTGGACACTAACTTTAAAAAGTGGCCACTAATGAAACTGAGTCTACCGGCCACTGGCTACCAACTAAATTTCCCAATTTTCACCTATAGTTTTAAAATGTATAATTTGCAACGAAAACAAGTTCACAAGAAATAAAAACTTTAACAGAAGGACTTAAAGAAATTGGTATGCTAATGCTTGGTTTGAATTTGAGCAGCTGGATTTCATCTTTCATAACAAAATGTTCACAAAATAAATTTTACAAAAATAATTTTTAGTTTTCACAAAATGGGCATCTAGAAAAAAAAAAAGAAATCTGTGTCGACCTCTGAAAACTCAAAACATGATTTTGGTTTAACAAATTATTTAGAAAATAAATGTAAGCTGTAAATATATAATAAAAAATAATTAAAAGTATTGTTACATTAAAAATATAAACTTATCAAACTATTAAATAGTACCCCCCCAGTTTCCCCCAGGCAGTCACAGAAGGGTGCTGCACCCTTCCTGCCCTTTGATTTACAAAAGAGCACCCTTCTTGCCCTCATAAAAAAAAATTAGCACCCTCTTTGCCCTCATAAAAAAAAATTAGCACCCTTCTTGCCCCTCAGTAAAAAAAGTGTCTTTTCTCCTTTTAGTATTAAATTTGCTTTCATAGTAAAGAAATACTCAAAAGAGTGCCCTGACTTTTAAATATTAAAAGTGACTTTAAAAACCAAAAGTAATCCTTTAACAGTAAGTGCCCTTAAGAATCTGAAAAGTGCCCCGAAGAATAAAAAAGTACCCTTTTCTCACCAGCAGCACCCTGCCCTTTTTTAAAGGGTATTCTGGTAGATTCTAAAGGGTATTTTCTGGTACTTTTATAATTTAATAATCCCTATCGGGATCCTTTTCAATTTTTTTCCCTTTTTTGTCACAAAAAAACTGAGTAATTAGTTGCCATCATTACAAAAATGTCATTAAAATTAGAAAAAAATTAATATCTCGAAAACTAATTCCAATTTCAAAATTCTATTACCAGTTTTGACATCCGCGGATTTTTATGAACAATTGGTATTAATTTCACCATCAAGCGTTTAATATTTTATTAAAAATAGCCTTGAAACATAATCAGTCGTTTCATAAAATCGTTTCATTAGGATTTTATATATATAGGGTAGATGTATAAAATTTCATATAAATAATATACTTATTTTTTAATTGTTTAAATGTTTGTTACCTATAAAAAGGTACTAATGAGAAGAGGAATGTTTTTTCAACTAGGTAAATCATATTCAAAGGTTGGAGTATCACATTTATTCCAACTAAGCGAAAAATGCTGGGCTCTAAACTCGGTCTGTTCATTATGACCTAATTACATGGTATACAGGAGTTAGTTTCCGTGTTGTATAACATTAATCATGTAAAAATGCTATAGTTATACCTCGGATAAATAAAATTAGCGCTGCAGTTCACAGCCATGTCCAACAATCCGAGTGAATTATGACAACCATGATATTGTTGGAATAGCTTAGCAGGAAGAGCGTTGGCACGGCAAGCCAAAGTACCCAGGTTCGAGTCCTGGTGCCAGCATTTTTTGCTCTGTTGGAATAAATGTCAGCTAGGATATTTCAACCTTTGAATTAAAAAAAGATACTATTTAATAATGTATAAAAATTAAATTTAACAAAGAAATAGTTCTAAATAATTAAACTGAAACTAACATAATAAAATGAAGATATAATTATATATGTGTAAATATTGAAAATAACAAACCATCCTTTTTTAAGTTTTAAAGAACGTTTAATTATATAGATTTCATATAATTCATTTAATTACTCAAAGAACATTTGTGTTGCAATTGTGCGTTATATTTAATGTTTATGTACAAAGACAAACATTTAGAATGATTAAAAGTCTAGGTAACTTATGATCAGTCATTGAATAGTGGCCACTTTAGCTTTACACAAGCCTTTATTTATTTTATTTTATTTTTTAAACAAACTAAATTGCTAAAAAATTTTTATAATAAATCGAATACTTAATAGTAATAAAGATATAAAAAGTACTTTGAAAAATGCATTTAATAGTAGTTTCAATATGTGTTGTTGGTCAGCAAAATATACGCGCAAAAATATCTCGCCAACTTTGGCGATAAACGTGCATTTCTGGTAACCCTAACCTTGCCAAAACCCTATTTACTGACAACCATAGACGCTCTTCTGGCTTTGTGGGTAGGGAGAAGGGAGAGAGTCATTTTTTGCGCCTTTGATGTCGTTTTTATAACGGACTTGCGCAGTGTACACTTTTTGACTTTAGCGCAGATAAACCTGTTTCTTGAAATTATAACGGTACCGTTTTCCCGCATTAGGTCGGTCTCTTTCATTTCTTTTTGCGATGTCACCTGCTGCTGACCTACTTTTGCGAGCATCCAGCATCGTTCTTTGATTTTTTTTGGATATTTTCTAAGTTGGATTTAATTTTTGGTAATTTTGACGTGGAATCCATTTAAGATTATGTTTACAGAGTTAATAATATTTTTATTTTGAGGTGGATCGGATCCATTTGTGCATTTTCTCGTAATGATATGGAATATATTTATTTTAATGTTGGCATTTTGTGTTTCGAGGTGCGGTCAAAGCACTTTCGAATTTTTTTGAAGTGAAAACTTCTTTAGGCGCATTGGGCATTTTTGAGATGGGAAAAAAATATTGAATTCGCAACCCGTCACCGTTACTGTTACCGACACCAAATTAAATTATGTTGCCAATTCATACAATGAAGCGAAAGTATCAAAAGGAAATAGTTCACGTGCAGAAAACGAAATGATTGGTATTATGAATAAAAATAATTCAGAAAATTATTTCAAGATAAATTTAGCACGTGCGGTGAAAACAAATAAAAATCACTCAACTCACGAGACCAAATCAAAAGATGAAAATGAAATAGGAAAAAACGGAAAATATTATAATTCAACGAGCACGCGAAAAGAAATAACAAAGTAATATAAAAAGAAAAAATGAAAATAAAGAAATATTTCATGAAAGTTTTGTGAAACGTGGTTACAGATACGGAAATGAAGTGAAATCATTTTATACAAAAGAAAAGTTTGTTGACATAAATCATAGATACTGCAAACATTACGCGCAGTATGAAGATAGAAAAAAAGCATAATGTTCACGAATACCGTAAACAAGACAGGCAGCAAAGAAGTCATAATTTTTAGAGTGATAGGAAGCGGGAACCCTATTTTGCAGATAAATGTTATTACAAAAGATATGAAACTACATCTCATGGAAGAAATGATGAATGTATTCAGAGTTGTTAAAATTGTGGATGAAAATTCATAAGTTTCATTGGTATTCATTTCAAGGAATACCAATTAATTAAATTTCATATTTTATGTATTTGTAAATTTACGTTTTAAGCAATATATTGCAATTTTTGTATGTAAAATAATATGCATTATTTTTCATGTACAATAAATAGTGCATTAAATGAAAATTGTAATATATTTTTTGTAGTAGTAGTTTATAATAATGAATAAAAAAAACACTTCATTTAAAAGTATTTCCCGCACAATAAAACATTTCCTGACGATTCAAAAAATACACACGTAATTGTTCAAGTTTTCACTTCTGTCGTCACTCCCGGAGTGCCATTTTTTTTAAATCAAATGTTTGTGATATTCATAATAAATATAATGCAAAAGAACAAACATTTTTTTTTAATATTTGCTTCTTCAGCATCGTATCTATAGAAATGTTTATCTTTGTTTTCTGTTTACAATCGAAAGTGTGCTTTTTCTTTTTTTTTTGCAAGTTGTACACAATTTATTAGAAGGATTTCTCTGCACGAGGTACTATTTTCGTTCATTTTCTATTGTTTTCCTTATCATAATGCATGTAAAAATGCGCAGACCTGCCAACCTTTGAAAATGAGAAATAGTAGCACACCAAATTCAAATTTATCTGAAGGTTGGTTGGTTGGTGGCTGTTTTTTACACTGCAAATTTTAAGCGAGCAAATACTAATCAATTAAACGCATGTGTATATCCATAAGCTAGGGTGGTCCAAAATTTGGAAGGTGAAAATTTGTTTGGTCCTACCCTTCTGTTTTGTTCCAATGTACTAAAAAATAAAGCAGATCAAATTTGAGAGCATTTCAGTAAAATTTAGAGGTAGCTCAATGTAATTTAAGTTTGCAACATTGTACTACAGTGGCACCCAGAGAGTAAATATTATTTGAACTGCAACTTTTATCAGATTGTTTATAAACCATAACTTTGTATCAGATTGCATCTGACATTGTTCTTGATTGTTTACATTCCCAGTAACAGAGAAAGGAATGAACAGCTCATCCAAACAGAAAAGAAAGAATGAGAATTATGACACCACTGGCTGCAGGTTTAGACAGGACTAAAGTTTCAGACTGAAAAGCTGTGCTTGTCGTTGCCGAAATAGTAAAGAGCTTGGGTTGTGAAGTAGATAAAGTAACTCTTAGTAGAAGTTCCATTCGTCAAGAAAAAATTAAACACCGGTCTAAAATGTATGAGCAGCTCAAAGCCGAATTTGGAGAACATGTTAACTTAACAGTTCACTGTGATGGTAAACTCTTACAAGACCTAACTTTGAAAGAGAAAGTTGATAGACTTCCAGTAATTGTGTCTGGAAAAGGAGTCTCTCAGTTACTTTCAGTGCCCAAGCTTCCATCAGGAGACGGAGAAGGTCAAGCTGCCGCAGTATATGCGACCTTATAGGATTGGGGTATAGATGATAAAGTAAGTGCCATGTGCTTTGACACAACAAGCGTCAATACTGGTCGAATTAAAGGCACTTGTAACTTACTTGAACAAAAAATGAATAAAGAGCTGCTTTCTTTGGCATGTCGCCACCACATTATGGAATTGATTATTAAGCTTAGGATTTTCTTCATCACCAGAGGTACCACTATTTAAAAGATTCCAAGCCCACTGGAATTTTATTGACAAAGAGAAGTATGATATGGGAGTTGGTAATACAGAAATTTTGAATCAAATAATAGATATAAAAGATGACATAATTAATTTTTCTAAAATACTACTGGACAAAAATAAACAACCAAGAGATTACTATCAAGAATTTCTTGAACTTATCTTAATCTTTTTAGGCGAAACTCCTTTTCAACGAGTCAGATTTATGGCACCTGGAGCCATGCACCATGCTCGCTGGATGTACAAAGTGCTGTATAGTCTAAAAATATGGATGTTTAGTAGCCAGTTCACCATTACTTCAAGAGAAAAAAAAGGATTGCAAAAAATATGTGTATTTGCGGTACGAGTATATCTAAAAGCTTGGATGACAGCACCATTGCCACAAAGTGCACCTTTCAATGATTTCAATTTAATGAAATCTCTGTTACAGTATAAGAATATTGATGATGAAATATTTAAAGCAGCATCAGAAAAGGTAGCAAAACACCTTTGGTATTTATCTGAGGATCTTGTCGCCTTAGCTCTTTTCGACACTCAAGTGCCTCATTGCCTTAAAAGGCTCATAGTAAAGGCCATGAAAGACGTTAATTGTAAAAAAGAATCCACAAAGCGTCCTAACATTACACTTGAAACTTTTGTCGACATGAAATTTGAAGACTTTGTAACGAAGTGGTCAGCTTTATTATTCCAACAAATGTGCCTACCACATGCGTTCCTCCAAGTAGACCCAGAAATATGGGAAGATCAGGAGACTTTCTATAAAGCATTAGAAATTGTCAAATCAATAAAAGTTGTTAATGATCATGCTGAAAGGGGCATAGCCCTAATTCAAGAGTTTTGTGGAAAAATAACGTACAGTGAGACACAACTACAATAATGCAGGTGGTTGAAGAACATCGACGAACATATCCTGACTGCAAAAAACAGAGTTTGGCAGGTACTGAAAAATACATGATTATTTAAATATTAAAGGCGTATATTTACTTGTTAATTATTTATAACATATATTGAATATATAAGTGTACTTTAATTACTTAGAATTCTCAGATTCTTGCCCCCATGTATGGCAAATAAATCTTTTTTAGATATTAGTAACAGTTGAATTCTTTAAATTGTAAATTTACAAAAAAAAGAAAATTTTTAAGAGTGTTGAGCTACCTCTAATATTAAAATTTTAAGCTCAAACTTCATAATATTTATTTTTTAACTAAAATGAACAAATTAAGAGGATAGCACCAGTAAAAAACTTAAAAAAAATAATAATCAACCTTTTTTGGACCACCCTAATAAGCACACAAAGTAGGAGACTTTTGTTTTTGCTAATTTTTTTGTTGCGGGTGAGATTGATTAAACATAATTATTCCCATTCAATTAATGCTCTGTCCACTCCTGAGCCAAATTTCTGAACTTCACAGTGAATTTTCTGAAAGATTCCAAGGCGGTTGGGGGGAGGGGGGTGATGGAACTACAGGTATATCTTCCAGAGAAAAATGTGAGTTAGAGTCAGGTCGAGTAAGCTGATACAACGGAGAGTAGGGGTGTCCACTCCCGCCACTTTTTTTTTGCGTCCCTTTGATGAAATTTGCTTTTTTTCGCGATCTTTTGACGAAATTTTCAGTTTTTTTCAAGATCTGATAAAATTTGCGTTTTCTCGATATTTTTTTGACGAAATTTGCCGTTTTTTGCAACCATCAAAAACGATTCTCTGATGAAAGTTACGTTTTTCCCACGATCTGTGACAAAATGTCTTTTTTCGCGATCTTTTGACGAAATTTGCCACTTTTTCGCAATGTTTTTCACGAAATTTGTCGTTTTTTCGTATCTTTTGACGAAATTTTCCATTTTTCGCAATGTTTTTGACGAAATTTGCCATTTTTTCGTATCTTTTGACGAAATTTGCCATTTTTCGCAATGTTTTTGACGAAATTTGCCATTTTTTCGCGATTTTCTGACGAAAGTCACGTTTTTCCCGCGATCTGTTGACAAAAATTTGTTATTTTTTCGCGATCTTTTGACAAAATTTGCCGTTTTTCTCAATTTTATGATGAAATTTGCCGTTTTTTCGCGATCTTTTGGCTAAATTTGTCTTTTTTTGCAATGTTTTTGACGAAATTTGCCGTTTTTCGTGATTTTCTGACTATAGTTACGTTTTTCCCGCGATCTGTTGACAAAATTTGCTGTTTTTTCGCGATCTTAACGAAATTTGCTGCTTTTCGCAATGTTTTTGACGAAATTTGCCACTTTTCGCAATGTTTTTGACGAAATTTGCCCTTTTTTCGCAATTCTCTGACGAAAGTCACGTTTTTCCCCACGATCTTTTGACAAAATTGGCAACTTTTCTTCGAACGAAAGACGAGATTGATTTTTTTCGGCGATCATTTGCCGAAATACCAATACATTTAATGTCCGAATTTTCGGATTTATGACCGATATTTTTTTTTTTCAGAAATTGCCTTAATTTTTTGGAAAATTCGGATCAGAATCACCCCTGAACGATCTTTTGACGAAATTTGCATTTTTTCAGCGATCCTGTAACGAAATTCGCATTTCTTAGCTCGATCCTGCAACTAAATTAGTGATTTTTCGCGCAATCCTGTGACGAAATTCGTGATTTTTCAAGTGATCCTGTGACAAAATTCCCATTTTTTTTTTCCAGAAAATCGTAGTTTTAGACAGATTTTTGTAGCATCGTAGTTTGTGGCTCAAAATCGTAGCAACTACGATTTTTCGTACCAGTCGGCAGCTCTGCCTTGTACACAATTTATTAGAAGGATTTCTCTGCACGAGGTACTATTTTCGTTCATTTTCTATTGTTTTCCTTATGATAATGCGTGTAAAAATGCCTTTTTTGAAATTGATCGCTATTCTGAAATGCCGAGGAAATTACTTTTTCCAATAAGCCATCACTTTCAAAACTAAAACTTTTAGCATTAACTTTTTAAGTGCTCTTTGTCAAAAAAAACAAAAAAGGATTTCCGTGAGTTTTGAAAGCGACTGCCATATTGGAAAGCAAAGGTTCTTCCGGATTTCAGTTTGGCAATAATTTTCAAAACGGTATTTTGGCGCAAAAAAAAAAAATCGCCAAGTTTATCTGCAGACCAACAACACATCTGTTCCACAATTCTTATGAAGTACTGCCTGTATGGCATTAAATTGTTTCTGTACTAAAAAAATAGAGTAAATTGTTTTTGTATGCACATATATAAAAGACAATTCGTAACTATTGAAGAAATTACTACTTGCATTTATGAAACAATAGAGAACATTAGTGCGCTTGTGAAAAATTTACTCCTCTCAATGGTATCTTGCTGATGTGCATATTAAATAAATTACTTCTGAATATGTACATTATTATAAATAGTCTTTATGTATGTGTTAAAGAGAGTAAATAAGTATGCATATGAAGCAGTGAATACAGGTGCCAGGTGTTGATGAAAAATTTTCTGCTCTTGCCAATGCCACTATGAAAAGGAAGTACCAAAAACTTTAAAAATAAGGAAGCGTTCCTGTTGTTATAAATACCTTCCATTTTACAAAAAATGCTTAATAAACACGAACATAAAATTAATCTAATAATGTTCAATTTAGAAATGCAATAGAGCATCAAAACGTAGCCTCCAAACACTGAAAAATTGGACTAGACTAAAGCATGAAAAAGCGCAAAATCGCCAATCCGTGAAAACATATTTCGTTCATCATACTATACAATTTTAGCATTAAGATTTTTTTTTCTTCGAGGAGCTCTGCCAGGGAAAGGATAGGGATAAATATTTAAAATTTCCGAAAGCTTTTAAATCAAATATATGTTGATAACTTTCTGTAACTAAATCATACTCACTTGCTAAGATCTTTAGACCCTGAACCACCTGAACTATCCTGTACATCCGTCTTACTTTCATTACAAGTTTCTTGAACGTCAGCCATTTCCTTCCAAAATAAAATAAATATAACGTAAAATATTAATTTTAAAAGAGCAGACGGCAACTTTAAAATACAACGCTTGACAGGAAAGCCCGCTCTTCTTCAACAAAAGTTTTAATTTTAAAGACAACCGCAACAGTTACGGTCACTGCTTAAGCTAAAATCAAATTTTGTGGTAAGTTGTCAAATATTAAACTTTATCATTTTTTAGATCAAAATTAGAAGATCAAAATTGAGGAAAATATATTTCTCTAAATTCATGCGAAATATGAATCAGCGAATCAGTGCACGGCTTGACATTGCACAATTTTTAGCAATCTGAAGATTTTTTTTTTTTTTTCTGACGTGAATCAACTCAAGTAATCATTCATTGAATCAAAAATCAAAACAAACAGCACAACAACCGCGTGCAATAGACATTCTGATATACTTGTTGAATCTTAAGAAGAAATTGTACTCATATTAATCGGCGAATATGGATAAATCGGAATTGCCTAAATTTACATCGGATTCTTTCATTCCCTTTCCTTCTGTATCAAATAATCCAACAAAAAGACAACCAAATAATGAAAGACATTTAAATACTTCTAATAAAAAATCGGCCACAAGTGGAATAAATAGCAGAACATTTCATGTTAATTCGCCTCTTGCACCTTGGAAAAGTGTAGAGTCATATTCTTGTGGAGTTATAGGGTGAGATTTTGCAGATTTAATGTATTAGTACTGATTATAAATATATATATTGACTGAGAATTGTTAGTTTATTAAGATACTTGTGTCAGCGTTTATTTATAAGTTATAATTAATATTTACCTCTAAATATGATATGCTAGAGATGCTTCTGGGTTGAATCCTCAAACAAGGGCGATGCTTGGCTGCGTCGAATTTGGCAAAGCGATAAATGAGTTTTTCTTGCTACGGGTTTGTTCCTTGCATTTCTTCCCCGCCTACTACGGTTTGATCTAGAAATTTGATTGGTTTATGAGTGAATTACGTTCGTTTGGTTGGGTTGGTTGGTTTATTGTGTGCCGTATTGTTGGATTCAGAGAGTGATGAGTTAGATAGAGGTGCAGTATGCCGTAAAAATGTTTTTGAGAATGAAACCGATAATTTCGGAATTTATTAGGCCCAAAAAAGGAAGCATACACTGTTAAAAATATCGTGAAAAATTACCTCTGTTTTTAAAGGCTCTCTATTTTCTGACCAATGAGAACGCCAAGGGCGTTCATGTAGCATTCTCATTGGTCAGAAAATAGAGAGCCTTTATAAACAGAGGTAATTTTTCACGATATTTTTAACAGTGTATGGAAGAAGGGCTGAATTTATTGGACAGTGAGAGGTTTTCAAATCAAGTCCCAAGTTGTTTGGGCCGACTTTAGTGTTGCATCACGGCACATCGCATGTTTATTTTTGTTTGAACTCTGGGATTTGCGAAGTGAAGTGAATTTAATCTTTTGACGTGTTGTTTTTTTATGAAGAATTCGGCGAAGCGGCAAGTGTGAATTTGAAATAGTGTGTTGTTAATGAAAATTTAGGATATTTTAGGTGTTTTTGATAGATTATTTAGAGGTAATTTGAATTTTGTCCTCTTGAGTGAGCAGTTTAAGGGTTTGTTTGTTTGTTTGTTTGTTTCTTGAGAAGATACATCTGACTTGTGTGCTTGACATCAAGTGCCTGCTTATATCGTCAATATACATCAGTTTAAGGGTTATTTTTGTATAAATACTGCTGCCTCATCAGAAGTGATCGGCGATAGCGATTATGACAAACCGAAGCCTTAAAAAAAGGGTAAATTTGAAAAATAAAAGTAAGTGAATTTTTATTGATTTTATTTGATAAGTGTGTGTCTTGCATTTTAGATATTACTGTAGAGGTAGTTTCGTGCATCGAGTGTTGTTTTTTTGTTTTTGATAATGTGTACAGGATACATACATAAGTTATTGATTGCTGTGTGAACGAATTTCGTACATTCTAGAGATTGCTGTACAGCGAGTTTCATGCATCCAGTGATGTTTTTTTCGGTTAATGTACGCGAAGCGTACATACATAAGTTATTGATCGCTGCGTGAATGAGTTTCGTGCATTCTAGAGATTGCTGTACAGCGAGTTTCATGCATCCAGTGATGTTTTTTTTCGGTTAATGTACGCGAAGCGTACATACATAAGTTATTGACCGCTGCGTGAATGAGTTTCATGCATTCTAGAGATTGCTGTACAGCGAGTTTCATGCATCCAGTGATGTTTTTTTTCGGTTAATGTACGCGAAGCGTACATACATAAGTTACTGACCGCTGCGTGAATGAGTTTCATGCATTCTAGAGATTGCTGTACAGCGAGTTTCATGCATCCAGTGATGTTTTTTTTCGGTTAATGTACGCGAAGCGTACATACATAAGTTACTGACCGCTGCGTGAATGAGTTTCATGCATTCTAGAGATTGCTGTACAGTGAGTTTCATGCATCCAGTGATGTTTTTTTTTTAATTAATGTACGCGAAGCGTACATACATAAGTTGCTGACCGCTGCGTGAATGAATTTTACGTATTTAAAAAATTAGGAATTTAGAGATTTTGTCCAATTGTAATATTTGTGCTTTGTGGCAAAGAAGTGATTATTTACACAATTTGTATGAGAGTTTCTTTCACGACGTAAACGTTGTTTTTATTTCGTTTTGTTCAATTTACAAAGTTTAAGGGGTATTTTTTGTTAGGAAAAAATTGACTGTTAAATTTGCGAATTCTTTGTAAAAATCGGGAGGAAAGAATAGTTAAAAATTTGTAAAAATGGAAAAACCTGAAAGAAAAAATAGCTAAAAATTTGTAAAAATAGAAAAATTTGGAGGAAAAAATAGCTAAAATTTTGTAAAAATGGAAAAATCTGGAGGAAAAATAGCTAAAAATTTGTAAAAATAAAAAAATCTGGGGGAAAAAATAGCTAAAAATTTGTAAAAATGGCAAAATCTGGGGGAAAAAATAGCTAAAAATTTGTAAAAATGGAAAAATCTGGGGGAAAAAATAGCTAAAAATTTGTAAAAATGGAAAAATCTGGGGGAAAAAATAGCTAAAAATTTGTAAAAATGGAAAAATCTGGGGGGAAAAATAGCTAAAAATTTGTAAAAATGGAAAAATCTGGGGGAAAAAATAGCTAAAAATTTGTAAAAATGGAAAAATCTGGAGGAAAAAATAGCTAAAAATTTGTAAAAATGGAAAAATCTGGAGGAAAAAATAGCTAAAAATTTGTAAAAATGGAAAAATCTGGAGGAAAAAATAGCTAAAAATTTGTAAAAATGGAAAAATCTGGGGGAAAAAAATAGTTAAAAATTTGTAAAAATGGAAAAATCTGGGGGAAAAAATAGCTAAAAATTTGTAAAAATGGAAAAATCTGGAGGAAAAAATAGCTAAAAATTTGTAAAAATGGAAAAATCTGGAGGAAAAAATAGCTAAAAATTTGTAAAAATGGAAAAATCTGGAGGAAAAAATAGCTAAAAATTTGTAAAAATGGAAAAATCTGGAGGAAAAAATAGCTAAAAATTTGTAAAAATGGAAAAATCTGGAGGAAAAAATAGCTAAAAATTTGTAAAAATGGAAAAATCTGGAGGAAAAAATAGCTAAAAATTTGTAAAAATGGAAAAATCTGGAGGAAAAAATAGCTAAAAATTTGTAAAAATGGAAAAATCCGGAGGAAAAAATAGCTAAAAATTTGTAAAAATGGAAAAATCCGGAGGAAAAAATAGCTAAAAATTTGTAAAAATGGAAAAATCCGGAGGAAAAAATAGTTAAAAATTGCAAAAATTAAAAAATCTGAATGAAAATATTGCTAAAAGTATGTAAAAATGGAGAAATCTCGCAAAAAAACTTTTCAAAACTTTGTAAATAGCAGTAAAACGAAATAAAATCAGTATTTACTTTGTGAAAGAAATTGGCCTAGGAATTGTGTAAGTAGTGACTTGTCTGCCGAAAAGTACGTGTTCTGATTGGGTGGAATTTGGAGGTTGCCGTTTTTTAGGTTGGCGCGCGTCCGTGCTTGGCGCGCGTCAAAAAAATCGCCAAATGGGGGGTCGCCCTTGTTTGAGGATTTTGCCTGCTTCTGCTGTAAAACAAACATATCACGTTAAAATTTTTCAAAACGTAATAAAATCAATTGAGGGGGGAAAAGTACCATATTCTGTGCTGGTAGATTTGGCAAATTATTATTATTATTATTATTATTATTTGAGGGGGAGGGGAAGGGATTAATGTTTCGATGTGATTGTTGCGATCTTCAGCCTTTGATTTATCTGTGCCTTCGGAAACATTAAAAAACAAAAAAATTTATATAAAACGTATAATTTTTTCATTATATTAAATAATGCAATTCATTCTAACCAACTTTCAATATGATTTTCAAATTAGTTACAATTTTATTAAAATTAAGTTACCACACAAGTTATACAATGGGGTCATTCCACCTCAAATCAACCAAAAATTTTCAATATTCAACCTGACCGTTTCAGATTTTAATGAAACCTTATGATGATACCTACCTGATAATACAAATGAGAATACACTTTTATAATTTTTTTATCTCAGTAAATTTTCATACAATTAATTTTTTTAATTTAAAAAAACCATCATTTTTGGGCTTGTATAAATGTTCTTAATTTTGAATTTCTCATATTCTATCAGGTGTAGAGAGTTGTTTGACCCCTCATTTTAAAGAGAATTTCATAAGGTTTAATTTGATAGGCAATTTGACTATGCTTGGTTTTAAAATAGTTAATTTAATTTAATTTAAAAATTTTAAATTTTAAATAGTGTTTTTTTTTTAAATTTTTTGAAAAAATATATATCTGTTTTGTAATATTATAATCTTTAAATTCTGAAAGTTTTAGAGTGGGATCTCAATAGGATCAGCAGTTATAAAAAAATAATGTTTAAAATGAATAAAACAATACTATCTTTAGCACAATCATAAAGTTGGCGAGGCGCCAACTTTAAATACTAGCCCCAATTGGTGTTTAACATTAGTTTTTTTAACATAACTGCAGATCCCATTGAGATCCCACTCTAAAACTTTCAGAATTTAAAGTTTATAATATTACAAAAAACACATATTTTTTTTCAAAAATTTAAATTAAATTAACTTTTTTAACACCAAGCATAGTCAACTTGTATATCCAATTAAACCTTATGAAATTCTCTTTAAAATGAGGGGTCAAACAACTCTCTACGCCTGATAGAACTTGAGAAATTCAAAATTAAAATATTTAAACAAGCCAAAAAATGATGATTTTTCGAAATTAAAAAATTAATTGTATGAAAATTTACTGTGATAAAATAATAATAAAAGTATATTCTCATTTATATCATCAAGGAGAATGATTCCTGTAAGTTTCATCAAAATCTAAAATGGTCAGGTTCAGTTACTGGTTGATTTGACATGGAATGACCCAATGCTATTTTCTTTCTTTCATTCATTTTTTTTTTTTTTTCAGTAAAATAAAATGACAGAAAAAAGTTTTCCAGCTCTCATTTTCAAAAATTGCAGTATTGACAAAGAAGAAGAAAAACAAAACATATAATTCCCCCCCACCCCAAAAAAAAAAAGCATCAGAATAAAAAGAAAAAAAACCTTCATACTCTATGAGTATTTAGCAACATCTCTTTTAAACATTCAGATTTCAAAGAAATCACTTTCCAGCAAACACGCCGGTCAAAGATGTCTGCTTCACTACCAAAATGGAACGGCACAACATTGAAATTAAAAATCACCTTCCCAATCCATCGTTACTAAAGAATATATTTTACTTTTCAATTAAAAAAAAATCTCCAATTCAAATGGTTTCATGCAACATTATGCATCAAGACAACAAATTACAATCTTTTTAAGTTACATTACTGTGAGCGTTTAAAATGATTTTTTATCCGTACTGAAAAGAAGCAGTTACATTATTAAAATCAACAATAATGATTATTTACAATAAAATATCTGTCAAGTTATATACCGTTCCTTATAACTCTAAGAGCTGCATAGATTACATTTTGATAAATGACAAGAATCGAAAAGTACGAAAAGGAGAAATTAATTCTGATTGGTTGCTCTTAAACCAGGTTTCTCAACAGATAAGGTCTGTAGTGATATCTGTTGCCCTTGAAGATTAGAAAGGAAAGATTTTATACTGTGGTTTCATCTGTTGGTTGTGATTTCATTTTGTTTGTTTGTTTTTCGCTTTGACACTTTCATAAGTGCTTAAAATAGGACTTTTTTATTAAAAAAAATTTTTAAGCTTTCTTTAAATTGAAATAGAAAACAAATTTCATAAATTTTATTTTTATTCTAATTTGAAAATGTATAAAATACTATTTTTTCAGCCTTAAAAAAAAAAAATACTTTGCAGATAATGCATTTGAAATTTAATAGGAACTTTCCATTTCCGTTATTCTGTTACCAAATAACAAACTATAAAACAAGAACATTGTTATACTAATTAATTTTTCAGCAGAGCTGAAATTAATTATGTAGTAAATTAATGAAATACAAAGGATGGGAATTATAACTTTACTAATTTTTGTTTTTATTTTAATTTTACTAAACAGCATACAACTAGGGCCGTACCGAGTACTCGGTATATACTCGGTAGAGATCTGCACGGGGCGGGCCAAGGCCCGAAGCCCGTACTCGGCCCAGCCCGCGGGCCTATTTTTCTCCACGGCACTCGGGCCGGGCCGGGCTTAGTGATTACTCTTTACGGACCGGGCCTTACTTTTTTCCTAAAGGATAAGGCCGTGCCTTAAATTATTTTTTCCGTACAGAGCCGGGACTGGTTTCATTCTTCCTAGTCTTCACGCCTCAAAATTTTTAGTCCTGGTTTTGACCCGTATGAAAATCATTTTCTCGGCGTGCCTGGTCCGTTTGAAGGTCAGTAAAATAAGATCTGGCATAAAAATCTTTCCAAAACATGCATACATTTTTAAATCGCCATTATTTTATAATTAAACATTAAAATTTATTCTTTTTAAAGAATAGTACATTTATACACTTTTTAAAATATTGCTAAATTAAAATATAGTAAAACGTGTGAAAAAGAACCTGCTTATGATGGAATCCTGTCTTAAATTGAAAAATGTGTTGATCCATTAAAAATGAATATACTAATACGTAAGAAAAGAATATATAATACATTTACACCTGCTAAGAAGGCAAATTGTCTATAACTCATTTTTTTTTCTTCCCTATGCAATTCCATCTTAGAAGATTTTACTGTATACCACTAGGGGGTTCTGCCCCCTGCTCGCTACGCTCACCAACCCCCATTCTGATTTCACAGCCTTTTAAAACCTGGTAATGTATCCTGTTTTAAAAAGATGATGATGATGATATCACGAACGGCGACTATCTTCTGTAATCGGGTTATAATGCTTTTTCATTTAACTGGTTATAATGCTTTTTCATTTAATTCATCTTTTTTATTTTTAATGTTCATGTGTAAACACAATTTTTATGACATAATTTTCTTTTTTTCCTGCTTTCAACATGTGATCATTTAATTATTATTTTAAACTTTCATTATTGTTTTTAATAGTCTCGCGCAAATACAATTTTTATTTGAGATAAAACATAATCCTTTGTGCTTATTTAGAAATTGGCAACAATATAAAAAAATGACTTTTTTAATAAAAGATTTTTTACTCGATTTTTAAGGATTTTTTCAGTTTTTATTGTCTGACCGTGATAATTTTTTGAATTTCTGAAAGCTTGTTATATTTCGCGTCTGGTGGTATGATTTTCGAATCTGTAGGATGGCTAGAAAAAAAGTAATCACTCCCCAAAAAAGTCCCTAGTAAAAAAGCGATGAGAATAACCCGGAATATCTACGCAGATTTTCATTGGTCCATTTCTAAATCGTTTTTGGCTCAGTTCCAGATTACTTTTTTTTAATATAGAAGGATTTTTCTGATTTTTAACACTTCAATAAATGGAATATGGATTAACAATATTGATGATAACTTAAACACATACATACAACAAATAGAGATTTATAAAAAAATAAATATTCCAGCTTGTGGCACCTCTATAAAAATGAAGATTATAAACATGAAAAAAAAAAAAAAGGCTAAGATAGGAATTTTTGGTTAGATCTGCTCCTACGAGGAAAATTTTTAACCAAATCGACGTAAAAATTATGTTTTATAGAAATTCACTCGGGCCTGGCCGGGCTCGGGCCGAACTTTTAACTTTTAAATCGGGCCGGGCTGGGCCAATATTTTTTTTGTTCGGGCCGGACTCAGGCCGAACTTTTAATTTTTGTATCGGGCCGGGCCGGGCCAAATTATTTTTTGTATGGGTCGGGCTGGGCCCGGGCCTGGAAATTTCGGCCCGTGCAGACCTCTAATACTCGATACTCGGCCAATTTGCCGAGTACTCGGTATTTGGCCAAATTTCAGCCGAGTACTCGGCCAATACCGAGTAGTTGCAAGAATTTCATATTTTAAGCATATTTAAAGACAAATTAATTTATAAGTGATCTATAAAAAGTTATTTGAATATAAATGTATAATATATGCCATAATTCATAAAAACTATTTACTCGGTACATAAAAATGTATCTATAAAACATAGAAAAAGGTAAGAAAAAAACCCCATGCATAATTAATGTAAATTAAAGTTTAATTTTATATTTATATTTTAAAAAAAAGTTATTTTTAAAACTGTAGGGAAAGACTGATTTTGGATAAAGAAGCAGTATGTAGAAACAGAAAATACAATAAATGCAATTAAAAAAAGTCCTTCC
This sequence comes from Maratus michaelseni, assembly GCA_963931845.1. Taxonomy (NCBI): domain Eukaryota; kingdom Metazoa; phylum Arthropoda; class Arachnida; order Araneae; family Salticidae; genus Maratus; species Maratus michaelseni. The sequence continues at coordinate 165,259,409 of OZ007597.1, forward strand.
GGCCTGTACCGGGAGGAAAAGGTAGCTTTCCTATATCTTCGTTTTAAAATTTTAGCTAATGTTACACGAAAACAGCAAGTTAAAATGTAAAGAAACGTTTACAAAAGATTCGTTAATAATGAATTTTAATAAGAATTTCGCCAAATTATTGAGCAATAGCCAAATTGGCTTCATTTATAAAGACTTATTTTGGTCGCCAAATTTGGCCAAATATATTTCGCCAAATGTCCCAAATTTTGACAATTTTGTCGCCAATTTTGGCGCTAACGGATATGAATCTATAGGTTTATGCATATGATTGGGAAAATTATTACAACAATGAAAGAAAATAATTTACGAGTAATCGCATTAATGTGCTGTTTTGTTTCAAAATGTCAGTCACCCTAGAATTTCAAACTTCTCTATCTCAGCCATTTTTTAAGATAGAGGTAAACCAAAAAATGCTCTGGAATCCTTGTATCAAGGCCTAACACGTAATTAAAAAATAAATTTGAATTTTTAACTTTTTTGTATATTTATTTTAGTTTTAAATTTTTAAATGGCCGCCATCTTGAAACAAAATGGCAGACCAAGCTGGCCAACAAACTGGGTCGAGAAATTGGTGACCTTAATACACACAATTAGTTTCATCAAAATCGATTTATAAATACGAGCGTTATCGTATGACATAGGTCAGATATATATATATATATATATATATATAAATCAACATTTGAACGGAGGGTGGTTTTGGGGTCTGGGGGTCATGATCGGTGAAAATATATCGAAATTTTCCGGAACGGCTTTCCTCCGAACGGCTGCAATAGGTAGCTTTATACTTTTTTGTATTGAAATCTACCTAATAATAATAATTAAATTTGCTGTATGATAAATTATGGTACAAAAACACTATTTGCATTCTACATTTTCAGAAGATAGGGCATTTCTTTTATTGTTGTAAATTTGGCCTGCTTCAGAAAAAATGTGTTTATTGCGAGCACTGATAAAATAGCATTTTAGCACATTACACACAAAAAAAAAAAAAAAAGAAAAGAAACTGTAGGCCTCCATAATTACAATTATGCCAAGGTTTCAGCTCTGATTTTGCCAAGATCATCGAAAAGCTTATATATGCATCACATATATAACACATATTATTCCAAACACCCATATACGTCATTACATACATATTATTTACATCTTATATGTCACATATATATACATCCTATATGACTTATGCAGATGTTATATGTATACATCATATATGTGTTATATATGACTAATAACTTGGCCATATACATCACAAAAGTAATGATTTAACGTAATAATATATCATATTATGTCATACATGCTTTATAATTTAGCAATAAATCTTGGTCGCTTGACGATTCATCCTCAAGGGCCGCTATTACACGATAGTACCCAATTTTTTCCATAAAAAGAAAATAAGGTACTTTTAAAAAATATGAAACATTTTGTATTATTCAAGGAATTGTTACAGCAAGCAATAACCTTTTTTGATAGACAGATTTCAGGTATCAAAATGACAAATGGGCAAAGATGTGTTAAATAATCAGTTTTAATTTCATATTGGTTTATTGAACTATTTATATATCAATTCTTTTTTTATATATATTTTTTAAATAATACTCCAAACACCCATATACGTCATTACATACATACATATTATTTACGTCTTATATGTCACATATATAGCCGGTAGCAGAAACCGTGCAGCATGGCAGCGAGCGCTGCAGATTCATTTTGAAACTTGCAGATTCATTTTAAACTTTAAAAAAAAAAAAAAAAAAAAAAAGATTTTTTTTTTTTTTTTTTTTTTTTTAAATGTTCATGACGCTAAAAAAAAAAAAAAAAAAAAAAAAAAACTGGATTCCAAATTATTGTATTTTTCTTTCTTTTTTTAAAATTTTTCCTTGCAACAAATTACCGCCATTTTCTCCCAAAACTGTATGAACGAAAGATTCTTTTCCTTGAAGAAACCAAAGTGTCAATCATCGAGATCGCGGTGATACTGACACGCCCTTCATTCCCTCTGGAAGAGGTGATTGGTTTTCAACCTTCAGTGGGCCTCTTCTATCTTCGTGACATAGTACAAAAGAACGTACATATAACTTAGTACTCCTTCCTAAGTGCGTGACATTATTGCTCTTTGACTCTATTTCTTCATTTCTCTTGCTATTTTGTTTGTATGCACGTGCTCGGAAATCTTTGGAATGGCTTCGCAGACCGAAAAAGTGTCGTGTTTGCATTGCGACGAATCGCTTTAATGCTTAAAAATTTAAAAACGCATTGACAGCGTATTCACCCAGGTCTAAAAGTGAAATTCAAATCACTTGCAAACAAAAATGTTATGGACTTGTTTAAAAGAGCTGCAACTTCCGATTTAGATACGCAGCAAGTGGAGGTTTCTGTTGGACAAGGGTTTCCTGATGATAAACCAACGCAAGAAGTTAACTCAAAGAGAGAATTGGAAGAAGTTAAATCCATAGAAAAGCCCCCCAAAAAGGCAAAAACGAATGAAACACTAGGAAGCAATTGTGGTGATATTAATAAGGAACTTCTGGAACAAATTTTAAAAACTGTCACAAGTAAGTGGTTTATTATTTTTTTTTATTGTGTTATTTAAATAAATATATTATTACAGTATATAATTGTTTGTTTCTGGTACGATATATATACCGTATATTCTGCCATATAATGCGCATCACACGCATGGCTCATTCAAAATACTAAGATTGTTATTTGTATGTACGTGAGAACGAATGATGTGTGCCGTGTACAATAATGCAAAGATAGTAATTCTTACGCTCATACATCCTAAATTTTTAATGTTTTATTTTTTGTAACTGATGTACCATGTATCTGTAAATTTTGATTAATTTTCTATTAACAAAAATGCGCGTTATTTGTCGGAATATATACGGTTATAAATAAATACGTGGAAAAGCATTTTGCTTATGGTACGAATAAAAAAATGTTTTTCTATGTAAATTGTTTTTGTATCTTTGATATATAAAAATATTGTTTTGTATTGAATGTAATTCAAGCCTCATGTAGTTTCGTAAAATTTTGCAAGTAGAAGTGAAAATAAGTCGCCACATGGCAATTAAAGTCGTAAAAGTGGCAATAAAAAATTGGTCATCAATCGCCATCTTAGTTAACACTCGCCAAGTGCCGATTAAAAATTTTCTTATCGATTGCCAAGAGAAATATGACTTTTTTTATGGAAATATGCATCTCTGCTTTGATTTCACCTAAATTAGCAAACTAGTTAATTTAAATATTCATTTATTTAGATCTACAAGCACAACATAAAGAAGCTGCTACTTCAAAAAATCCTGCTGTTATAGAAACAGAAACTTCAGTTGATTTGACAGATGAAGAAAGGATAGAACTCTTGACTAATTCTTGATCCATTGAAAGGCTTCTGAAATGGGCAAGATGTTTTGTAAGAATAGATGATGGACTTCAATGCTTATATTGTGGAAGCAGTCTTCTTTATGATTTCAAAAATGGTGAATCTTTCACAGAAAATGACATAATGCCCAGATCATTTAGAAATTTAAAGACAGACATCAAAAGACACATGCAATCAAACAAACACATTACCAATTCACAAACCTATTTCCGTGAAAAAAAAGAATCTGAAGAAATGGAAAATGCAGGGAAATTAAATGCCCTCAATTGTGTGAATGCTGCTTATTTCATATATAAAAAAAAACTTATCTTACGAATCATATGAAGATTTGGTGTGCATCATGCATAACAGTGGCTGTGATATTGGAACGAAAAATCACTCGAAGGAATTCCCCCGCTTGTACTTACCACATGTGCATTCTGTGCTTCTGAAAGAAATAGCAACCTTTATTACAAGTGCAGATCTTCCTGTGGGAATTGTTGCTGACAAAATAACAGTCAATCATCGTAGCAGACACATCGTTGGTTTGAGAATACCGATTTTTGACGTCAATGCAAGAAATTTATTTCATTCTATTTATTTAGAACACAATTTTGTGAATGATTTTTCTGGCAAAGGCCTGTCTTCCAGCATTCTTAATACCCTTGATAAATTTGGTTTAGATGCTCAGTATGTGAGGGAACACTTAGCTGGTTTAGCTGTAGATGGACAGTACATAAAACTAGGTGTTGCTGACCATATAAAAACAGAATTAAATTTAAAAAATGTCCTTGCATCTTGGGACATAATGCATCGGATTGAATTAATGGAAAAAAATTCTGAGATGCCGAACATTTTAAACAAGGCATATAATCTCATACTTGAATGTATGAAAGAATTTAATTATGGCCTTAAATACGAGAGTCTTGTAAATATTTCGCAAGATTTTCAGGAATTTTTATACAGACCAAAACTTTTCAAAACTATGAAGTTTGCTTCATATTCTATGGAAGTCTTCACAACCTTCATACACGATTATAAATTTTTTGTATCTGCTTGTGAAAAAGATATGGATTTATTTACCTTAAGAGACAAACTGCTAAATAAGACAACTTTATTTCATATACTTTTGTTAGCAGATTTATATAATATTATATCAAAATTTTCCAAATGTGTTCAGTCAGCTGAAATCCTTCCCTGGGATTATTTGAGAAACCTCAACAATTTTCATTCTCATTTAGAAATATTTTTGAATTATGTTAGTGAAATGTCCCACCTCACAACAATTGATGATTTGTGCAATTTTTTGGAAAAAATTCCAAATGCTTTTTTTGCACATTCCAAAACAGCTCTAGAAATGTTCCAGTTTTGTACATATCAAGGTGTCCCACTTCCTGACAAACCAATAAGTGCAAAAATATTAAGATCATCTGTTTCAGCCACATATCATGAAGAGAATGAAAATCAGCTGACTGCAACTTATAAAAATGATCTCAAAGATTTCATCAAATTTATCACATGCATTTTGGAAAAATTTACCTATTATACAAAAGGAAAAAATCAATGTAATGATGAAATTATAAAAAAAGTTGAATGTCTTTTTAGTTTTGACCACTTGATATTTCCACGATCAGATATTTCTGGGGCACATTCATCCTCAACCTTCACCTCTGAGACATTCTCAAACTATATAAGTGATTTTCCTTTCATCGTTGCAAATGTTGACAAGGACACACTTTTCTTTGAGTACAAAAGGTTGTGTTCATTTATAGAAGATAAAATAGCTGAGAGCCGGGACGAGGGCTTACTTTGTGACATACGAAAGCTTTTTAAAGTAGCTATGTTACAACTAAAAAATAAGTTTCCACTTATTTTAAAATTTTTTATGTTTGCCATTTCCATCCCTGTGTCAGAGGCTATATGTGAGAGTTGGGGCTCTGTAATTGCTAATGTGATGCTAAAAAGACCAAGAGGTGATGATGGCTTTTTGGAAGATATTGGTACATCTGACATGCGTGTATTTATAATGCTCAATGGTCCTGAAAGTGGATTTAAAAATATACGCAAGTTTTTGAAAACTGCATTGGTTGAAAAGTATGGCATGTCATATTTTCAACATTTTAAGCATGTCTCAACAAAAGTTGCTTTCAAGCAATCTGTTACATCAAAAGTAGTTAGCAGAATCATTAATGATTCAGACGGTTGCTTGCCATGTTTTCAATAAATTATTTTAAAAGATTAAACTGAGTTTATTATTAATCTTTTTGTATTGCATTAACTAAACTGCATTTTTTTTTCTTTTTTTTTTTTCTTTTTTCTTTTTTTTTTTTTTTTTTTTTTTTTTGTTTATTTGCATATTATCCATCAGATAGTATTAAAAGCAAATTTTGCTTTCTATATGAGTTAAAAATGACTATAATTTTCCACCATAAGTTTGATTCCTCAATGCTAGGAGTCGCAGATAAATTTTGATTTGTGAATATGGTGCTGCAGATTGATACAGAAAATTCTGCTACTGGGCATATATATACATCCTATATGACTTATGCAGATGTTATATGTATACATCATATATGTGTTATATATGACTAATAACTTGGCCATATACATCACAAAAGTAATGATTTAACGTAATAATATATCATATTATGTCATACATGCTTTATAATTTGGCGATAAAAAAGGTCCACAATAAATGAAATGAAATTTCAAAAAATGAAGTTAATTTAAAAAATGATTAGATTATATGCACAAGATGCATGTTTATAAATAGGTATATATATAGACACACACACACACACACACATAGAAGTGTTACCACCAAGCACACTTGATGTTCACATCAGTGATTCTTTCTTAAACACAACTACTCGGTACTCGGCCGAGTAGTAAATGGCCGAGTACTCGGTACTCGGCCAAAGCACTACTCGGTACACCACTACATACAACCATTAGAGTAAAAAAAAATGTCCAGACTGGGGTTCGATCCCAGATCCCTTGGTATAGCGCATCAAGTTCTTTACCATTTAAGCCATCCGGTCTAGCATTCTCTCACTTTTATATGGCTAGGCTACAACCTTGCAGCACAAGATAGAATGTCAATCATGAACACAACTTCCAGTGGCATACATATTACATGAGACAAATTAAACCCAGTATCGATGAATATTTATATACTAGAATGTAGCCTAGCCATATAAGAGTGAGAGAATGCTAGACCGGATGTCATCTGGATGGCTTTAATTAAGTGGTAAAGAACTTGGTGCGCTATATTAAGGGATCAAACCCAGGTATGGGCATTTTTTCACTCTATAGGCTATACACTGTTTAGTAAAGTTATTATTCACATCCTTTGTATTTCAATAACATTGTTATTTATCCTAATACGTTAAATACTGCTCATCTGTAATATACCCTATTAAAGATGACATTACTATATTAAAAATGAGGAATAAAGAAAAACAGTTTTTATCTCTATCAAACTTAATGTATTTACAAAGTGGATGTTTTGACTTGTACTTCAAATGTTATCATCAATTAAAATTATTTTAAATTGTTTTAATGTATCGTATTGATATCAATGAAATTAATATTTTAATTTTAAATCTCAGTTATATTATGAAAAAAAGTTATTGTTTGTTGTATTTTTTTTTAATCCAACCATTTTTCCAGTTTATGCCACTGTCCTGGCACAAATACCATTTTGCTGGCAAAATGACCAACACTATCCGCTACTGACCACCAAGTTGCCATTGATAACAAAACTATTTTAAACGGTTACTTTGTTCATATTACTTATACTTCTTTAAATTATTTCATTAATTGAGTTGAAGAATTGTAGTGCGATTAATGATATACTGTTGCTATATCAGTAATTTTTCTTAATCAATACAAAACTTTTATGTTTTTTTGGAAATCCATAATTTAAAAAATTGTATATGGCTAGGTGCACATAACTAAACTAATCACATAACTAAAAGTAAGAGTACAATTGTCAGTGTTATCCAGCCCTCAGTCATTGACAATTTCAGCAATCAATCATGCTTAGTTAACAGTAGAAAGGACTGTTTAACTTAGAAATAAGCTATAATAACATATCATATTTTCCATTGCAGTAAGCAATGAATTCTAGAAAAGGGATCAGTCACAGTGATTAAATTATTTTCAGTTACAGAAGAAACGTGAAACTGGAATTCTATAATTCTATGTTAGACAAACAGTCTAAATATTTATTATGTTACAATTTAGTCCTTGTATTGATCATATTATATGATCAATCAATACCACAACCATCAATATATGGGATATTGTAATTTGCGGGCTAAGCAACTAAGCATAAAACAAACTTGTGAATTGTGTATAAGCTACTTTAGAGGAAGTAACTCTTCATTAGAAAATACTATTATATTTAATACTTTTATATTGAAACTATTTAACTTTAGCTTCAGCATTTAACTTGCAAAAATGAAGTGATCATCTAGGAAAGACAAAAGTTTAAAAATGAGAGAGCATTTATAAATTTATATATATATATCAGTATTTATTTTGGAATGCACTATGGATGAATAATATTTTGAATGCAGTGCAGAGTTGTATAATGATGCACGGCGTGCACGGAAAATTTCATGCAAAATTATAATCTTTGCAAAAAAAAAAGATTTTTTTTTTTAAGATATTAAAAAAATGTTCCCCAATTTTATGTACGATTTATTTACTGTCAAATTCAAAGTTTAAAGATGCAAAACTTTGTGCGAAAATGTTAAGAATTGGTCTGTTTCTAAATGCATTGACAAAATATTTTATAAGAATTCAGCTCTTGCAATCATGGATTCGTAGTGTTATTATTTTTTTAACCAAACTAATTGTTCTTTAACTAATATTAATTAATTTTAAATGGTAATTATTTTAAACTACTGTTTTTAATTCATATCGTCAAAATAACGTAACACGTAATTTTATTAAACAGTAAATTAATTTGCAGAAAGTTTTTGACCCAATATTTATGTGTGTAGAAAGTTTTTGGTTTTATATGTAAGTCTGATGCAGTGTTGCATTTACTTTCATAAAATAATTATTTTCAATTTATAAAAATTTTATTTAACATTATTAAAAGGTAATTTTTAATCTGACTTGAATGATGACATTTATTTGAACACAAATCATTAATTTGATCCTTATTCAGCTTGTAAATATCATTGTTAAAAATACTGATTTAAATCAAAGATTTTTTTTTAAATCATTTGATTTAAATCAAACAACCCTGGTTTGTACCATAAAAAATAATTAAGTTTTTTTTACTCATTAACTTTTTTCAGACTCCATGAAGAAATAAATGATTTTTATGAGAAAATGCGCCCTACTGAACAAGAAGAAGAAATAAGATTAAGAGTAGTTGAGCATATCACTAGAACTATTCATTCATTATGGCCATTAGCAAAAGTATGCAAAGTCTTTCTCATACTTCTTTTTTTACTTTAATAAATATGTTTCATTTTATTGCTCCATTGACAAGAATGTGATCAAAACTATTTAATGTTTTAAAAATTCTTTCTTTTGTTTGTTTCACCTTAAATTGTATATCCAGTTGCAGAAATATGGCAGCAGGCACTGCAGATTATTTTAGACTAATGGGATTAATCTAACAGTTTAAAAAACTTACTATTATACTTTAAGCCTCTGGATTTATTGTAACTTTTATTATATTTTCTTTCTAAATGCAACTTTTGCTTTTATGGGCAACTATACTATTATTTCTTATAATAGTAGGCTTGGTTGGTACAGCATTGTTGGGTCTCTTGGGATTTACTGAAAATTCTGCTATTCAGATTGTATATTGTTGCCTTGTATTGTAATTATACTGGTGTCTAGAAATTAAGGGCCAGTGACCAATTTCAGATGTTTCGTCGAATATCTTACTGAAACTCGTGAGGAAATGATCCTGAATGCCCTTGAACTTTGAGGATGTAAAGAACATCTTTGACTTCCTGTTTTTCAGTGAAGATTTTGCTGCGAGGACAATTAAGGGGGGAAATAATAATTTTAATAATAAAATAATGTTTTCGATCACCCAAGTAACAGAAAATGGTAAAAAATGGTCTGTCACTGTGTAGCAAATGACTATGTTGGTCCTGTTCAACATTTGTGTGCACATTTGTGGTGTAAGCATAGCACATATATTCGTGAAGATGTTAACGTTTCTGTGAAAACTTCAAAAGGTTATTTTTTTATAGCATGCAGAGTTTTCAACTGAATTTAACACCGTTTTCAAAAGGTCAAATGACAGTTTATCAGTAGGTCTACTATCCAATACAGCATAGGAAATTGCAGTGATTTCAAAATCAACTGTGAACAAGTGTGTTTATCATTTCTCTGAGGCAAGAGACAACAGAATTTTGTGTTGTTTGTTTTAATATCTGTGCTTGTGTGATTTTTGGCATTTTAAAACTTTTTATGATGTCTAAGCAAATTGGTGACAACAGCAATTTAAATGGGAGGGAGGGAAGGAAACTGGTATTTCTCAGCATATCTTATAAAATAGAATTGCTGAAAAAGTGAGATGATGGTACCTCCATGCAGTCACTTTGTGATTGCATGTAAGCTCCAGTATTTATGATCTTAAAAAGCAGAAACCTTCGTTGTTAAAATTTTATAGTCGCAATGTTTTGCCAAAATTAATGAATGACCGAAAAACACTTCATCTATCCAGAAATTTGGATGAAGTATTGATGCTGTAGATCTGATAATGGAGAAGGAAAAGGGTCCTGCTGAATTGCTCACTTATTATGGCACAAGCTAAAAAGTTCCATGAACATTTAGAAATGAAAATAGTATGTGATTATTCTTCCAGCTCAACATATTCAAGAAGCATCATGTATTAAGAATAGTAAGTATTCATGAGGACAGAGCATCTGGGGATAATGAAAGTGCTGATTCATTCAGTTATGACTTTTCCAGTAAAACTTCTGATGTTAAATATTTCACCATAACTGGTGAATAATGCAAATGAAGCAATATTATTCTGGAACTACATGTCAAGAAAAACTTATGTAAAACTGTGGAAAAAGCCCACTGTCCAGGATTTACACCTTCGCTCCCAGATGGAGTAACTCTACATACAAATGACAGTGGAGTAAGTCAAAAATTTGAAAAATTTAGATAACCATATTTTCTCTGAATGTATATTAATTTCGATTCAGTGTGACAGTCAAATAAGTCATAGTTCACTTATGGAGTCACTTGAGGGAAAAACAAGTTGGACCACTTAATGCAATGGCAATACGACAAGTTTCACAAAACCCTTCATTCCTCAAATTACTAAATATTGACATACTCTACTGTCATTCTAATCCCCTCATATATGTATCCACTAGCAGATATACTGATAGCAAATGGGTTAAAGATTTAAAAAAGTGTCTTACAGTGCTTGCTTGCAGCCATTGAGTTGAAATAAGATGCAAAAAGCAATAACAACTTTTTTACTTTTTTTTGGAGCAAAAATGAAGTTACATGACATATGACCTTCTTTCTCACTTTAACTTTTCCCTGTATCTTTTACCTGTTAGATTTGTATGAGGTGTTCTCTGATACAAATGCATAGAAAGTTTTGTTTTTATTTTATAAATCATAATGGTGATATACTGCAGTGCATATGAATGTAACTCAAGATATGTTAAAGATGGAGGCATAACTTTTCATAGGTAAGTTTTACAGGGAAGGCCTCATTAAAGTGCATACTCAAAATATTTTTTTTAAAAATGCTAATGAAACTACTTATGTGCATTATAAAGGATCAGTCAAATTTAACTACAGAATCCAAGTAGAAAATCGGTAAAAAAAATATATATATCTTTGAGTATTTGACATAAAAAGACGCGATTTGCCGAGCAACACTTTTTCCTTGCCAAATGCAAGCAATTTTAAGGCATTTGGAAATTGCTTATTAAATGAGTGTTTAACTGCACAGAGTAATTCTTAATGAATTTAAACTTAAACGATGAAATAGTTTATTACTATTTCCATTAGCTTATATATAAGGTGAATGTTGCTGCAGTTATATAATTTTACATGGTTTGAATAAATGGATAAGTTTTAAGTGTATTTTAAAAGTAACTGCCTGATTAAGAATGCTGCTGTTATAAATTTTGATATTGAATAAGTCATCATTTCCATGGCAACAATACTGTTCTCTTGTTGTCTCCTACAGAATATCGAAGGCGAATTGACAGTGCTCAGAATAGGACCTTAATTTTGAACTTGAAACAATTTTAATCAATTTAAATTTATCCTGATGACAAGAACATTCTGTAATTTTTTCAAATTTTTTTGAGTATGCACTTTTGGAGACCTTCCTTGTTAGATTTATTTTAGAAATTTGCTTCCTTTAAATTAATAATTCATACTTGGGGCTGTGTCATTATTTAATAATGATTGATATTTTACCCTGTAAATGAAGCATATCAATTTTTTAAACAAAATACTTTACAATGATATATGTACTTTTAACTGGAAGTAAGTTATATAAGTTATAAATATTATTTTTCATTTAACCAAATAAGAAGTTTTTGTTTACTATCTTGGCGAAATTTTTTTATGCCAATTTGTAATTTTCTTCCCTTTTGTAATGTACAGTGATACCTCGGTTTTTGGCGATAATCCGTCTGAAAACAATCGGCGAAATCCAAAGCCGACGAAAACCGAGGCATTTATTTCTATATGAATCTATGTAAATCCAATTAATTCATTCCAAACACTTCAAATTACATACTAAAAACACATTTTATGGAGAATAACTATAGCAATACTAAAAACAATAATAAATGTTCTTGGCGTATGGTATCAAGGCACTATATATGGGGTCATTTCCCCTTTTTGGTCTTTTGGCAGTAGGAATCAAAATCAGAGGACCTATGTCCAGGGGTGTAAAAACCTGGGTGTCACTGTACCGATTGCCATTCACTAAATTTTTAGTAATATTCACTAATAAGAATACTAATAAAATTTGATGGTGACAATCTGCCCATTGACGCCTTGTTTTTACACGCCTGCCTATGTTGCTCTAAAAAGCTGTCTAAAGTGGCCTGTTTCTGCCGCCTTTAAGATTTGCCCAAAATGGAGCAAGACATTATCATTAAGGTGGTTCTCAAATGATCTGCTGAACAACGCAAAACTTTCTAACACTCTTTCTGACTCAATTTTAAACGCAAAGGCATAAAATTGGCACACCTGACTATTGAGGTGATTTCGAATCAAAATGAGTTTTCCATTTTTTGATAAATTACTTATTGAGTTATAAGCCAGTCACGTTTTTCTCTCTTCTGATGCTGAAGAATCGGGAATTCGGTTCAAAACGTCGACTTTGACGGTGTTTTCTGAAAGATCTTCTGCCTTTTCCAAAAAATGGAAAACGTGTTTCGATTACAAAGTTTTTGAATAACAACACCTAACCATTTCATGCGTTTCTGAACAAAAATTAATTTAAAAATGTGTCTGAAAGTAGTCCAATTGGATTTGAGCACAGCCTTAAACAACTAGCTTACAATAAACTTTCTTTGATCCCATGATAAAGCACTCGGAATCAATAAAAAAAGCATAAAAAATACACTGGAAATAAAAGAAATCCGAGGCAACAGACGAAAACTGAAACAAATTTTTCATGGAATAAAAACCAAAGTTAACAAAAACCGAGGTATTACTGTATTTATATTTCTGACTGCTGTAAATGTTTCTTAAATTATCCATCATGTTTAGGTATAAATAATTTTTAAGTATGTACGCTTTTCTTTAGTAATGTGTATTTAAAAACTTTTTTCCTATTAAAGTTTTTCGAGTAGTTAGCATTATAAATAAGAACATTTTTATGAATTTAAGGAAGTTGTGGAAATACTTTCAATATATCATCAGTGTTATAAATTTGCACAATTTTTAGCATCAGACGACAATTGTTTGCATTATTCCAAAAAGAAAAAAAAAAGTTATATACAAAAAGTATCAGGACAATTAATGCTAAGTGTAATAATAAAAAAAAAGTGATAAAAGTATTAATGTTAATTTAAAATTTTCATTCTTAGTATTAAAAGGATATAAAGATGACACTGTCTGCTCTATCTTATTTTGAAATGTAAAACTTTTAAATAAATGAAGAAAAACAGCATTTTATATTGGAGGCTTTTTTTAAGTAGGGCTACCTAGCATTTGTATGTTGTTAATCAGTTTATACTCTCAAATAATTTAAAGGCAAATAAAAGATTTTACAAGCAATGAATAAAATTACGGCTCACTCTAAATTTTTATTATTTGTCATGATGCATTACCAAAAACCATGCATTAAGAGTGTAAGCACTTTCATAACAACATACTAAACCCTTCTTTCAAAAGATCCCCAATACACAGATTTGATAGCCTTAGAGGTTGTCATGAGAGGCTGTATATTTAGGGATATGTAATGAATTTCCTATACAATATTGGCAAAATCAGCTAAGACCTTATGCCTACTTATATATAAATCTACATAAAACCAAAAAATAGAAGAGCACCTGTGTACTCATATGAAACTTAAAATTTAAATTAGGTGGAACTGGAGGCCTTAAATAGTTGAGGGAAGCTGGCGACGATAAAAGATTAAATGATATTAGCATAAACTCAATTCAGAAGGTATACCAGTGCATCAATATTCCCAAATGCTGAAGTAATCTTAAATAAAGTTATCAAGAACAATAAAAAAGGCATCTGCACATTCATGCCTGGAGAACATATAAAAATAAATCATGAAATAATACACTAGTATTGTATAAAACTAGGTTCAAGATTTAAATTAGTCAGTAATTTTTTCAATATGTCAAAGGAAAAGAGCATCGTCACATTCATTCAGGCCGGGCAGGGGGAGGTGAGGGAGGACAACAATAAAGGGTTAAATAATAATAAGCTAAACTCTACTCATAAAATATATCAATGCACTAACCATAAACCTTCTGTTTTCTCTAAAACAGAAGTAATTTTATAGAATTAAGTAAATATTCATTTATTCATTCAGACTTTAAAAGAGGCACCCTCGACTTCATAACATTTTGCACAAACCCAATGCAAATGATATCAAAAAATGGAATTTTTTGAGTCACCCCAGTGCAAAATGAAATAAAAAAGGAAGTGAAATTCAGAGCAAGTGCGAAATTTTAAAGGACCCAAGATGTCTGGGAGAAGAATAAAGAACCGAAGTCGAAAGTATCTCTTGGCACTCATGCATTGAAAAAAAAGCAGTGAAATAATATACAAAATAATTAATATCTTAGCAATTATTTAAGATAGGTAGAGAAAATGGAGGAAGGGTAGAATATAGTAAAAAATTTAGGACAGTACTGGAAGGCACAGCCCTGTCATATCCTGAAGCACAAAAAAAGGAAGAATTCAGAACCCCATCTTTTCGACTTTCATACTCTACTTTATTAAAACAGCCTTCAAAATCTGTAAGGCACATACGCATCCAAACTCCATCTTCTTCAACTGATACATATGCCACATTAGCATCTAGTACTATTCAGAAAAAAATCAGTGATATGCATTCTTATTGTAAGCTAACAAATGTACCCCAATTGAAACTTTTACCACATTCATCACAGCTCGTCACAATAGAATATTTTGGTCCTTCTAAACATAGACATTGTAGATTACCATCATCATCATAGTCTTTCACAATAGATTCATCTAAAGATCATTTAAAGCAATCTTTTGTCTGTCAATGTGAAAGCAAATTGAAAAAATCTAATGTTTCTCTAATACAACAAGTCTTGTCTCTTATAAAATCTTATCTCTTCACTGTTTTCTACTGTGAAGAAAAAAATACAAGAAATCATGTCCTGGAGCACCACACAGCATGCTGAAATGCTAGTATTAAGAACACATATTCTCCCAATTTAAGGATAAAATTTCTGAGCCAAAGCTTTTCTACTGTCAAGTTTTAAAGCATAGTGCACATGATCTGAGATTGCCAGTATAAATGTATGATTTAAATGCATGTGTATATATTTCTATTTAAATAGTATTCTGTTGTTGAATAATTTGTTTTAAAATTTTTGTATATACTTATAGGTAGAAGTATTCGGTAGCTTTAGAACAGGACTTTATTTGCCTTCCAGGTAAGATTATTAGTACTTTATGTTTAATAGTAATTTTAAATAGCTAATGCAATCACAGGACTAATAAATTTTAAATCACTGTAGATTATAAAACAAAATTTATATAATAATAGAGTAAAATTTATTCCAGAATGCTGTAATGTCGGGATTCTTAGCTAGATTCTTCTCTTAACTCTAATTGTCTGGTTAAAAAAAATTCTAAAATACAGCATTTTAAATCAATTGACCTTACTATTTTAGTATTTATGTTATTTAAAATATGAAACTTCTCCTTGGGTTATCTTTTAGAAAAACTGACATTTTAATGTAATAATTTTTCATTTTCATCTATCTATATTTTATAGTAAAAATAGCATCCCCCTCCCCCCCCCTCCCCAGGTTTAATAAAGGGCATGGTGCTGCTGGTGAAAAAGGGGCACTTTTATTATTCTTAAGAGCACTTTTTTATTCTTAAGAACACCTTTTTTATTCTTAAGAGCTCCTTTTTTATTCTTAGGGCATTTTTTAAGGCATTCTTTTGATTTTTAAAGCCACTTTTAATATTTAAAAGTCGGAGAACTCCTTTCAAGATAACATTGAGCCAGTTTTTATTATGCAAGCAAATATTTTAATGCAAAAAGAGAAAGGGCACTTTTCTGAATGATTCAAAAAAAGTGTGCTAATTTGTAAACCAAAGGGCAGGCAGAGTGCAGCACCCCTGCTTAAACTGTCGGGGAAACTCTGGAAATGGAATGTATTAACTTTAATTATCTAATGATAAATACAATCATGAAACTATGTCTGATGTGTATTTTTAACTGTCTGCCTATACAGTGAACTCTCACATATGCGCCGGCCCAAGGGACCAACAGAAAAAAGCGCATAAGTGAGAGCGACACATAAATGAAAAAGGGTCTAATCAAATTCTAAAATGCAGCATAAATTGCAATGAGAGCATGAATAAGAATGTTTCTAAAGATTATATATTGATCTTTATAATGATTTGGTAATTACTGTAACTATACAAAAAATAAAATAAAATAAGTAAACAAAAAATAATAATAATAATAATAATACATAATAAAACAGAAAGTGTAACATACCTAATAATAATTTATTTCTTTTCAAAATAATCCATAATAGATGTTTGTTTTTGTTTTTGCCGATGAATTTGTAAAACAGTTTTTTCAAGTTCATCCAAATAAGAAAAGGGAGTTTCAGCAGTTGAATTAAATTCCAAATGCTCCCGAATAGTGTCCAAAGCTTCTAATCCAAATGCTTCCGTATGTTTTGGAGGAACTTTTGCATCATCTTCTTCATTATCTCCATCTCCATCAGCCACTTCATTAGTGATGTCTTCAATATCTCTTAATTCGGTTGTTACTAAATTATCATCAAAATCAACAAATTCATTAAAACAAACAAGTCCATCAGATACAGGTTGCCATTCATCATCAGTGAGACCTATATCACAATCTTCTTCATTTTCGTTATTTGATCACAACATTCATATTCATCAGGAAATAAAAATCTGGCTTTTTTAAAGCAATTCCTTATGGTATAATCACCGATACTTCTCCATGCAGCACATACCATATTCATAGCATCAAGAATTGAAATTTTTGCATCGACTGCAGCTGAATTACCTGTTTCTAATTTGGCAAGATATCGACGAATCAAAGTTTTCCTATAATGCACTTTTAAGCAACGGATTACACTTAAATCTAAAGGCTGTAGCTTACTCATACAGTTTGCGGGAAAAAACACTACTTTTATATGATCAAAATTTGGCAGATCTCGTAGATGAGCAGGACATTGATCTATAAATAGGAGAACTTTTCTTTTATCTTTTTCCATTTTTTTGTCAATTTTATGAAGAAAATCTAAAAAAATATTTGACGTCATCCATGCTGCACGATTGTTAAAGTACTCACATGGAAGCCGCTTTATGTTTTAAAAACAGCGAGTTTTTTTTTTATTTCCCAATGATTAAAGGGGGTTGTTTTTCAGATTCATCTGCATTACAGCATAACAAAACAGTTAATCTTCCTTTACTGCTTTTTCCACCGTGACAGGGTTCCCCTTTAATTGCCAATGTTTTTTTAGGCATCATCTTGAAAAACAAGCCAGTCTCATCACAATTAAAAATGTCTTTAGGTTTGTATCCTTTCATTAAAGATGGTAAGTCCTCTTTCCATTGCTCTACAGTTTTTTCGTCAACACTACCACTTTCTCCAGATAGAGTACAAAATTCTAAGCCGTGCCGAATCTTGAATTTCTCCACCCATCCATGTGATGCAGCAAAGTTTTCAATTTTCAAAGTCTCTGAGAGATGAACAGCTTTCTGCCTGAGAAGCTTAATGTTAACTGGAATGTTAGAGGCACGGACTTCTTTAAACCATTGTAACAAAACACTTTCTAATTCTTGAAACTTTCATCCTTGAATTCGGCTTCTCTTCGAGGATTGAATTCTGCATTCTCATTGAGCAGTTAGAATTGCTTCCCTTTTTTTAAAAATTCTTTTTAAAGTTGACTCAGGAAATTGAAAATGATCAGCTAAAGCTTTTTTAGTAGTTGATGGATTTTCTTCAAATTTTTTAACAACGTTCACTTTAAAAGTCAAGCACAATTTCTTTCGTTTTGCCATTTCGTTGAGAGACAAATCTTAAATGTTGCACAAGCTAAAGTTTGTTACCTACTAAACTGTTAAAACTCAAATAAAAAAAAGAAAGCTTAAGACTCAGTTAAAATCGTCTGTCTCATTATGTAGCAATAAAACGCGTTGAAGAAAAGAAGGTGTCGATTCGACAACAAAAGGGAGAATTTCAACAATGGGTTAAACATTGGAAGCGAGATAAAGTCAAACTTGAACTAAGGTCTCCCTTTTGTAGGACGGCCAGGACTTCTCCAGTATGTCATATGAAAGACGTAGCGTAATCGCAAGAAAGCGTTGACTGATCAGATCAAAAAGGGTGAAAACGGATAGATAGTGTACTCTAAGTAGAAAATCTTTGATGTTATCCATGCTGCAGATAAAATTGTTTGATTACTGTTTTGTCACTAAACAGACCACCCCGTTTTGTTTACCGAGATAGATAAGAGAAGATGTATGACCCTTTTCTCTTATAAACAGCATTAGAAATGGAGATAGGACTAGCCTCTGGGCAATAGCAATAGTACATGTCTTTTCCTTCAAGATGAATGGATTTTCAATGTGGGTGGTGTAACAGATAAGATACCCATTCGAAATTCATTTGTTTACTGAAAGAATATCTTTCTAGAAACAACAAAGGTAGAAAGGGTACATTGAGAATAGAGGAAAATAAACTATTGCACTGTATCGGGCAACACATTTTTGCTATTGTAAAAAAAAAGAAAAAAAAAATGTTTACATATTGTAAGAAAAATTTCGGCACATAAGTGAAATATTTATTTTCACTGTGATGCATAAACGAATAATGATTATCATTATTTTCCTATATAATGAGCCGGGACCACTGAAAATCGTCGTATAAATGAAAAAGATGCATAAAAGAGGCGGTGTATAAGTGAGAGTTCACTGTATATGATAACTAGGAAACCAGTAGCTCAGTGGTTAGTGTGTCATGATGTCTTACTACACAATGAGGTTCACTCAACCTTTTCTACCTTTGGGGTCAGTAAAATGAGTATCAAGCTTGCTTGGGAACTAAACACTATGGGCTCTGTCATTGCCACCTAGAGTAGAAAACCTTCTGACTGGTTGGTGACGTCAGCAGTAAGAGGCGAACATTTCGTATATCGCATTGATTAAGTAACAGAAAACTTATTTATCATAATTTTTTATGACTGCTGTACTTTATTAAAATCCCGAAAAATAATACCAATATCAGGAATATATTTTAAAAAATATTTTTTTATGTTGCATAGAATATCACATTCTTTAATTAATATAAATAATGCATCTGGATTTTTTTTTTTAGATCTTTATTTTAAAATCCAATTTTCAGTAATCTGAAAGACTTTTTTTTTTTGGGGGGGGGGGGGGGAGGGAAGATTGCAGATGCAGCAAAATTTTTTAAGAAATATTTAAATATTATCTTACTATAAAATATGAAATTGATTTGGTATACTATTTTTATTATTATGTACACATCGTTATGTATTATCATGGTGATAATTTCATAGCTGAATAATTTTAATAGGAAATTAATTTATCATATTCTTTTTATGATTGCTATACTTTATTGAAATCCAGAAAAATAATACCTAAAAATGGTACCAATATCAGGAATACCTTTTAAATAAAGATATTTTTATGCTCCATAGGATATCATATTCTTTAATTAATATAAATAATGCATCTGGAATAAACGAATCTAGATTCTTTATTTTAAAATCCAATTTTCAATAATCTGAAAAACATGTTTCTTTTCTTTTCCTTTTTTTTTTTTTTTTTTGGGGGGGGGGGGGGGATTAAAGATGCAGCAAAATTTTTTAAGAAATGTTTTAAAATTATCTTAACTATAACATATGGAATTGATTTGTTATACTATTTTCATTATTATGTACACATATTATATCGTGGTGATAATTTCATAACTGAATAATTTTAAAAGGAAATTCATTTATCATAATTTTTTATGATTACTATACTTTATTGAAATCCAGAAAAATAAGACCAATATCAGGAATACCTTTTAAATAAAGATATTTTTATGCTGCATAGGATATCACATTCTTTAACTAATATAAATAATGCATCTGAAAAAAAAAATGTAGATTCTTTATTTTTAAATCCAATTTTCTGTAATCTGAAAAACATGTTTTTGTTTGTTTCTTTCTTTTTTCTTCCTTGGGGGGGGGGGGGGGTTGAAGATGCAGCAAAATGTTTTAAGAAATGTTTTAAAATTATCTTAACTATAACATATGAAATTGATTTGTTGAACTATTTTTATTATTATGTACACATATATATTTTTTATGATTGCTATACTTTATTGAAATACTGATAAATAATACCAATATCAGGAATACCTTAAATAAATATATTTTTATGCTGAATAGGATATCACATTCTTTAATAACTATATGATAACTATATGATAACTTTAATAACTATATCTTGAAAAAAAAAATCGAGATTCTTTATTTTAAAATCCAATTTTCAGTAACCTGAAAAACATTTTTTTTAGGGGGGGGGGGGAGGGGGGAGATTGAAGATGCAGTAATTTTTTTTAAAGAAATGTTTAAATATTATCTTAACTATAAGATATGGAACGGATTTGTTGAACTATTTTTGTTATTATGTATGTTTTATTATTTTGGACGACTTAATGGGACTTTAATATCAATTCCTTTCTTCTCATCAAATGCAGACATTTCTCTTTCGATATCTTCATCTTTAAAATGCTTTTCACATACCTATGGAAAAAATATTATGAATATTTTTGTTTATCACGATAAATATATAGTTTGCAAGCTAAATACGAATTAAAACTATTAAAATTAATCCACCGTACAATTTAAAAAATCAATTACTAAATGGGACCCTTCATAAAATTCTTCTTAATAAAATGGACCCCTTCACAAAATTTCTCATAATAAAATGGGTCCCTTCACAAAATTCCTTATTATAAAATGAATTCCTTCACAAAATTCCATTTCATAAAACATACTCTTACATTAATTACATCCTAATTTTTTGTTATGTTTTAAAATGTCTAATTTGCAAACAAAGCAAATTCACTAGAAAAGAAAACTTTTGTAGAAGGATTTAAGGAGTTATTAATAAATTCTTGCTTCGAATTTGAGTAACTGGATTTCATATTTCGTTACAAAATGTTATTTTTCACAAAATAAATAATAAAGTAAAATGAAAAATTACATTTCACAAAAATAACTTTTACTTTTCACAAAATGGACCACAAGAATTTTTTTATGAAATTTTCAGAATACAAAAAGAAAAACGAAAAAAAAAATTCTACATGAAATGAAATCTTAGGTTAGATTTGCCATTTCTGTTTACTTGATCAAAAAATAAATTACTGAATATTTAAGAGAAAAGAAAAATCATTTTTCTATTTTTTTGGTTTTAAAGTTAAAAGAAAATTCATTTATTGTAAAATTTATTCACAAAAATTTTACACACAGTAATAAAAATACATTTTAATCTGGCATTAAATAAATGTTATTTTTTGCAGCAATAAAGCAGTTACATATATTAAATCATCACTCATTATAACTAGCATGTATGTTTAGTATAGCTAAAGTTTTCTAAACAAAATCTTGATTAATTTTTAGTTAAATTTTGCCAAAAATTTAAATTGGTTTCAACTGATGATTTTTAATAATTATTTTTATGAAATTGTCAGAGTACAAAAAGGAAAAGGAAAAAAAAAAAAAGTCTACATGAAATGATTTTAAATGCATTAAACATACAAAGATCTACTTTAATTATATTTTAAATAATAATCATTTCGAAATTCTCACCACGCATTTTATAGCTTATTTTACATATTTAGTTACTATGAAGTACGAAATTAGTTATGCATAGCTATAACATACGCTTATTCTTATCAAAATAGCAAGCATAAATCTATGATTTTTCAATAACAACTATAACACTAACTAATATTAAAAGTTTTAGATTTAAAAAAAATTACCGAAAAATTTAATCCTTTTCACATTATTGTCTTCACACATGTTTTAAAAATAACACAAAACTATTCTTACACGTGAAATCAAAATATCATACACGTGCACAATTTTAAAGAAAAATATAACTAAATTAAATTACTGTGTAATAAAAACATAAAAGAAATTTCACTTACTGTATTTACTATAACAGTTGATAAAAAAAATCCAATATTTTCAAGCCTATTACACTGTAAAAAACGTATATATCCACATTTTCAATCAGCAATGAAATTCACGAGGCATTCAAGCAACGTCTTCACCAACTACTGAAAAATACATTCTGCCTTCCTCCTTCCGCTGCCTACTAAGCGTGACGTCACAGGAGCTTTCGTCTCCTGCAAGAGGGCTTGCTATCTAGGTGGCAATGGCTCTGTTGTTCGGTGTTAGGCTGACCACCTGACCAGAGCATATGTTGTAAAGCCCCTCAGGGCCCATATTAAAAAAAAGCAGAGTTGGACACTGTTGGCCATAATCCTTATTGGTTTCTATTCTAGTCCTGAAGACTTTAATGTATGTGATATTAAATGCGGTAGTCTCTGTCTTGTTTTTCCTATATATCCAAACTTAAGTACTGTGTGGCTGAGTTAAGAAAGACTCTGGAACTGGTCTCGGCCTAGTCCTGTTGCCAGGGTAACTGGTCAGTCGACTTTATTTTAGGGAAGTCTGACATTTTCTTTTCATACCAATTTTCTCCTGTTTAATCAGTCATTCTGAGAATTATCGCAGTCTTCTGTCCTTCAGCTTTTATGGACAAAGTTCCCTCCCTACAAGTTTTAGAACCTTCGAAAACAAGAAGCCTACTCAGGGTTTTTCTAATGAGAGCCACACAGTATTTTGAAATACTATCTCTAATCTACTGCATGTATTTGTTTATTTATTATATTATTATTATTTTCAGTGATATTGATATGGTTGTAGCTGGAGAATGGAGGAACCTGCCTCTTAGCACACTAAGCCAAGCACTGCAACAAAATGGCATTGCTAAAAGTGATATCACAATTATAGCTAACGCTACAGTAAGTAAACATTTTTGTTCTTAAAAAAAAAGCTTTGTGCAGAATTTCTATTTGTAAAATACAGAAATTTACCACTTTTATCTTTTTTCCTAGTGCAAGCCCTCTGTATTATCTTTTTATAACGTTTTAATGCTTCTATCATTTCATTTAGTGCATTATATTTTGCATGTATCTGTTTAAATTTTGACTGCTTTTGGATAATTTTAAAGATTTCACAGGCTTTGATGCCATGAGGATTAGATGTATGTTTTAATTGACATGTTTTATATGTCTTATGAACATCAGCATTTTATCCTGTGCTAGGAGGCTTTCCTGGTGGGTTTATTTTATAGTTTATAAGGTTTTTATACAATTTTTATAAGATAAAGGAGAGGGAGTATAAACTCTCTTATTTCGTCCTGTGATACATGGTGCATTTATTATTATTTAGTACTAGCAAGCTACGCCCGCTACGCTGGTCAATTTCTCTTAACGAACTTTTAATCAAACAAAATATTGACATTTCATAATTCACTCTTATATTTTAACAGAATAATAAGGCTACTATAATTTGTGACTCGTGCCAAAATACACGTCAGGACACGTCGCCGTTATCATTATCTTTTTACGCATGAAGGTTTCGCTATGGTACTCCATTGTGAAAGTTGGTAATTTTTTTAATTCAATATTTGAAAAATGGCATAATCATATGATTTAAAATTTATATCAAGAAATATACAATTTTTTACCTTTCAAACGCAGTTTGTCAAACAATTATCTGACAAATAATTTTCTTCAGTAACTTCAAATGTTTCATTTTCCGAGATTAATCTGTGGCAACAATTAGCGAAAAAACCCAGTCGTCAGCAACGCATAGCTTTTTATTAAAAAAGCTGTTGGAGCATGGATTGTCACCATCAATTCGCCACCATCACTTTTGAAATCGGTTCTGCAGTTCCAGAGATTCCATAGAAATTGTAATTTAGAATGATTTTAGAACGCTTTTCGTTCATTTCACCCTTTTAAATTTCGATTTTTTAAAATTATTATTCTTAGAGAGCGTTTACATCTTATAAATAACTACAATGCCAAATTTCAAATTTCTAGCTCCTTCAGTATAAAAAAATTGCAATTTTACAACGTTTTTTGCTTTTGCAACCCTCTGGGGTTAGTGACACCGACATAAAATATAGCCTATGTTGGAGCAGGGGTTGTCACCATCTATTTGCCGCCATCACTTTTGAAATCGGTTCGGTAGTTCTAGAGATTCCATAGAAATTGTAATTTAGAATGTTTTTAGAACGCTTTTCGCTCATTTCACCCTTTTAAATTTCGAATATATTTTTATTTTATTCTTAGAGAGCATTTACATCTTATAAGTAACTACAACGCCAAATTTCAAATTTCTAGCTCCATCAGTATAGAAAAGATCGCAATTTTAGAATGTTTTTCGCTCCTGCACCCCCCTGGGTTTAGTCGCACCGACATAAAATATAGCCTATGTTGGAGCAAGGGTTATCACCATCTATTTGCCACCATCACTTTTGAAAACGGTTCGGTAGTTCCAGAGATTACCCCCTACAAACAAACAATCTTTACTCCTTTATAATATTAGTATAGATAGATGATTATGATATGATTTTTGTAATCGGATTCGTTGTCAAGCTTTCGCTTCAGAAAACACAACGCAGACGAAAACTTTGCTGCAGAGAAGTACCAACCATCTCCACAAAATTGCCTAACTGTTTACTGGCATTGCAGTGTAAATCCCACTAAAGTCCGTACAGCAGAACTCAAATCAGGGTTGTAAAAAAAACCAGGTTTTTTTCAAAAAAACCCAAAAACCGGGTTTTTTTGGTTTAAACCAGTTTTTTTTGGTTTAAATGATTTTATATTTTAGAAAAACGAAGAATATTAATATTTTCAAATATTTGAAGTCAAGCATTAAACAAAAATTATTTTAAGTTATTTTGTTGAAATTATATAATACAATTTTTACTATTTTAATTTAACCATTATAATATTTTTTTATTATTATAATATTTTAATATACAATAAACAATAAAATGTGTATCACTTATATATGTATATATATAAATCAATCACTACTACTAACACACTAGTCTTTAATCTACATTTTCTTTTAAAGAAAATTAAACTAAGAAATTTTAACTGACACAAATAACAACTATTTGATAAATATTTGCAAACTGAAGGTAAAGAATCACAAACTAATGAAATATATATAAACATTTTATTGAAGAAAGAAGAAAAAACTTGATATTTCTTGAATAGATATCTTACAGCAGTATTTAATAATAGGAATGAATAATAAATTTTACCCTCAATCATTGTTCATTTGTTTCATTACGAACACTAATTTTGATGCCTTCTCTATGCCTAATATGTTTCGCAATTTTGAATGAACTACACCAAATGTCGAAAAAAATCCTTTCAACACAGGCAGTCGATGCTTTGGCTGTAGTTAGCATGTTCACAAATTCCAAATCATTCTCCGTAATCAAAGATTTACCTGAAACATTATAAAAACTATTCCACCATTCAAAGTCAGACATTGTATCAACAACTTTGGGGTAAAAAAAAAAAAAAAACATTTTGATCATGATTATGAAACGGTTCCCAACTTCTCCAAAAATTTTAATGTAAGTGCTTAAAAATCAGAGCCACATTTTTGTTTGATAAATTCAAGACCCTTGTTTTTCTCTTCTTTTGTGACATCAATTCCTAAGTTAGAAATTAATACCAATGGGCTTAAAATAAATGCAACAAAATGTGCATCTACTAATGATTGTTCATATCTCTGTTTATACGCTGATGATATGGCCTTTTTATTGTTTGATGTTGATGCTTCTTTTAGCTTCAATTCTAGCTTTTTCCATGCTAATACACATTCAGCGAGAGAACAGCTATTCCTCTGTACAAAATCAATAGTTTCAGCAATTGGTTTCAAAATCGCAATCATGTCTTCGACATTTCTTTTTAAACCGATATTTAAGATTTTACTGGAGATGTCACTATCAATCTCAGATCTGTGATCCTCACAAACTTTTGTAAAAATTGACCAATTTTTAACATAAGATTCAAGTGAATTACAATAAGTATTCCATCGTACCTCTAGAGGAAGTACCAATGCACTTCCACCTTCTGCGTGATACCATGCTTTCGGGAGATGATGGTTGTGCGAAAATATTTTAAAATACTTGTAACATGTTTTGTTACATCACTTTTAACCAAATCTTTGGCTAACAGATTTAAAATGTGGGCACTGCACCCATATGTAAGTCCCGAAAAACCAAGCTCTTCATGCAGAATGTTTCTGGCAGAAACCATATTTTCAGTATTGTCTGTGACAAAACTTGATATTTTACATTTGAACTTTTCTTCTGCCGCCTTCACTGAACTCAAGACCAAATTTGCTAAATAATTTCCAGTATGTGATGAGCCAGTATGTGATGAAAAATAAATGTTTTTTTTTTTTTTTTTTAAGTTTTGGTATTTCAAAAAAACAAAGTCTTTTTTTTTTTAAAACCATGTCTAGTTTTTTTAAAAAAAAACCATTTGGTTTAAACCTTGGTTTAAACCATGGTTTAAACCAGCGTGGTTTAAACCTAAACAACCCTGACTCAAATTATAAACGGTCGGAATGAAATACGAATTTGCATTTTAAATACATAGTAGATATATCTTTCATAATTGCATTCACCTTTCCCAATCACTTTCTCATTAGCTCTATCACTAAGCAACATAGAATGATATGTTATAGGGTCATTAATCAAATCATACCTGAAAAATCACTTCCATTAAAATTTGTTCAGTAGAATTTTTTTAAAGTAATCTTTAATAATCGGGTTCACATAATTTTAGAGCTTTCCTCTTTAGCTCTATAACAAAGCAACGTAGAATAGCTATGCGCTAAAACCTTTCAAAAAACATTACCTGATTAAAATGTGAATATGCGGTTTATACTCATAGTAGATGATGATGATATGATTTTCTGTAACAGGATTCATCATGAAGATTTCGCTTCAAACATAAACGATGCTTTCAACATTGTGGCTAATACGCCAATTGGCGAGGTATCCGATTGCGGAAAATTAGCCCGAAATCGTATGAATCGTACCCAAAGAAAAAGAGAAACATGGCTGAAGACTGAAAACAAATAAAGAAGTAATACATAATACTAATCAGACCTTCGACACTTTATTTGGTACTTCTCTATTATCCCGTCGACCACTTTTCATAAAAAAAAACTATCGCCAAACTATAAGATTTAACGCCAAAAATGCAGTCCCATTCACTTGACGTCAGAAGTATTAAACGTGTTTGTTATGTCATGAAGTGGTTTTTAATTCGACATTGACCTATATTTTTCATTTTGTTTTTCTGATATTTTAGTTATTTCGTTAATTTAAATAAAAATTGCGTCCTTAAACGACTGTGCCATGACATTAAAAGAGAAAATGCATTGTAAAAATGTTGCGTTTCATCGCGACCTACGTTATACACGGCCGGTGCATGACGTTTAAAACGTCACATGGAGTGGATCATTTTTATACGGCGATTGGTGCAAAACGGGGAGTGCGCCGCTTTGCACCAATCGCAGTACAAAAATGATCCACTGCATGTGACGTTTTAAACCGTCATGCACTGGCCGTGTATAACGTAGGTCGCTGTTTCATAGTTAAGTGCAATAGATCAATTTCAACTGACGTCACAAACATTTATTCACCAGCCGAGAAGGATAATTAAGAACAATAATGTAAATAAAAAAATATTCAAGATTTTTTTTCTATTTTCATTAATATATTGTAATTTTTTGTGTTAAAACTTACTGGACACTTTGGTGAGTGGGGCTTTTCCGAATTTATTTTATTTTAATTATTTATTTTGATGTTCCAATGGCAACATTCTTCCATTTGTTAATTTGGAGTTCATGTTTGGCGATGATTTTTTTTTTTTTTAATGAAAAGTGGTCAACGGTATAATTGAGATGTACACTTTATTTTAGCAATCACATTTTATTTTAAATTGTGGCATTTATAGAAATAATAATAATAATACACAATTACATAAATATCCGTAAGAATAATATTCAATTCCCAATTGAGCAGTTAATATTTCTATCTGCAAAAATAAACAAAAAGATTTAATTTGAATTTCTTCCGCTGCTATAGTAACGGACGTATTTTTAGAAATTATCACTTGTATTGTTAGAATTGTTAGATTTTGACGTCAAAGACTTCGCCAAACTAGAAAAATGTGCAATATCTCACGAACTATTTGACTAATGAGTATTTAATTGATACCATTCGATTCAGCATACAAAAATACATTAAAATATGTTATCATTTGTCACGTAACTGTAATACCCGATTTTTAAGGAATTTTTAAAAAGTTTGTTCCCCTTTTTACCTCCCTTAGGGGTGGAGTTTTTGAAAATCCCGTCTTAGTGCGCTTCTACGTACTAAGAAGTATTTTTCCTGCAAGTTTCGTCTTTGTAGATTCAATAGTTTTGGCTGTGCGTTGATCATCTAGTCAGAAAGGACTTTCTTTTATATATATAGATTAAATATTTGGTCTTAAAATCTGAAGAAAAAAAAGAAAGCTCATAATTTTTACTCAAAACCTAGAAAAACTGTTCTCTTACTCTGAGAAAAAAACTATTGTTATTGTATTTTTTAAGTTGTTAATTGCTCACTGTTAATCACCACACTTTGTCTCATTGATATGAAAAAGTTGTCGGTCCTAGAAAATAATTCTAGGAAAATTGAGATTTCTGTTAAGATTATGAACCCTGTCTGATTAATTTACATCTTTTTTATCATGTTAGGCATAACTAAAAGTACATATGTAATTATATTTCATCCTACAATATTACGTATGTAAATTTCTGGTATTTACCAATTTCTTCATGATTTTACAATTTGATATCATAAATAATGCATGAGAAGATATTTTTTTTTTCTTTTTTATCATCTATAAATACGTACAGTATCTCAGCTAATGAAGACAATTAATTTTGAAATCATATTTTTAAGCCGAAATCTCCATTAACTGAAACTTGATTTCCCATCCAATTAAAATGCAACGTCACTGCTTATGTTAGAATGTGCAATGAACATACATTTGCCAAATCTGCATTTGTTAACAGGCTTCAAAAGACAGGAAAAAAAAATTTCCTCGTTAGCTCAAATATTTTGAAAGCAGAGGCACTCATTTGCATAATCATGTTTATATTAATTAATTTCTACTTGTAGATCACTTTTTCCAATTTGTATATGTTTCTAATAAAAATTTAATAAATTATATTTTGCATTTTAGGTGCCTATTGTCAAAATGGTTCATACTCCTTCCAAAATCAGAGTTGATATAAGTTTCAACTTAACTAATGGTGTACAAGGGGCAAAATTAATTAAGGTAAGTTTATTTTTGGCTTCTGTGTTTATAAGATATTGAATAGTTTATTTAATGAAATACTATAAGGGGTCAACAAGCACTGCATAATCCTGTAGAAAAAAACTGATATTCATGTATCTTTTTTTTCTCTGCAGCAGTTTCAATATATATATTTTTTTTTATTGTTGTTTTTGTATTATAATTAGCTGCATTTCAATTGTTTTGTTTTTCTGGAAAATCAATTGTTTCATAATAACACCAATTTGTCTATCTACATATATATATAAGCTTTTATGGTGTTTTATCCTTCGTTCTTCACATGTAATTCTGTATAAATTCCACAAATTTCATTCATTCTATTTCATTCAATTTTTAATTTAATTTCTACTTCTTTTATATTAGTATTTAATATCTATATTCATTGTGCTGGGGTTACAATTTCGTTGTCAATAAATTATTACTTCCTAAATCATAATTTCATGTTTCAGTTGGTGTTATGGTAATGTTTCATTAATGGTTATATATATATATATATATATATATATATATATATATATATATATATATATATATATATATATATATAAAACTAGAATTTTTTGTTTGCAAAATTGTGTAAGTATTGCATATTTTATTTTTATTTCTTACTGCATAATCAGCGTATTTTATTTTTATTTCTTACTGTATAATCAACTTAAGTATTAAAATCACTTCAGTAGTTCCTTCAAAAAAAGTATTTCCATATTAACTGTTTTCCATGGCATTTCACAAGTGTTGTTTTCCCACTTAAATTTTTATGCTGTACATTTTTAACATTTTCCAACATATAGTCGAGTATCTCTATAACAAATTTCCATATAACGAATTTCTCTATATAACAAATTTTTAGCAGGAATGTTCACTTTTCCCCATGATTACATTAAAAATAATATCCATATAGCGAAAGATTTACCTCTATATAACGGGTTTTTTTTTCAGAATTTTTTCTGCATTTGTTTAGAAAAAACTTCAAAACTACGTAGAATCAATTTTCCTTCACTAATTTCTGGTTTATCTTTCAAAGTTGAGTACCTCTACCTTATTCTTTATTCAATTCCTACTATTAGCTCACACTCTCTATATATTTATATATCTTGTTCAAATTTTCAATCGTTAATAAAATATTTTCTATTCATCCTATCAAGTTCAAATAAATTTTTTTAAACTTGTACTGGATGACAATTGATGTTAATACAGTTTTTTCAAATATTAATTCATTAATTAAATTTAATTAATTAATTTTAATTTTATATTTCATTTCTGTTCAAAAGTATAGACTCACTCCATATTTATAGTCTCACCTTCACACGTAAAAAGATAATGGGGCTGTTCACGGACGAAGATCAGGCGGCTCGTGATGTGAAGGAGACTATAAATGTGGAGTGAGTCTATACTTTTGAACAGAAATGAAGTATAAAACTAAAATTAAATAATAAAATTTAATTAATTAATGTTTGAAAAAAAACTGTATTATTGTTAACTGTAACATTGCTATGGCACTTTATTGTGAAGTTTGGTAATTTTTGAAATTCAATATTTGAAAAATGGCATAATCATTAGATTTTAAATTTATATCAAGAAAAATACAATTTTTTTTTTTTAACTTTCTAACGCAGTTTGTCTAACAATTTTGTGAGAAATACTTTTCGAGCTATTAATTTTTGGTATTTTAGCTATTTTTTTTTTTATTTAATTTTTAATACATTTTAAAAATTTCTCTTATGTAAGGTATTTAGCTGGGTATAAATTTAGGAATAAATACCGTCAGTGGCGAAGCGTATAGATCGCTGAAAAAAAATTTCTATTTGACCTAAGTAGGAATTGACTTAAAAAAAAGTTTTTATATTACTTGTTTTGTTTATCAAGTTCATTTTCACAAAAATTTTGTGAAATAAGTTTATCATTATTGATCTTGGAAAAGTCGGCAATTAAGTGTACGGAACTTGTCGATCTGTTTATTAAAAGGTATTTATAATCCTTTATGTGCACTGTTATCACTTTAGGCATATACATTTTCACTTTAATGATAAATGATTTTCTTATATAATTCCACATTCCTTGTGTGAAAATTTTTTCAAGTGTGTAACAGTTTTGGAAATTATTTTTAAAAATCCAAAAATTACAGCTTTTTTCATCTGAAACAAATGTAAGATTTTCTTACATTTTTTAAACAATGCTTTCAAATAAATTTTTATTTTCCGTTTTGAAACTGTTTAAATAATTAAAATATACAATATCAAGTTAATATTTAGAGTTAAACATTTCAAAATCTTAATTAAACACCTCAAAAACATTTTTTTTTTTTTTTCAAAATTTACACATTAAATAGGAATATTTTTGTCTCTATATAACAACAAATTTTGTCTTTATATAACAAGTTTTTCTATATAATGAATTTTTTGACTAGAACAATGGATTTTGTTATATAGAGACTTGACTGTAGTTTTAAAGTGTTTATGGATTGTCTGTCTGTCTGGCCGTGCTCTAACTCTCATAAATATACTCGGATTGTCCTAAAATTTCTGTATGTTATTGATGTTCACTATAGAATGATCACTATTAAAAATGAAGTGAGTAGCATTTATAGTTCATTCACAGGGACAATCAAAAGTATTCCATTATATTACGGTCAATGGAAAAAAATTGTTTCAAGTGCATTTTGATGATATTACACCATTACAAACATAATGAAATTGATATGCATTTATAAAGTACACAAAAACATGCTTTCTGTAGAATAAGGGGTGCAAAGCATTTATTATTCATTTACAGGGTCACACAAAAGAATTATGTTACGTAATGGTCTACTGGAGAAAATTGTTTGCAGTATAATTTAATGTTGTTACACTATTTCAAATAAATGAAATTTATATGCGTTACTGAGGTGCACTATAAGTTGTTTACTGAAAAGTATGGTGTGCATTGCATTTATCGTTCATTTACAGGAACACATAAAAGAATTCGGATTGAATACTGCCTATGAGTGATATTTGCTGGAAGTGCATTTTCAACTTTTGTTTGCATTTTAAGTTTAACTAAATTTTTGCATAGTACGTGGTGTGTATAAATTCTACTGTTCATAGGGCTACACCAGTGGTTCCCAACCTTTTTTAGCCGCGCCCCACCAAAACATCTCTAAAATGATGATGCCCCCCTGCCCCTATAACATATAATTCTCATAAAATTTTAAAAGAATCCTGGCAGAGTAAAAAGCATTTAACATTGATCCTGAAACATGCCGAAGGTAGGATGAATCAAATATTTTTTATAATCATCTGATACTCCTCGTAGTTTACTAGCATACGGTCGCCACGTATACGTGATGTATAGAGTGCTCAGAATCCTTGATTAGAAAAATCAGTAATTTTGTATAAAACATTTTTGTCTTATTTAAGCACAGAATTTCTGCGATTAAATTACTAATCAATTTCTAATCAGAATGAAACGTGATAAAAGATTCGGTAAAGGCAGGTCTTCAAGTAATTGTTAAATATACACTTGAATAGTTTCATGTGTAAAATTGATTTTCATGTGACATATTGCAGTGCGACTCATTCAATAAATAATAGAAAAAGTTGTTTAAAAGTCTAAAATACTTATAAATCAGAAAAATTATGAAGAATTTTTAAATATATAAAAGTATCTAAATATCTTAAAATGTTTTTTTCTATAATTATTCTGGTAGGAATGTATTTAAAACTTTTGAATGGATACTTTTTTAAAAATTGAATAAAAAACTACTTTTTTTTAATTTTGTTTTTGAAATTTGAATGTGTAACTTTTATTTTCAGTCTACAACATTACTATTAGAAAAACAATTCAGAAGGTATGGGTTCACAGAAATTCTGAATTGTCCCCTTGAAAAGTTAAATTGCCCCCCTGAAAAGTTAAATTGCCTCCCTGTGGGGCGTACGCCCCCCGTTGGGAACCACTGGGCTACACAAAGGAATTCATGAGTATTACTGACTATGGAAGTGGATTGCTTAATTGTGTTATGCATTGTGTTGTTTTTAATTGTGTTATGCATTTTCCTGCTGAACTATATTTAGTATTCTATTCTAATAGAAGTTTGCAGAATATAAATAAATTCATATACAGGAGCAAAGAACAAAATACATTATCATTTATGATTGGTAATTGCTGGAAGTGTGTTTTAAGTTATGTTATGCATTTTTTACCTGAATATTAAATTTTATCTTAATATGTGGCGTCGTACAAAAGTCTTTAGATGGCAAGGACTTATGCATATACAAGGCTGTACAAAAGTATTCGGGTGCTTTTCCATTTTTTGGCTAAAATTGCTGAAAGGGAATTTTTAAACTGAATTAAATTTTAGCATGCTATGTCATATATATGCAAATTTATAGATCATATTCAAGGCTGCAGAAAATAATTAGACAACTTTTTTGACTATGGAAGATAATTGTTAAAACTGGATTTTTAGTGTCAGATTAGTGTCATTTATCAGATGCCACGATTTTTTTATTATTATTTTCAATAACTGTTAACAGAGGATTATTTTATTGTTTAAGGGAAATCTTGGAAGTATCTTTAGTATAATATTTTTAATACAGTACACTAGGGATGCACAACCTGTGGTCCGTGATCGGTTTACTGGTGACCCGCGGATCAATTTCACTAATCAGACGTGAAAAAATCAAGAATTTCGCCGATCGGACACGTAATAATCGCGAGTTTCGCTCATCGCAAATTTTGCCAATCGTGTGCATATAAATCATAAATTTCGCCAATCGCCTGCATAAAAAATCACGAATTTTGCCGATCGGGCCCATAAAAATAGCAAATTTTGCCGATAGGTGTGTATAAATCGCAAATTTTGCCGATCAGATGCATATAAATCGTAAATTTCGCCGATCGTATGCATAAAAATTGTGAATTTTGCCGATCAGGCCCGTAAAAATAGGGAATTTTGCCGATCGGATACGTTGAAATCTCAAATTTCGCCGATCGTATGCGTAAAAATTGTGAATTTTGTCGTTCTTGTGCATATAAATCGCTAATTTTGCCGATCGGGTGCGTGTAAATTGTGAATTTCGCCGATCGGCTGCGTAAAAATCATGAATTTTGCTGTTCAGGTACGTAAAAATCGCAACATTTGCCGATCGGTTGTGAAATAATCTCAAATTTTGCCGATCGCGGGAAAAAAAATCAAAAATTTCGCCAATCGGGTGCATAAAAATCACAAATTTTGCTGGCCAGGTACGTAAAAATCATGAATTTTGCCAATCAGGTGCGTATAAATCGCAAATTTCGCCAAACGGATGCATAAAAATCGTGAATTTCGTCAATCACTAGGAAAAAACTGCGAATATTGTCAATCGCGCATGGAAAAAAAAATGAAAGTTTTTTCCATCCTTGCCAACTGAATTGTGTTATGCTGACTAAGGAAGTGGTTGAGTATAGGGAGCTAACTCTCCTTTTAAAATTAGCATTTTTATGAACTTTTAGGCCGATCCTCCCCCCTCCTTCCCCGAAACAAAATTTTGTCCACCCTGCGGATGTTGGCTCTCGACAATCTAGTCATTTTTGTGACTGACCCTCCTCTTATATAGGTTGTCTACCCCTACTTGATATCCACATTACTGAATATGTTAAGAAGTACAATTTAGAATAATATATGTTTCTCCTCCTCACCACCTTCATTCATTAAAGCAGAATTT
The DNA here is from genome assembly GCA_963931845.1 of Maratus michaelseni. Classification (NCBI taxonomy): domain Eukaryota; kingdom Metazoa; phylum Arthropoda; class Arachnida; order Araneae; family Salticidae; genus Maratus; species Maratus michaelseni. The sequence continues at coordinate 165,294,723 of OZ007597.1, forward strand.
TTTTTCGGCACAGGCAACCTTTAAAGCTAAATTTACTCCTTCAAATAAAGTCAAGGAGTATTTTCACTCTTTGAAAATAATCTTAGCTATATCTCTTGTATAAATACAAATGTAAACTGTTGATATATCCTTGCCAACAGAACTGAATACGTTGACTGGGAAGGAAGGAACCTAGGGGGCTAAAACTATTTATTCAATAATTTTAAGATTTTTTTTTTTTTTTTAATCTAGAATACAAACATCCCTGTAACATTTGTTATTTTTGACATAGTGTCTTACAAACATGTTCTAAAAAACTGTAATTGTTTCTAGTGTTGCAAATGAAAAACTCTAAAATTTACATGACTATAACTCGTTAAATATAGTCTCTAACTCAAGTGACAAGTCACATTTCTCATCTTACATTTAGGCAGAATAAATGTATAGTGAACTTTTATCTTCAAACATGCTCAAAAATGTAAAGTATGTTTATTGTAAATTTCATTCTTGAAACACTCTGTCGCAATTTAACAAACCAATCATGAATAAATATCAGTACTACTTGTGTATTATCTGGGACTGTATAATTGGCCAGGTGATAGATCACCAAAAAGGGTTGCCAATTGACAATCATGTTCAAAACAGTAACTTAACATTATTAAATACATAATATTGTTAAAAATGGTAAATAATATAAGATATAATAAATGTACAATAATAAATAAATAACATAAAACTATCAACTATAAAGAGTAAAATAAACTATAAAGTTGTCAAAAAATAAAGGTTATTGCCGAAACGTCAGTTGAGGCTCACTGTGGAGGCGCGAAAAGTTTTTAGTTTCTGTCTGTCTGTTCCGCGATAACTGCCGTAAAAATGGTCCGATTAGGTTGATTTTTGGTAGGTATGTTGGCAAGGTGTTTGGAATTAGCTGTATAGTTTTTTTGTTAATTGTCATTCATTCAGAAAATATAGAACATTTTAGTTTAGGTCATAATGCTTTCCTATGGGGATGCAGACGATTTTTCAAATTTCATTTTTATCTGAAATGAAAATGGAATATTTGCATAATGGATTTAGACGTAAAATTATGAATGCTAAATTTTCGATATAGATTTCCAATAGTTTTAAAATTTTGCCAATAAATTTAATAGAATTTAGAAATTAATTGCTTAAAATATTTGAAAATGTTTTTGCATCTTTTCGGGAAATATAAACATTTTATTTTCATATTTTTAAAAGCGTTTATTTTTACTTTCCACTTTAATTTATTCGTTGCTTGGCAACCGTATTTCAAATAATGTAAAATAATAAAATTCAAGGAACTCGCACTATTTTGGTGAAATATCTTTTTTATTATTATTATTATTATTAAAACGAATGTAAATTTAATGAGACTACGGGGAGATGAATGCCTATTTTTTTTTAAAAATTAAAAGAATAAGCAGTTCATCAGAATTTCAGAATATCATTGTATAACACCGTGTTTAATTTAATGATTCTAATTTCTGGAACATTCGAAGAATTTTATATGCTTATAAATATGCATGCAATTGAAAAAAAAAAAAAATTGCGGATTGTACGATGTTAAATGATATCAAAAATGAGATTTAAAAAACAAATGACTTGCAGAGCTGACGTTGAGGCTCCTGATCTGCAGATTTACTAGTTGTAATTAGTATAATTGATACCATGCTTGGCACAGTTGACCTGGCCTGAATACTTTTTTGTTAGAAAAAAAAAAAAAAAACTCTTATTTCAAACTGTCACTTGGATGTAGTTACTTTTTAGAGGATTTGTCATAAATTGTTTGAGCTCCATTATTTATTTTTTTTTTTTTTTTTTTTTTTTTTTTTAACTTATATGCTTCCTTAAAAATTTTTTGTTATTATCGTCATTATCATCTTCATTTTCTAAGTCACTTTAATGTATATTCAATTTAATATTCAACTATTTTTACACAACTAATATTCAAAAATATATTATTTTTTTAGAACACGGGGCATTATATTGAAAAAAAGTTGCTATTCTTTCAAATCGCTGCACTTTTTTGAAGTATATTTATAAAGTGCACCCTACAGAGCAATATATTTTTCATACAGAAATTTTTATTTTAGCATGATATGTTTCTCATAATTGTATAATTTTATTGCGTTTAATCAAAAGCACTGCATAACAGTTTATTTATGATATTTATGTAATAAATAAAGTTATTAACAAGTTTTGAAAATCTTTATTCCTTTTACAGAAATTGATGAAACAGTACCCTGCACTGCCTAAGTTGGTAGTAGTTTTAAAACAATTTCTAATTCAAAGAGGCCTAAATGAGGTATATAATGGCGGAATGGGTTCCTATTGCCTCACCTTATTAATAGTGTCTTTATTGCAAGTAAGTAAAATCTTATAATCACTATTTTTTTAAATTTATATTTGCTAACTAGAAGTATGCTTGTATGCTTTTTTCTTTCTTTTTAGGTGTGTTCGTAATTAAATAAATACATAGCACCTATACTCATCATCTCGTACGTCCGTCCGCATATAACAGCACAAAAACTACCAACTGTTTGGTGGTTTGAAATTTAATATGTATAATCGTTGCAGAATTTTGTCAGGTCATTTCAAATTTTATGAAAATCAAATCAAAACTTAAAAAGATACTAATAAAAGTTTTCTTCATTCTGTTAAATCCTATCATATGTAATCTATATAATAAAAGCGCAAGTCATATGACTGAGGAAAACAAATACAGGCTAACCGCTTCTTTTTTCATATGCCAAGCGACCATTTTTATTCAAAAAAAATTTTTCAAATAAAATAGCATAAAAGTTACATTTTTAGAAAGATCGTTCAAAAAAATTATTTATTTGAGAGATAAGTTACATTAAAAAATGTATAGATTCTGGGATAACTTCAGTTGAAATTAGGTTGACAGCCCAATATCTCCCATTAAAGTAAATAAACATAAGAGATTCGTTCATCATGAATCATAGTAATATTAAACTGTGAATGTAATCATTCGCAAAGCAAGATCTCCATGGTGAATTTTGCAGCATTGTCTGGTATCGAAAAAAAAATTTACATCTGTAAATGTGGCATATGTAATAAGAGAAAAGGCATGCTCATTTCATTCATAACAGACGATATAATTCATTTCACTGAAATAATAATGATGAATTTTTTACATTGTAAAACTAGTTATAGTACGAACACACCTCATTTGTCACTTTTAACGTACAATTTCCAACTTGTTTCCATTGTCATATATTGCTGTGACATAATTCTCACCAGATGTAGAAAAGACATTAGATCTGAACACTACTTCATATTATATAATGCAGTTTTCCAACATTTTTTTATTTTAACAGTACACTTGAATTTATAACTCAACTTACTTGAAACATTTAAATTGTTATAATTACATGTATGCAATTTATTTTTCACAGTGAACATAAAATAATTAAACACTAAGAGAAAAGAGAACTTAGGATTTTTCTTTTGGCAATTTTTAGCTCTATTTTACTTCTTATGTTCATGTGTTTAAAATTTAATTTAATCAAAAAATTATGTAAAATTTTGTATGACATTTCATTATTTAAAAATAAATAAATTCAAGTGCTTTTTAATGACGGAGATTTTATGGGTACATATATGTATATATATATTATTAATTTAAAATAGCTGCTAGTTTTTTTATTTAAATTAACATCAGTTTTGTAAAGCAAATTAATGTACTTTTATTGAATCTATAATATTTCATGAGATTAAGTAAGTTTTTTTTTATTATTGTTATTAATTGTTGAGATATTGAATTATCTTGTTATTAGTACTTTTGAATAGTATAATACTGAAGTTAATTACTTGAATTACAAATTACATTAAATAACTGTTTTAGTGTTAAATAACTGTTTCGTTAAATAACTGTTTCAGTGTTAAATAACTACTAGATGGAGCCTGTCAAAACTTGATGGCAAACAACTTGATAGTACCATAAAAATAAAATTCACAGCTGTTTTAAAAAGTTCGAAATTTTTGAAGAATAATTCAAATAAAATAAGAAAAATCATTCTGTCCATAGCGGGGATCGAACCCACACAATAATCAGAACAGAGAAGAAACGCGCTTTATACCACTCCGCCACCGTTTTCGCATTTGAGTATGCTCTAAATCTGGTTAGGTTCTAGTTCTAGATTTAAGTTTACGCATGCATAAATGGGACAAATTCGTGTGAAAAATGAATTTGACGGAAATCCCTTTTCGTTTTAATATATAAGATGCTTAGGATGTTATTACTGCCAATAGCGTTAATGGCGCCATCTGTTTGAAGATAAGAGAATCAAACACATGAACACAGTCCTATTCTGCAATAATTAGATATAGAACAAATGCCAAACTGTAAGGAAATCTAGAATATCCAGCTTACTTTGCGAATTTTCAAAGCAAAAGTCTTATTCTCATATATCCTTTGGAAAAATTAAAGGAATGTGTAAATACTTCATTCCACATATTTTAGAAAGCTATTTTAAAACAATGGAGCTTTTAATTGAATATTAATCAATTACAATTGTAGAGCTAAAAAGAGAATATGCTAAGGCAGGGATGTCCAACCTTTCAGTAACCACGGGCGCACCTCATCTAGTGGAAATCATTGAAGGGCACCATTATTCACATGTCTAGAAAAATAGAACAATATTACTTCAGTATAGTAGTAGGGGGCGGAATAGCCAATTTAGCCTCCTTTTTTATTCAAAAATTCCAATAGAAGAATTTGTACATTAAGTAATCCTAAAATGTTTGTCATTAAATAAATTAAAAATTACTATTCGGAATTAATGGTAGAGATTCAGATTTTCTGAATAAAAAATGAAGCCATACTGGCAACCCTGGTAGGGAGTAAATATGTACACAAGTCTTATAAAACACACAAACACCTCACAATGTGAGCCATAACGTCCCTTATTATGCAGAGCTTGATGTGAAAAACAATTGCAAGAATAAAAACATAAATCATAGCAAACTTAGAATTAAATTTCCCGAGATCCTATCAAAATATTTTCTAGAGCCGAAAATTTATCGCCGACTATAATAATAATAATAAATCATGTGAAACATTAATCCTTTTAAAGAAGCATTTTTTAAAAAATAGATTTTTATTTAAACAACTTCTAGTAAAAAGATTCAATCGAAGGACGCCATAGAAATCTTCAAAGGGCGCCATGGCGCCCGCGGGTGCTGCGTTGGACAGCCCTGTGCTAAGGAAATGAAAATGCCATTACTTAAAAGAACAATTTGAAACATATTAAACTCTTTATAAGTATATCCAGCTTGATTTTTTTATAATTCATATAAGGATATTTTTGCTTCTTTCTTTTTCTCTTTTATTTTCATTATAAAGAGAATATTTTTTTTTAAAGAGAATAATCATATACTTTTATTATTTTATTTACCACAGTCCCAATACTTTGGAAAAATTACAATATTTAGTATTTTTGATTTTTAAATTACGCGACCTTTAAAAACTTTCATTAAATTATTTTTCATCAGTCTGATTCTAAACTCTGAATTTAAAATTTGCTGTTTGCAGCTAATGATTAATAATACATATTTTTTATTTAGTAATTAAAACAAAATGTTTTTGGGTGTTAAATTCTTACTTAATTATAAAGCATTCTAATAAAAAAAAATGCAAATTATACACATAGCTGCCAACTCTTCTGATTTTTTCAGAATTCTTCTTATTTTCAACTTATCTTCTGATTTTCTGATCAGAAGATGAAATCTTCTGCTTTTTTTCCTTTTTTAAAGGAAAAAATGGTGTTCAGAAATATTTGAAGAAATTGCAGAAGTAAATGTTTTTAGTGGCTGTTTTTTCTCATCTGTTAAATTTATCAGCCACCAAAGCAACTTATAATATATATATTTGGAACTCTGTGCCAATAGGAGGGGGGGGGGTGGAATTTACAATTGTAATAGTGATGAAGTTAGGAAAATTTGATAGCTGTCTCTCAGATAATCCAGTGATGACCATTAGCAAGTTTTCTCTTAATAATAATAATAAACTTGCTGAACTTTGAGTTGTTTAAATTTTCAAAATTAATGGATCATCCATTTGATAACAATTCAGTTATAATTTAAATAATGAAGAACAAGTGGTACATTATCTATTAACAGGAAAATAGTTTATCAGTTGTTTAAAAAATGAAACCATCATTAGTTTTCTAAAAAGAGAAGAATTCAGATTTAAATAAAGTTTACTTTGTTTTCATTTAAAATAACAGTAATGAATTTAAAAAAAATGGCTAAGCTTTGGGATTAGTCTGCTGCCCGCCATCTTGTGTTTTAAATCAAAACATTTGTTTTGTTCCTCATTTCCAAAATAATTTTCATCCATATTTACTTATTACAAACACGTTAATTAATTTTATTGACTAATTTATTTATATTTAATAATAAAAGTTAAAATGTTTTGATTTAAAATATGAGATGGCTGACCATGGGCGATAAATCACAACATTTGTTTTGTTTCTGACATGATCAAGTTAAATCAAAACATTTTAACTTTTATTATTAAATATAAATAAATTAGTCAATAAAATTAATTAACATGTTTGTAATAAGTAAATATGGATGAAAATTATTTTGGAAATGAGAAACAAAACAAATATGTTTTGATTAAAAAAACAAGATGGTGAACAGCAGGCTAATCCCAAAGCTGTTGCAAAAAAATCTTCTTACAATGTATGTAATTTTTTTTGTGGAAAAATGTCCATTTGTTTTAAAAATTGATGATGTGGCCTGGAACTTATTGCAGAATCAGTTCACAGGACTTCAATGTGAAAAAAAAAAAAAAAAAAATCTATTATGGAACATGAAATTCGTGCATTGCCCTGTTACGAAAGATGTGTTCCACTGATGAAATTTTGAAATATGGTATGATTTGCAAAGTGTTAAAAGCTGTATTGTATTGACTATTCATCACAGCAGTGTTGAATGCAAGCATTTTCAGTTTAATTAAGAAAACTCGGTTTAAAACTCGGTTCTGGTCATCAATCATGACAAACTCTAGAAAATATTTTGTTTGCGAAATCATTTGCTGACAATAAATGTTATAAAGCACAATTTTCTAATGACTTTTTAAAAAAAGCTAAGAAATCTACTATGAACATGTCAAAATAATTTTTTTCTAGTAATTTTTTTTAGTAATATATAACGAAGTTTTACTAAATTTTCTATTTACATGTTTTGTTATTATTTTTTTATATCATATAATATACAGTATTTATTGCAAATATTTTAATGGTTCATGTGTTGTCAATTTTGAATAATATAAATATATTTACTCAGTTTTGGTTGTATATGGCGACAAAAAATACCTTACTGGTTAAATTTTCTAAGTGGTGTTGCATAACACCACCAGTTAATTAGTTTAACACCAATATTCCAAATCACGGAAGTTTTAAGTGTATTTTAATGAAAAGTAAAAAATCTACTATAAATGTTTTTTGTAGCTATTCTTTTTATGTAATGAAATTATTCTTTTCTGTCTGCAATATATATTCTTTAATTGCAAATTAGTGAATATTTCATTTACTCTTACTTGTCTTTCAAATTTGCTCATTTATTATGATCCTAGCTAGTTTTATTTTATCCATGTTGAAAGTTTTGTAAAATTTTAAAAATCTTCTTATTTCTTCTGATTTTTCATCAAAATCTTCTGATTTCTTCTGATTTTTTGTCCAAAATCTTCTGATTTTCAATGAAATTTAGTTGGCAGGTATGTATACAGCTTTTCCTCCTGAATTAAATATGGCATTATTAAAATGAATTATTGTCAATAAAGTAAGAAAAATCATTCTGTCCATAGCGGGGAATCGAACCCACATGATGATCAAAACAGAGAAGAAACGGGCTTTTTACCATTCGGCCACCATTTACGCATTTGAGTGTGCTCCAGGGGTGATTCTGGTCCAAATTTTCTGAAAATTCCGAAAAATTAGGCAATGTTTTCCGAAAATGAAAAAAATATCACTCCTAAATCCGAAAATTCGGACATAAAATGTATCGGTATTTCGGCAAATGATCGCCGAAAAAAATCATTCTCGTCATTCGTTCAAAGAAAAGTCACCAATTTTGTCAAAGGATCGCGGCAAAAACATGACTTTCGTCAGAAAATCGCGAAAAAACGTTCTCAATATTTCGTCAATAGATTGCGAAAAAAACGGCAAATTTCGTCAAAAGATTGCGAAAAAACGGCAAATTTCGTCAAAAGATCGCGAAAAAACGGCAAATTTTGTCAAAAAGATTGCGAAAAACGGCAAATTTCATCAAAAGATCGCGAAAAAACGGCAAATTTCGTCAAAGGGACACAAAAAAGGTGGCAGGAGTGGACCCCCCTCCCCCTGTTGTAACTTTTCAGAAAATTTGATGTAAATTTCAGAATTTTTTTTTTTTTACTCAGAATCACCCCTGGTGTGCTCTAAAACTGATTAGGTTCCAGATTTAAGTTTATGCATGCGTAAATGGGGCAAATTCATGTGAAAAATGAATTTGATGGAAATCCCTTTTCGTTTTAATATATAAGATTTCAGTCACTAGGCTTTTGAAATTCTGGGTCAGTGGGATAGAGGCACTTCCAAAAAACTGGGTCCTTTTCTATAAAAGTTGGTCCTCTTTTAGGTAGCTTTCAATACTAAAAAGTATAAAGCTACCTATTGCAGCCGTTCGGAGGAAAGCAGTTCCGGAAAATTTCGATATATTTTCACCGATCATGACCCCCAGACCCCAAAACCACCCTCCGCTCAAATGTTGATTTATATATATATATATCTGATCTATGTCATACGATAACAACGCTCGTATTTATAAATCGATTTTGATGAAACTTATTGTGTGTATTAAGCTCACCAATGTCTCGACCGAGTTCGTTGGCCAGCTTGGTCCGCCATTTTGTTTCAAGATGGCGGCCATTTAAAAATTTAAAACTAAAATAAATATACAAAAAAATTAATAATTCATATTTATTTTTTAATTACGTGTTAGGCCTTGATACAAGGATTCCAGAGCATTTTTTGGTTTACCTCTATCTTAAAAAATGGCTGAGATAGAGCAGTTTGAAATTCTAGGGTGGCTGACATTTTGAAACAAAACAGCACATTAACGCGATTACTCGCAAATTATTTTCTTTCATTGTTGTAATAATTTTCCCAATCATACGCATAAAACTATATATTCATATCCGTTAGCGCCAAATTCTCACCAAAATTGGCGACATTTGGCAAAATATCGCCAAATTTGGCGACCAAAATAAGACTTCATAAATGAAGCCAATTTGGCTGTTGCTCAATAATTTGGCGAATTTCTTATTCAAATTCAGTATTAATGAATAACGTTTCTTTGCATTTTAACTTTTGCTGTTTTCGTGTAACATTAGCTAAAATTTTAAAACGAAGATATAGGAAAGCTACCTTTTCCTCCCGGTACAGGCTGGAAGGACTTTTTAGAAATAAGATAGATTCATATTTAATACAAATTGTGTCTCCTTTGTGATCTTCCAAGAGAAAAATAATGCATTCTAAAGGAGACACATAACAAATTTTGTATGCTTCCCTTCTCCAGTTTTTTGCTTAAATAATGTGCTGTAGTTCATCCCCGGCATCACTGACTTCTGTGAATTTTATTTATAAATAGTGGGAAAGAACAGCAATAAAATGCTTTTTTCTTTTTATAAATCTTATTTAATATTAATGAAGCTTTTTTCCCCTTCTTTAATAACCAAATGTAAACTTTTTTTTGTTTTGTTTTTAATTTTTTAGGGTTTTCATAAACCAAAGACACAGCCTTCAAGCAATTTAGGTACTCTTTTGCTGGAATTTTTTGAGCATTATGGAATTAACTTCAACTACGAAAAAGTTTCTATACATTTTAACCCTGGTGATATGACTGCAGGAAAGTACCAACCTAAAGACAGATTTGGTTCTCAACTTCTGAGTATTGAAGATCCACTTGTGAGAGGTAAGCAGGGCCGTAGCTAAAGGGGTGCCAGGGGGGGCTCAGCACCACCTGAAAATTTTTGAGCCCCCCCATCCACCCACCCCCCTGTGAAAGTTGCCAAGGCCACTAAATGAAATGCTGTTTCAAAAATCCAAATGAAACTCTGTTCAAAAATTGAACTTAGTTTTGGAAGCTTTTTACAGTTTTGCATGAATACTAAATTGTAGTGTTTGTTTAAAAACTGCAAATAAGTGCTTCAATATGCGCCTATCTGCACAGGGGAAATTAGGAACCTTTTGGTGATGCAAACACTGACTTTTGTATTAGTTATATACTGAAATTTTTCATTTTGCAGCGTTTTCTATTATTAGCATAAAACCAAGTTATTCTAATGAGTTTGATAGTAAATATGATGCTTATGATAAACATTATGTTTCGTATTTGAGTTGTCTTAGTTATATATATATATATATATATAAATCCTTGGTTTATAAATTATTATAATGAAAAAAGCTAATAGCCAATTTAAATGCAAGTGGTTTTAGCATTTGACTGGACACAAAAATAATTAAATGCAAAATACATCCTTAATTTTTCTAATGTTTTTAATCATATAAAAACTTAACTTTAGAATCCTTAAGGGCAGGGAATATTCAGAAAAAAATTAAAGGTTGCAACTTTTTTTAAAGTGAACTGTCAGCCTTTTAATTACTTACTAGCTGACCCGCCCGGCGTTGCTTGGGTCTGTGATAATAACAATCTGTTCTATACGAACATGACTGAAATCTGAAGGCTATCAAAATCAAGTTGAATGAGGCAAACCCCATCGTAATCGGGCCCAAAGAACCCGAGATCGTAAAGTGCAACAAAAATATTTAAGGCTATAGATATCAAATCGAATGAGCCAAACCCCAACGTAATCGGGCACATAGAACCACAGAATAAGATATCTAGGTTCTATTGTCTGTGCATAGAACCATAAATACGCCTGTAGTTCCACCTTCCACCACCAGGGAGCAGTGCAATCTGTTCTGGAAGAGGCCTTTTCAGAACACTCGACCCAACCAGATTTTCTAGTAGAAATGAAATTTAGCCACTGTAAATTAAGCCAAAATAGAGGAAATCGTGAAAGTGTTTAATATTCCATCCTCTAAAGAGAGTCGTAAACGACCTGTTTCGAAAAGGTTAATGTAGATATTCTTTAAAACCCAATGGTGCGTTTTGAAGAAAATGAAAGTGTCTATGATCTGTTATCTTCTGTTTGCCCGTATTCACATTTCCTGAATCAATGCCGATTTTTAAACCTGGGCCGAAAAACAAAAGTCGCGTGAGTGAGTTTTGGAAAAAAAGAAATTTTGGATGGTTAAAATTAATTTTTTTTTTCCAAAACGAATGCCAGATTTTAAAAAGTAAAGAAACGTAGATTAGGTGCAGTAATTTTAGTTTTTGTATCTTGTTTATAAACGCAGATTTGAATTTTTAAAGATAGGAGGAGAAATCATTAAAAAAGCGAAATTGACTTGCAGTAAAAAACATTTTCGAAAGCGTTAAAGTTAATTTTTTTTTAAACTAAAGGTTTCTGCCTGAACCCTATAGGGCGTAGATGCCCTTAGGTGTGTTTGTTTTTTGTTTGGTTAGTTTAGAGAGCCGATGCGCGATTTTATATATTGCAGAAAATCAGAATTTACAAAAGTGAGCCCTGCGTGCGAATGTTTTTCAAAGGGTTAATATTCGTATTTTTCGAAAACAATTGCAGATGTCAAAAAAGGAACAAATGTAAATATTGTCTGGTATTTTTAGTTTTTCATAACTTGCTCAGAACCGCCTATACAAATTTTAAAAATAGACAAAATCTCAAAAATTGTGAAACGGCATACAGAAAATATACTTTTATGAAGAGTTAACTTCCGTATTTTTTAAAACCAAAGGTGGCTTTGTAAAGGGAAAAGTCAGCTCTTTAATTTGATGAACTCAGTTTTTTCGTATCTCTTGTAGTCCGACGGATGTGAGGCTCGGAAAAAGGAAGAAAATAAAAAACATGAATTCGACGCTCTTTGATTATTTTTTTTGAAAGGGTTAAATATGAAAATTTTTCGAACTGACCAAATACTTCGAGGCGTAATAGTATGTTCTTTGAGAATATGTAGACGGTTTTTCTGTATTTATGGCCGTTCAACCGTGGCGAATTTAGAAAAATGAAAAAATAAACGGGCTGACACTGGTGATTTGCTTCTTCTCTTTACGGAAGGTATGATAAAAAAGGCTTCTGGGCATGCGCACGGGGATTTCGGAAGAGTGCTTTTTTGTTTCTGATATTTGATCAGTTTTTAAATAATAACCACTCTAATTTTGAAAATATTAAAATTCTGAGACTCAGGTGCACCAATAGAGGGTTTGGACTACCTAAATCGAAATTTTCAGACTTCTAGGTGCGACAGATTTTCTGAGCCATCGCAGACAAACAAACAAACAAACACACACACACACAGAGCGAAACTTTCTTTTATTAGTATACATTGACATCATCACTTATTATTTCACTAGTATAATTATACACTGAAAATTTTTATTCTGTAGCCAGTGATGTAGTCGTAAAAATACCAGAGGGCATACACTGTAGGCAGAGGCTATACCCTAAAGAGTATATGCTATAGTATTTTTAAGACGAGGGTATTCGGTATACCGTAAAATAATCCAGATGGTATACAGCATATCCACCGTACATCTTCCATTACATCCCTACTGCAGTCTTTTCTTAGCATCAAATAAAGTTATTATAAACAGTTTAATAAGAAACATAGTACCTACAATATGAATATGCACTAATTTACCTTTCTATATAATACTTTGATCATATATAGCTGTATTTGTGCGTGCATATGTCAGAGAGCACCCCCTATTGTTTACTTCTAGCTACAATCCTGGAGGTAAGAAGGGGCTTTTGAAATAAAAGGGAATTTCCACAATTCTCTTGCATTGTTATTCTTTATACCTTTGTATTTATTTGCTTCTGTATATATCAACAGGACATGACCTTGCCAAAGGAACATTTCTAATACATGCTTTGAAACAAGCTTTTGAAAATGCATTTCTTATCCTGCACAAAGCAGTAACAGATAGTGCTGCAGAAGAACGGTATGTGTTTCCCTTTTTTGATTTTATATATTTGTTTTATAATCTGTATCAATGTATATTACCCTTGTTGTGCTTTATAAAGTTTGGAAATCTTTCCTATATGAGCTTGAACCCTTTATGCCCTGTTGGTACTCAAAAGTACCATTTAAAAAAAAAAAATTATAAAAATCATTAACACATTGATTGGCAGTAATACTATTTTGGATGAGTTGTAGATACTTTACATTATTACTGATTTAGTTGTGTATAATGTGCACTTTTTCTCCACAATTTTAAGGTTTAAAAGGGGGGGGGGGTGCACATTATACACGGGATATTTCTGAAATCTATATGAAACCATACATACTAAGTCACTGAATCATCATTTTTGGAATGGGTTTTTTTTTCTTTCTTCTACAGTTTTACCACAATCTTTTAATAGAATTTTTAACATTATTTATAATATATATGCATATATTACAAATTCTATGATTAAATGAAGTGGTCACAAATTCTTCAATTTAAATATTAAATAAAAAAATTCTTAACTGAAATATTGGTTCCATACTTCTTGGAAATTCCAAGGAGTATTCCATTATACATGGGACATCATTTTTTCCAATCAGAAAAGGGTGTGCACATTATACATGAGTAAATACAGTATGTTTCAAAATAATTATTTGTTGTGTAAAGCAAAGATATTTTGAAATGCATAATTTCTTTTCCAATTATAACTAATCAGCCAGGGGGAAGATCTAGAAATTCTCCAAGAAGAGGGCAATGCTAAAAACTTGATATTTTCACTTAAGGATAAATTTACAGCAAAAACATGCCAAGTGACGATGAGTGATAAATTCACAAATATATAACATATATTTGTATAACATAAAATCACGTTAATCCGCCCTTCCCGTTTAAGCACCCCCTCCCGCTTTGTAAACAAATTGGAAAATTCAAAAAATCCCGAGAAAGCACCCTCCCCCAAAAAAAATTTCACCGCACACGTCAAAATAAATACCAAAAATAATTTTATCTTGAGTTTTTTTTTTTTTTTTTTTTTTTTTTCTGATGGATCAGAAAGGCGTGACGATTCTTTGATATATCGCAAACATATACAAACACAACTTCAACTGTTGCCAATCTGAAAAAGCAATATAACCAAACATTAGTTTTGCTGTAAATTTATATCCATGGCGATATGAAGGTAATAAAAATATCGATAGTGAAAGTTTCTCATGAAATAAGTTTTAAAATGTGTATTTGATGTTGTGTGTGAAATGTTTTGATCAAATACCAATCTATTTATTTTATCAAAGAATTTATAGTCATATTTAACGTTATTATGAAAACCAATCACAAAAATTTATTGATTGATTGATCACTAGATGGCGCCAAAGTAGAATTTGTAGCATATTTTGTGTTTTCTCACTTTATTAAAATAATGCATACTTTGCAACGTTTGGCCATTAGCACATTCTCCCCACCACTACCACCACCACCGACATCGTATACTACAATTTTAATAGCATGTAAGCGCCCCCTCTAATTATTTTACGATTTTCCGTTGTGTTTGGGGGAGCGGATTAACAAGATTTTACGGTAGTTAATGATGTCAATACTCGTGTATTATAATATCTTAGAACATTCCTTTTATTACTATTTTTTAATGTTTAAAAATAGCATTACAACTTCTGAACCATTTAAATAATAAATACTCTATTTATTGGGGTCTATCACAAAATTCTATTGCACTCTGCATGATATTTATAAAATAAATTATTGAGTACAAAAAAAAAAAAAAAAAAAAAAAAGTTTATTAAAGCAGAATTTTTTTATTTATTTTTATAAAAATATTTAAGTGGACCAGAAAGTTTTGAAATGACAAAAAATGACTGAATGGATTACAAAACATGCAATTAATTTAGACTATCACTTTTATTATTATTATTATTTATTTATTTATGTTTTGAAGAAGTAAAAAATATTTGTTAAATTGTAGAAAACAATAACTAAAGTTTCAATATTGTATAACAAAATTCCGATTATGAGGTCCAGGTTACATATTTTTGAGTTATTATTTTTTCGTTATACTGCATATTATGTTGTCTCTCAATTATACCTGAAACTTTTTTTTAAAAGAAATATAATAAAAAATTCAAAATGCATAAAAATTGATCATATTAATGTGATTTTTTTTTTTTTTTTTTTTTTTTTTTTGTCTTTTTTTCATGTGTTTGTAGAAAATTTAATTTCTTTCATTTAAAAAACAGAAACATGTAAATCAGTTCAAAAGTTATTGTGGTAAAATGGCTTAAAAACTGTGTTTCAAGATAACTGAGATTAAAGTTTTATCCTTCGCAGGTATTACCAGTTCAGGCTTAATGTTTACGGCTCATACAACTGTAATTTTAGAACTTTGCCTATCAGACAAACTGTGTGACATTCTTAAAAGTTCGAACATTACAAAAATAATAACAAAAAATGTAATTTTTTGGCATTTCAAACATTTCTGGTCCCCTTAATGTCTTTATAATGTCTTACTTAATGTCATATAATGTCTTTTCTAGGCCTTTAGATACTTACTTAGGTTTAATAGTTCAAGTAGATGATAAACTATGGGAAGACCGCAGATGGTCATCACAGAATTATTCATCAATTATTAATAAGCTCTCGGAATTAAATACAGAAAAAAAGTAAGTTACTGAAGGGATATAATATTGTAAGGACTCTAAAATTTTCTTCTAATGTTGTTTGTTTTGTTAACTAAATATAGTAAGCAATTTTGTTATCTTTAGTCAAAAATTTTAAAAAATAAAATTATCTACAGAATTTGTAAACAACACATAATGTACTAAAAATTACATAAAAATGCATAGCCAAGCAGAAAAGGCAATTCCATCAATTACAGATCATAGTCAGTCCTTTAACTGAATTATTTTCTGCATCTTTGTAAATGAACGATAAATCCTACACACTCCATAATTTATAGAAAATAAGTTGTAGTGAACCTTAGTTATCCTTTTAAATATCATGTCTCGAGTATCAAAACATACTCAAAATGCACTGCAAATGATTTTTTCACATAAATCATATAATGTAAAAGAATTATTTTGTGTGTCCCTGTAATTGAATTATAAATGCTACTAACTGTATACTCCAGTGAAATCATACTGTAATCCACCTCTGTAATGCACAATAATTTCATCATGTTTGAAAGATTGTAACATCGATAAAATGCACCACAAACGATTTTTCCCCATAGACATAATGTAACGGTAAAGGGCAAAATTAGCACTAGCCACCGGCCACAGGGCCACTAAACGCCAAAAAGTGGCTACTAAAAAATTGTCTGTCAGTGGCCACCTTATGGCCACTTTCCTACAAGAAAAAAGTAAAATGTTTTTGCATTTCATCAAGGATTATACTTTTGCTAGTTGAAATATGTTTATATTAACATATTTATTTGGACTATTTAATTTTAGATTAATACTAATTAAAAATGTAACAAAAATTTATTGTATAGAACTTTTAAATAAAAAAGTGGCTACTCGTTTAAAGAAAGTGGCCACTTATAAAACTGCTACTACTGGCCACTGATGAAATTTCCCAGTTTTGCCCTTTAGGTAACGGAATTCTTTTGTGTGTCCCTGTAAATGGACTATTAATGCTACACACTTCATTTTAAATACTGAACATTCTATAGTAAAATTCAATAATGTGTAAAAATTTCAGGACAATCTGAGTATATTTACGAGAGTTAGAGCACGGACAGACAGAATAAACCGAATTCATAAACACTTTTCAACTATGTTGGAAAGTGTTAAAAAACAAGTTGAGTTAAATAAAAGAGTATAAAAACATAAATTAAATATGTGAATATTAATGCTAAGTTTTAAGTACCCATTTATAATGATTTTTTTTAATGGTACATAATTAGGAACTCAAAAAAATATCTAAATGGAAAATTTGTTTTGTAGATTGGTTATATATCTGAAAATGTTTAATTTTTTTTTCATTTTTCTACACAACTCTTTAATTAAGTTACTTTTTTTTCACTGGGTAATGATTATTGTTGTCAAACTTATATATATATTAAAAAGTAATCTGTAGTTTTAAAATATTATTCTCTATTTCAGAGAAACTGAAAATATTTTTACACCTGGTAACAAAAAGAAAAAAAAAAAACATAGGTAAACTAAATTTTATAGTTATTGTATACAATTTAATTAAGATTTTTCTTATAAAACTGGATGCTTATTAGATTAGTATGATGCATTTAATTACAAAATATTGTCTAAAAATATTCAGTTTAATTTAATATATTTCTAAATTATGCACATAGGAATGAAAAACCTTTTTGTAATTATGTGCAGAAAATAGTGAGTTTGGATGTGACTATTAAATCATTTAATATTTATGAGGATAGTTAATACTTTTTAGAAAGGAACCCAGTAGCAGAAACAGTGCAGCACGGCAGAGGGCGCTTCAGATTATTTTAGACCTTGCACATCAATCTAACAGTTTTTAAAAAATTCTCGACTAAGAAATTTTCTAAAATTTAATTTCTGTCTCTAGATTTTTTGTATTTTCTTCTTAAGTGCAAATTTTGCTTATTTTATGGGCTACTATAATTTCTTACGATACTAAACTTATCCAGCATTCTTGGATCACAGATAAATTTTGGTTTGCTCCAAATTAACACAGAAAATTCTGCTATTAGGAGAATGAATGAACAAAGAAAAGTGTTGTTAACAAATGAAAGCATTATTTTGTTCTTAAGAACATTCCTTTGGTTTAATAAAAGATATTGTTCTTGCACGGTATTATAAATTTCCATTTTATGATTCAAGCATAAAACTGAAGTGTAATATGTAAAACTTGTTTTCTTATAATTTTGTGTTAAAATTGCTGTGAATATTATTAATTGAAGATGGAAATTACTTATGGCTTCAATTAATAAAATTTCTACTGTGTTTCAGGTAATGCAAATATCTGTTGAAGATTATTTGAAAAATTAGTTCCAAAGTCAAGAATATTGCCTTTTGTTGTAAATTATTTGAGATATTGTACATGATGATAAAAAATTGCCTTTTATGTAAATACATATTTATATTTTAATAAATGATATGTTTTATAATATTCAAATTTTAATTGCTTAATAGGCGTATAGCCAACATAGTGAAAAAGTACCCAAGCCGGGCTCGAACCCAGGTCATCAGTGTAGTGCACTGACGTTCTACCAACTGAACCACTTGGGAATGATACTCAGCCTGGCACTTTCTCACTATAACATGTTGGCAAGGCTACAAATGCAGCACAAGATGGAATATTTTCCGTGAGCTACCAACCCTGGGGCAAACATGAAATCAAAGAAAATCCAGCATTGATAATTGAATAAATTCATATTTAATACTTTGGAAATTTTTCCATGGAAAATTTCTCACGCCTTGCACGAATATTATGAATGCAAGGTGTGAGAAATTTTCTATGGAAAAATTTCCAAAGTGTTAAATATGGATATGTTTTATGTTTGGATTTTTTATTTTATTTTCATATTTTTTGTTGGGCTTCCTATGTCCAGACTATAACAATTTTTTTCTCTGCTTATATTTAGTTGTAATATCAGTCTTACTTAGTTAAAAACAAAATATCTGATATTCACAGTTATTCATTGCTTTGAAATGACAAAGTTCTAACTGATAAAATCTTTTAAAATGAGACACCTTCATCTGCTATATGCCTTTGGTCTTGTCTTGTTTCCAGTTTTCTTTGTGTGTGTAAATTAAATACTATAAACAGAACTCAAATTTAATCTTGTTTGTATTAATGTACTTTATTTCTGCAGTAGTGCTTCACGTTTTGTAATAAAATTTGTCTAGAACTTTACAATATTCAACAATCTTTTATTTATGCAATGTGTCGGAGGAATAAAATTTTTGTTTAAATTTAGAATGGCATCACATTCAACATTGTATTACTGTTATTTCTCATTTTGTTTAATATGATAGCATCATACATATATGTGTGTGTGTATGTTGGAAACAAAAGTGTTAATATATAATAAAGCAAAATTGCTTTAAATTGGATAAAAGTAATTCTTAGTGCTTTTATAAAACTTTAAAAATATCTTGTACATTATAAAACTCATTTAATAGATACTTATGATTTTATTTACATAATTTACACAAATAAAATTTTTCAACAATATTTAAAACAAAAGTTCTTATACTTTGCAAGAAAAGAGGAACAATCAGTATGTTACTTAAAAAAAGCTCAATTAAAAAGGTAGCACTACTAAACATGGCTTGTGCAATCACAGATTTCACTGATGATCTGTAGGAGAAGGATTCGTAATTCTTGTCTTTGGCATGTATCTCGAGCTAGACCCATTCATATTGATAATTGGAATCTGTGGAGCATGTAAACTTGCTTTTGCAGGGTAACGTACTCCAGCAATTTCAATTTCAAAATTTGCCCTGTCTGATATAAAATCTGTAGTTACAGTCTGAGGTTCACCAGTCTTTTCATCATAATTATGCACAAAGCCCAAGCAGATTACACGTTCAAGTGTAAAACCATAACCAGAGGATGTTGTTTTGCCAACATATTTTCCATTTCTGTATATTGGCTCACGCCCCCAAGACCATATATCAGTTTCTGGATTGTGGTTTTCTAACTGGAAATGGACAAGACGGCGTTTTAGTCCTTGTTCCAGTTGCTGTTGTAGGGCATATTTACCCAGAAAGTAGTCTTTCTGTGAAGAGAGAGAATAGAAAAAATATTTAATAAATTAAGAATTTATGCTCATAAAATTGTAATGGGTGTAAGTTTTAATGCAATAAGTTTTCAATCAGGTCAGACAAAATTCAGATTATTATTAAAAAACCTTATTTGGTATGACCAAACTCATAAATCAGAGTTCAATTAATTGAAACATGGAAGGATGCATCTATATGCGAGTTCTAAAAATAACAAAACTGATTTTTGTTACAAAAGTAATGCATAATTTCCCTAAAAATAAGATATAAATTAGGTTATGTAATAACATAATCAGGGGTCAATCCAGGCAAAATTTGGGGCCTATTTAGTGCCCCTTCCCAAAAATCGATTTAATAAAATGGGCCCCTTCACAAAATTTCATTCCATAAAAACATACTCTTCACTTAATATTTTTATTTTGTTAGAATTCACCAGAAAGGAAAACTTTAGAAGAAGGACTTAAAGAAGTTGTTATTAATTAATGATCCATTCGAGTACTGGATCAAGCATTACTTGAGAGTTATAGGATTTTATCTTTCGTTACAAAATGTTATTTTTCACAAAAATGTAATATATTCCACAAAAATAACTATTTTTTACAAAATGAGCTCCCCCAAAATAATAATTGTGTCGATCCATGATAATAAAGCCAAGAAAATAATAATAAAAGGTATAAAGGAAATTTATGTAATAAAAATAACTTTGCATATCTCTAAATAGTATTTTCTGAAAAAAGTCTGATGCAGAACTACGATGTATGGCTCAAAGATATTTCTAAACATATTTTTGAATCACGGAGTTTGATTTTAAATTAATTTTCAAAATTATTTTGCTTATTTATTGTCCTGTTCACAGATCTCGGGATTCAACCCCCTTAAGCAGGGCTTTACAAATTTGATAAAATCTGGTAGCCAGTAAAAAAATATTTACCCTTTCTGCCAGTGGCGACCTGGCGATTGCATTTTTCAAGCCCTGCCCTTAAGAGAAAAATAATTCCAGCAAATTTTGAAAAATTCCTTTTCTTGACTGCAATCGATATTTATTGACTTTAATCTGTTAGTATTTATCAAAGCATTACTGGAATAGCCAGTTACCATACTATATCTTCTAGACGCTATACTTTGGTGTTATAGAAGAAGAATTAAAAAACTGAAGTCATTGGTCCTAATGCCGAGCGAACACAAGAATTTGCTGGTCCATAGACATCATAAATGGTCAGGTAGTCGTATTTCATTATTTTAAACATAATAGATAATATATTTCCTGACATCTTTCTAGATAGAAATTTTATGGGTCTAACTGCTCCTATATTCTTAAACAAATTCCTACATATCAACCATCCAATTGCAAAACTAGTCGTTGGGGGCCACCGTAATACTTACCCATCATGGATATGCATAATGTAAAATATTAAAATAAAAATGTGTAAACTACTTATAAAATGCATTGCAATTCAAATAAAATCGTGGCTTGATGACGTCACAAACTTTAAAGGCTCGATTACTGAATTGCTTGAAAGAGGTTTTTCCTTGTAACTCCAAAAATAATAATCCTATTAACTAGCGGTTTATTGCATCTGATTAAGCGTTAAATTTCCAATTAAAATATATCTTTGAAGTGAAATTTGGATGAAATACAGGGTCATGAAAAATCGAAGAGTGTGGAAAATAGGATTCCAAATATCTCGGCAACTAATTATCCGATCGACTTCATGCTTTATTCAAAATTTATGTTTTTTTATTGTCTTTTATATTTATTTCTTAAAATAAACAATTTCGAAAATTTTTATATACCTTTCATCAGAACGAATATTTCGAGAGTCCGAAAAAAATTGTTCCGGTTAATCGAGGTTATTGAAATGAAATAGGCTTCTTCCCAGTATTACATACTAAGTACATACCAAATTGCAAGTCTCTATCTCAATTTTTTCGGGAGATAGAGCGTTTACAGACACACAGACGGACGGCAAAATTTTTTTTCTAAAAATATGTTTTTCGGAATCTCCAGTGTCTGAAACGTGTAAATCCGTCAAAAATTTTTTTTCGATTTTCAAAACGATTACAAGACTTACCCTATACTACGTATGATGGGTAAGTAAAATATAAAATTGAAAATTAAGAAAATTATATTTGCAAAATGAACTTATTCTGAAATTTTATATAAAGAATATAGAAAATAAAATGTGATTAATTGAAGTATTTTGTTTGATAATTGGTTATATGTTTAATAAATAACAGAATTTGACAATAAGTTCCAACTGTAATCTTATTTGATCTCTAGCTTGATTAAAGCCAGACAACCAAGATGATGAAGAATTAAAAAAAAAAGATGAAATGTCTAGTGTGTTAAGATATATTGACTTTAAATCAGTTACAGTTTCATTATTTAATTGATTTCTCAAGCCTTTTTTATGTCACCTAAATTTCTAAACCCTCTTGCAACTTCAACTAATTTGCAAGGATTTGAGTGCAAAATATCATTTAACGGTATAATACTATAATATGAAATCAGAATTTACAAAATATATGATGTAATATGAAATCAGAATTTACAAAATATATGATATAATATGAAATCAGAATTTACAAAATATATGATATAATATGAAATCAGAATTTACATTTTGACTGTCTTGGGTTCAAAACTTAAATATATTCATTTAATTAACAAGGCCTATTTAATCTCGTCACAGGGTAAAAACAGTTTTTAGCTATTGCTGGACCACTAAAATTTTTCCCTAGGTGGTCTGGTTGTTTCTTTACTGGTCTAAAAGCAAAATACCTCTAATGATTTCAAAAAC
The DNA here is from genome assembly GCA_963931845.1 of Maratus michaelseni. Taxonomy (NCBI): domain Eukaryota; kingdom Metazoa; phylum Arthropoda; class Arachnida; order Araneae; family Salticidae; genus Maratus; species Maratus michaelseni. Next base: position 165,317,362 of record OZ007597.1, read on the forward strand.
TAATTTTAAATATCCATTGCAAACAGCAAGTTGATTTGTCCATTTTAACACTTCCTGATCCCACATAAAAACATTTTAAATAAAGTATCTACAAGGTACCACTTTATTGGATTGAACTGCCACCCCTACCTCCCAAGAAAAGGTTGGGTTGACACTTACATTTGAGTTTTAATTAATTTTTTTAAAGATAAAAAGTATTTAATTAATCTTCATCAGAATAGGAATTAATTTAATTATAAATTAGTACATTAATATAAAACTTCTTTCTGCAAGTTAGCATGCAAAATCCTCCAATGATAAAAATAACCAATTTCTCACCTGCATTTTTACTTTGAAGCCCCGACCAACTTCAAAAGGAGTTGTGTGGCTGTCCAATTCTTCAGCCCAGAAAGGTATGAATTTTTCAAGCCGAAGAAATCTCAGAGCATAATAACCAACGTTTCTGATGCCATAGTCTTTGCCAGCATCCAAAAGGTCATTATATATATGGAGAGCATACTGAAAAGTTAAAAATTATTTGTATTTACAAGAAAATTTTAATAACTTCTTTGGAAAATAAATACATCAATAATTATTTAGCTATTAACAAAATTAAATAATAAATTTTGAACAAAGAAACAAATCTTACTTCAGATGGTATGTACAAGGAATAACCAGGCTCTCCAGTATTGTTAAAGGCCATTACCAGAACGTCACCAGCATAACCAACATTGATTTTCTAGTAAAAAAATATAAATAATAATTTACTCTTAATAAACAGCAAAAGCACATATAAGTCAAATTTTTAATTTAAAAATCTTGTTTAAACAAAACTTTTTTACTGAATAGAATCTAAACATTTTCAATAAAGTTGTGTTTTAATATCTTGCTCTCTTTTTAGTCTAAAATTAAACATTTGTGCAAATTGAATTGTTAAATCTTTTGTTTAAAACATATATTGGGAATTTTTTATATTTAAATAATGTCTATATAATTAAATAATATTTTCTATATAAATCTTTAATTTATTATACCTTCTATATAAATAATGTTTATAAAAGCATTTCTCAAACTGTGGTCCAATGCTGCCAGTTGGGTTACTTTTCTCCTAATCTTGATATGTGTGATTTTAGTCTATTTTTTAATCTAAAAAAAAGAAATGTATGTGGCTACCATTTTCATTCTGAAGATGAGATTGATGAATCTATAAAAGCATATTTTTAATCTATTCCAAGAAATAGATGGCTTGAGGCATTTAATCTTTGGAAAATTCACCTACAAAAGTGCATTGATCTTGGGGGAAACTACTTCCTAAGAGTTAGTAAGTTTAACTTGTACCATTTAGCCGTATCTCAAAAATTACAGTGTGACCCTCATGGAGAGATGAATTTTCATTTATAAAACATGAATTTGAAATTAGAATTAGAATTAACTTTGATAAATATATATTATCATTTCTTAAAAGCGTATTTATATTTTATGCTATATACATAAGAAGAAAGTATTGGAACCATGAAAATTTTGCTTTCCGTTTTTAAATGGATTTACACATTGCTTGATGGCCTGAACACAATGTGGCTATTTTTGGAATATCACAAGTTTGTCGGTTAGTCTGTGTGTGACGCAGTTTTAATGGCTGCTCTATCTCTAATCAGGTCCACAATCAACTCATGCAATTTATAGAGCACAATTTGATGAATTACTAACTCAATTCTTTTAACTTTCATACACTTTTAATAACGTTGTTGCCACAATGCTCATTTTTTAAGCCAACTTTGGCTGCGGATCTGACTACAGCCTTATACTTTTTGCAATGTATATCATAACTGTATCTTATTTTTATCGTGTATAAATGCACCAAATTTTATATTTGAATTTAATGATTAAAAATGTATACATTGATTTAATTTTTAAATTTTATTCCCAATAGGATGTGCTATTATTCTGTACTTTTTTTAATTCATTGATCACTGTAACTCTGTGTTACATTCAAAGAAATGAATTATGCTTTATATATATAATTGTTATGCATCTATAAATTAATACATTTGAATGATATAGAAAAAAGTTTCGTGATGGCCACAGTATAGGGGAGACCGGGGCACATTGGTACAAGGTAAATATTTTTAGTTGATTTATTTAAAAGTTTTTTAATTTTTCTCCTAAAAGTTGGCAACACTGAAGACTTTCTTCAGGTGAAAGTTTGCTGGGATTGGATTTGCAGTTTCTTGGAAAAGGTAACTTTAACTGTTTTACTGTAATTTTGTAATCTTTTGGAAGTCTACTTGTAACATTATAATCAGAATTCCATTTAATCTATCACTTTGACTATAATAGCACATTATAACGTATGTTAATGACATCTATTTTTACACTGTCTTGAACTACAATGTAAACAACAAACGTCAGCCATGACACTTTTTTTCAAAAATCTGCTACTGGGGTAGTTTGGTACAGTCCTATTGGGGCACATTGGTACATGTACCAATGTGCCCCATAATAGACTGTAAACTGGTATAACATTCTTTTTCAAAGTATATCTTTTAGTTAAAGCCAGTTTACTGTAATTTCTGTATTGTTGCAGTATATTTACTAGGCACAGTTCAATAAGTGTATACATCTCCTTTGCTTTACCAACTTATCTAACCCAAAATATATGAGTCTGGTAGATCCAATATCTCAGTTAGTGATTATGTGTTAGTAAAATTTGCTGGAAAGAAGAGATTTATTTATTATGTTGGCCAGATTGAAGTTAAGAATATAGAATCTGAGTTTTCCGTAAAGTGTTTAAGAAAGAAAACTGACTGCTCAAAATTTTATTTCCCTGAACAGGTTGATAGTAGCATTATTGATATTTCAGATGTATGTTTTATCCTTCCACAGCCTACATTTTGTGGTGGTACTGCTAGAGCTGCAACATTATTAGCTTTTCCTGTTGAGTTAAGTGACTATAATGTCCACTAATTGTATAAAAATTCTACTATTATTTTTTCCTATGTTTTATCTTGTGTTTTCTATACATTGATGCAGTTTCAAATTAATATTCATGTATTTTTAAGTTATTTTCCAATTTTGTATCCCAATTACTGTTACTAATAAAAGTGTTAAGTTCCCTATGTATATTTCTTGTAAGTGTACCAAAGTATCCCATCCTTGTACCAATCTTGGTACAAAAATTATTATTTCCTAAACTACATGTTACTGATTTTAATACAACAAAATTTTTCAAAATGATTCATCACATTGCAACATTAGAAAACACTCCTCAATTACATGGTTTAAAATTTTGAAAAATCTGGATACTCATCATAAAAAAGACAATTTTCTGAAAAATGTACCAATGTGCACCGGTCTCCCCTGCTAGTTTTTAAATTACTTTTAAGATTATTAATAGTTGCAAAACAAACTTTAATGTAAGCAATTTGTTTAAGCACAACTCAAAAACTATTCAGTGGAATGAGCCAAAATTTTGGATTTGTATATTTGAAGATTCTAGAAATCTATTTCTGTTAAATTTTTTGTAGGTTACTATGCATTTTTTTTTTAAATATTAATTTCATAATTTATATATTATGAAATTAACAGTGCAATCTAATATACAATATTTTTTAAATATTTCAAAATATATTTTGTATTTTAAATGTATTTTGAAAATACACTTATTTTGTATTTGGAATTTTTTTTATTTGAAAGGAATTTTGTATTTTAGGTTCTAAAGCCAATGTATTTTGTATTGAAATTGGTTTTTTGATGTATTTTTCCCCAACTTTCATTTCAGAAAAAAAAAAAAAAAAAAAATCTAGGTTTAGGAATAGTGCACAATTCTTTTGTTGTACTTTTGTTTTCAAATTATCAAATCTATCACCACAAATAAGGAACCAATTTCTCTTATTAATGCCTGAAAAGACAGGCTATAAAAAATTAGATATGGTAGCAGTGAGATGTTGAAATTCTGTATACTATACCAGGGGTGATTCTGGTCTGAATTTTCCGAAAAATTAAGGCAATGATTTCCGAAAATTAAAAAATATATCGGTCATAAATCTGAAAATTCGGACATAAAATGTATCGGTATTTCAGCAAATGATCGCCGAAAAAAATCTATCTCGTCATTCATTCGAAGAAAAGTGGCCAATTTTGTCAAAGGATCGCGGGAAAAACGTGACTTTCGTCAGAAAATCACGAAAAAACGGCAAATTTTGTCTATCGGTCATAAATCCGAAAATTCGGACATAAAATGTATCGGTATTTCAGCAAATGATCGCCGAAAAAAATCTATCTCGTCATTCATTCGAAGAAAAGTGGCCAATTTTGTCAAAGGATCGCGGGAAAAACGTGACTTTCGTCAGAAAATCACGAAAAAACGGCAAATTTCGTCAAAAACATTGCGAAAAACGGCAAATTTCGTCAAAAGATCGTGAAAAAACTGGCAAATTTTGTCACCGTGGGAAAAACGTGACTTTCGTCAGAAAATCCCGAAAAAAACGGTAAATTTCATCAAAAAGTTGCGAAAAATGGCAAATTTCGTCAAAAGATCTTGGAAAAACGGCAAATTTTGTCAACAGATCGCGGAAAAAACATGACTTTCGTCAGCCAATCTCGAAAAAACGGCAAATTTCGTCAAAAACATTGTCAAAAATGGCAAATTTTGTTAAAAGATCGTGAAAAAACGGCAAATTTCATCAAAAGATCGCGAAAAAGCAGCAAATTTTGTCAACAGATCGCGGGAAAAACAGCAAATTTTGTCAACAGATCGTGGGAAAAACGGCAAATTTTGTGAACAGAGTGCAGGAAAAACAGCAAATTTCGTCAAAAGATTGCGAAAAATGGCAAATTTCGTCAAAAAATCGGGAAAAAACAGCAAATTTTGTCAAAAACATTGCGAAAAACGCAAATTCCGTCAGAGGAATGAAAAAAAAAAAGTGGCAGAAGTGGACACCCCCCCCCTCCCTCTGTTAACTTTTCAGAAAATTTGCTGTGAATTTCAGAATTTTTTTTTTTACTCAGAATCACCCCTGTACTATACAGTACTATTTTGCAGTTAGAATTATGTATAAAAAATCCTACTTATTTTGTTGTTTAATGCTATTCCTTTTATAATACAATATTAAAATTCTTTTTCCACTTGTAATGAATTTGCAGAATTTTAATTACCATTACTTACCTTACATGTAAAACCAGGTAGATCCATCTCAGTCTTAGTGAGTTCTGACATGAGTTCTTTAGACTTGGGCCCAACAACATTCAGTACAGTGTACATTGATGTTACATCCCTTAAAGAAACAGAGCCATCTTTTGGCAAATGTCTTTTCATCCATTCACTGATGCGAGTTTGCTGTGTCGTTGGGGACACCATAAAATAACTGAAAATCAAATCAATAGTTAAATTAAAAAAAAAAAAATTTTTTTTAATTATTAAAAAATGTTTAAATTTAGAAAATTAACAGGTGATGTTACTTATATAAAAATCATTCTTTAAAAAGAAAAATTCTTTTTCTTTTTTTCGTTTATATTAGTGTCATATTTATAAAATAAAGCTATTTTTAATTTTATTTATTTTATTAGTAAAGGCTTAAACTACCCTCAAACAGTTTCCCATTTTATTTTGATTTTGCCATTTAACATAGTACACTATGAAGTGCGACTTCATTTTCATCAACAAATATACCTAAGACTTTAAATATTACCTATATACTACTTTGCAGTTAATGAATTGCCTGGAAATTTATACTCCCCAATCTATCTTTCCACACAGTGTTCCAGAATATTCCAGGGCTTTCAAGAAGTTAAAAATATTGTATCACACACTATTTCTAAAATAATAATTGATCATGCATTGACATTTTTCCATTAATACAGTGCAGCTAAAATCATTGTAACAGAATTTTGTATATAATAAACTTTAAAAGATAAAAATTAAAACATCAATAATTGTGGGTTTATTTTAAAAGAATTTTTAATACAAAAAAAATATTTTTTCTTCTAAAATAATTTTCACACAAACTTTGTTTCTTTAATACTAATTTCTTTAGGGTAACATGCAACATTTTTAGTTTAAAGTAAAGCACACTGTGTTGAATGATCACTGTAACGTGAATCTGAAAAACAAAACTTTTTGCACAAGATTTTTTTTTTCCTTCCCTGTTTTTTTAATGCAGAAATAAGGTTTTGAGTTACTTTGACATTTTTTTCCCAAAAAAGAATAGGAAAAAACCCCTAAGTTACACTCCATAGTAATAATGTAAGAAACATATCAATGAAATTTGCTTAAAGAATCCACAATTCTAAAATTTTAGTGGCATTAATGTCAATAATACACTAATACTGCTAATTTTTTACAAATAACTACAAAATTACCAGTTTTGAGCTCTTCTCAACAATAAACAATCATTTTCATAACCCCCAGCATCATTTTGCATACCAGATGAAACAATGTTTCCCACGGGCACATCAATATCATTTGAGCAAAGCAGTTGGAGTAAATCAACAACTTCTCTTCCTCCAGACTGAAAATAAAGCAATTTAAATACATAAAAATAACAAACTACAGATTGATTTCGAGCTATTCTTTTACATTGTTTATCTTGTTTTCATCTCAATAAAATTATACCCATTCGAGCTCGAAATGGAAAAATCTACGAACTGGAACACTATGCTATTTCAAAATTATTGTTGATTAAGAACATTTTTTTAAGTATAGACAAATTTATTTTCAACCATAGAAAAACAATTTAAAACATGCATTCAAGATTCTAAATAATAATACAAAAAAGTTACAGAGAGCACAATAAGCTATATGATATAAAACACTATGTTTATGTGACCAAAAATGGCGAATAATTTCTCTTTCGCCAATAAAAACAAGCAGAGTGTAAACAAACTCCATGTCTCTGGTACGGCCTAAATTCAGCCTGCTTCGATCTTCATTATATCAAAAGATTAAAATTAAAAAGCTTGGATTGTCATATTTATTTAATTACTAAAATTTAAAAAGGTTAGATGTAGGATTGTGATCATTGTATGAAATATGAGTGGTGAATGTAAACAAATTTCATGAACGGGAACGATATTTACCATAATTTCACGAACTGGAACAATATTTATCATAATTTCATGAACCAGAATATCGTTCAGGTTTGCTCAGGTACATTTCGAGCCCTGATCCACATACAAAACAATATACTGGATAATTCAAAATAGAGGTTATGCCGATTAACTCTTAAACTGCTGATGATAGAAACATGCTTCCAATTACAAAAAGTGCACAAACAGGCTTTTAGCTGTAACATTTATTTTGCAAGGGACTGTATACATATTAAAATATGAAATTTAATTTTTTATAATTCCCTAGGTCCTATAAAATATATTTAGAAAAACTTTCTTCATGCTCCGACAAATACAACAGTAAACATTACATTCTTGTACGACCAAAACTCACTGAATTATGATACTTTGAATTTCATGAAATTTCAATGCTTTCAAGCACTAAAAAATCATCTGTCCATCTTAGTGTCAGAAAGCTCTGAAATTTCATAAAATTCAATGTATTATAATTCGGTGAGTTTTGGTTGTACAAGAATGGAATGTTTATTGTTGTACTTGTCAGAGCATGGAGAAAGTTTTTTCTAAATACAGTTGAACTTGGTTAATATGAGAAGCAAGGAAATTATAAAAGTCCTGGTATTAACTGTTTTTCACAATACCTGTGAAGAGAATAAAACTCTTAAAAACACACACGTAACTAATCTAATTAGTACTATTAATTGCTTTAATTATCTCAATGCTAAAACTAACTTAATATCATAAAATCAACATAAAATGTTGTCTTACCTTTGTGAATGTCATTTTCTCTACACAAAATCACAGTACTGAAGCCAAAGCATCTAAAGAATTATAACTCCAAAGGACAAGAATGACATACAGTAATGCAATGGTCACTTCTCTTTTTCCCCCAAAAAACTCTGCTAACATTGAAATAGTCATTGCACTTTTCGAGCTATTGATTTCAGATATTCTTTTCATTTTAACAGTGCAGTAAAATACATGAAAAGGCTGGTTAATATGGCCCAGAGTCCGTATTTAAATAAAGAAACAAATAAAGGTTTTCTTCGATGCCTCTCCTTTCTATGGCTCAGTTGTAAATATTACAAGGGTGGTATTTGAAATGTCCTTATCTCGCCTTACTTACTTTCATTCTTTCAAGACCTCAGGACATTCCTATGCATTTGATTGGGTAAAAGGTTGAAATTCTGTTTGGTAAAATTGATAAATTACTATTTTTTGACAGACAGTTTTAATTCATAAAATATTATTGCTGAGAGAGAATAATGTTCGATAAAAAATGAATTTCTTTCCTAATTATAGCCTACCTTTTCACCAAAAATCACATTGAAATGGACAGATGTTTTGCTCGTATTAGCTGTGATCCTCCTTTTGTTAAAGTATGAAAATCTTAATGTAATTTAAATGATGAACCATTCTTAACATGCAAATTGCTCGGTTAAATCATGTCCTTGTTTTAGCCATGCTCGTATAAAATGAGTTCAACAGTATATCTTATAGCACCTAGGGACAGTAGAATGAATTAAATTTCGTTTTTTAATATGTATGCAGCCCTTTCCTTGCAAAATAAATGCCACATTTAAAAGCTATATTTGATTCATATATCTTTTGTAATTGGAAGTGCATTTCTATCATCTGTGGTTTATGATATAATCACCATAACTACTATTTTGAATCACCTGGTATAAACAGTTGTCACAAAACAGATATGATTTGACATGACCAGATTCATTATTCAAATTGATCTTTACTGATAAAATGAAATTTGCTGTTGGTTAAGTATATTTATTTTGCAGTGGAATCCCATTAATTCAAAATCAGCAGGATCTGAAAATAATTTAAATTAACTGAATTTCGAATTAGCAGAAATGATAATTTTGCCTGTCTTCATACCAGATGCTTCTCCCAAAAGTACATGATTACAGAGTTCACCTGCTATATGAAATGTAATGTTCTTGTTGTTTCAACCTATCTTCGTTTTTATTGAAGGTCGATAAAGTGTTTACAGAGACTGTTTTCACACATTTTGTATAATATTTTGTTTTGTTTTAAAAACAAGATCGTCTGCTTGGAAAAATTTCACTCAAAACAGTAATATTTGAAAGCATAAATTATTGTCTGCTACCTTAAATGTTTGTATACATGCAAAATTGTTCTTTTAAAAAATGATGGATGGAAGGCTACATTTCTGCTCTTTCCAAAGAGAATTAATCTAATTCATCTGTTAAAAATGCTGTAAAATCATGGTGGTTTTTTTTAGCAACAATCGGCAATTTTGTCATTAAGAATTACAAAAAAATCAATATCTGGCTTCAAGTGAAAAAATTATTCTAAATACATATCCAAAGGAAAAACGAAATTCCAAAGGTGAGATCTTTCACGTTAAAAAAAAAAATTCTCTAAGTCAAAGGACTATGAAAAAATCCTTAAACTATTCAGTGACAACTATAAAAAAAATGTTAACACTGATTGGAATCTTAAAAAGGCCAAAAAAAACACAATGTTCATCTTCTTTTTTTCATGACACATTGCCAAACACAGAACATGCTGTGGGATTCTTTAAAGAGAAATGCTTATCCGACAGGGGGGGGGGGGGGGGGGGGGGAACGGAAAAATATTATTACAATATATGAAGCTTGAACGTTTTTAAATAAAAGCAACAAAAGGAGATCCATTTATTATAATCAAAGAGGAACAAAAAATGTTAAAACTTGATTTAAAAACCTAAAGAAAGTTTTCCTAAGGGATTTATGACTATTACTTGTACTGCTTACAACAAATGAAAAATAAAGAGAGCAGAGAAAAATGCTACGGTCAACTCCTAAGAAGAATTGTACAATTAGGAACATATTTAACCCCTAATCTTCTAATATGAAATACCAACTCTTTATCCACAGTCACTGCCATTAATCAGTAGAATTGCATCAAAACAAAGCAAGCAGCCACACATCACAATCCACAATTAATTTCCTGAAAGAGATGAAGCAAGAAACGCATATGAATATCATACCCTTCGCTGATATCCTAATTAAATCCCTGAATATATCATGCAGGGATTTTTGCACTTTTGAACTTTAAAAGGGGCATTATTCAAACATTGATGTACCTTCATGGACTTTGGAAAACTGTTCAAGAGGAATAGGTCAAAATACCTCTTCCGATACTATAAAATACATTATTGTCATAGAAATTATGGTGTTGAAGGTACTTAAGAATAATGGTTATCAAACTGAACCTTTAACACAAAAAAATACAATGAAAATCATATACAAAATATGTGAATATCCTATGTATTCCATGAATTTTGCAACTTGTCCTTCAGCATTCCACTTTTGAGTTTTCACAAAACTTTAAGATTTGTTTTTAAGTCAATGATTTGTATTTTCCTTTAAGCATCATTGTAAAATATGCATACAACTAAGGATACCAAACAACTGAACCTTTCAAAAGCTAACTAAATTTCACTTGCAACACTCTAACAAAGGATTTGTTAACCCATAAAATCATTAAGAAGCAACATTCAATTCACATTGGAGTTCTGTAACCTCTTGTATAAATCACATTTTTAGATTTGTATAAGAGACACATTCTGAGAAAATCAAACAAATTCAAGGATAGATAGAAGTTATCATGGTGTAGGAATTTCGTCTTTGAATTAAATGAATTTTTGGCTAGCATATTCGAATTAAGGGAAATATTTCACCATTGTTTGTACACAGAACATAAGATCTTGGCTGTTATTTGATTAACTGGATTTTTTAAATACTCAGATTGTGAATCAAAATTCTTCTTCTTACTGCATCGAAAAAAAAATGCACAGTTAAAAGATGATTTTAAAGGTATAGAGTAAAGAAAAGATTAAAGACAAATTTAATGTCAAGAACTATTTTTATTGAACTTATTTATTATAAAAAAGCATATATACAATGACAGAGAAATGAACATATACAATAAATCTATTACAATTTAATTATTACTTTTTTGTTATAATTATTCTTTATCATTAAGTATATCAAGTATATTAAATATTCTTAAGTTTTCTTATTTATCAATTTACATGTAATATTACTGATTATTTTCATTATTTATTAATGTGATAACTCTAAATAGATAAATTTATAAGAGGAACTATCATTTAGACATAACAAAAATTCATTCCCTAATTTTCTCACAAAATTTACTAATTTTATTAAATCTTAAGGTTCAACAAACAAAAGAAAAAAAAGATTTCAATTCAATGCTACTGTTTTTACAAGTGCATTAATAATTAGTAATGCAACACTGCAATATATGTAATAAAACTCATCAAACGCTTACTTTGAGATGAAATTTCGTGAAAGATGACATATCAATAACACCAACTCTTTCTCTGCAAGCTATATATTCTTCTCTAACATTCTCAAACCAAGAAGGCTTATTAAATACTATTTTTGGAGGCTGGAGCCGTTCTGAACCTGAATAGTAAGCAAAATTTGTTAGAATCTTTCATTATACCTAAATATTCAACAATTAATTTGAGTTTTTCTGGATCACATAGATCAATGAAAATAAAATCATTTGCTTTTTATTATTATATAAGTATATAAGTTATCATTGTGTGCATTAAATATTCTTATTTATTATGGTATATTTATTATTGCTGATAGTTTTAATATTCATTAATTTTATAATGCTAAATAGATAAATTTATCAGAGAAACTGCTATCCAGAGGTAAGCTCATTCTCTAATGTTAACATAAATTCATTTTTAATTTCCTGAAATTTTGAAATTCCAAGTATAAACACCAGTGGCTGAGAGGTTCTGCTCTCGAAGCTGGTAGACGGGAGGTGCTGGGTTCGATCCCAATCGCGCCCGTCGGCCTAATCGTTCGGAGTTTTCGTGGTTTTCTTCGAGCCGTGGATTTATCCATGCGTAAATACGGGTTAGGTTCCCTTAGAAAGACCACCACGAAGGGCACTCCCCCCAGGCCTATATCCCAAGTGTAGATAATTGGCCGTCAATAATCAACCCAACCCAAGTATAAACAAGTGGGTAAGTGTGATCGAAGATCATACAAAGGGTTTCGCTTAATATTCCTTTTAAAACACTTTATCCTTTCTTTAACAAATCCAAATAAATTTCATTTAGCAAAAAGAAAAGTCATGATTTTTATAAGATAAAAAATTACCGGTCTAATTTTGCGTTTTTTCGAATATATAAACCGGCCCGATAGCGGGCGAAGCCCGCTATTATACTCTGTCATAATAATATCTGTCATGTGGACTAAATGCGATATTTAAAAAAAAAAAAATAGTTTATATAAAATAGATATTTAAAACTATTGCGTAATCCTCTGTAATCCAGGTCCTACTGCCAAATTGCATATTTTAAAAAGTGAGACTTTTTATAACAGTTCTTTAAAAGTATCTACATTGATTTTAAACTATATTGTTGCAAGCAAACGCCCATGTTTGGAGCTAACCTAGCCCACAGATTACGGAAGATTAGTTATTTTATACTTTATTAGCTGCTACCCATGATGCTGTTCACGTAACATTAAAAGAAAAATAAATGCATTAATTAAGGAAAATGTTTCATCCCCGATAATTAAAAACATATGTAACTCTCTTTATAACAAACTCCGTTTTTTCAAATATTTGAACAGTCCCGAGAGCGGGTGAAAAAAAAATTAATTTCAAAATTAAACATATTGTACACTTTCAAAATGTTAAAATATGCAAATATTTTCATAATCGGGTTTTTATCATGATGAAATACGTTCCTCAAACTCATATATTTACTATTCTTTATTACTCATATTGATACTCGCTTTGTATTATTCTCAAACATTTGAAAAATCTGTTAAACTTCCAATATGACGTCAGATTAATTTTCTTTTTAATTCTCTAATGACATTAGATTAATCTGCTTTCTGTACATACACATACTCATACTCCTTGTATTATTGAAAAATATTTGAATATTTCCGTTTTATTACCAATAGGACATCATATTAATCTTTTTTTCAATGGATGAAACTTTTTATTTCATTTTTCACATGAAAATCTTTCAATAGAAAAATTAATTATTGTAGAAAGAATTTTATTGTGGATTTTTAATTGCTGGCAACTGCTATAACGAAAACTATTTAAATTTAATAGGAAAAGGCTGTTAGAATTTTGGTTTTAGACAACGGAGCGGGAGTAATAGGGTTTCGTGAGATGAACGAAACCCTAAAAAAAAAGTGTTCAGTACATTACTGTTCTTACAAGTGTATTAGTAATGCAACACTTTATTTTTAAAAAATCCTGATTATTTTTTAATTTTTTTTTCCTGCTAAGTTACAAATGCAGTATAATATCAATATCTAATAAATTTTATCAAATCAATTGTCATTATTATTATTAATCAAAAAATGGTGTTCAGAGATATCTGAAGGAGCAATTAAAGGAACTTATTCTGATCAGCTGTAGTTATCTATTAAATTTAATAACATACAAAATGCTTCCATAAGGAATTTTTCTATTAGTCAGACAATAATAGATAGTTTTTATTAGTATTTGGAATTTTGTGCCAGCTGGAAAGGAAAATTCAAAATATTTCTAGAATTACCTAAAATTCTAAAAGAATTTTTCCCAGTAAAATAAATAATTTAAAAAGAGGAAACTTGCCACTAAACTTGTAATTCCATAAAATTCTAAAATTAATTGTTCATCTGATAAAACTTTAAGGTACAATTTAAATCAGAACAAAGTGATACCTGTTTACTACAAGACAGAAAAAGTTTATTAGGCAAAAAAAAAAAAAAAAAAAAAAAAGCATGTTCTTCTCTCCAGATTTAAATAAAGTTTATAATGCGTTAATTATTTTAGTAGTATTGAATTACAGAAAACAATTTCTTTTATCAAAGTATATAATAAATTTTACTTGTTTTTTAATAAAATAATGTTTAATTTTACTTGTTTTTTAATAAAATAATGTTCAGTTTTACTTGTTTTTTAATAAAATAATGTTCAATAAAATCTTCTGCTTTTCTAGAAATAGAGTTTGGAATGTATGTGAATATACTTGATTGAAATATATTATGCATCGACCCAAGTAAAATTTGGGTCCTCTTTGAGGCCCTTTCACAAAAATGGGTCCCCTTATAAAATTTCATTCCATAAAAACAAATTCTCTTTATTTTTTTAATGCATAAATTACAAAAAAAACAAGCTCACTACATAGGAAAATTCAGGAGTACTGAAAAAAGTTAGTATTAATAAATGCTTAGTTTGGATTCCAGTAATTAGACCACATATTTCATTACAACATTTATTTTTCCCAAAATGATGATCCTAGGTAAAAGAAATCCTTCATCAACTCTTGCTATAAGAGGAAATTTTTTTATTAATAGACCAAAACAAGGACAATATATCAAAAGGGAAAGTTTTACAATACTCTATATAATTCACAGTAAATAAAACTAACTACTCAATATCAGTTTAAACAATCTTACGAGATAATTCTGGAGCAAAATACAAAGCTCTCTCAAATCCCATTCTTTCGCCGAAGACTGCCCCAGCCTCTTCCTGGCAAGTATACAAAGGAGAACAGCGAGATTTGCGACCAAATTTAAACTCAACCAAAAGAGGATGACGAATAGAATAATTGTAACCTACAAAAAATACAAAACGTGATGTTACTAATTATAAAAATTAATCCAGGCCGTAAATTGCATAAAAAATATAAAATCATATAAATTTGAGGGTATATACTAAGAAAGGCAATGAGGCGTTAGGTTCATTTGAACAGATTTTCATTTAAAAATATAAAATCATTCAGCACTGATTTTAAGTATATTTAAGGTTATTATCAAGGGCCCAGACAACACTGGGCAGGTCAGCTAGTATGTAATGAAACTCATCAAACGTTTACTTTCAGATGAAATTTTGTGAAAGATGACATATCAATAATCTGATGACATTCACAAATGTTGTGTTACATATTTTTTTTATGGATATAACAGAATGATTCATACAAACTGAATTTTTCCCGCTGCCATGTAGTTCTTCAAACAGAACACATGTTTGAAGGGAGCATGATAGAACATGAGCATGCAATCACAACATGTTCATTTAAAAATCTCTGTTTGAAATTTATTTTAAAGTTGCCAATCACAACAACCTAACATTTGTAAAAGCTTGCCGTGACAGCATGATTGGTTGAAAACAAAACAAAAAAAGTTTTTTATTGATTATCCTTTGTAGTTAGTTGATTTACGAAAATATGAAGATAAATTAATTAGTGAAACAACTTCACTCACATTTTTTCACTAAGTTAGAAAAATTGAGTTTGTATGGTATCTTTACTATTCAGTATGACTGAGTAAAAAATAAAATGTATCTACACATCCATCATTTGATGGAGTTCCATAACCTTTGATATATTTTGATGAGATGTCTACATGGCAGACCAGATGCTACTGATTATAGGGTTATCTGAGTGAAATTTATCTGCCAATTGTGGGTTCAGGTAGCTCAATAGGTAAAGCATTAACAATTTAAGCCAAAGGTCTTGGGTTCGACACCTGGCCATGGCTTTTTTTCTCTTAGTTGGAAAAATTCAGTTCATATGATATCTTTACCAAACAGTATGGTTGAGTTGAAAATAAAGAGAATGATTCATGTTTATAAATTGAATACATTTAAAAGTGTCTCAAAAATTGAATAGCAGTTACTTCAGAAGATGTTCAGCAGTTATTAGAAGTACTTTTAAAAATTATATGAAAAACATAGTTGTCATTTGATAAATAAGCTTTTACTTTATATATATAATAGATAGATAGAGAGAGAGAGAAGGAAATTAACTTTTACAAACAACCACAACTAATTAAAATCAACTAGCTGGCTTCGCCCGCCAGCGGGCCCCTAATTTACATCGGTGCCTCGAAACTTTTGTATTCTCCGGCTCGCATCCCCCTCGAACCGAACGAACCTCCGACCCGGGTCCCCGCTGCCTTCGGCACCGGATAATCCCATAATTTGCATAATCCCTTAATTTGCACATCGAATAGTATAAACCTCTAACTGAACTAATCTCCGACCCTGGTCCCCGCTGCCTTCGGCACCGTATACCGGTCGTGCTACGTACGCACCGGATAATCCCTTAAATTGCACATAGAATAGTATAAACCTGTCACTGAACGAACCTCCGGCTCGTCATGAACTTATAGTACTTCAAAAATATTTTATATTTAACTTTCAATTTGCAAAAAATTGTTATTTTTTACCTTTTATATTTTATTATTGTTATGTAATTATATTCATTGTTTCAAATCTAATAAACAGGCGCCTCCTGCGGTGGGGGGTTGGAACGGATGGGTGCTATCGGTGTCGGGTAGCGTTTATTTTTCCCCTCGTGGACTTATTGTTTCTATACCTCACGGGTGGCTGTCCACGAGTGGGTGATTTCGGTCCCCGCTGCCTGCGGCACCGTATAGCAGTCGTTCCGACCCTGGTCCCCGCTGCCTTCGGCACCGTATACCGGTCGTGCTACGCACGCACCGGATAATCCCTTAAATTGCACATAGAATAGTATAAACCTCTAACTGAACGAACCTCCGGCTCGGATCCCCGCTGCCTGCGGCACCGTATAGCAGTCGTGCTGCGCACGCGCTGCAGTATACGTTAGTTCCACCTTCCGCCACCAGGTGGTGCAAATAGAAAAAATAAACCTCGAACTGAACGAACCTCTAGAACCCCACAGTTAAGATAAAAAAACTTGAAGGGGGGGGGGGGGGGGGACACACTGCTTTTCCTTAAACAACTGAATTAGACTGCCGGGGAAAAAAAAAAAAAAAAAAAAAAATCTGATGTCAAACAACTTATTTAGACTACTGGACTTCTTGTTCAAAGACAGGCACCTGTAGGAAAACTTAAAACTGAAAAAAAAAAAATCGATAACGGGCGAAGCCCGCTTTTCCCTATCATAATATCTGGTTGCCACTCTAAAACAAAAACTTAAGATACTCGTTATGGCAGTTTTTAGACGCGGCCTACTTCTTAAAATCGTAATATCTAGCCGGCACTGTAATAGAAATCTTTCTTTTGCTTTAATTATACAAATAACGATGATTAATTATACAATAAAATAATATATCGGCTCCTAATGAAGATATGAGAATAATTTTTAGATATTCTGAAAGCAGAATCCATTTTGAGTCGCCCTGTCAAAGTTTGGAATTAATGCGCCCCTTAGATTCGAAAATGGGCCCCCCCTCTGAAAAAACGCAGTTGAAAGTCACGTGACTATTTTATCTCTTTCAGAAATGACTTATCCACAGACGATTTGTCTGTGTTGAATGTTGAAATAAAAAAGAAGCTGTCTCTTCGGAATAGAAATAAATTCATTTGCCGTGTCATTAATGAGTTTTAATTGATATCTTTAAAAATTACTGGTCGATTTTTACGAATTTTTTTTTGTTGAATTCGCGATTTTTTTATACACGTGTTAGCAAATTTTCGTGAATGTAGAGTCATAATTTCCACTTGTTTCAAAAAGGAATGGGGCGATTTGATCTCAGATCTGTCGACCCTGCATTCTTTACGGCAACCTTTTTTTACGTCTGGGGTCGATGTTGGATGTCTGGTCAGTTTTTGGTCGAAATAAAGAAAAGTTATGGTCCGAATTTCAAAAAATTTGACATTTTGGAACGGCAAAAATCGGCCGCGTGTGTACCCCGATTTTTGGATCGATATCTCCGGTACATTTTTTTTTTATTCGATGATGCGTTAAAAAGTGACGATTTGGATGTCTGCGATTATCAAAACGGAAATTTTTTTCAATTCTTTTTCCAGTTCGGTTTCGGTCGGTAATTAAAACACTTTCGTTCATTAATAACGCCCCGGGTCCGGGTTGGAATCCCGACCCGATCGAAACTTGAGCGTCGCGCCTTTTTTGCGAATTTTTCGGTCCGCCTCCGCCGTCGGTGCGTCAATTAGTCCCGGAGCCTTTGCGTGTACAGCGGGGAGTGCCTTGCGGACAGGAAAACCAACCCCGTTTACAGAGAGTTGCCTCGTGGGAACAACAGAGAGAGTTGAGTTAGTTTTAACACGCTGAGGTGGATGTGTAGGTTGTCCAGGGTACACGTGTGGAGGTAGATCTCTTGGAGTGGAGAGATAAGGTGTTTGTGAGATTAATAGTATCTCTGGTAACTCTGAGTTAATTAACGTAGCATGAGAGAGGTATAGAGTAGCTTAGCAGTACACAGAACGTATTTTCTTTATTTTATTTAATGTTGAACCGGATCAGCTATATCTGAGTTTATAAGTGTAAATATTGTCTTGTTATTTGTAAAGATTGTGTAAATAAATTGTTCGTTTAAGTTTAAGTGAAAGAGTTCGTCTTTTAATTAATATACCTCTCATAACGTGACCGATATTATGTAGTCATATCGGTGGTGGCAGCATACTAAAATTAGCGGATTATTCTTCAAAGTTGGGTAGACTTAGAGGGAATCCGACAACATCTTTGAAGGGAGCATGACAGAACATGAGCATGCAATCACAACATGTTCATTTGAAAATGTCTGTTTGAAGTTTATTTAAAGTTGCCAATCACAACAACCTAACATTTGTAAAAGCTTGCTGTAACAGCATGATTGGTTAAAAACAAAAAAAGTTTTTTATCTGATTATCCTTTGTGGTTGATTTACGAAAATATGAAGATAAATTAATTAAAAACTAAATTCAAAATATATTTTCACCATTTAAAAAAATATATATTAATCAACATGAATATGAATATATATGCTTAGAATTATTTATGTTTATAAAATAGTTTAAAAAAGGGTCACTTGCCAAGTTTTTCTTGCTTCCAAAAATTTTACATAACCCCCATTTTAAAAACCACTGACTGTATATGAAAACACAAAATAAATATTAAACACAGTCTCACCAACAGCTTCTTTGATTCTTTCCTGCAAGAAATTTAAATTGTTGTGTAAATCAATAAATCTTCTTATATCAAAAGGAAGTAAATAAGATTTAGTCTCGCCAGTTGTAATCCAATCAGCTAATTCTTTACCCAAACCTCCAGCTGGTTGAACAGAATTGACATTCATTCCAACTGCTACATATAAGTGATCAATCTGAAATATTATAAAAATTACTTTTTTTTGCTCATTTTTACTGAGATAACGAACAAAGCTAAAACATTTTTTATAACTAAGATACCCTTTAGCTTTTGAATGCTTTTTTATTCTTTTATTCAATTTATCAGAAATAACATAAACAATTATTCGATAACTTGTAACATAAATAATAAAATTATTTATACATGATTTTTTTTCTCTCTCAAAAATAGTTATTTGTTGTAATTTTGATGAAATTTTTAGAGTATAGGTTTTCATGGATAAAAAATCAAAGTCTATTTTTTTATTATTATTATATTTTTTTAGCTGTCAAAATATTTTTTAAATATATACCATACTTGCCAACTTTTACACTTTAGGTGTAAAATTTACACTTTTTAGCCATTTTTTAGACTTTTACACTTAGGATACTTATTTTTACACTTTTTTACAAAGATTCTACTAAGTTTCATCCCATTTCCCTTTAAATTACGAATTACTTTTCAGTTATGTTTAATAACAGCAAATCCTGAATGTAAGGGAGATATTTAGGGTGTGGTCAAAGGAATGAATTCAGGTTTCATCGTTAAAAAATCACCAGAGGATTTCTTACTTTTCATTGTAATGTAAAAAGAAGTCATGTTTTGAATAAATTTACTCAGACATTCTTTAAAAATAAAATTTAAAAACAACTATGTATATCTCTTTAAAATCAGTTTATTAATGAGTGTTGTAATGTTTTTAGTTTTTCATATTTTTTCTCATCAAACATGTTGTAATAGTCATCACTGTGTTATTTAATAATATTCATCTACTACGTATTTTAAAAATGTAAAAAAAAAACAGTTTGTTTACTTTAAAAATGGATTACATGGATGATACAGTAACGTGAAAAAAATAAATATGTGAAATGTTCTTCATGCATCATTTTACACTTTGTCATTTTCAAAAGTTGGTAGGTATGATATACTTAATTTTATGTGAATTATCTTACACAGTTTCACTAAGATTTTAACACATAAAATTATATATTATGTACACATTTTAGAAATATTTTGACAACCAAAAAAAAAAGAAAAAAGAAAGATCCTTTAAGAACAATACACAGAGAAAATAAGTTTAAAATATTAATTTCCTGAAGAGATATTTTAAAAATACACAAAATGCATTACCATAATAGAATGCATTACACACACATAGGTTTAACATTAGTGGGCGGGGATGTGAGGTCTCACTGGCCAACAGCCTTAATATTACTGAGCACTTAGAAAACTCAATGTACTTTTTAAAAAAAAATTATTATTAAAATAAAACTATGACAAACATACTTCTGCAGTCTCTCCAAGTATCCATTGACCATCTGGAGTAAAAGTATCAGGACCACTTACATACTTTTGAATATCTACTTGATTTAATATGGGTACTCTAAAGCAAGCTTCTTCATATACTGGTTCTGAAATAACAATTAAACAGTTAAATTGAACTGTCATATATTTAATATGAATTTCAGAATAGTTTTAAAAATATTTAAATTATACTATGTATATGTATATATTTAATTAATACATTTTTAATGATACTAAAGATTCATATAAATATATATAACAAACAATTAACAACTTTCATAACTGCAGGCTGAAAAAAGTATATAACTATTTATTTATTATTATTTATAGCATCATATATATTAGTGCACAGTGACTATTTCTGACTATTCAACAAATGATTACATACTGTTACAAATTTTCAAGCTTATTTTTCTCACTCATGGGCAAACAAAGCCAGTGGAATGTTATTTTACTTAGAAATTGTGTGACCAAAAATGCCTAAGATCAGGAACAGAGCAAAATCTAGGTGTGTGAAGCCAAGTATATGTGACCACACCCAAGTGGGCAGAGCTAAAGCTCATTATATCTACTAGTGACAGAGCTTTGGTTTCAGGAGCAGAATTTGCAAAAAAAAGTGCCAGATGACTCGGAATTGCTTTGCTGAGAGTATAAAGAAATACATATGCATGGTGAATTCAGCTGAATTTCAGAGGTTGAGCTCAGTTTTGACTGTAGCTGTAAAGCAGTTTTTTTACAGGCAATTGAAGTCGCTGATTTGAAATATTTGCTGTCTTATACTGTGATTGATTGCAGAATAATACTTGTTTGTTCCAGTAAATTCTTGTTATTTCTGAAATATTCTTATTTATTTAAGATTTTGTTGTCAACCAAAAGAACGTTTTAAATTGACTTACAACTATATTCTGTCCAAGATAAGTTGGCTGATTAGTAACACAAATTCAAATGAATTTATTCATTAATTAAAATGACAAATCACAACTAGCAGCTAACAGAATCCTGTTTTTCCTTAAATAACATATTTAATTTTCCTGCATCATTGTGAATTCTTTCAAGATCATTGGCCAACTAAACATGGTCTGAACATACATGAACTTTATATTCAGAGCAATTACCAAGCATAACTGGAGACTAACAAAATGTACAGTCACCCCTGTTACGAATGCCTCCCTGGTGACTAGCCAAAAGATTTGTCGGTTACCATTGGCAACCGCTCTTTTGTTTTCTCTGATTTATTCTTTTTTCTGTTAGATGTAAATTTGTTTCTGAACCGATTGTTCGGTAAAAATTTTGAACACTCAAAGGAGTGTGGTAAAATAATAATATCCTATATATAAATGTAAATAAATAGTTTATTAAGATGTAAAGAAGATGTTCGTCTGATTTTAACTGCTGTGTGAAATATATTTTGACAACGTTTTGATTCTCGATTGAAAAATAGAAAGGCGTCGTATTTCGAAAAGAACCTGCAATATGACAACAAAATGGCACGCATCACCCCCCCTCCCAAAAAATAGAGCACCCATACATTTTAAATATTAAATTGTCACAGAAAAAAAACAAAAATAGCCATCTTATTGGGAATTATGTCTTCTTGGGTAGTTTTTTAAGCATAACTCAAAAACAAATTGTCGACAGGAGTTGAAATTTTGAAATTGCATACTTGAAACCTCTAGAAAATTATTTCTGTTAATTTGTTTATAGGTTAAAAAACATTTTTTTAAGAATATTATTTTCACAATTTATGTTATGAGAATATTATTTGACAAAAGTACAGTATTGTAATCCATAAAAATCTTAACAGAAATCGTTTTCTAGACGCTTCAAATATGAAAAATCAAAATTTTACTTATTCTATCAAGAAGTTTTTGCTTAAAAAACTAACGATGTAGCAGCTTGTTTTGCAATCATTAAAAATGAATTTAACATTAGGAGTTCAGAACATTTACACCCGCATAATTCCTAAACTATTTCCCCAAATAACTTCCTGTTTAGTATCTATAGGTAAAATTTACCAAACAAATCAAAAATAATGCTAAAATTGGGTGCTCAAACTGGAAATTTCAAAGTTTCTTACAATCTCAATATAAAGGTGGCTCCCTAAGTTAATGAATGATAGAATCTGAATATCATAGCATTCCGAGAATTATAATGCTAAGTATAAAAATGAAAAATAAGATGGGTAGATAAGCATTGAACTCACCAGTTTTTTCATGTATTAATAAGTGAAAAATAAGTCAAACATATGTAAAAACCATTAGCACTTGATATATTAAAAAAAAATCAAATTGACATAGTTGAAATAAATTAAAATTTATTAATGCTTCTAATATGTTTCTGATCTTATGTAACGCATCAACCTAAAACAATCTAAAAACACAATCAGAAAAGGTAGTAAATACAGATCCCAAATTATATTTAAAAAATTAAAACTATCTTAGTAAAAAGGAAAAATAAATTGATACTATCAGGGGGGGGGGGGGGGGATTAATGATTATCTACACATTTTCTTTTACTGCAAGATATGGCTAAGGAAAGCAAATTTTTAGCCCTAATAGTATACAAGGGTGAATCAAAAAGTAATGTCTCCATTGCTCTAACTGTTATTTCATTCACAGCTACTGGACTATCTATGCATGATATTATAGAGGTAACCTTAATCTATTTATGTAGTATTTTCCTTTTCAGATTGACTGTTTAGAACCATGGATCTGAAGCTGAAAGAAAAAGTCTTCATTGAATTTCTGGCAAAAGAAGGTTGTGCACTTAGGGAAATCCATAATCACTTGAAGAATGTTTATGTGGATGCTGTAATAGACATCAGCAATGAGAGGCACTGGGTGAAGAAGTTTGGAAACGGAGAAACAAAAATTGCAGATAGACCGAGAAGCGGCCGGCTAACAACATCAGTCACAGATGCAAATCGAGACTGCACTAACGAATTGATTCAAGGAGACAGATGCATTACAGTTCAGAATGTTGCTGATGTCTATTACAGCGTCCATATAAACATTCTTCAAGCAATTATGGATTTCTTTAGGTGCAAAACCTTCTTTTGCCAGAAATTCAATGACGACTCTTTCTTTTAGCTTCAGATCTGGGGTTCTAATCAGTCAATCTGAAAAGGAAAATACTACATAAGTAGATTAAGGTTACCTCTATAATATCATGCATAGATAATCCAGTAGCTGTGAAAGAAATAAAAGTTAGAGCAATGGAGGCATTACTTATTCACTTATCCTCGTAAAATATTTGCAAAAATTATATACATGTACCAAACTGACTTTATACTTACTGAAGTAAGACCAGTCGGAAGACAACTCTTGAAATGAAAACTGCTCAGGTATTTTATTAGCGAACAATGGTCTAGCTTCTTTAGGGAATCCACCCACTAAGAAACCAGTGTCATAGATACGGCAGTAAACACCAGCATCATAATCCCTAATAACTTTTTTAAAAAAATGAAAATAAATACAATGATATCATTAATGCATAGTTACTGTAGCTAAAATTTATTAAGTAAAAAGATAGAAAAAACAAAAGAGAGCACCAGAATACATTTATAACATTTGACACAATTTGAAGGTTAAAAATATGATAAGTAAATAATTTATATGCACAAAATACATATTGTGTGAGTCCAAAATTTAAAAAAAAAAAAAAAACGAGCAGGGAAGACCGAGCTATGCTCGGTCAAAATTAGCTCTGAGTACAAATGTCATAACCCATGACCAAAATGACCCACTAATCAAATTTTCTCGAACATGTGACCAAGCCTAATTGTCTTCTCGTACCCGAAACCCATAGGATTTTAAATTTAGTTAAAATCTGAGCCGTTTTTAAGATAAAAATAGCTTAACCCATGGCCAAAATGACCCACTAATCGA
Organism: Maratus michaelseni; assembly: GCA_963931845.1. NCBI lineage: Eukaryota > Metazoa > Arthropoda > Arachnida > Araneae > Salticidae > Maratus > Maratus michaelseni. The sequence goes on from OZ007597.1 coordinate 165,341,728, forward strand.
ATTTTCTCGACCTAGCCCAACAGTCTTCTCATGCCCAAAAACCATAGGATGCAAAATTTAGTCTAAATAGTCTGAGCCGTTTTTTAGATAAAATTAGCTTGACCCATGGTGACTCAAAGATGATCCACTAATCGAATTTTCTCGGACATGTGACCTAGCCCAATGATTTTCTCGTGCCCGAAACTCGTAGGATACAAAATTTAATCAAAATCATTAGAGCCGTTTCTTAGATAAAAATTAACTTGACCCACGTTGACCCAAAAATGACCCACTAATCAAAAGTTCTCGAACATGTGACCCAGGCCAATAGTCTTCTCGTGCTTGAAAATGGTAGAATACAAAATTTAGTCAAAATCGTTTGAACCATTTTTTAGATACAATTAGCTTGACCCTGACCCAAAATGACCCAGTAATCGAATTTTCTCGAACATGTGACCTAGCCCAATAGTTTTCTGGTGCTCCAAAACGGTAGGATACAAAATTTCGTCAAAATCGTTAGAGCTGTTTTTAAGATAAAATTTGCATATACAGTAGAAAGCCACTAATCCGCAAAGCTTGGTTCCAAGTGTTGTGCGGATTGGAGGCTTTTTGCGGATTACAGGCCATGTCTATTTAATCTTTGTTTACATTTTTTTTAAATTCATATTTTGGACAAATTTAGATTGCTAGTACTAAAATATAAATAAATTACACATTTTAATATATAGATAAAGTAATAACTATGTAAAAAATAATTTATTTTTTAAATTTCTTAAATATGGCATCAATTGTTGTCTGTTTTAAGACATTTGGTTTATAGTGCTGAATTTTATCTTTAAGTAAGAGTTCAAAAGCAATATATATGTATTTTTTTATGTGTTTTTCAATTTTATAATTACGATTTAATGAAAAAATAAATTATAAAATACATTGTCTAGGTAAGGATTTTTTATCATTAAAATAAAAAAAAAATCACAAAAGCTCAAATTATATTTTACAAGTACTGTATGATGAAATGAATATATAAAATAATATACTAATTAAATGTGCTTTCATTTTAAACTATAAAGAAGAATGTTATATGATATATAATAGCTATATATAAAGATAAGAAAAATGTTAAAATTGGTAAAAAAAAATTTCATAATTCAAAATTTTGTCACCGTTGAAGAATTTTTCAAGAATTAAATTTCTTTGTTTACATTCATAAATTGATTGCGGATTAGAGGCCTTTGCGGATTACAGGTTTGTGGATTAGCGGCACTCTACTGTATATATGTATATAACCACACACACACACACACACAAGATTTGCTCATATTAGAATATATGACATTGGAAAAATGTTTTAACCCTTTCGAATCTGATTTTTTTTGCAATTTTGGGAAAAAATTACTTTTTGCATTAAAAAAATTAAAAATAACTATCTAAATCCTAAAAGAACTACAGAAAGTCACTGCAAAATCTAACAAATATAGTTATTTTGTATTTATTCATATGACAATAGGGTCATGAAATTTTTTTGAAAGCACTTGAAAAATATTGTATTACAACAAGGTAAAACAAACATAACTTTCTAGTATTTTTTGTTTTATCATAAATTACTTGTTTGCAAAAGTTGCCCTATTTTAGATTTAACCCTTTGTATCACCATGTTGCATATCTGAAACATACTAAAAGGTCAATGTTACTTATACAGTAGGCTTTAAAAGATTTTTTTTTTTTTATTGCTGCTATCTTTCAACACAGCAATTAATATAAATTGTTCATAGAATTTTCAACAGACGGCGACACCGAGTTAATTTTTCTTACCAAAGTTTTACTTATCATTTGAACAATTTCACACCGTTATTGCTAAAATGAACTTGTAAATTTTGTAAAATTAAAAAGGCAGGAGATGTCCAAAAATAGATTTTTTACAATGGTAAGTTCATATAATTTACAATTTTGTATTAGAAAATTGACAATATTTAAGAGAAGTGTGTAATTTTCTGCTTATTGCAGGTATGAAAAAAGTGCCTTTTAGTCAATATATATACCGGGTGATCCAAAAGTCAGGACGAACTTTAAAAATGAATAATTCAAAAACGAATCAACATACAAAGATACGGTTTGCACCAAACGAATGGAAAAGAAACCGGGTTTTGTGTAGCAATGAAATAAAAAATAGTTCTGTTGGCGACAACAGATGGCACTATAGTGTTTTATTGCACCAAAAGATGATTTACAAATGAAAAAAATTTGACAACTTACAAGTCAGCTTATTTACAGTTAATTAGTACTACAGTAAATGTTCAATGTGCTGTCCATCATTTAGAAATACAGCTGTGAAATGAGGCAGCACATCGTTCGCAGCATTTAGTAGCATTTCTTGCATTATGGGAGACACATTTTGGCGAATGGCATCTTTCAGTGCTGCTAGTGATGCCGGTTGGTCGCGGTACACTTTTGACTTCAAGAATCCCCACAGCCAAAAGTCACAGGGTGTCAGATCGGGAGATCTTGGAGGCCATGCGTGATTAAAATAGCGACTGATAATGCGATCGGCCCCAAATGTTAAGCGTAGCAGGCGTTGTACAGGCAGAGCAATATGAGGTGGTGCTCTATCTTGCATAAAGGTGACTGTTTGGAGTGCCTGTCGCGCTTGCATTTCAGGAATAATGTTGATCTGTAACAGTACTACATATCGCTAACCAGTGACAGAAACTGTTTTGTAACCCATCTGTGTGACTTCCTCGAAAAGAAATGGACCAATTATGAAATCATCAGTGAAGCCATACCAGACTGTCACTTTAGGCTGTTGCAAGGGTACCTCAACAAATACATGTGGATTTTCTGTGGTCCACACTCGACAATTGTGGGTGTTAACAGCGCCAGAGAGTGTGAAATGCACTTCATCTGTCCAAAGCAGAGTGTGAATCCAGTCGTACTGCTCTTAAATCTTATTGAATACCAAATTCACAAACTCTCGGCGAGAGTCGAAGTCAGGAGGTTTCAGTTCTTGGTTATGTTACAACTTGTAGGGATACCGTTGCAAAGTTATTCGCAGTGATCTCCAGACACTTCCGTACGACACTCCTGTCTGCCTCAAAACTTCTCGAGCACTGCACTCCCCATGTGCAGCAACCGCCGACATGGATTGTACCGTCTGCTCCACTGTCGTGGCAACAGCAGCGGCTGTTGAGGGACGTCCACTTTTTTGACGTGACGCCAAAGAACCTGTAGCTTCAAATTTCTTCATCATTTTGTTCAATGCAGAAGAAGTTATTGGTCCTTTGCTATCTCGCATACCCTTCATGTAGCAATATGCTCACAATGCTGCAATGGCACTTTCTGAATTCTTATAATATAGTTTAACTAAGAGGGCTTTCTCAACTACGGACAGCATTTCGATGCATACAAGCTTCGACTACCATTACCTGCTGCAGTTGCTCCTTTTTATATCGTTTGTTGCTTTGCATAATCCTACATAAAAAATCCGACAGCACCATCTGTTGGTCGTTAACAGAACTATTTTTTATTTCGTAGCCACACAAAACCCAGTTTCTTTTCCATCCATTTGGTGCAAACCGTATCTTTGTGTCTTGATTCGTTTTCGAATTACTCATTTTTAAAGTTCGTCCTGACTTTTTGATCTCCCGGTACATATATATATATATATTATGTTGTAATTTTTTTAATTATTTTTTTACATACTTAAAATGGTTTATTCTAACACCTGACAATATATTTTTCAAATCAGAGTTGTTGAATCACAAAGGGTTAAAGAGTGAAAGATATTTCTATATTAACACGTTCACTATCAGGTTAAAATTAACACACTGGAACTATTTCCATCAGATTCTCATATTTATGACATTCAGTACCAAGGACATATACATGGCGTCACTCAGACATTCATTTAATAGACCACTGGCACCACATATGTGTCAGTCATTCTAATTTACACAATGTAGCGCTATGTGATATGAACACCAGTAGAGCTTGTAATTTTGCTTGGAATGGTTACGAACATGTTATGTTCAGAGGATGCATAGGTGAAGTCAGTGGAATGTCAAATGAGTGACCAAGCGATGCCACGTATGTGTCCTCGGTAGCGAATGTGTTAATAAAAGAAAGATGTGTGTCTGTGTGATCGTGATGGCTAGGGAAATCTACCACATGTAGAGGCCTGAAAATTTTGATGAGGATAGTCCAAGGGTCTGAATGCTCCTGTGACTCAGATTTTTCATTTTTTGTTAATTAATCAATATATTAATTAAAAACCATAATGAACATTGAAAAACGGTGTGGTGCCGCTGGTCACAGAAATTTCTGAAGCTTTCCAGTATTCCAACAGCAGAGAAGAAACAAAAGTAGAAAAAGACTCAGTTTTCCAAGTTTTTACAAGTTTACATCAATTTAACAAATCAAAATACATAAAAACAAAAAATATCCACTTGACAATCATACTTTTCTGGTTCTAATGGTGTTATCTATTTTTTAAAATATTAATATTTATGATTTAAAAAATATATTTTTCAAACATCTATTTTGTATTTTTTTTTCATTTTTACAAGTCTGCCTCTGTTTTTCTGAACAAAATACGAAAAAAAAAATACATTCAGGCCAAAACATTCAACCAATACATACTATTCAGGTATTTTTTCAATCCAATGGTGTTATTTTTTTTTTTTTTTAATGCTAGTATTAATCATTAAAAAAAATAATAACAGATGCTGTTTTCTCATTTTTGCAATTTTTAAAAATTCATATCCGTTTTCCTGAATGAAGTATGAAAAAATAAAAAATACCCACTTTTAGATGGTACATTTTCTTTTCTAGCAATGTCTTTGTTTTAAATATATATATATATATTAATATTTACTATTTCAAAAAAATATCTTCTGTAATAAAAATACTGTATTGGCCTATATTTATTATCCATATTTAACTTTTTATCAGCAAATTTTTAATTTTGGATTTAGATAACTTGCATACCCAGCACCTCATATTCAAATATGGTTTAGAAGAATTATTCTTTTAATGAATATGATAATAATAATAACAATAATAAACCTTCAAATTTACACCCATGAAGATAAACTATATACCCCATTACAAAAACTGTTAGTTTTAAACAATTTAACACAGCAGTAAAATGTTTTAAATTCACTTTTAAAAAAAATTTAATTTATCCTAAAAATATAATTTTAGAATTTCTGTTTACTTGGTATAGTTGAGTTTAAACCTGGAACAGGCCTAGTGATGACATAACCATTTTCAGCGGGATGAGCAGGAACACGAAAAGGAGGTACACAATTCACACCCAAACTTCTTGTCCACTGCAAGGTGCAAATATATACAAACATATATTCTAATTACATATTTATGTCACATTACATTAATCATGATTTTAAGAGTTTGTATTTTAAGATGCCACGCATTCTCTACCTCAGATTATTTAAGATTATTTCTTTAGTTTTAGTATAGTAGTCAAACTATATTCAAGGCAGTCTTTCCAGGCAAAGAAAGACTCATTAATACATATGTTATTTTAAACTATATAAATTGTTTTAAATTTGTTCTGAAAGTTTTCAATGAGAAATTCCAATTTGCTTATTTTTTTTTTTTTTTTTCATCACTGTCAGAAATGCAGAAATCGTAATATAGTAAGAAAAACATCTCGAGAGATCATTCTATTGAAGAATGGCGTTGTTAGCATTTTATTAATTGGGAAATGCATTTTGAGGCTGGGCTGTTTAATTATTCCTATTGGAATAATTAATCTTAGGAATATCCTCATTTTTGGCACATCTACTGACGTAAACTTTGCTGCTTTTGAAGAAGATGTTTTCTCTCTCTGGGAATTTTCATAGAAATGATTAGTTTCTTCAAGTTTTATATTAAGTAAGTCATCATTGAAAATAAATGTTGAAATGTCATTCACATAATCCCAGTTACATTTATTCCCATAATACCAGTAAATTCACATTGCTTCAGTTGCTTAATAGATCAAGTCAAGGGTGAAGTATCCAGTGTTGGGCTGGATAGAAGTGAAAGCAAACATGCTTATATTTCAGTCTCTGATAATCTGAATCCCTACTCTCAATTAAATTTACAATCTTCACTATCATAATAGTTGCTCATAGACTCATTTACCAATCTAGCGTACTCTTCTTCCGTTATATATATATTTTTTTTCTCTTTGCCATTGAAATATTAGCTTAACTCTTAACCAATGTAAAAAAACTTTCATCTACTAGTTAAAGAAGATACATACAGAAATTGCTAAAACCAAAGCAACACCCTTATCTCCCCAAAGAAGAAAAGAAAAGCTTATTTCAAAGCATCTGATATCGTCTGATGTTTACATTAAGTAGAACCATGATCAGTTGAGTTTTGTTTATGTCTCGCGCTCTTATAATCAAAATAAAATACAATAATCAGAAATAACTTAAAAGACACATGGTCAATAACCTAAAAGTTTGGTTAAATTAACTGTAGTGGACATGAGGCTCCATCTAATGATTTGTTAAAACATTTATTTAACATGTATAATTGAAAATGCAAATATGTTACACCCGTTTAGTAGATTAATATAAAATGCAATTCAGCAGTGCATCTCCCAGTTACTAGTGACGTTTGGGACTGATGCATATAAGACACACCCGTCCTTAAAGGGTTTTCCATTGAAACAGCCAACCACCATGAAAAGGCTAAAGAAACGAAAATTATATACATCCTTTTTTTTTCAGACTAAGATACAAAATTGGATACTACAAATAAAATATAAATTCTCCATTTAAATTGGCAATATTAAAAAAAAAATTAAATTAAATTAAATTCTTTTCTTAAGTAACAAGCATAATTGTTTATATTTCATTTTCTCTTTATTTATACAATTTAGTTTTATAGATGATAAAATAAACAAAATATAATTTAAGAGACATATGAGCACAACAACTTACACTAAAATGTGAGGACTTAAACTACAGTACTTTGCTAAATTATTAGGCTCAAAACTGCAATGAAGAAAAATCCAGTTTAAGCTAAGAACATACAAAGTATATTTTGAAAAAGACTATTTCTATTTTTTCAAGCAATTATTGCATTTTCTCACATGAAAGAAACATGTTACAGTGTCATTAATTTTTGTTTTTAAATATAAAGTTAAAAATTTTGCTATTAAAAATGTAGAAAATCTTGAAATTTTGTGTAGCCTCCTTTAGCTGCGATGCTGACTTCAATGTGCTTAGGCATAATTTCAATATGTGATTCAACTGTTTCATGAATGTGAGGATTTTTTCCTGTTTATATATTAATTTTTCTATTAAATCCCTTCTGGTGGTGATAGCTGTTTTTAGGGTTTCGTTCATCTCACAAAACCCTATTGCTCCCACTCCATTGTCTGTCTGTCACAGAGCCATTCTCGAAAACTATGTAACTTACAGAGTTGAAACTTTGTGTATAAATCAGAATATCAGCTGTGAAGAGCTGAAAATATTAAAATTTGAAAAATTCGTATTATTTTAATAAGTAGAGATAAAAAACCAAAATTCTAACAGCCTTTTCCTATTAAATTTAAACATTTTTCGTTATAGCCGATGCCAAAAATTAAAAATCAACGATGAAAATCTTTCTACAATAGTTATTTTTCTATCAGACGATTTCTACGTAAAAAATGAAATAAAAAGTTTCACCAATTGAAAAAAAGATTAATATGAAATAAAACTGATTGACGTCATAGTGGTAATAAAACATAAAACGGAAAGATTTCTCAATAACACAAGGAGTATGAGTATGTGTATGTGCACAAAACAGATTAATATCACGTCATTAGAGAATTAAAAAGAAAATCTGACGTCATATCGGAAGTTTAACGGATTTTTCAAATGTTTCAGAATAATACAAAGCATGTATCAATATGAGTAATAGATAATAGTAAATATATGAGTTTGATAAACATATTGAATCATGATAAAAATCCGATTATGGAAATATTCGCATATTTTAACATTTTGAAGGTGTACATGTTTAATTTTGAAATTTTTTTTTTAAATATCGCATTTAGTCCGCATGACAGATATTACAGTGAGAGAATATAATAGCGGGCTTAGACCGCTATCAGAATGGTTTAGATATTCGAAAAAAAGAAAAAATAGACCGGTAAATTTTTACTTTATAAAAAACATGACTTTTTTTTTTTTTTTTTTGCTAAATGAAATTTGTTTGAATTTATTAAAGAAAGGATAAAGTGTTTTGAAAGGAATATTAAACGAAACCCTTTGAGTGATCTTCGATCACACTTACCCACTTGTTTTATTTTTCATTTGAGACAGACTTTTACTTTCTTCGATCTTTACAAGAAGAAAATATTGGATTCTTGAAAAGTTTGACTTCCAGTTTTTGGGGATTTATATGTTTTAAAAGGTTCTGAACACGATTTGACTCTTTTTAGAAAATTACTGTCCATGAGTCTGTCTGTGTGTCTGTATGTAACACAAATTTTTTGGGTACTCTATCTCAAGAACTAATGCACGGAATTTAATCAATCTTCACATTCAGTTAGAGCTTGACATAAATTGGTGCTGAATAGGTTTTGCTGTAAATCTCCCAATAGGTGATGCTACTATGCTGAATTTTTCATGATTTTCGGGATACTTACATCTCAAGAACTAATGCACAGAATTTAATCAAACTTCACATTCAGTTAGAGCTTGACATAAATTGGTGCTGAATAGGTTTTGCTGTAAATCTCCCAATAGGTGATGCTACTATGCTGAATTTTTCATGATTTTCGGGATACCTACATCTCAAGAACTAATGCACAGAATTTAATCAAACTTCACATTCAGTTAGAGCTTGACATAAATTGGTGCTGAATAGGTTTTGCTGTAAATCTCCCAATAGGTGATGCTACTATGCTGAAATTTTCATGATTTTCGGGATACCTACATCTCAAGAACTAATGCAGAGAATTTTATCAAACTTCATATTCTGTTAGACCTTGATATAAATAGATCCTTATTAGGTTTGGGTGTATACCGCCCAACAGGATGTCACTGCTATGCTTTGTTTTTCACAATTTCCATGATAGCTGCATCTCAAGAACGAATAAATTGTCATAATGAATAGAGGAAAGTATATTCAACTAGGTAAATTATATCCAATGGTTGGAGTATCATAGTTGAGATTTTTTCCAACAGAGCGAAAATATGCCGGGACCAGGACTTGAACCTGGGTACTTTGGTTTGCCGTACCAACGCTCTCCCTACTGAGCTATCCCAGCGATATCCTGAACTGGCATATCTCACTCTTATTATCCTTATGGTATACAGGAGTTTCCGTGCTATTTCAAGATTCGTCATGTAAATGCTATAGTTATAGCTTGGATGAATGAAATTAGTGCTGCAGTTCGCAGCCTTGTCCAACAAATAAGAGTGAGATATGCCAGTCCAGGATATCGTTGGGATAGCTCAATATGGAGAGCGTTGGTACGGCAAACCAAAGTACCCAGGTTCGAGTCCTGGTACCGGCATATTTTCGCCCTGTTGGAAAAAATCTCAACTATGATACTCCAACCATTGGATAGAATAAATTGTCATTTAATTTTGCTTGGAGATGATTTGATTTATATAGAAGAAAGTTTTGTGATGACTACAACATACTAGTTTCATTAAGTTATAAAACTTGCAACTGCTTCTTCAAAATTACTACAGAATTTTAGTTGCAAGTATTGCTAATTTGTTAAATAATGTAGCATAGATTTTTTTTAATAAAATGTAATACTACCATTTAAAATGTAAGGAATTTAAAACTTTACTAAGGCCTTTAAATTTTTATTAATGGGCCTAATAATTTGACAAGGTACTGCACATTCATTTGTAAACCAAAACAAGTTACAAGACTTACCATGCCAGTACACAACACTAGATATTCACAGTTGATAACACCAAGATTAGTTTTTACACCAGTAACTTTGAGACCATTTGTCAAAATTTCCAAAACTTTAATGCCTTCAAAATATTTAACTCCTAGAAGATAAAAAATATTAAACTGAATAATAAAGGACAAAAACTACTAATGAAAAAAAATGAAGTTATTCATTTTTAAAAATGCATAACTGAGTAATTAGTATTTAGTCTAATATAAAGAAAATATGTTAAATCAAGATTTCTAAACATCATAATAGTATTTACAAAGTATTCACTTAACTTTTAAGGTATTATATAGCTATGATTTATTGATTACTTCCACAACAATTGCAAGGAATTATAAAATATTTTTTATTTAAGATATATCTTAGTTTTCTTATAACAACACCATAAGGTTTTCTTTTTAATTTTTACTTTGAAATGTATATTTTGCACACTGTTTTATGGGATGGAAAGGCATCTTGATCATGGAAAAGGGACAGCAAACTGAATATGAAAAGGATATAAAGAAAAAAAATCAAAGATATTATCAACTGAAAACATTAAAATCATAACTCATCTGCACATTTTATAGAAACATCAGTGGGCAAAATATACCTCCTAAAATAAAAATGTAAAAATATAATCTTAGCCATTCTGGCACATCAATAAAATCTGCCAATAGGACAGTTTATATGACTTTTTAGTAGTTTATTTATTTTTGAAACAATTATTGACAGAATTTCTGTTAAAAAAATAAATCAAAGTAAAAAGTCATTTCATAGTTTCTGCAAATTGGCTGAAAAATACCCACCAATACATTTTAACAAAATTTATTTTATAGACAAGAACTATCTCAAAATTGTTTCAGTTGTATCAGTCTCAAAGGAAAACAATATGAAAATTATCAAATGATTTTTTTCCATAAGCACAAAGTAAATAAACTTTAATATTATATATTTATAGTACTTCATCTAACTTATTCATTAAAAAAATGTTTAAAAAATAATCTATATATTTAAAGCTAAAAGCACATTTCTTAAGATTTCACATAAAATTTATCGTAGTGCACATATTTAAACTTTTTTTTGAAAGCAGGAAGGGGAAATACCAGGGGGATTCTCCCCTTCTACAGTTTGAGAGTGGGCTGGGTCTGAACAAAAGGGAACAGGGAACGGTTCAAAACCACACAATGAGAAACCCATTCATGATTCTCCCTCCACTTCTAATGGGAAGAAAATTTTTCTCTTTCTTTGAAATGGCAGCTTTTCCTTCAGATGAATTTTACAAGCAGCCATTTTGTTGCCTGGGTCAATTTTCGTTGAAGAGAAACGCTTCACCCTTCAGACAAAAAATAAATCCACGATCACAGTTTTAAAAAATACTGCAGTTTTTGCAGGATTCTAAATGAAATTTTCTTTATTTTTGTTTTTTATTTAAATCCGAGTTGACTGGATCCGAAGACAGTGGGCGCCCAGTCCTAAGTTCGTTTAATTCGAAGACTATTTGGAATAAACTGACCAGCGTAGCAGGCAAAGCTCTGCTACTAATAATAATACTTTGATTCACTTTTATGATGCTATAACAATGTTCACATTTATTTTTTAAAGGAGCAGAGTAGATTTAGCAAAAAGGCATTTTTATTGACTAAAAGGTCACTTTCTATTAAGTGAAAGAGCACTTTCCTAAATTCTCGCTGAACTATTTGTACATATAGAGTGCATTAAGTATTAAATTGTAGAACAACATACATCTTAATTTGAAAGAAATGACATAATATGCTATCTAATTGCTGAGCTTTATTTATTATTATTTTTAACATTTAAACTATTGAAAAAATTACACAGTGAAAAGTTGATGTCAGAAAAACTGCAAGGTTTATTTAATACTTCTAAAAAGGGAAAGATGCATTGCAAACTTTATAAGGAAGGGGGCAGGGGGAAGCATTCTTTAAAAAAGTCCAACAAGAAAGTCTAACATTATCTAGAAATCTTCAGATAATCAGATGTAATGTGGCTCAAATTGAAGTAAGTAAGCTACTTTTGCCTCAAAGATATAAAAATGTTCAATTATTTCCTAATTCTATTTTAAATAGAAAACAATGTGTTTTTATGTTTGAAAATATTTTCCATCATTCTGAAAAACTTTGTTTTTGAGTTGTGTCACTTTAAGAATAAACTGTGTTGAAATATCAGATAAATTGAACTATTTATAATTCTCTTCAAATCACAACATGTTGTAAGGAAACCAGTTAAGATGAAGTTCATGTAATAACGAATAATATTCACCCTTCCTGCAGCTTTGTTATAAATGGTTTCCATTATATTTTTACTTATATAAGTAGGTATTTAAACGATACACATAAGTAAAACTTAAGATATAAATTGCATTATTTTTCCTATATCCAACATTACCAATAAAAAAAATATACTCATGAAAAATTTGCCAAAATTTCAGTACCTCCATCTTGGGATATTTTAGCAAGAGCTTGACAGACACTCAAAGGATTCACAATACCATCACTAGGCACCCAAATGCCTCCCTAAAAATATAATGGAATAAAGTAAATAAAACTTACAAGCTTCATTTGAAAACAGGAAAAAAGCTATATAATGCTTATTTAGACTTTTAAGAATGAACAAGATAGAGTTGTCCATAAAAAACAACAACAACAAAAAGAGTTGTATATAAATTTAGGGAGTTGTCTTCACAGTGAAACCGTACCAAACTCTGAAATGTTCAATACAAACACCTAATTTTTACATCATATTTGACTTTTTCAGCAAATTTCATCTCAGGATACCAAATAGGAAGTCATTCCCCATCAAGTAGTTTAGTAATCATGAAGATTTAAAGTTTGGAACTCCTAATGCTAAATTCATTTGTAATCACTGCAAAACAGATTGTAATGCAGGTAGTTTTTTAAGAATAACTCAAAAACTACTTTGTAAAATGAACTGTAATTTTAGATTCACACATCTGTAGCTTCTAGAAATTGATTTCTGTTAAAAAATTTATAGGTTACAATTCCCGTTATTCTCGAAAATTAATTTGAAAAAATATATTCTTTCAAAATAAATTTTCGAAAAATTTATTGTATAACCTATGTATTTTTTTTTTAAACAGAAATCGATTTCTAAAAGCTTCAAATACGTGAATCTAAAATTAAAGCTCATTCTGCCAAGTAGTACTTGAATTATGCTTAAAAAAACTAACTTAATTTCAATCTGTTTTCCAATGATTACAAATGACTTTAACCGAGTTCCAAACTTTAAATCTTCATACTTGCTAAACTACCTGACTGAATAACTTCCCACTTGATATCCAGATAAAATTTACTGAAAAATCCAAATATGTCAAAATTAGATGTTTGTGTTGAAAATTTCAGATTCTGGTGCAATAAAAGAAGACACGGTTTCCAGTCGAATGGCTATTTTAATTTTTTCTGGGACAATTTAGTGATTACAATTGTAATGTATGGAGGATTGTAATGTACTCTTTCTCTCTCTTTCTTTTTTTTTCCCAATTGGATACTAATTTAAATTAGAAATTCAAAGTATTTATGACACTTATGCACAATGGCAGATCTTTATAGGAGCATACTGGAGCTAAAGTAAGTAATTATGAAGGTGTAATTCTGTTTATTTAGTAATTTCATAATTCCATATTCCCATATATGTTTGTTAAAATAAAACATTAATTTTCATTAATCCTTTCGAGGCTGCCATACTAATAATAGGAAATCTACACATTTACTATTATTTTGCCATTACAACAATCACTTTTATTATTATCTATACATAGTAATGATAGTATATGTCTTTAAATTTATTATCATCACTTCGTTTATGCTTCAGCATTTAGTAATAAAATTATTTTTTTAAAAGGTCTGCTTAAAACTTTATACACCACTGCTGAGCCTTTTATTTCATTCTTTTAAATTTTAAAATAGGGTAGTTGTATGAACCAATATTTATGATAAGAAAACAAGACAAAAAAAGTAGACTATTGCTATGTCTATTTAATCCTGTTGTAATATGCCACCTTCCAGATGTCTTTAAAAATTCTTCCATAATCTATTGTCATATTAATAGTATGCAAAATAACTATATTTCTTACATTTTAATAAATAGTAGAAAAGGAGGGATTTGGTGAAGCATCGGCCAGTTTTGGTCATATTGTTGTAGGGGAGGATACCTTCAGGAAGGATTTTTGAAGGGAAAGTTACTTAAATTATTGTTTTCATGCAAGTAACACCCTGAAAATTTTGCACAGTCACCCCACACAGATCATACTGGTGCTGAATCCATGGACATTGGTCTAAGCTTATTATTTTGTGGTTAGTATGGTAATTACCACTGGTCTGAATGGATTTCAGTAAATGAGATATTTGTTAAATTTCATTAAACCTTAATTTTTGTCATTTGGATAACTACTTTTAATTTTTTAAACCTAAAAGTAATTTTTCCACAAAATAAAAATTATATTAAAAAAAAAAAAAAAAAAAAAAAAAAAAAAAAAAAAAAAAAAAGACCCAAAAGCATTAAAATTTTGACTGCTTAAAAGATTTTGCAGATCCAAACTCACAAAACCAAAATTAGAATAGAAAAAATCTCTGTCTCTTTTATTCTGCTAAAGCTGTCCTTTTAAAATCTCTGTGTCCCTTAGTTTATAAATCTTCCTTAATGATAACAGATCAGATACTTTATTTTCTTGGGATGAAAAAAACTTGGGGCCCAAGACCATAAGTCCTATGTCACTCAGAGGTATGTACACTCCCAGGCATCTTGCCCTGGGATATAATAAAATCGCTATATAGCTATTTATTGCTAAACAATGTTAAAAATTAATTGAATGTAGCACAGTGTGGGGCCAAACACCCTATCCAGGGCCGTGCGAAGAAAAAACTGCACTCAGGGCAAAGTTTCAATTTGGTGATCCCCCTCCTTTTCGTAACAAGTGTCACAAAATTGATAAAGTGCAGTACATATTTTCATTGGGAAAAAAATTTCTGATATGTATATATTTTACCAAATAAAAATTAATGACGAAGAGAGAAAAAAAAAATTCCCCAGAAAATGATGATAGCCAGAAAAAATCATAATAAATTTTAAAAACCAAGGTTGATAGTATAAATTTGGTGCCTTCTCAATTTCAGTGCCCGAGGTGAGAGCCCCCTTCACACAGCATTGGCCCTACCCTCATTTAGAAATTTATGATGTATGACAAACATGTTTATTTCAAAATTTATTTATTGCTACAACAAAGTACCACATAAGGCAGAAAAAATGCAAAAGATATAAAGAGTTTTAAAGATTTTAAAATTTGTTTGCTGCGGGTAAAATGGGACAAGTGGATTTTTTTTTTCTTTCTTTAAGTGGATGGTAACGTAGATGGAAATTTTAAAAAGAGTAGAAATCTGCTGAAATGCAGAAGATTCTGAAAATTAGAAGAGTTATAGTACATTGCTCTTGTCAAAATATTCAAGCTGAAATTCAACAGATGAAGAGTGGAGCTATTTACGATCATTTGAAATAAGGATTCTCACATTTTCAATACAATGCAAAATAATCAATTTAGAAAAAACTCATTTTTCATTTTTACTGATATAGAGATGTTTGTATCATACAATGACACAGTCTAGAATATAAAGATTATCAGAACACTTTAAACAACTGTTGCAAAATATCAAAATTGCTTTGCATTCTATTTTGTAATTTTTTTTTCCTTGTCTCACAAAAAATACAGATTTTCACATTTGATAATTCCACATTGTGGCAACAAAATATCTTGACTTCAAACAAATTTTAATTACAGTGATAACTTTAAATAAAAAAATTTCAAAACTTAAATTTTAAGCAAAACAAATAATATAACAACGAATATAATTGTAAAATTTTTTTCAAATAAAAAAAGTTTATTGTTTTTAAATTGCAATTAACCTCTAAGCGTTTTGCCCATATTTTTTCGTTTCCCACAAACAACTTAAATTGGCTCTAAAAAATAAAAAATAAATTAACAAAATTGTACTTTAAGATATATGTAAAATAAAAAGATATGAAGTGCATTTTAGAAACAAACGGGGAAAGAAAGTTTAAATTATAAGTTTCACAAATATTTTTATGAAAATGCAAGGAAGTCCTCAGATGCTCAGAGGGTTAAAACATTGATTTTGTTTAACTGATAATGATTCATATTTATTAATGTAAACCTTTAAAAATTATGTGCTTTCAATAGAAATCAAGCTATACTCTATCTCAATGATATATTTAATTTCTTCATGATTAGAACTTGTTTGCAAAATTATATCAATGACAAAGACATGTAACTACAGGATCATCAGAACAAAATAAAATTTACATGAGATCACATAAGCACTGACTTATTTCTACAACAAACACTACAAAATCCACATACTAAAGCTGAAATTACTTATCAAATAAATATTTCTAAGAAAAATAAAAACATACATACATACGAATCTGTGTTGATTTGTATATACTGAAGTATTTGAATTTGTATGCCAACATGATTTTTTTTCCTTAATTTTAAAAATAAAAGGAAAGATAGAAATTAATATATACCACTAAATCATCTGTTCTGATAAAAGGGTGATAATTTAAAATATCTTTGGGCTCTAAAATTTCAAATTGCAGTCCTTGGATCCTATTAGGAAAAAAAGGGAGTAATTGATATGTATTTTTAAAGGTAAACACAGTGTTAAACACAAGAAACAACAAAGAAGAAAAATAGATAAATAAACTGCACTATATTTTTTATCACTTTTTATTTCCTGTATTAAGGCTTACCACAGGTAAATGGAACAAAAAAGTTGCTTTTGTGTCCTAAAATCACTTAAATAAGTTGCCTAAATATAAAAAATAATTGCCAACATTACAACCCTAACTACATTATTATAAAATTTAGCTAACCTACCAACAGAAAATTTCTGAGCAAAATATTTAACACGTTCACTGCCAAAGCTGAGATGATGCATCTATTCACACATGCCAATATCATATCTGCATTTTTATGCTTTTAAATTATTTTCTGTTGTTTTATTATTTAAATATATATATGTATATATATATATATATAACAGATTGGAAAATTGCTTTAAAACTTATCATAGATAACCTTGTTTCAATATACAGTCGAACCTCCATATATCGAACTTCCACATATCGAAATTTTCTATATATCGAAATTTTAGCAAATCTCCATTTTCATTACATAGAAAAACTGTTTCTGTATACCGAAGAAACCTCTATACATCGAAACTTTTTTCAAGACATATTGAGAGATTTTATTCCACTTTAGACCTGTTGTCTCGCGAAAAATGAAGGTCAGGGGATAAAAGAGTTTATTGAAGGTCCCTACGAACTCCACATTCCAGCTGGGGATGAGGGGTGAAAAAACAGGTTGTTGTTCCCCCAACTCGTTTTCGAATTTCGGTTGCGACCTGTCCTGTAGTGAAACGCGAACCCTATTGTTCTTTCAGCCAGAACTTGAATCCAATATGTTTTCGCTCTTTCATCGCCAAAAGGATGTCTTTTTTAGCAGTGATCACTTTATTGACAACTTTCAGATTTCATTCTGGGTCAACTTATGATCTGGCGAGAGATTCCGAGGAGCTTTTGCCGGTGAGGCGTGCATCTCTGCCTTCCGTCATGCTTCAAGAAAAGGTTACCAAACTGGGTCTCTGTGGTGACTGTCAGTTTCTAGCATTCCCTTTTGTCTGATGGTTGGCCCTCACTCCTAAGTCTGCTTAGTTTCAGTGAAAATTTAAGTAGTGTTTTATAAATTCATTTTGAACTTTTACTTTTTCTCTCAATCACATTGTCAAAAAGAGAATCCCTTAGTGTTGTGGATAAAGTTGAATTGCTGAAGGATGTAGATAGCGGAATGCACAATAAAGACATTTCTTCTAAATTTGGTATTCCCGCAAGCACATTGTCGACTATTATAAAAAATCAGAATGCCGTAATGAAATCCTATGAATGTATTGAACCTAACAGAAAACAGTAGAAAACATGCACTTACGATACAGTGGATGAGGCCGTTTTAAAATGGATAAAGAATGTTCGAGATCAAAACTTGCCGATCTCTGGTCCTCTCATAAAAGAGAAGGCATTAGAGTATGCTAAATATTTTGGATGTGATGAATTTCAAGCAAGTTCCGGGTGGCTTGACAAATTAAGAAAAGGCATGGCATCAAGGAAAAGGTTATTTCCGGAGAAAGTAAAAGTGTATCTGAAGCAGTCTGTGATCGACTGGAAAAGTAACAATTTGAAAAAAATTCTAAAAGATTATCAGCCCGATGATATTTTTAATGCTGGTGAAATGGGACTCTTTTATAAGTGTTTACCCAACAAAACTCTGACTTTCAAAGACGATGATTGTCATGGAGGCAAGAACAGTAAAGACAGAATAACAGTACTGGTAGGCGCTAACATGAGTGGCAAAGAAAAACTTCGATTATTGATAGTAGGTAAAAGTAAGAACCCTAGAGTATTAAAAAATGTAACATCTTTAAAGGTTGACTATTGTTCCAATAGAAACTCATGGATGACAGGTGAAATTTTTGTAAAGCGGATTTTAAAATTGGATAGGAAAATGAGTGATCAAAATAGAAAAATTGCTTTACTTGTAGACAATTGCTCGGCTCATCATAATGAGTCTTCAAAATTATCAAATGTCGATTCGCTTTTCCTTCCTCCGAACACCACTTCAAAATTGCAACCAATGGACCAGGGTATAAAAAACCTGAAACTTCATTACAGAAAACGCATTCTCCGACGACTTATCTGGACATTTGAAAATGAAAAACCTTTACATAAGGTGATTGATCTGAGGATATGTGTGACAGAATTAGCCAAAGTTTGGGAAAATCACGTTGTTTCTGAATCTACAATAAAAAACAGTTTCGCAAAAGCTAGGTTCAGTGTATTACCGGAAATCGAAGAACAGGACGTGTTCCCGCAAATTCAACAGTCTTGAGAAAATTTTGCGTTCCCAAGGTCACATTATAGATGGTATTCTTCTTAAAGAATTTCTGACAGTCGAATATAAGTTAATTATTGCTGATTATCCTACAGACGAAGACATATTGAATTCGTTTCTTGAATCTGAAACAGAAATCGAAGAACCAGAGGGAGTAAATGAATCTGAAAACATTTCCAAGCCATCGAAAAACGAAATGCGAGAGGCCTTTGAAACAATACGTTGTGGACTTCAATTCGCGGAAAATGTTCCTCATGAAGTTTTTAGTGGATTGAATAAATGCCAACATTTGTTTGATGAACTTTCCGCGAAAGTGGCTGTTCAGCAAGATATTCGTAGTTTTTTTAACAGAATATAACTGTGAGCATTGTAACCACTGTCTGGATTATTGTTTTTATAAAAGGTATGTAGTACTCAATAAACCTTTCATACTAATTCATTTTTTTTCATTATTAACTTTCATTTAATGCAATTCGCATTAGAAATGCAGTTCCGTATACAAAAATTAGCTTTAATTTTAATGTTTTAGGAGTAATTATTATAAAACTCAGACCGCTTCTATATATCAAAAATTCTATATATCGAATTTTTTTCTGGAAATTTGCTACTTCGATATATGGAGGTTCGACTGTACCTATTAAAATTTCAACATAATATAAAAAAATAACTTTTATGTGTTGTATTCTTCAAAATATTAGGTTGAGCAAAAAGCTCTGGGACATTTTTAATCCCCAGAGGACCAAGGACAAGTTTGCACAGTTGGACGGCGTCGAACTTTTTCCACACCCCACCTACAGTCCAGATGTGCCTCCATCCGATTATGACCTCTTTCGATCAATGCAACACTTTTTCAAGGGCCGTCGATTTGAATTCTTTAATGAAGTGGAAGAAACATGTCAAGAATTTTTCGATTCCAAGGAGCCGCCATGGTACTTCCAGCAAATCTGGAATCTGTCAGAAAGTCGTGGACTATGATGGTCTCTACTTTGAAGAATAGTCCTTGTTGCTTTTGTTGTTAATTTGCGCATTACAACACAAGTTTCACAAATTTCCCGAAACTTTTTGCTCAACCCAGTATATTGTGGATAGATATGTTTTTGCATTCTAAACATTTAGTTATTGTATCTAGGTTTTGAGAAATAAATTATCCATTTCAGTATGCCAAGGGCCTATAAGTGTCCTATAAGTTATTTTAGAAAAATCTTCTCCATGCTCTGACAAGTAAAAAGGTAATAATTCCTTTCTTCTATGACCAAAGCTCACAGAATTATGATACTTTGAATTATATAATATTTCAGAGCTTTGTGGCCCTAAGAACTGGCAGACATTTTTTTTTTTTTTTTTTTTTTTTTTTGTGCCGGAAAACTTCAAAATTTCATAAAATTCAAAGTATCATAACTCAGTGAATTGTGGTCGTAGAAGAATAAAATTTTTACTGTTTTACCTGTCAGAAAATAGAAAAATGTTTTTTAATTTAATATATAGCACCCAGGGATAATAAAAATTAAAAGTGTTTTTTTTTTGTTTTGTTTTTTTAAATTAATGACAATTTCATCAACATAACATTAAATCCTGCATTATTTTGAATACTTTTGCAATTTACATTGCTTATGTATTTCCAGCAGATAAAAAATTAAAGCATGTTTCGATCTTTTTGGAATACCCTGTATATAAAGGCCATTAGAAATAAAGAGTGAAAAAAGACTTATACGCACTTTATAAAGACAATGAGAACCCTGTCAGAGCTTTAGCCCAGATTCACACTATTTATTACTGGTAAAAAGTCCAGTAAATTTATAGCATATTTCACATATTTTTTTAATTTTTGATCGCTTAATAAAACTTAGTATTACCTGGCTTCAGCAGCTAATCGACGCAGTTCAATCATCCTTTCTTCAGTACGAGCCACATTAACAGAGCCAGTTGTTTTGAAGCCTTTAAAAAAAAAAATTCAATTGTATTTTGGTAAACAAAATTGATAACAAATCAATAGAAAATGCTACACATCTGTATTTGTTGATATCATAAAAAACAATAAATATTTAAGAAAATAGCAAAATTAAAATATTTTTTTCAAAATTTAAAAACTTGGAAAGTTACTTTTAAAACTGTCATAATTTCCTATCTGAATTTAATCTTGTTATTGAAAAGATTTCAGAAAAAATCAAGAAAATAAAAGAGTCTATATAACAATCATATACAATCTTTTGGGGTTCTTTTTTTTTTCTTCTTTTAACTGTATAATTACTTAAGGCTTGAAAAACTGCAATCGCCAGGTTGCAATGATAACTAAAATGTCAGAGTTGGAGATGAACAGAATTTTTTAATAAAATTATATTGTTGGAGAAAATCTTTTTTTTTTTAAATTTTAGCTAGTATTTTTTCAACCCTGATTATACAATAGACTTAAGTCCAATGTGCTGTTTCTCTTTTATGATAAGGTTCTAGATGGGTGCATTTTTTATTGTTGTGTGTCAAACAAGGTACAGTTCACAGCACAGGCAGGTGTTATCCATGATACCCTTAGGCCTCATCAGTGCCCCAACAAAAGAAAGTTTTTAAAAAAACTATCAATGTTCCTGAAACATTTTGTATATATTTCTTCCTAAAGACCTCAATGCGCCAAACAGTTGCCTGATCTTGCCACCCTCTAAAGCTGGCACTGAGCATATCATCTTTCAATCTTTTTTTTAGGTAAATGCTGTTATATAAGAGAAATCTGAACACTAAGGTATCTTTAAGAAAATTTTGACAAAGTTGGTATTCCAAATCAATTTTCAAAACATGATGACAACCAGGGTTCTATTGCAGGATATACGGTGGTATTTGTTGTATACCTTCTGAACTTTTTAAAGAAGCTCTGTATATCCTCTGTTTCTCAAATAACAATATAGTGTATACTCTCAGCCTATATAGTGTATACCCTCTGTTTTTTGTTTTTTTTTTCATACTTTAAAACATGTCAATTATGTAAGGAAATTCTAGGGATAAAATACTTATCCCTAAAACACACCATATATATATTTTTTTTTCATTTGAAATTAAAATATATATATATATTTAACTGTGTAATGTAAATTATAGTAATGCTCAAAAATATTAATAATATGATTAAAATAATGTATTAAAATCAAATACAACATTTGCTAAATGGTACATACATTAAAAACGTGAATTTACAAACACATTTAAAATAATCTACGTTTCATTTCGCTTCTGCGAACGTCATCAGCATGTTACAAACAAGTCTAAAATGTCAAAATGTGCCTAAACGTCTGACAGTCCTGGAGAAAACTTGATCGGAGAGTGCACAAACGTCACACCAAGTTTAATTATTAATAATATGTGTATAAGAATTAATTATTATTCAGTTTTAATTATTTTTTAATCAATACAGAAGAGTAAAATTATTTCTACTAACCAACTTTTATTCTTTTTTTAACTAAAAAATCAATACAAAGATAAATAAAATGATATTACAGCAATTACTATTCAAATACACATTTATAGAATAAAATGTTAAATTAAGAATTAAAAAAAACTTCCCATTCATTTAATATACAATGGAACCAATACATACCAACATCATGTCCAGCATTCTGAAGTTCTTTATATAACTGAGAACTGTAGGTTGTTATACGACCTTCAGATACTGAATGAAAATGGCCCACAATTCCACAACTTCTCCATGAATCACCACTTCCTATTCTAAATGTAGAATATTTTTAATAAGGGAGGGGGGGTGTTTTACATATAAACACACACAAAATTTATTATGTGCTAAAAATTTTTCAAGGAATATTCTTATAAAACTCTGAAGATTTAAACCTAGAAAAATATGAATAAAAATTCATTAAATAAATGTATAAATGTTTTGAAATGGCATAATTTTTTTTTTTTTTTTACTTGTATATCTTTAACAAGAGTGAAAAATTATGCATCAGGCACAGTTTACAAAATACTATCAGAATACTGTAAAGAAATTTAATGTTTTCAAAGAATGAAATGAGATATCTAAATAAACCATTTTAAAAATCCATAATGCAGTAAAGTCCCATTTTTAGCAATTACTGTCCATAGCCCGTAATCTGCGAATTCTTTCATGCAACCCTGTATATGATCTATAGAATTTTTAATAATTTTATACGACATAATTGACTAAAAATAAGTTAAGTTTTAAAATGAACACCCCAGCTGAAAATGCACTTCCAATAATTATCGTTCATAGTTAGCCCTGTGATTGAATTCTTTTATATGTCTGTAAATAAACGAAAAATACTATGTAACCTATAGGTGATGCCTGTCAATTTCATTATGTTTGAAGTGGTGTAATATCATAGAAATACTTTGCAAACAATTTCTTTCAATAGATCATAAAGTAATGAAATTCTTTTGTGCATTCTTGTAAACAAACTATAAATGATACTTACTCTGTACTCTACAAAACACAATTGTAGTCTACCTCAGTTATCCATATCAATTTCATTATGTTTGAAGTATCGTAACATTATTAAAATTCACTGCAAATGATTTTCCATCATAAACCATAATGTAACAGAATTCTTTTGAGCTTTCCTACAGCTAATGCTACACACTTTATTTTCAATAACAAAATTTCTATAGTAAACCTCAATAACACAAACAAATTACATGGCAATACGAGCATATTTACAAAAATTGGAGCACAGACAGACAGACTGTAGACAAACTGAAGTCAAAAACACTTTTTAACTATGTTGGAAAGTGTTAAAAAGCTATTTTCCTGTTTTGGCCTCCTTAGAGATAGCATAATAAAAAAACATTTCTAAGTTAAAGAATATTCTACAAATGCAATTATCTTCTAATTTTGTTTGCTTTATTTAACACTAATAATATGTCAAAATGATCAAATTCACTATAAAAATTTTTGCCCTTTCTTTTATCCTTTTAAGAGTAGAATTCTGATAAGCCCTTTCTTATCAGTTGCTCACGTCAGAATATGAGCTTATTCTCCAAATTTCATGTTTTCAAAACCAGTGGTCAAGTTTGAGTATTGATGTGTCAATCGGCTAATCAGCCTTCATATTTAAACATTTGCATAGACAATTATTTTTTTCCGATAATTTGAAGCATCATTAAATAAAACTTGGCTAATTTACATTATGTACATAAGAAAATAGTCAAACTTTTTTATTAGTTTAATTTTTGTAAAATATTCCTTATAAAAAAAGACTTTTGTGTACCAATTAAATTAACAATTGTGAAAAGTGAATTTAAAGTTGAGGAAAGTATAGTTTTAAATCTTATGTAATCTTCTGAATACAAAAGCTAGGTATGTAACGAATAGTAATTTGGCCGAATAGCCAAATAGTAACATTTTAATATTAATTATACATACATACACATTACTTTAAATATTATCTATTAGTAATTGCATATGCATATTAATTTAAAAATAAAAATACAAATTAAAACTGATTTTTTTGTTATTTGTATGTTTAAAAATTTCAACAGCTTGATGTATTTTTGTAGCACTTCAAACATCTTCATGCTAATAATAAAACATGACTTTTATCATGTCATGTCTAAATTACTAAATGCATATTTTATCTATAGATACATGCAATTCATATACATTTTATCCAATATAAGAATTTATTACCACTGTTAAATGTACTTTTTGAGTTTATTTTATTATTATTATTATTTTTTTTTTGTACTTCTCTATTATCCTGTCGACCACTTTTCATAACAAAAACTATCGCCAAACTGTAAGATTAAATGCCAAAAATGCAGTCCCATTTACTTGATGTCAGAAGTATTATACGTGTTTGTTATATCATCAAGTGGTTTTTAATTCGACATTTGCATGTATTTTTTATTATGTTTTACTGATTTATTAGTTATTTCATTAATTAAAATAACAATTGTGTCCTTAAATTCTTATATTTTATTTATTTTGATATTCCAATGGCAACGTTTTCCCATTTATTTAGCGATATTTTTTGTTATGAAAAGTGGTCGACGGGATAATAGAGAAGTACCTTCTTTTATCATAAAATTTTTTTTATTTGCATTTTATCCTTTTATACTTAGACTTATCAAATTGGCTTTCTCTAAGTTGGGATGGTAAATTACTAATGACCTTAAATATAAGAAAATTCTTCACTTTTACGATTCAGTGATACTTTTATCCTTTTTTGCATTCAAGAAAAAAGCTCCTCACAATGCTTACTCTCCCCCATGATTCACAATGTGATACCTTCTGATACCTTGGTAAAGTAAATTTTATTGTACATAAAAATGTCATACAGATTGAAGAAACTGAAATGCAACAATAAAACCCAATTTATCTCAATATTGGCTCAATTTTTTTTTCAGATTAAGAAAAGATTAGAAGATTATTGAAAATAAAAGATTATAAGGAAAAGTACCGATGGTAAAATTATGACTACTTGGAATTTCATTCCAGACTTGAAGAACTGTTTAAAGGAAGCTGGTACTTGCCATTTTGACAATTTTTCCTGCAAACCATTATTTTTGGAAATGAATAACATGAAAAATTCAAGTAGAAACCTCTTATTCGACGAAGACGACTCCTTTTCATCTTACATTCTCTTACAAAAAACTAAATGTGAAGCTAGCTGATATCAATTATTTGGCATCTATGATGCAACAGAAATAGCATTTCTTTAATTACTTTCTAATGTATAAAACCAAATGTTACCCCTTAATTTTTTTCAACTCTAAAAACAAAATTTTAAGTAATTTTGATTCATTATTATTTGATCCACTAAATTTTTTGGTTGTTGGCACGTCATGATCATATGTAAAATATTTTTTTTTTTGGAAAAATTTGGAATGAAGATGTGAAAAGGTTTACAAATCCCTATATTAACTTAAACAATTTACTAACTACTGATAATAAAAATAAACAATAGTAAAATAGTAACAAATAAAAATTGACTTATTGTTTTTTGTATATGCCACATGTTTCCTACCCCCTTCCCCTAAAATTTATTTTAAAAGTACTGATGCACATGGGGATTTGGAATTAGTCTGCCCACTGCTTCAATGTCAAGACATGCACATCAACAGTATATTCAAAAACAGTCTTAAAATACTGTACATGTTAAGCACTGTTCATGAAACAATACTGATGGGAAAATAAAAAATTGGATCGTTTTTCATCTGATAATAAACTATCATTGCACGAAAGTTCATTCAGGAAAAAATCTGATTATGAGATGTCACACACAGATACTTCTGTTCATTATTATTGATGGATAATTCCATGCGTGGATGTAGTGTCAGTCACAGAGATGTAAATGGCTGCAGTGTGTGACTACCAGTATTATAGTGAAGGAAAATTGGAAATATTCAATCCCATATATCTACAATTAAATACAGTGAAGAATTTTTTTTTAAAATACCGGTGGCCAAGAACGGTAAACATTTGTAGCTATGTGACTTACACTACATTCATGCATAGAATTAGCCTGATGTATTATTTTCAGCTCAGCATAAAGATTTTTGTATTTGACATACTTGCTTTGCTCCAAAACAATGATGTCATTCCAGTCATTTTTCAGCATATGATAAGCCACAGAATTTCCAACAGCACCAGCCCCGCATATAATCACTTGTGCAGACTGGGGAACAGAATATGTAGAGTAATCTTTAATGTGTTTTGGAAAATGTGAGATGATTCTTGAATTTTCACAAAGCAAAGGCAAATAAAATCTTTTAGCGAAGAATCTTGAAAGTAAAGCCATCACGTTGTTACAGACTTTCTAAAAATAAACAAATATGCATGAAAATGTATACACACAAAGATACAAACACACAAGGTAACAAAGATACAAATTTTGTTCTACTTGTAAAATTAACAAAAAAGACCTGAGAGTCTGGACATAAAACTTTTTTAAATTTAAAAATATAAACAAATTCATTATTATGTAATAATTTTTGTCTTTTACAGAGATATATTTTTCTGTTTTGTACCAAAATTAATTTAACATTAATTAGACTTTCAATAAATGATCAGATAGCCAAAATCTAATCTCACTAATTTTTTTGCAAAAAAAATATGAAGTATCTTTTTTTTTTCTTTTTTGCCGTGATTTTAACATGCATTAACCTTGCCTCTAGGATACATTTTTATTATTTATTTTTCATTTATTGAATTAAATGAATACTTCAAAGACATTAATTAAAAGTCCATTTACTTCCAAGTAAAGATATCAGCATAAAAAATTTTAACAAAAATAATCATAAAGGTGTACAAATATAATTTTTGTCTGGCATCAGCAGCCTTTGAATCAAATAAATAGCATAAAATTCTGAAAATAAGCACCCTCTTTGACAAAATGAAATAGTGGCAAAAGTAGGAAAGGGGTTTATAAATGAAATTTCCTTGAAAATTTCCTCACTACTAACTCTTTAATATACTAACTTTAATGTCTATTAAGGCTGTTCTCAAAACTGGCTACTTTATGACTTAATTCAGAAACTTTGTAATCAAAAAACGTTTCCCATTTTTTTGGTAAAGGCAGAAGATCTTTCAGAAAATACTGTCAAAGTCGTCGTTTTGAGCTGAATTTCCAACACCGCAGCACAAGAAAAGGGAAAAAACTGTGTTGTCATGTGACATGAATCGCTTATTACTCAATAAGTAATTTATTTATCAAGAAGTAGAAATGGAAACTCATTTAGATTCCAAATTGCTTCAATAGTCAGGCCTGCCAATTTTATGTGTTTCTGAACAAAAATGAATCCAGAAATGTGTCAGCCTTAAAATGGCATGATGATTGCAAAACTTGCCAGATTCTTTTCTCCTCTTTAAAGCAAGAGAGAAACTATTCAAATTTTATTCTTTTACATATAAAAAGGACTTTATTAATGTGTCAGATAGTTTGCATTGTTTCAGTGCCAGAAAAAAAAATTACTGAGCTGAAAGAAAACAGAAAAAATAATTAAAAGAAAAAGAATGAAAAGCAAAACCCACTTTTTCCTTACTATTAGAAAAAATAATTTATATCTCCATTATTAATTTAGCAATTTAGCTCATATTTTTAGCAAATTGCAATAATAGTAAATTAGGCAGTGTAACAAATTTTTATTAAAATATAACAAGTTAAAATTAGAGCCCCCACAAAAATACCCACTAGAGTAACTGTAAAGAAAAAGCAGTGTGGTTTGTTTTGTTTATTCAAACTCTGGATGGATAATGTTTTGTTATGCAGAAAGAAACTGTGCAGAACTATGCTGTGGAGAAAAATTTTGTTTCATTATAGATAAATAATGTTATCATAATGGTGTAAGATTTATAAATCAACTTCTGTTTTTCAATGCCACGTGTTTTACACAAAAAAAAGAGAAAATATTTTGAAAAAAAGAAAAGAAATAGAAGACACAAACAAGATACATGGTAAAGGGGCAGGTCTCATCAACACTTACAAAATGTCAAACGAAAACACTAGGGAGCATGAAAACAAATAAACTAATCTTGGCGCACTTATCCATGGAGGTCTGCATGGGCCTGGCTCGCTAGCCGGGCTCATGCCAATTTTCATTCACAAGACCTGTTCATTCACCTGTTCTTCACTCTTTCTGGGTCGGCCAGGCCAGACTTCTTCCTGGCCTGAGCAAAAATCAGTAAAATGAGGCCCGGAATAATCTGAAAGTAAAATCTACGCATAAGTAAATGTGCTTTTTGAAATATTTTCTATTTCAGGATAATGTTGCTTCAGAAATATCAGCATGTTTTGTAGAAATTCAGTCGGGCCAAGATTTTAGCTTTGTGGAAGAACCACAATTCTTTATTAAGTTTTTTTTCCTACCATTTTTCAACTTTTATTTTTGTATTAAGCATTTTATTTTATTAAAATTAAAAGGTACCTTTATGCTGTATTTCACTGAAACTACTAACTTACTAACAAAACTAACACTTAACTTCACTAGCATGCAGGCATCCATCTTTTGTTTACATTTTCCCACTTAAATTCATAGTTAAAATTTGGTTGAATGGTTGGTTGAAATGTGTCAGTTGAACAAGAAGTAGTGTTTTGTGAAGTAATGTTTTGTTTCAGGTTGAAAAATGTTGTTCAACTTTGTTTTATGCAAAACAGTTTCAGCATGTGCTGGCTAGTGGTGATTGGTTGCAAACCATTATAAAATGAGAAGGTTTCTCATGCCTGTTATCTAGTTTTGTTTTGATGTATATTTTGAAGATGCTTTTTCCTGGTATTAATAAAGATGTTTGATTTTACCCAAGTTATGTTTATTGCTGAAGTTTCACCATTAATTTCATCCTCCTTATTGCAAAATATTGCTCTTCAATTTGTAAGTAGACTTTTAATTTTCTTTTACTTAGAAGATTGAAGTTATGCTATACTACACTATGAAATATAAAGAAGTTACACTCGAATCTTTAAGATTATACTCTGCTGTATACCAGATCAAACAACAAGCTTTTATACCGGCTCTGGCTGAACTTTCAACCTTTATATCGGCCTCTATAACCTTTATATTGTGCAGACCTCTATGATATTCACACCGTAAAAAATTTCGTCGTCAAGGGGTGGGTGAAAACACATTCCAATCAAAGATTTTTGGTAAGGGGCTTACAAATGGAATTTTTTAGTAAAATGAAATTTGTTGAAAATTGGGAGAGGTTTATATTCGGGAAGGGAATTATTTTCGGAATTTTATGGTACTGATTTTATAAAATTGGAAGTGGTGTTCATTTATTTACTTTTTAAACAAAAGATATGGATTTGATAAATAGTCATGATTTGATATTATTTATATAAAGCAAAGTATATAAATGTAGAAATAGTTTTCTTTTCTTCTTTTTTGCTAAGCTCAGTGGACCAAATTTGGCCACCCCCTAAAAAATAAAGGGGAGGGGCTCTCAACAAGGAGTGGTGCTAAATGTTTCTTTCATCCATTTTGGATATCTCTAGGATAGTTTAAAATGCCATTTTATATAAAAATCAAAGGAATAACATCACACACGTATCAAAGGGCTAAGTGTTATTTCAGTTGGACTATAATTCATAATCTTAAAATAAAATACAAATGGAACCTCAAATTTTCAGAAACAGCCTTTTGTTTTATACTTCCTTTCAGTGACTAAATTAGGTTGTGATCGAGAAGGACTCCACCTCCCACACTCCTTACTTAAAAGATTTCGCTATTTATTAATGGTCAAGAATGGAAACTTTCCCTTGACACTCCAGAAAAGAAGTCTTAATTCAAGATTGCCACCTCTGTCTGGTGTAATGTGTTAATGACTGCTTCACACATAACACACATACTACAATTTACTTAAAGTTAAAAAAAATATCACTATACAGGCACAATACAGCTGAGTTGTGGCAGTTGAATAGGAAAGTTGGACTCTTTAACAAATTTACCAAGGAAGCTGCAATTACACACACACACACACATATATATATATACACATATATATGCACACATATATATATATGTATGCTTGTTTGTTAGAAATGTGGTTCAATAGACGTACAATTAATAAATTAATTAGTAACGTAATTAGTTGTTATTAAATAATTATTAATTATTTGGGCTTAGATGCTTTACACTCACGCTAAAAAAAAAAAAAAAATTATCGGTTAAAAAAAAGAAAAAAGTCGCCAAATTTAGGGGATTTTTTTCTTTAATGGCAACCTAGCCATTGTATTAAGTTATTCGTTTGGCGCAGTCTTGGAAATCGCGCCAAACAAACAGTCGCCAATCTTTTGTTTACATTTTAGCGTGATAGTAACACATCTGTTCCATTATTTGTTATCAATTAATTAATAATTATATGCAGTTATGTATGTATTAATCAGTTTTTTTTTTTTTTTTTACACTTTCGGTTTCGGCCGAAATCACCGGATCGAAGATCACTGAAATTCGGTTTTGGTTTCAGTTTCGGTCTTAAAAACCTATTTCGGTCAATCTTTAATAATAACATATGATCAAAGAAATGAAATAAAATATTATAGAAAAACATCGATTGCTTACTCATTTTTTAGAAATGCTTAATGTTTAAAAAAATTAAAACACATAAAAGGCAACAAATGTTTTTAAGAAATAAGAAATAAATTGAGACTTAAAAAACTCAATGCGTCTTCAATACAACTACCGTTGTTTGTTTTTGTTTACATTTTGAAAATTAACAATAAATAGTGTTTAGAACATGCACAAGACCTTTCTAGGTCATCCAATCAGAATGAAACAAATTATGCAATCTTCCTGTTGGGTATGAATCTTCTTTAATATAATATGAGTATGAATAAAAATTTATATGTTGTATTTATAGGTTATATATGTTATATTTGTAATTTAAATATAGCTATAGTCTTTTGTCTTTCTTATTTCCCATGAACTGTTGGTCGGTTGGTTGGACCTCAGTGACATGCGTTATGATTCTTCATTACGCGGGCGAACTGCTTTTTGTTTTGATTCTCATGCATGCCTACCGGCATGAGTAATAGAATGTTTTATATTTTTAAACTATTCGTCATTACTTAATTTATACTTTAAAGTATCATGGGTCGATGCAAGGTTTTTTCTTGGGGCCCATTTTGTAAAACTTATTATATTTTTTGTGAAAAATAAAATTTTGTAACAAAAGATCAGATCCAGTTATTCAAATTCGAACCAAGTATTTATTAATAATAACTTCTTGCTAAAGTCTTAACTTCTTAAAGTCTTAATAATAACTTCTTGCTAATAATAAAGTCTTGCTAAAGTTTTCCTTTCTGGTGAACTTGTTTTGTTTGCAAACTTCATATTTTAAAACCTAACAAAATAAATGAAGAGTATCATTTTTTTTGTGGAATGGAATTTTGTAAAGGGGACCTTTTTTATTAAGATCAATTTTCTGAAGGGACCTGTTTTATTTAAAAGAATTTTGTGAAGGGGCCTGTTTTTGTTAAATGGATTTTTGTGAATGGGCTCCCAAATTTTGCCTGGGATCGACCCCTGAGTTTTAACCATTTTTCGGTACTTTTATATTAGCCGGGTGCCAGCGATATACATACATATATAAACACACATACTTATATATATTTACATATGTATATACATACATGTACATGTATATCACTGGCGGCCGGCTAACACAAAAGTACCCATTTTTCTTGTCTGAATGCATTAGTATAATTTTTTCTATTTGTATTATATAATAGGGTGTAATACTTATCTATAAAATATTTATATTTGTTGTTTCTCTTGAGCCTTTTTCTGTTTTTAAAGAAATCCAAATAATCTACTAGTAATTGAAACTGATTTGTTACTATCTGAATAATGTCATAATTTTGGCTATTTTTAATTTATTATTTACATAAATTTCTTTTAATTGAGATAGAGCGAGCAAAGCCCTTTGCGTTCACTCCAATGGTAACTTTGTGATGATGCTACTCCTAAACTGTTTGGCAAATTATCGCCTAATTCAGCGCGTTTATAGTTGTAGCTGGCATGGTTTGTGTAAAAACAAATCGTATGCTTGAGGAATAGTTATAGATCGTATGTGCCATAGATCCAATGTTAAAATGCTCAAAAGTTTCAATTTAAGCTCTTTTCACACTTTAAACAGCTTTCAAGATTTGCTGTCTGAAACATTCAAACACAAAAGATGGCAGCTGTAAATTATTTCGGTTTATACCTACTATTGGTCGCAGTCAGTGACAGCCAAGAACTTTACCTGAGCTATTGCAGATATAAATATTTTGGCTGTTAATACGTACGGTGAACAAAAATCTAGTGGGATTAATGGCAACTCGGCTATCGCATAGGAGTTGAACTTTTGGAAAGTTCGCTGTTTACGTAGCACTTTGTTGATTGTTACATATTACATTGTTTCATTATCAAGGCATTGGACAATTAAAAAAAAAAAAGATGGATATGACGTCATATTGTATAACGAACATTTTCAAACATTTCTCAATAATACAAGTAACATTCATTAAAAAAAATCAGGTTTTATGGTAAGTACAGAAAGCAAGTGGATATAAAGTCATTAAAAGAATTAAAAAGAAAACAAATATGATGTCATATTGGAAGTTTAACAGACTTTTTCAAATATTTGACAATCATGCAAGGAGAGTATCAATATGAATAACTACAGAAAGCAAGTGGTTATGACGTCAACAGAGGAATATAATGTCATATATGAAATAAAGGGTTCTATGGGCCCGATTTCAGCGGGAATTGGTTCATTAGACTTAGCTAGGATTGTCTTACAGATTTTAGTTCCACCTTCTACTGCCAGGTGGTTCAGTCTTATCTCGGGTTTTATGAGCCCAATTGCAACGGGGTTTGGCTCATTCAACTTGGTTTTCTTTGTCTTGCAGGTTTTAGTTCTACCTTCCACCGCCAGGGGGCACATTCTTGTGGGCTCTATGGGACTGATTACAACAGGATTTGGCTTATTCAGCTTGTTTTACAGATTTTAGTTTCTACTACCGCCAGGGGATGCATTCTTATCTTGTGTTTTATGGGCCCGATTAAAACGAAATTTGGTTCATTCAACGTGGTTTTCAATTGTCTTACAGATTTTAATCTACCTTTCACTGCCAGGGGTGCATTGTTATCGCTAGTTCTATGGACCGAATTACACCAGGATTTGGCTCATTCAACTTTGGTTTTTAACTGTGTTACTGATTTTAGTTCTACCTTCCACCACCAGTGGTTGCATTTGTATCTCGGTATATATCTTTTAACCCATGCCACAGATTCATTCAGAAAGAGGTTTGTTTAGTATACATTAGAATCTGCCAAAGGCAGTTGGGCCTTGGAAACTATTTTCATTTAAAACATGGGCTCCCAAAACTAGATTCATTAAGAAAGATTTTCTGAAGATATAAAGTCGAACAAACTTATGGCCTTGGCAATGCATTGGCAAACATGGGTCTTGGCAATGCCGGGCAGGTCAGCTAGTTATATATAAAAAAGTATAAAAGTATATTAGGTTTGTTTACATAGCTGTTTCTATCATTTGGCAATAAATCTCTCTTTCTGAAGCCCAAATTGCACCAAGCTTTATAAAAGCATCCCAAGGCCCCTATAGTAGAAAAGTACCCAAAACTCATTTTATTAAATAAATTTTCTAGTTCAAAGTATGCTTGGCTTAAAAGGAAAGAAATCTGAAAGTGCAGCTCTATGAAATAATCACTAAGCCCATACAAACAACACTGAGCTAGATACTTAAATTCTATTTATTGCCAGTCAGTGCATACAGACCGAATTACAGTGCAAATGGCATTTCAAAGTTAGTCTGGTGAAGGTTTATCAATTAAAATCAAAAATCATTTATAGAAAATATTGTTACGTCATCTTCATTAATGTAACAGTTATGAGGAAAATCTGGATTCGTCTTGGAGTGAAATAGATACCTTCATAGCTGACAAGTCAAACAAACATGTTTTGAATTTGAAAAAAATAATAATAGAAAATGTTTGATTTCTATGTGGTACTTATTTGATATCCTTTAGGAAGAAAATGCTATTTCTGTTTCAAAATAAGTTTGACTTTTAAAAAAGTAGAAGGTTAGTACTACAGTGAAACCTCCATAACAAACAATCCGGAATAGCAGACACTTTTTCATTCCCCAACTCATACATAATTTGTATGTTTTAACCTGTAAATAGTGGACACCTCCAAATAACAGACTGTCTGTTATTTAGAGATTTTACTGTAGTTATGTACTCTGTATAAATACAAATAAATGAAAAAAATTTCATTAAATCGGTAAATTTTGCCCCAAGTTTCTATTAAAAAAATTGTTAGTCTTATTGTGTATTATCAGATTATCACCTTTTACAAATGAAACAGATATGCTTAAGCAGAGGCGGATCCAGCCCTCCATTTAGAGGGGGGTCATGTCTATTTTGGAGGTGGGGGGGGGGTCACATGCCTTCATGACAATTTTGTATCTTAAGTCTAAATTGACTATTTTCTAACCTAACCTGAATTCATTTTCATTCCTAAATGCATGAGACTTGCAGTATATTCGAAAATCAGGGTTGCTACTGGTCAGAATTTTTTTCAGGGGAAATACCAGTAATTTTTTATTAAAAAAAACTCGTCATATTTGATAGTGCGATTAGGCGAAAATTTCAATAAGAAATTACTACTATTTTCTATGAAAAATTCCTTGAGCAATAGCAGCCTTGGTAAATGTATAAAATTTGTAGGTTCTATGTTCCATTCAGATGCCAAAAAATAGGAGTTACCATTTAAATTTTTTATTTAATTTAATTTTGCAGAAAATGTTACCAAAGTTCACATTTTAAGCCGATTTTTGAGGCTCAACAGTCATGGAAATGTCGTCTTGAGGTTGCAATTGGATGCAATTCAAGATGTACGACATTTATAGAAAAATATAAACGTTGTTCGATTCTTTGATGCTTAAACAATAACTGCAATTGGAACAGATGTGCTACACTCACGCTAAAATGTAAACAAAAGATTGGCGACTGTTTGGTTGGCGCGATTTCCGAGACTGCGCCAAACGAATAACTTAATACAATGGCTAGGTTGCCATTAAAGGAAAAAATCCCCTAAATTTGGCGACTTTTTTCTTTTTTTTAACCGATTATTTTTTATTTTTTTTTAGCGTGAGTGTAAAGCATCTAAGCCCTGCAATTTTTCATGCATTTCTGTATAAAAATAACTCTGTGAATGTATAAATAAGATTAGCATTTCTTAAGGAGAAAAAAATATTTATCAAAACACCTTTTATATTAAAAAAAGTATTATTTTATAGAAATGTTCTTCGTTTAGAGGGGGGTCATGACCCCCATGACCGCCCCCTTGTATCCGCGCTTGTGCTTAAGAACAGCAGAACTATTTAAAAACTAATTACTTCAAACAATGGTAGAAAACAGCTCCACATTCAAGAGAAAAATTTTAACTTTGACAAAACCAGCAAAGTTTAAACTTGATTCAGAATTTTGGATCTTGGCATTTCACGGTTAAAATTGAGTTGTCTTTCAGTACAATAAATATAACATTCTAATTGTAACAATAAAATTTCTAACAATAAAAGTTTCTAGCTTTGTAAAAGTTCTGACAATAAAGTTTATTAAATAAATTTGTAGTCTTGTAAAGTTTCTTTATTTATATCTGGATATTTTGCTTTAACCTCTTATTAAGTTTCTTCTTCACATTTTATCCAGGTTCTAGATTATCATTTTAAATCTTTAAATATATCACTCTGGTGCACATGCGATATTACATACCTTCTTGTCTTTGGTTCCGATGGACAGGTAAATTACATGGCTCTGTCTGTTTGCTGTAGAAATCATCTTAATCAAAAATAAAGCTTTATTTATGTAGAATTGTGTGTGTGCAAAATTAATGCTGGCCACTAAATGAAAAAAATTGGCTAAAAAGGCTGTCAGTGTCCACTTTCCTATTACAAGAGAATATAATTTCTTGCACTCTATCAATGAATCCACTTTTGCTTGTTGCAATATGTTAGTTCTTATTATAGTAGCTTTGTTCAGCAATGCTGGGTCACAGATAAATTTTTGTTTGCTGCAGATTGACACAACAACAAAGTGGCAAACAAAACAGTTAGTTACTGTCTGATCACAGATTAGTTATATCCTATGAAAAGTTATAACAACATGCATAAACATGATCATGTAATAGTTAAAAATAGTTGTATAAATAACTTGTTCTGACTCCTGATTTAGGTTTCTTCAACAATGACTTTAATGAGTTAGTCACTTTTTTAAAGTTTTTATCATCATTTAGCTACAATTTAAGCATTTTGATTATGTTATATGCAAGTGAATTTTTTTTTTTTTAATCTTGAATGCTTCTTACTTCTTATGAGTAAATGTATTTTTGTATTTTCGTTAGATTTCATCAGTTATATCATTGTGGTGTATTTATCTTCTTTATCTGTGCTGTAAAAACTCTTATTAACATAGTTGTAAAGAATGTATGCTAATCAGGCATCTGCAAGTTCTGATGGAGGTATTTATATTTATTACATTATTTAACTACACAATCACTGTCATGTTCTTTAAAGCCTTCATAATGCACTTTGTCTTTTTTAGTTATAAATTTTACAATCAGATAATTTCCTTTAGTTTCTAGCAGTTATTAAGGTAGCACTTTAAAGGCTCTTTGATTTTTTGTTGGACTGTCCTGATTGGTTATTGCAGAAGTGAAACTATTCAACTCTTAGCCAATGTGGCTTGTAAATGTAATTTTCTACCAACCAGTTGCAAAAACCTGCCAGCTACAAATCAAAAGACTATAAATATATTTAAAAACTAGTTTCGATGAATTATAAAGTTTAAAAAATATCATATTTATAGTGTATAATAAATATTTTATTTACAGATTATTTTTTTAAATCATCTTTGATGAGTATAAATAGACAGAGTTTACGTTTACTTGCATATTACGCATGAATCTCAGAAAAATTCATGAAACATTACTCTCAAATTTTACAATTATAAGCCAACAATTAATTTGCAAATTAACAACTTTTCTCTCCTGAAATATCTCAGTTATTGTTTGTTTTCCTCCAAACCCACTACCACAACTCTCTTTTTTACCATCAATAAAAAAGCAATTGGGAATTGGCAGATTGTT
The DNA here is from genome assembly GCA_963931845.1 of Maratus michaelseni. NCBI lineage: Eukaryota > Metazoa > Arthropoda > Arachnida > Araneae > Salticidae > Maratus > Maratus michaelseni. Next base: position 165,379,212 of record OZ007597.1, read on the forward strand.
TTAGTTGCTGAGTTTGTAAAGAGAAATCTTCCAAAAATGCACCTTGTTTTTTATAAAGGATGGATCTGTTTTAATTTTCATATTTTCTAAATTTAACTCAACATTCCATGGCTTAGTGGAAAACTTAGTGTTGATGTTGTCAGGTTTTCTCTGGCAGCTGCAGGCTTAAAACTATCGTTATGGGATATTATCTTATTGTATGCATATCTACTGTGTACTGTAAAGCTTTTCCTAACTGAAATCTTAATCCGAGTAGGTGGGTGACATGATCTGTGTTGAAAGAATGTTTAGTATAGTGGAAGAAGTTTTTCTATTATGATCGTAAGTGCATAGATAAGATAGATTTCACCCATTCTCTAAGAAGACAGATCCATCAAAAGGGGATTACATGCTGTCAAGAAACCCTTACGAAGAGGGGACCAGCCCATTTAGAAGGGGTGCTCTGGTAGGGACCGGAGAGTGAGTTTAGTTTTAACGTGAGAGTGAAATGTAGAGGTTGTTCAGAGAATGAGCTCTGAGACACGTGTATCGAGAGAGATCTTTTGAAGTGAAGAGATAAAGTGTGTGTGAGATGAATAGAAATCTCTGATCTGAGTTAACTAACGTAGCTTAGCAGTACACAGAAAGTATTTTCTGTATTTTTATTTAATGTTGAACCGGATAAACTATATTAGAGTTTTAAGTGTAAATATTGTAAATAAAGTGTTAGTTTAAGTTTAATTGAAAGAGTTCGTCTTCTTCTCAACATACCTCTCATAACGTGACCGATATCACGTAGTCATATCGGTGGTGGCAGCATATTAAAAATACCGGATTATTCTTCGAAGTTGGGTGGACTTAGAGGGAATCCGACAGATGTCTTTGAGTATATGTGACAGACAGGGGAGCAGTAGGGGGTATAGTGGTGTTATACACCATATACCTACTGGATTTTTTAAAGAAATTCCGTATACCTTCTGTTTCTTAAATAAAACTATGGTGTATGCCCTCTGGTGTTTTTATGACTACAACGCTGGGGTATGCCCTCTGGTGTTTTTATGACTACAACGCTGGTGAAAAACCCGTTCAGAGCCTTCCTTAGCGAAAGCGAGGCCGAGTGCAAAAACTTTTACGAGGCCCTTTCATTCCGACTAATGTTGCCAATTTAGCTTTATTCATCTATCAGAAATTTTTAATAGTAATTTTGCTTTATTTAATGACATATTATGTGATTAACTAAAGTGAAGGTAACTTTGGAAATTCTGATAGATATTTTGAATAAAAAATATTCTCTAAATTGGCAACATTACTTCTCACAGTGTAATTGGCTTTTGAAAAAGCTCGCACTCGAATGACATACGCAGTGGCACATCAAAGATTATGCTTTTTTAGAGGTGTAGGGGTAGAGGTTTATAGATAATCGGACCAATTTCTTTTCATAATACTCAGACTGGGGTCGGTGTGTTCTTTTTTCAGCAAATTTGGAATGGGTGGAGAATTCATTCTGGCCGTGTCATGTCAGAGTGGCTTTTTCTTTTATTCTTTTTTTTTTTTGGGGGGGGGGGGGGATTAGTAATAATGTGCAGTTGTTAAAAAAGAGAGCGAGAGAGAACATTGTCATACTTTTTAATCGTGAAATTGCTGCAGGGCGATGCGAAAGGTACTGTTACAGTGCAAATTGTGTCTGTTTCCTGAATTTGAATACAAATTTTGAAAGAGGAGTCATCTACATATTAAAAATTGTATTGACTTAGAAATAAAAAAAAATTTCATCAGCCAGCCATCAAACCTACCCTCAGATCCCTGGCTTTGTCAATTTTTTATCGAAGCTCCTCCCGTATATTTTAGTGTATCATAAATATAAGGGGCTAATTTAAAACATGATCCGTAATTATTGTAGAATACTCTTATATTTTGCATGATAAATATATTCTTCATAAAGTAGGGACTTTGTCTGGTTTTTTAACCGAAACCAGTAAATTTTAGTATAGCACAAATATAAGGGCTCGTTAACCAAAAATACTTATAAATCAGATCCAAGTTGTCATGGCTCAAACAAATTTTGTATGGTAAACCTTTTAGGGGGAGGAAAAGGGCTCTGTCGATTTTTTATTGAAACTGGACATATTTTAGTGTATTATAAATATTAGATGGTAACAAAGTAAACATTTATAACTCGAGCTGTAGTTGTTGTAGTACACTCATATTTTGGTGTGGCATTTTTAAATTTATTATATTAAAACAACAAAGCTTCCCTCCCCCCTCGCCCATTAAAATGATTATGTTTACCATACAAAACTTCCACGGATACGGCAATTTAAATCCGAGTTATAAGTGTGTGTGGTTATCGAATCCTTATATTTGCTGCACTAATACTAAAATTTAGGGGCTTCTGTTAAAAAAACTGACAATGTCTCCTGTAAAATTATGTCACTTTGTTCATGCACACAAAATTTGAGCGTGCTGTGACAATTTGATCACGAGTTATAAGAGTTTAAATTTGTCATGCTCTTACATTCAGCTTTTTATAAAAATTGAGGGGTTTTATAAGAAAATTATAAAGGCCCTCATGATGTTGAATCATACAACGTTTATAGATCTACGGCAATTAGAGTCTGAGCTAAAGGGGGGATGCAAAATGGTATCGATAGGACCGAAGTGTCATGTACTCTAAATTTTATTATGAAATGGATTATTCACAACAAAATAAATAATAATTATTTAGCTATTTTAAATTAATTTGTTTTTTGGGCGTGGCGTGAGGCCCTATGCAATCACACTCCTAAAGACGGCTCTGAATCCGTTAATCAGTTTCCTATATCTAAAACTTTTGAAGAAATGAAAAATAAGAAAATTAATATATCACTTTTCATTATAATAATAATTACTTATTTGTGGTAGCTACTAGTGACATAATTTTATGATTTGTGAGTTAGGATGACTTATCAAATTTTAAGTGAAACACAAACCCTGTATAGAGTGCTTAATTTTACCATCACATTTTTTCCCCTCTCCATAACGTCATTGCATTTGCTAGTTCAATTTGTTAAAAAGATGATTATCTAATAAATCTTTCTGAAGTTCAGAGTAAATTGTTTTTATTCAATTCATAGATAAAAATTTAAATCTTCATAGAGTTGTGCTGATTTTGATGACAAATATCGACTACATCAATTTGATATTTTTTAGCATAATCATTCTGCATGTTTTTCGGCAATTATTCTAGAAAACGATGATTCTAAATTAGTTCTTTTGCCTAAGTACACCACATAAAGCAATTCACTTATATTATAAACTTTACTGCTTTCCTTTTTTCGTTACAATGACTTCTGATATTAAAGATATTGACTGAATAGCATAAGGAATATCGCTAAAGAAATAGTTCTTAAATTTAACGTTGGATGATTAATGTATGAAATAAAGTTTTCTTTACTTTTACTTGCATGTTTGGCAGATTGATTGTTTTAGATCCTTGCTTCAAGTTAAAGTAATCTTGTGTTTGGCAAACTAGCGTTTTCTCAACTATGTAAAATATCTGTTATGGTTGGAAGGCTCATTTATATTATTGGCTTTTACTTTCCATATTTTCGTTATACTTATTTATCAGATTTTAATAACAGTTTATCATAACGTTTCTTCATTTGCTTTTAAAAGCCACCTGAAACGTTTATTCTGCTAATGCATCTCTGCTACTTTATTCAATCCTTTGACACTATGTTTGTAATGTTGCCATTTTTAACCTATATAAAAAGAATGGGAAAATGGTGAAATAGGGTTAGCGATTTAGAGGGTTTAAATAACAAAAAAAAAAATGCTTTGGCAAAAAATTCAGGAATTTGGTCACTCTTTTGTTCCAGTGTGTTGCCTATGATCTATATGTATATTAAAGTTGTAGTTAGCATTGTTTAACTTAAATGTATCAAAATCAGTGATCCCACTGACTTTTGACCCTAGTAATTTGGCTAATCACCAAAGAAAAGCTATAGCCAAATGAAAATAATGTTAGCCAATGATATGTCATGAAACACTGATTCTAAAATTGTTCTTTAACCCCTTAATGTACTCTGTTCTTTCTTTTCTAATATATATTCTACTTTTTTGCAATTATTTTTTAATCTGATACTGATATAAATTCAACTGTTAGCTACAGAAACTAATAAAACAGGTGTATTACGTATTCATCAAACAAGTGTTTGATGCTTTGAAAAAAAAAAAATTGGCTTGATTTATTTTTAAACAATGTTATGAAACAAAACTCAGGTTTAATCAGTATCTGGGATAATACTTTAGTGGGTTAAATATTAATTTTATTTATATCAGCTTAAAATTTGCTCTTTGCAGCTAACGATTTATAACCAGAGGGGCCTGTGCAAGGATTTCGCACTGAAATCTAATATTTTTTAGGTACTTCTCTATTATACCGTCGACCACTTTTCATAACAAAAAACTATCGCCAAATTGTAAGATTAAATGCCAAAAATGCAGTCCCATTTACTTGATGTCAGAAGCATTATACGTGTTTGTTACGTCATCAAGTGGTTTTTAATTCGACATTTGCGTGTATTTTTCATTATATATGTACTGATTTATGAGTTATTTCATTAATTAAAATAACAATTGTGTCCTTAAATTCTTATATTTTATTTATTTATTTTGATATTCCAATGGCAACGTTCTCCCGTTTATTTGGCGATAGTTTTTTGTTATGAAAAGTGGTCGAGGGGATAATAGAGAAGTACCATTTTTTATCAATATGTAATATTTATTAGATGCAGGTTTAAACTTCTAAAGAAAAAGCAGGGATAAAAATATCTGCTAAAAACATTTAGATGTTAGTCAAGCCAGAATATCATCTAATTTATTCCATCAAAGTCAGAGTAAAAACTGATCCAAGATTGCTAAAGGCACGCGCGAGAAAAAAAAATTAACAATCGTATTTTAACTGCATTAGAGGATGACGTCATCCGCTTCGGGAAACACATGGGACATAGAAATATCAATCTAAATATTTCAATTCCAATTTCGCTTTTTAATCATAAATATAAAATAAACCCGTGCAGGTTTTTTTACAATAATTGCTGAGCATCATATAATGTGGTATTTTATTTTTTGGCAACAATATTTTGAAGAAAACCTTTCATTTCTTTTATGAAAACAATGCCGATTTAATTTTTAATTATCAGCAAATTTTAATCAAAATTATGTTTTAACAAAATGTTAAGTGTGCTATGTCAGAAGCCTGTTCCAAATCCTTTCATATGCTATCTCATTCGTCGTTCTGCGTTTCGTATTTTCAGAGAAAAGGGATGTTGACAGGAGAAATAATATATATGATGTATATGTTACATTTTCATACATTTTTTTAATTATTAAATCATTGATATCAAGGTGATTTCTTTTATAGTTCTTATATGAATATTTTTCCTTCTTTCTCTTTTCTCTTCGTTTCTTTCTTCTTTCTTTTTTTCCTTTCTTTACAGAAAATAATCACATACTTTTCTTAGTATTTGTATATATTCATTGATATTGCTCATTCAAAATATAGCAAAAATTTTAGATCAATATATTTAATCGATAATTATATCCAAAATCTTTGCATGTATCATGCAAAATCTTTTTGATGATATTTAAATATTTTTAATACAAAATTAGTAATTTTAAAAAATATTGTTTATGTTAAGATTTACTTAATTATAAAGCATTTGAATTTTAAAAAATGTACAAATCATATAACTTCTCCTACTGAAATAAAATAACATTATTGAAATAAATTGTCTTATCAATAAAATTATAGAAATCATTCTATCCAGCTGGAGTATGGATTAAATTGACAATCGCTACAGAGAACCACAGCTTAGGTTCTACTTTACTCCAAAACTGAACACATTCTAGATTTAATTTTATGCATGTCTACGTGTAGTTATCTCAATTCTGTGCGGAAATTCACTCTTAAAATTTTACCTTTGTGTTTTAATATATATGATATTTAAAAATAATAATAATGATAAAACTTTCTATCATTCAACTATGTGATTGAAAGTGTTACTTGGGGAAGGGTGAGCATGTTAAAACTTTTGCAATTTTTTTTTTTCCCAAATGAAACATTTTGTCATAATTTAGTGTAATTTTTTTTCTTGATAAACAGCCAAAAATCATATTTGGTTCTGATATACATGAGTATCGCTGAATGACACTGCCGTCCATAGCAACAGCGATACATACAATAGAGATGAAAAGCTATAACAGCAGACCTAGTCAGCAGTTCCACTGTGACATCAAACCCTTTCTTTAGGAATGGCGCTGAGACAGCAGTTAATGGAGCAAGCTAATTCCCTTAACTCAGACTAACCAAGTTAAACTAACTCCTCTTTGTGTAAAACAGCAAAGTCAGCTGTTCTTAAAACTATATGTAGTGGTGTAAAAGTATTGTGTGACGCAGAATTGAGCAGAGATGAGACGAGATTAAGATGTAAGTCTGTATGATGTTTTACAGAGAGTTGCTGCAATGTCTTGCAAATTCCCCTATCTTTATAATTCCCTTTGTAAATAATTTGTATAGAGTTTAGAATAGTTATTAAAACCTTAAAATGTTGAGAATTTGTAGTCCTTTTACCTCCAAACACCAAAGTACGGCATCCCACTCGTACCAACATATATATATTTATATTATATGTAACATTAGATGTTGCTGACATGTATTATCACTTTCATTTTGATTGCATATATATTTGTTTCTAAATACCATATATTTCTAATTAAGTACTCCATTGAATAGAACAGAAAATATGCTTTCGGTACTTCTCTATTATCCTGTCGACCACTTTTCATAACACAAAACTATCGCCAAACTGTAAGATTAAACACCAAAAATGCAGTCCCATTGACTTGATGTCAGAAGCATTATATGTGTTTCTTATGTCATCAAGTGGTTTTTAATTCGACATTTGCGTGTATTTTTCATTATGTTTTACTGATTTATTAGTTATTTCATTAATTAAAATAACAATTGTATCCTTAAATTCTTATATTTTATTTATTTATTTATTTTGATATTCCAATGGCAACGTTCTCCCGTTTATTTGGCGTAACAGTTTGGCAATAGTTTTTGTTATGAAAAGTGGTCGGTGTGATAATAGAAGTACCGTGCTTTCATATAAAGTTTATTTAAAACTTTAATTTAAGTTACTGCTTTTTGGTGATGCTTTAAAATAATTTCCAGGCACGTAATTTTATAGGCTATCAACCTGGCAAACCAATAAGCATTTTCAGTATCATAAAATAAATATATATACAAAACTAACGAGAAATTGGCAAGGTTACAAGAACTTGTGATTTATTTATAGCGCAAGCTTGTCAAGGACACCTTCTTCTGATTTTATGTTTACATTATAATTTTTTTATTGTTGTTTTATTAAGAATATTGCCAAAAAATTTTCTCTTGCAACCACTAACTGCTGTTGTGTATGTTTCCTTGTCTTATTTATGTATTTTACCCAGATATTTTATCATTGTTAGTAACTTATTGTTTTAAAAACTTTGATGAAATAAATTTCTTTATATACTTACACTTTAAAAATTCTGTCTTTTTCTCAGAACTGATTATTTTCATTCTTTATTTCAGATTTTATTGAGTATATGGCTTCTATTGATAGTGCACAAAATGGTATTGTAATTATTGATTCAAGTACTAGTGATGATGAGGAAGTAGAAATAGTAAATGAGATGACTGTGACCACAGAAGATCATAGATGTGATTTGTGCAATGAAGGAGAGTTTTTAATTGATAAACTTCTGAGGTTTGGTGGCTTGATAAACGAAAAATATAAATTTGTATGTGATAAATGTGATGAAAATTTTGAGCATAAGTCAAAACTAAAAGAACATTCTTCCAAATGCAAAGGCCCTGAATGTCCTCAAATTGTGATAAACAATTCTTCTAAAAATACGAATCCTGCCACTCTCCCAAATTCAAATGTGTCTGTTCTGGATGAACGTGGTCATCCAAAAATGTGCAAAATCTGTTTAAAATTTTTTAAACGTCAATCTGGACTGACCGTACATATGAATACTCGACATAGCGGTGTGATTCATACATGTGAAGTTTGCAAGGCTACCTTTAGTAGTTTTCAGCAGTTTCGTAATCATTGCTCTGAACACCAAATACAGTGTAAGAACCATGTTTGTACTTCATGTGGAAAAAGATTCCATTCTAAAGCCAGTTTAAAGAAACATGCCAAAAGACATGAAGCTTCTGATCAAAAAACTACCCAAGCACCTTCAAACCAAACAACTAACGAAAACACTCAGTGATAGTTGATTTTTATTTTTCATGCATAACATTCTTTCATATATATTTTTTATCATTGCATAAAAGATTTTGTATATATGTTGAAATAAAATATATACATAAAATAAATGTTCTTGTGCATAGCTCTAACTTTTTACAAAATGCATATATACAAGAGAAGTTTGGATTGCTTGAGCACCAAATGCAATAGAATCATGTTTGTAATATATGTAACCAAGATTTCATTATAGAATTAATTTAAATAACCATGTCAAAAGATGTGATGGTTGTGTGCTAAAAGCTAGTCAAACACCTTCAAATCAAACAAACAATGCAAAAAGGCTTAATGATAGTTGAATTTTATTTTTAATGCATAATATTATTTCAGATGTTACCTTACAAAACAACTTTTGTATTTATATTGAATAAAATATTTACATTTTATATTTATTTGTGATAGGTAAACAACTAACAAAAAGACTCAGTTGATTTTTATGTTTAATGCATAATATTCTTTCATTTTTTTTTTTTTTTCATAAAAATTTTTGTATTTATGTTGAAATAAAATACAGTAAAACCTCCTGTAGGGATGAAATTGGGTTGTTAATTTCCTACAGGGTATCACAGGTTGTTAAAAGAGAAAGGGGAGTGGTTAGTACAATTTTTCGAAGAGCTTTATTGCTTAATCGCCGCGTTGTGAAGATGATAAAATATAGCAAGCTCCGGTTCGATATTTTAATGCTGATCTAGATTACCTGCGACTGCTAAATAAAAATAAAAAAACTAACAAAAGGAAAAGGAATGCACAATTACAAAAAAAATGAGAAGTATATAAAAAAGCATCCTAAAATTTTACAAACTAATAATTTTTTATTTTGAATTAAAAAGAAGATAATTAGTATTAAATTGCTAAAAATGGTTCTCGTGACTCTGAAAAAGAACAAAGAAACAAAAATACATAATCTTAATAATTCATACAGTTTTTTTTTTTTTTTTTTTGTTAATTTAAATACCTGAAATACCATTAAGTATTTTAATAAGCACACAAACTGTTTTTAAAGAATTTCACAAAAATTCAAAATTACAATTGAAATTCGTGATTTATTTCGATTTATATGGTTATGTGTTTGGAGAAGTACAGACATTTTTTGTACAAACACCATGGGACTACAAAAATCTTGGTTTATGGCTTTATATAACATTGACATTAATAATTACTTTTGAGAGACATTGTGGAAGAGGTGAGAATAAAATTAAAAAAGAAACTATTAATGAATATGGGCACAATGTTGCCTTGAAAATTATTATTTAGATTTTGATAAATTAATAGTTTTAAAAAAAAAAAGGGTAAATTTAAGAATAAAATAATGAAACCAAAAGTTACTATTACATAAAAAAATATAAAATTAAATTAAAATGGACCAGCCAGGCATGAGAATCTTATTCTTTAAAAAAAAAATGGCTCACCCATACTGATGGCTGAAGAAAACTGCATCCCGGCATTAGGGCTGGGTCGCCCCGACCCGAACCTTCTTGTTACTTGGACGTCTACATGAGAGGTGTTGCACTTTTTAAAAATTCAGGAACACTGATGGTTTATCGGAGGGGAGCTTGCCTCCTCCACTGGGGGCCTTTTTTCACCGCCCCTCTTCTTACTCAGAAATTGGCTGGGTCTTTTACTGAAGTGGTCACTCGCTGTAAAAGTGACCCTGAAATGTATACGTGACGCTGTTATGAGGTCACCTTTCCCAAGACAACACGTACATTCCTTTTTAACTTTGGAGAATATCTGGAGTTGCTGTTGCTAGGGTGAAAATTGCCAATACCCGCTGATCCAAAATAATAATGTGGATTAAAATTTAAAATACTATATTAATAGAAAAATAAATAAAATACTGAAATTTAACTATTTAAATACTTTAAAATGATATTCATATTTATGGATGGAAAATAAAAATTAAAGAAGATATTTAAAAAAAGAAAGCTTTTGAAAAAAAACATTATTAATTAAAATAAAAATTAAACTTAAATAAAGAAATTAAAAAATGTGCCATGTTGATTGTTTATCTCCAACACCTCCGAAGAGCAGCGAACATTGGGACTGAAAGAAAATGGCTGCTTCTTAGAGGAGACCGGTGTATGGAGGTTTTGGTTCAACTTATTAAAAAAAAAACATGAAACAAAAATAATTTTCCATATTAAAGAAATCTGTTACTTTCATTTGTTTTGTACATTTCGAGCTTATTTTTTTTTTTTTATCGATGTGATGATATCTATGTGTTATTTGGAACGAATCTTCGTCGTTTTTATTTAGCGCAAAATATTTAACATCTCGGACATTTGCTAGGCTGGTTTTCGCCTCTAAAATGTTTCTCAAGATGCACTTCTTTATTCTTTAAAATTTCATTTATTTGAGTCCTTCTGCATCCATATTTTTCTGCAAACTTCTGCACACAAATGCCCTTCTTACTGTTATCAATAACTTTCAATTTTTCACCGAGTGATAAAAATTTCTTTTTGTAAGTTTTACTCTTTTACTCATGCTCAACTTTGAAAACACTATTGTACTTGAGTATCTAACCTGAAAGTGTAGTGTCATAGGTAGAAAAATGTTTCCTGAAGCAATCGATTCCCGGAATTGTACTTTTATTACTTAACGCTTTTCTCTGTGTATGAGCAGGGAGAAACCATTTCCTCTAAGGGAGGAACGACTTTAGACGACTAGGTACTTTTCTACCTCTGAATAACCTTTGTATTCACACCAAGATCCCCCTACACAAACAAAATAGGTCTCAAAAAGAAGTGTACAATAGATGAATGCAGTTCACATGAGCATGGTTCCTAAATAAAGGAACTTCTAGAATGTTCAGAATTTGCAGTGCCCTTGGTCGCTTTTGGAGAAATTTTCCCTGACCGTGACCGCTTTTCAGAGGTGACGGTATTCAAAGGTTCGATCTAATGTTATTTCAATGTGATTTGTTCCATTCTATGGATAAGTGGCTGGTTGTGGGAGGTGACCGTTAATGGAGGTTTTACTGTATATGCATTAAATTTATAAGTTTTCTTGTACATAGTTCTAAATTTTTACAAATTATACAAGAGAAGTTTGGATTGCTTGAGCACCAGATGCAATATAGGACCCATGTTTGTAATATATGTAGCAAATATTTCAGTATAGAATTATTTAAAGAAACATGTCAAAAGATGATGCTTCATAATGAAAAAAGGTACTCAAGCATCTTCAATCCAAACAATTAATGAAAATGCTAATGATAGTTGATTTTTTATTTTTAGTGCTTAATATTCTTTCAGGTGTTTTTAGCCTTACATAAAAAATGTCATACAGTAGACTGCCTTAAATCCACATAACTTAAAACCAGAGGTTGTACAGATTTTAGAATTTTGCGGATTTCTGGTCACTGTTTTGTTTACAATATTTTAAACAATAATTTGAATTTAATAATTTCACTTGAAATTATAATGAATGCTTACAGTAAAGTAAAATGATTAAGTAAGATAATAAAAATTAAGAAAATTTAAAAAACATTTAAATATTAAAAGTAAAGGCCAAGTAAATATTTAATAATATATAACTAAATATGCATAACGATGAGAATTTTTTCTTGAATTATTCAGTGAAACTCGCCATTTAAATGTACACTAATAACTCACATCAAAATCTTAAACAATAAAGTTTTATTTCATGTTTAGCCTTGCTTAATAACCAAAAAAGCTTGATTAATACATGAATTATTTGGTAAAAATATTGGGTACTTTTCGGTTAGCCAGGCGCCAGTGATATATATACATATATACTCACACATATATATATATATATATACACATATATATACACATATCTACACACATATATGTATGAATTAATATATATATATTTATATATGTACATGTATCACTGGTGCCCGGCTAACCGAAAAGCACCAAATATTGTGATTGTCACTGATATCAACACTATCTTAATTTTTTTTTCTTTTTTAAATAAATTTATACTTCCTTTATGAAAAAACATGAGTTGAATCATATTAACCAGAATTACATAATAAAATGTGTACAGAATGATATAAAAATAAACTTGAATTTTACACCTACATCTTAACTGTAAGTTTCATTGTTTACACAGAAACAATGTACGGATTTTAGACATTTGCATATTTTAGTGTGGCGGATTTGAGGGAGTCTACTGTATTTATATTGAAATAAAATATATACATTTTACATAATTTTGCAATCCAGCCTTCCGAAATTTTCAGCAGTTTTGTCATCATTTCTTTGAACACCAAATCTATTATAGGAACTATGTTTGTACTTTATATGGCAAAAGATTTCATTCTAAAGCTAATTTAAGGAAATATTATGTAAATATGATGCTTCTAATAAAATATAGATATAGATATATATATATCCAAGCACTTTCAAAACAAACAGTTAACGAAAACACTCATTGATAGTTGATTTTTATGTTTAATGTATAATATTCTTTCAAATATTTTTTTTTATCATTGCATAAAAAACTTTGTATTTATGTTGAAATAAAATATGTACATTAAATTTATGACAAGGGTTCTGGTACGTAGTTCTGAATTTTTACAAAATGCATATCTAAAAAAGATAAATTTGAATTGCTTGAGCTCCAAATGCGATATAGAAACCAGGTTTGTACTATATGTGGCAAAATATTTCATTCTAAAGCTATTTTTTAAAAATATGCCAAAAAACATGACACTTCTAATTTAAAAAAAAAAAAAAATCTAACCAAGAACCTTTAAGCCAAACAACTAACGAAAATGTTTAGTGCTAGTTTAATTTTAATACATAATAATAATCTACTAGATTTTCTATTTTTTTATCATTACATAAAAAAATTTGTATTTATGTTGAACAGGTTTTGAACCTTACAGGAAATTATTCCCCTTTAAGTTAAATTTTAGCAGGAATTTTTTTATCTTTGTGAGTTGATTTGATTTCTTAATTATTCCAAAATTTGTTTTATATTGATAGTCACATTATATTTACAGTAAAATCACTACAATGCCATTAAATTAATTTCTTTATTATAATCATATAAAATACAATCGAACTGGGTTAAAATACATTTCAAGGGACCAGACAAAAGTCTCATATTGATTGTGATTTGTATATTAGTACAGGAAATGAATATATTTACACGTCTAATAGTTAATGTGCTGCTTCTGAGCTTTGGCTCATATGTTTACAATCACAAATTGTATCTTTTATCGTACCTTTTATATTAACTCTTTGTATTTCCACATTGCATATCTACAACATACACAATAGTCAATATTTCTATACAGTCGACTTTAAAAAATAATTTTATTTATTGCTGCTGTCTTCCAACAACAGTTAATATAAATTGTTCATAGAATTCTCAACAGACAATGATACTGACAAGGAAACCACTTTTGGTGCAGCTCGCACCTAGCATTGAGACCTAGTGCATTTTAAAGCCCTATATTATGAAGTTTGAGAATCAATGAAATTTTTCTGTTAAAATCATATTTTTTAAATTTACAGCAGCATAACTTTCTGAAAAGGCAATTTTCGACACCACTTATTGCACTATTAACATAGAAGTTTTTTTTTTTTTTTTAAAGTACTTTAAAATACAAATTAGTTGATAGTAAGAATAAAATATTGAAAAAAGTTTTTTAATTCCTTTAAAAACCCACGAATTTCATTTTGAAAAAATACAACATTATAATTGCATTTTTGACGCCGCTACATTGGCTTTATTCAATTTTCTCACTAACCCCAGTTGTTTAGCACACATAAAATATATTTTAGTACTTGTAGTAGAGTACCTTTGTAATCAGCTCGGAAAATTTATACTTTAAAGCAAACATGTCTGTGAATAATGCTGACACTGATCTAAACATTCTGTTTCCCCCTTTCTTTTCTTTTTTCAGGGTTTTGTTCATCTCACGAAACCCTATTCGTCCTGCTACATTGTCTGTCCATCACAGAGCCGGTTCTCAGAAACTATATAACTTACAGACTTGAAATTTTGTGTACTTATAGCTGAATACCTACTATGAAGCTGAAAATCATATTATTTTAATATAGAGAGATAAGACCTTTTCCTATTAAATTTAAACATTTTTCGTTACAGCAGTTGCTAACAATTAAAAATTCACAATAAAATTCTTTCTACAATAATTAATTTTCTATTGAAAGATTTTCACGTCAAAAATGAAATAAAAAGTTTCACCAATTGAAAAAAAAAAACAGATTAATAGGACGTCATATTGGTAATAAAACGGAAATTTTCAAACATTTCTCAATAATACAAGGAGTATGAGTATGTGTAAGTACAGAAAGCAGGTTAATATGATGTCATTGGAGAATTTAAAAGAAAATTAATCTGACGTCATATTGGAAGTTTAATGAACTTTTTCAAATATTTGACAATAATACAAAGATAGTATCAATATGAGTAATAGAGAAAGCAAGTAGATATGATGTTAGCAAGTAATTACAACATCATATGAGTTTGAGGAACATATTGAATCATGATAAAAATCCAATTATGGTAATATTGGCATATTCTAACTTTTTGAAGGTCTCTGTACAGCATGTTTAATTTTGAAATTGATTTTTTTTAACGCATTTAGTCCACATGACAGATTATAATAGCGGGCTTCGCCCACTATCGAACCATTTCAGATTTTTGAAAAAACGAGAAAAATGAAAAATAGACCGTTAAATTTTTACTTTATAAAAAACATGACTTTTTTCTTTTTCTTTTTTTGGAAAATGAAATTTATTTGAATTTATTAAAGAAAGGATAAAGTGTTTTGAAAGGAATATTAAACTAAAATATTTGTGCAATCTTCGATCAAACTTATCCACTTGTTTAGTTTTATTTAATTATTTCTGAACTTATATTTTTTTTTACACCAAGCAATTTTCAAGCATTAATTTTAATCTATCTGTATCAATTATGGAAGATTAACCTGTTTGCACTTAAAACAATATAAACAGAATTTCTGAATAATATTCCATTATGAAATTAACATTTCATCAATAAATAAATAAAATAATATACCATAAATAGTACACAAATTTAACAAATAAGTAATCAAATTACATGCTTAAACATTAGAATAATTAAAATGAAAAAAGCTGCTGTAAGTAGTAGGAAAATCTGCTGCAATTTTTTTCGGCTTTTAACTCCTGGCATACAATTAATATAAAAGTACCATTTTTAATAAATTTCAAAGATTCACTCTCGTTCTCAATTGTAAGACGTGTTTTAAAAATTAATATTATAATTATAACCTAAATTTTAATAGAGTTAAAACACGCATACTACTATTTTTTATGAGAAGGCTGCTGCTGATATTTTACAACTAATGTGCAATAACTATTTGAAAAAAATGTAAATCTGTAAATTTGGTTCGACATCCAATCTTTTCACACAAATATGTGCAGAAGGTAAGTAATTGCTTGATAGATTTTTCTGCTAGTGTTGCACATGTATTTTCATCACACAACTAAAAATTAGGAAGGCAATTTTCATGTTACCATCATATACAGGGATAGGGAAATACATCATTTTACTCGCCACTGGTGAGTGGCTTTTCTGATAGGGTGGGTGAATTTTTAGGCAATCTTTGAAATACTGCAGGCTATAGAAGATATGCCAAAAACTTTATTTTTTTAACTAGTTAACTATATTTTGTAACTTTCCAAGTTATCACGATGTAAATATCGTTCTAAACGTTCCTCTGTTGTATATACTGCTTAATTTTATACAAAAATATATGAAAATTTATTGTAGTAATAGTAATTAACTATTTTTGCAGTTGCAAACATTTTTTCATAACAACTTATAACTGTATGTTGCATCTTGCTGGCTGGTAAGATTTTCTGAAAATTCCCCAACCTTGATCATATATATTATTTGTGTTCAACATCAGTTTTTCTACGCATTTACAAAACGCACAATGAATGAGGTATCATTCAAAAGGTTTTTTAACTGACTTCTGACATAGTGCACTCACATTTAGCTAAAATACGTTTTTTTTAATTAAAAATTGCAGTTAATTAAAAATTAAACCAGCATTGTTTTCATAAATGAAATGTTTTTCTCAAATCAATGTTGCCACAAAAATAAAATTATATCGTGCTCAGCAATGATTATATAAAAGTAAATAGTACAAAAAGATAAAGAGTGGGTGTCTCCACACGGGTTTATTTTATATTTATGATTAAAAAGGGAAATTTGACTGTTTAGAAGGAAAAAACATCATTGATTGATCGAAGCTAACTTTTGTTCAGTATCTTTTACTATAATTTTGATGGAACAAATGAGATGATATTCTGGCTTGACTAATGTTGTTTGCAGATATTTTTAATCCTTAATTTTCCTTTAGATGTTTAAACCTGAATATAAAAAATACACTGCTCAAAACAATTAAAGGATATTGCAGTTTTAGGTGGATTTTGTATCTGAGAAACTTTTTAGCTGATTGATACATGGTCGACAGACATAGTAGGTTATATGAGAATAAATTACACATGTTTGGCAGAAAAAAATGCATTTTATTGCGCATTTGTGTACAAAAGGAAAAAAACACAATTTGTGCATATGAGAAAAAAAGAATAAGAAAAGGTGTTTTCTTCAAAGAAAATCATTTTCAGTAGGGGGTATGGTTTCCACGGGCGGCCAGCAACGTTGAACACCTTTGAGGCATGGACTCAATGAGGCTATTAATGACGAGTTGGGGTATTCTGTTCCACTCTTCCAGAAGAGCTCTTTCCAGTTCTTGGAGAGTTTGTGGGGGTTTTTGGCGGCCAGAAACTCGTCTTCCTAGAGCGTCCCAAACGTGCTCGATTGGATTCATGTCTGGAGAACACGCTGGCCATTCCATTCGAACGATTCCTTCCTCGAAAAGGAAATCCTCCACCAGGTTTGCACGATGTGGCCTGCAGTTATCGCCCATTAAAATGAAGTTATCTCCGATTGCTGCAGCGTAAGGGACTACAATAGGTCTGAGGATCACATCCCTATATCGGCGACCAGTCAGAGCTCCATCTCGAATGATGTAGAGGTCAGTGCGCCCGTCAATGGAGATGCCACCATACACCAACACTCCTCCACCGCTAAATCTGACACTTTCGTGCACGAACGCAGGATTATTCCTACTGCCATGGTCCCTCCAGATGAAAATACGCCTATTATCCGGATGCACAGAAAAACGGGACTCGTCAGAAAACAGAATATTGCTCCATTCATTTCTCCTCCAGTTGACATGCTCGGTTGCCCACTCCCTGCGGTCGCGACGATGCCTTGATGTTAATCTAACACATACCATCGGTCGGCGAGCATACAGACCTACAGCATGGAGCCGGTTTCGGACAGTCTGAGTTGAAATCGTGGTGCCTGTAGCCAAGCGAAGGTGTTGTTGGAGAAGAGTAGCGTTCATGTTTCGGTGTCTCCGAGCTGTTAACGCTAAATACCGATCTTCATTGGGCGTTGTTGCCCGTCTACGACCTTGCCCTGGTCTTCGGCCTGCACATCCACTCTCCAAAAAACGGTTCCAGATCCTGGAAATGACACTTTGTGACACTCCCATGGCTTGCGCTACTTCGGCTTGAGTTTGGCCCCCTTCTAACCTATCAACAATTCTCCAAGCTTCTGAATCTGTCAAATGACTTCGCTGAGACATCGTACTCATCGAAACAAAGCAATCACTGAATGCCGATCATCCTTGTCTTCATTCTCTTTTATCCAGTTGAAAGTCAAATTTCATTCGCTGCCGCTGAAGCGACGTTTTTGACGTCAAACTCAAAATTTGCATACTCCACAGTTTGAAAACCAGAAAAATTTGCATTTGTGATTCTCTTCTTCTATTTTCGGCAAAAAAAATTTCGTTTATATCTTTATTTTATATAAAACTTCAAATATCCTTTAATTGTTTTGAGCAGTGTATTAGAAATTGTTATAGACTGCAGTGCAGAATCTTCGAACGGGTCACGTCATAATTTCACAAGCTGTTCCTGCTTTAAGAATATAAAGGTTTTGATTTCACATTTTAATGAAATGGATTTCTTATCTACTCATTTTTCTGACTTTGAGGGAGAAAAATTAAGTCTGAAAGATTTTTTCAGGTGTACAACAAAATTTTCTATAATATCCAGGGAAACTGTAACACCATAGGTTTGTAAGATATCGAGCAGTGTTGGGAATGATTCAAAAATATTATTTTTAAGTCAATTTGTCCACAAATCATTTTTTTTTTATTGTTGCTTCTACTTTGTCTTGGACATTAGAAATATGTACCGATGTTCCCTACAAGCTTAAATTCAGCTCTCTCAAAAAAAAAAAAAAAAAAAATATCAAATATGCCACTTTAACAAGCCAGGAGAAATCATTGAAGCAATTTTTCAAATGGAATTTGCAATTCATTAAAGTCTTATTTTATCACGTGGTGTAAAATGCGATTTGAGTTTTTTCCTTGTGACAACGCCTTAATTTCTGCATAGAAAATTGGCCATTTGTGTTGATTACGAAATGTCTTCACACAAAATTTTCAAAAAATTTGGAATTCAATGGATGAACTTTGATATAATTTACTACTAAAACAACATTGTGGAATGCACTCTTCAAATCTTCAGGCATTATTTTGAGAACTGGCGACTCTCGGTAAATAAAACAGAATTCCAAAATTATTGTCTAAGTTTGGGGAAAACTATACTTTTCGTAGATTTTGAAACAGTATTTTTTTAATAATCGAATTCATAAGTTCGTACCTTCTAATTGTTTACTGAAAATTAAAAGTAAACATTTCACCTTCTTTTAAATCTCAAATAATTGAAAAATGTTGCTTATGTGAATTTTTATATTTTTAAAGTGGGGAACCTTTATTAACCTCTTTGCTACTGAGGTCCACATATGTGGACCTTGATTCTTATCTCATTGTAATAAAATCACGCATAGTATCTAAATTTTGATTTTCAATTCACATTTGTGATAGTCTAAGCTTAAAAAAAAATCCAACACATGTCAACACCTGACTTATTTTCATGGCTGAACAGTCGGTTGAAAGTGAGATTTTCGAAAATACCGTCAACTTACCGATTGCGTAAAAGTAAGTAATAATTATCTATATTAAAATTTTAATTAAAATGTCATAATTTTTTATATTGTTAAAAACATTATAAATATTCATTAGATAACTTTTTTTTGTTTATTTGGTGAAGTTTTTGATTTTAAAAGTATCATTTTGTTGAGGTCCACACATGTGGACCTCAGTACTCAACGAGTATAAATAGGCTGAAACTCAGGGGTTACTGTTATCATACTTAGAAATAATAATAAAGTCCCCTTATATTTAATTAACACAAAATACGTGTTTTTTTTTAAACTGAATATGCAATTTAAGCTAGATTTTGTATATTTATTAGGTTAAATATTAATTAATGCAGATTAAATTATGCAATTTTATTGAAAATATATGGACATATTGAAGACTATTTCTAGATATATAATGCATTTTTTAATGAAAATAGATAAAGATAATTATTTTTACGTAGTTATATTTGTAAAATAATCTTTCTTGTAAATAATACATAATAATAATAATAAAATATTAAAAGATTTCCTTGTATTGTTTCCTTGTTACTTAGGCCAACTTTTGATTTTTTTTTTTTTAATTTAACTTATATTAATTAATGCATATGCACTTTTCTTATATATTCTTTTTAAACTACATAATGGGAATTTAATAGCTGTTTACTTTTAAATGCACAAAACATAGTTTAATACTGTTAAAATTAAGTATTTTCTTCAAACTAAAATTTAATCACCACTTATGATTTTAACCAGTTGAATAATGTATGTTTCAATTCAGATATGTGGATCTAATATGTGGACATAATTAAATAGATACAATTATTTATTCTAGTAAAAAATATTTATATCATACATAAATAACTAAATTAAGATTTTTTCAAATCCCCTGGTCAAAATGATGAAATGACTGACACATTTTTAAACGTTAATGCATAAATTTGGCAGGCCTGATTATTGCAGCGATTTGAAACCGAAGCACGTTTTCCATTTTTGATAAATAAATTACTTATAGAGTTATGAGCGATTCTCGTCAAGTAACGACAAGTTTATTTTTTTTCTTTTTCGGACTGACGCGTAGGGAATTTGGTTCAAAATATCGATTTTGAGAGCATTTTCGGAAGGATCATCTTTGCCAAAAATTGGAAGACGCATTTAAATTACATAGTTTCAGAATAAAAACACATGTCAATTTCATGCGATTTCGAACTAAAATGAATTCAGAAATGTGTCAGAAATTAGTTTTTTTAAGAAAAGTTGTTAACATACCTTATAAGGAAATCTGTCTTGACAATATAGGACTTGCCAAGATTTTTAGACAGTAAAAATGCGTCTAAGTGTCGTTTGGAAGGATGTAAATCCAAAACAAGAGTTATGTGTATAAAGTGTAACGTTTATTTATGTATTTTGAAAAATAATTGTTTTAAAAATTTCACACTTAATAAAAAATAAAGTAATAAAATTTTAGTTTCCTAGTCATTTCTTAAATATATTTCCCGACAAAAATTATTTTAAAATATTGAGAATCACAATTTAATTAATTTAATACTTTTAAAGCAATAACAAATAATAATTAATTATGCTACATAAAAAAACCATTCATTTTTGCAATTTTAAAAAGGAACAAATGTTTAAAATGGATTTCCGAAATTTTGAACTTTTTTTGCAGTTGAGTTCCAAGGTCCACATATGTGGACCTCCATTTACTGGTACCCTGGTACATCAATTTTTAAAATTGTTTTATTATTATCATATTAGAAGCCAAAATAGGTAAAAAATCCTATTCCAACATTTTTTCAAAAATTATTTTTCTTTCAGTAGCGAAGAGGTTAAAAACCAACTTAGTTAAAAATTTTCTTGCATAACTAAACAGACCGTACGATCGTGTGGTAACTACTATGACAACATGAAACAGCAAAATATTTAAATTGAACTATGCAAGAGCAAAAAATATTCAGTAAAAATGCTTTGGTTTGTGCAGTTATGAATTCAGAGTGTAGCCAGTGTGGGGAGGGGGAGGAACATTCAAATCCAGAGCACTGAAATGTCTCTCCCTTGGAAAATTTAGGATTTTATGCTTATTAATGGCTTCTACAAATTAACTCCAAATCCTATTGACTACAAGTTCTAGTCCTGCAAATCTCCCCCCACCCCCTCTTCTTGAGCTACAGAAATTCCTTCCAGAGAAAAAGTCTGAATTCAACACCAGACATGAGGACCCCTAGCTGTAAGCTCACGGACAACAGTTTAAGAAATGCTGGTATAGATAGTTCTATACATTGAACTTACCTTGTAAATATAGCCTAAATAAATCTGGACTAAACCATTATGTTAACACTTTAGAACAATTTTAAAGTAAAACTATTTCAAAATACAAAAATGTGCATTTAAAACAAATTAATAAAAATTAATAAATTAGCAGTTTTAATTTTCATTTATTAGTTCTTTCTTTAATTCAGTGAATGGGTCATTACTCCTTGATCTGCTGCATTGTCTTGTGTTTTGTAAATTTTCAAACATTGTGCCCTTAATTTTAATTCTTTCTGTTGCTGATTTTTTTTTTCTGTCTATCATCTGAATCTGTTTTAGAATTGTTGTTTATAGCTGGATTTAAAATAAAAGAAATGATTTTGTTTGCAATCATCATAAGATAGCATTATGCTATCTCAATTCAAAAGTTTTTTCATAATAGCAATTTTATTATTATTATTATTTAAGATGATCAAGGTAAAATAATGTCAAACTTAGTCCTCCAAAAATGCCAACATAATGATGTGGAATGCAGAAGTTTCTTAGTTGTAAAATTCACTATTTCTATCTGAGAAGTTGTGTGATTTAATGTACAAGAAATAATCATGAATATTTCTTTATTAATGTCAAAGTCAAGCTTATATAAATAATATTTCTTTATTAATAACTTAACTGAATCTATTCTGAAAAAGGCTTTAGTTATATTTTTGCCATTTAATTTTACTGAATTTAATTTTCAGATACAATAAGCACTAGAGAAATATGTATGTTACATATAAAGAAAATGATATTCGTTATGAAAATGAAACAAGAGTAGTGAAAAGATTCCTAATACAAGGGTCATTCCATGTCAAATCAACCAGTGACTCAACCTGACCATTTCAGATTTTGATGAAACTTACAGGAATCATTCTCCCTGGTGATATAAATGAGAATATATTTTTATTATTTTTTTTATCTCAGTAAATTTTAAAAAATCATCATTTTTTGGCTTGAATAAATGTTTTCAATGTTAAATTTTTCAAGTTCTATCAGGCATAGAGAGTTGTTTGACCCCTCATTTTAAAGAGAATTTCATGAGGTATAATTTGATGTGCAAGTTGACTATACTTCATCAAAACAATTAATTTAATTTTTAAAAATTTAATTTTTTTAAAATAGTGTTTAAAAAAATTTAAATATATATGATTTTGTAATATTATAAACTTTGAATTCTGAAAGTTTTAGAGTAGGATCAGCAGTTATGTTAAAAAAACTAATGTTAAACACCAGTTGGGGCTGGTATTTAGAGTTGGCACCTCACCAACTTTATGATTGTGCTAAAGATAGTATTGTCTTATTAATTTTAAACATTATTTTTTTTATAACTGCTGATCCCATTAAGATCCCACTCTAAAACTTTCAGAATTTAAAGTTTATAATACAGTGAGTGATCGGTTAACGAACTTAATCCGTTCCAAAACAATGTTCGCTAACCGAATTGTTCGTTAACTGATCATAGATTTAGTATAGATTTGTATGGGAATTCAATTAATTCGTTCTTAATAGCTAAATAATATATAAAAATTAATATAAATTATCCCTAAATTTATTTAAATATAATAATAATGAAACATACATTACATACATACAGTCCTGTCCTTCCTGCAGTCATGCTTTTTTTAGTTTGTGGGGCATTAAATATTTGACAAAACCTTATTTTTTCTTTCTGGAGTTTTCAATTTTCCCATTTTAATAAGGTTAATATACGTCCATATTTAATATGGACAGATTGTAGTTTCATGGCTTTGTCCGTGTCGTACAAGACTTAAAAAAATAAATGACATAATCCTTTGAAAAAACATTTAGGATCACATTCATTCACTACAGTATTAAATCATATAAGTTATCAAAAACTCCATTAGTTCTCTAAAAGTTCGTGTTTACTGCACAGTCCGATAAAGCTCAAGTGGAGCCTAGAGCCTGTAAATAATTTAGGAACTAAATTTCAGTTAAAATAATTAACTTCCAATTAAACATGTTTATTTAAAAAGGGACACAACACACAAAATATAAAGATTAACGTTTTTGTTCATTCTAATTTGAGGGCCCTAAAATATAGGGTCCAAACCCCCGGTAGTCCTTGAATTAATTAAGCCATAAGTATACAACTGTTAAAATGTTCTCTAAGTCGATAATAGTAGATTCAATTAAATACAGTTCTGCAAATCTGAAACAAACCATTGCTTCTTCTTGGCTTTGTTTTATCAGGTGTTCGTTAACCAAACATGTGTTCGTTATCAGAACATAAAAATCTCTCCCAAAAGTGTTCGTTAACCGATCTGTTCGTAAACTGAACAGTTTGTTAACCAATCACCCACTGTATTACAAAAAACATATTTTTTTTTTTTCAAAATTTTTAAAAAACACTATTTTAAAAAATTTAAATTATTATTTTTTTTTACCAAGCATAGTCAACTTGCATATCAAATTTAACCTTATAGAATTCTCTTTAAAATGAGAGATCAAACAAATCTCTACGCCCAATAGAACTAGAGAAATTGAAAACATTTATACAAGCCAAAAAATAATTTTTTTTAATTTAAAAAATCAGTTGTATGAAAATTTACTCAGATAAAAAAATTATAAAAGTATATTCTCAGTTGTATCATCAGGGAGAATGATTCCTGAATGTTTCATTAAAATCAGAAATGGTCAGGTTGAATAATGAGAATTTTTGGTTGATTTGACTTGAAATGACCCATAACTCTTGTTTTTTTTTCTATTGTGACATTAAGCATAATTGATAAAATTGAAATATCTTTTGTATATCAAAAGAAAATGAGTCTTGTATGTTTGTATATATAATAAGTCCAGAAAATGTTAATGAAAATCATTTTTTGCTTACAAGAGTTTTTAAAATAAACTTTTATTTCTTGCATTAAAATTTTTTAAATTACTTGCATTTTCCAGGAGAGTTTTTGAATTCTTGACATTTTTTATGTTTTCCACGGTGGTGTGGCAATCATGGTTAAATGTAAATATTTAAAATGTAAGTGTTTGAAAGAAAATAACAGACAAACTTACTGTATTCCAAAATAAAGCATTTTATTTTATATTTTTCTGCAAACAAAAATACATAACACTAAAAACAATCTTCATTCTTTGATGACACAAAACTTTCATTTTTTTATGATGATTGAAGCCAAAAAATGCACATGAAAATAAATTTAACACAAGAAAGTCGAATATCAAAAAAATTCTCAACACGTGGGAAAAAAAGAAAAGATCTCTGGAAAGTAGAGCAATAGTGTAGATTTACAAAGGTTTCTATTTTGCAGTACATTTTTATAAAAAAATATGAAAAAAATGCAATAAATAAATGGCACCTCCTAATTATTCTTACAATTCTGATTATGCTAAGATTTGTAATTATGTTTTTGCAAAGTCGTAAATCCCAAATGTGTAACTAAAAATATCACAGACAAAATATAGGTATACAAAAAAAAAAAAAAAAAAAAAGAAATATACATAAATAAAAAATAACATATACATGCATAATACATATATATTATGTCTGTATTAATTCAATTAAAATTAACAAACTTAGTGCAGCAACTAGGATAAGGTATCAGGAACATAAATTGTAAAAATACATACAAAATTATTTGAATTCCTATCAACCAACTATATTTCTGGTATTAAGCTTATTACAAAAAAAAAAAAAATCATTCTAAAAAAATTTTTTGGAAAGGGCAAAAGTATATTAAGACAATTTACAATGCAGAAATATTTCAGAGCTCAAAATTAGAAATATGATTACACACAGAGATAGAAAACACAAATTTTATGTAAAGTTACATAATAATAAATAAACATCACTAAAAATGTAAAAATATATACATATTTTTTTTTAAAAAAGTGACTGACATGTTAAGAAAATTAATACCATTACATTAGAGTTTTAGTCAAGTCAAGGTAGCAATTTTAGTAAAGTTGCATTACAATCTTTTTGTAATATTTTGGCCATGTACCTCTATCTTTCTGCTACAGACCTCGTACTTTGTCCATAAACAATTTCTTTAAATTGTTTTAGAGAATCATCTGTAGGTTGTGGAATATCACAAAAACTGACTGATTTCACACTATTTAACAAATAATCTGGAGTTGAATCTTCAGTTAGCATAATATTAGCTGCAGAATCAGAGGCTGATCTCAGGCTATTTAGATGAAGTTCCATCGCTTGTTCAAATGGAGACAATAGCAATTTTTCTTGCTCCTCTTTCAAAAACAGCAAATACATAGAACTTTTTACCAGAACATTAATAAAATCGTTACTAACTGGCCGTTTTTCAAAAAATTGGAGTTCATCTATAGGAGATGCAGATTTGTTACGATTATACAAAAATTGTTGGGGCACTTTAAGGTATTTAAATAAGCAGCTGTCTAATGAATTAACATATTTAAACACTTTATTTCCGGTACACATTTGCATATTTATTAAATAATCTGCTACTTGAGTGTCAAATACAGATTTTATTTCTGTATTAAATAAATGAAGCAAACAATCAGCAACTTCTCGACAATCATGTATAATTTTTTCAATGTGATCATCAGCTAAAATATGTTTTAAACCTTCTTTAAAAGCTAGCTTACCTAGCTTTTGAATATCAAAAAGAAACACACACGATGAAGATGAAAGACATAACCAAGTAAGAACTCCAGAACGCGATATTTTAGGGCCATGAAAAGATGCTCCTATGCTAGTCGATTCAGACAAATGTTTCACGGCTTTATAGAAATCCGTGTCCATGGAATCAATAATGCAGAAATCAAAAGGACATTTGTTTTTTAAATTATCTGGTAAATATTCAAAAAAATGTTTATCTGGAGCTACGTTGATAACTTCTGAATAATCTAGTCTTTCGTTTGTACCGAATTCACCATTTAGTATAGATTCAGAGGTGTCAAAATTAGAAATATCAAAATTTTCTTCAACAGATCCAAGGGGTTTCCATGATAATATACTAGAAAATAGGAGTTCCATTGTCCCAAAATATTCACCAGAGGGAAGTTCATAAGTGTGTTCAAAAGTCACACGCTGCCGTGATACTGAAATAAATTTCAATATACCTTCATAACTTCCACTTGATGTTGTTATAGCAAGCTTTGAGTGAATCAAGCGGCAAAATTTTTCAGCATCCATTTTATTTGGCTGATCGCTAAATACTGTTATAAAGCAAAAATAAGTAAAAGTACATGCGTTCAGAGGAAATGCATACGAGACTCTCTACATAACAACAACAACTGCAGGCGACACAACAACCAAGGTAGAGTTGAGTTGAGTTACTATTGCCGGCTGTACACGCCGAATCCACGCCGTAGAACTTCTAGGAGACTAAACGCGCAAGCTGATTGGTTAATATAATCACGTGTTCGCCATTCTTTGGCGCAGGGTTTGGCGAATTGGAATGGAATCTTCAATACCACGTGATACGCCGCTGAAGTGTGACGATTCAACATGGCGCTGGGCATAAACAGATCGAAGTGCATGGACGAACAACGAACATATAAATGGGAAATGGGAAATAACATGGACGTAAAAAATAAAATCTTCTAGGAATAATAATTTTCATATTTAAGAACTTTCAGTCACTTTTCTGCAAATTTTAAGGTACGCTTTTTATTATGAATTCACCAAACTTCTAATTTTATGCTTTAAATTTGAATAATTTATTAAAAAATCATTATCTTAACTCTGGTTAGACAAACATGGCAGTTGTTTACATTCATGTCTGTCAAGATGTATTTATCTCTCTTTACTTATAAGTAATTTGATTAGATTATTTTTAATAATTTATATATTATAATACTTTATGTATTTAATTTATTAAAATTTAGTATTTTAATTTAATACATTATATTATTAATTTGAAGTAGTATTAATTTAATATAATTCATTATGATATTATTTATATTTATAATATTAATTATTTATTAAGATTAATACTAATTATAATTATAAATATTTTATTATTATTATTATTAATTATAGTTTTTAATATTAAATAGTTATTTTAAAATATTAAATAATTAATATTTTAGTTCATATTCTTATATTACAATTATTTTTAATTAATAATAATTAAATTATGTTACTGTGATAATTTAAATTTATAATTTGTAATAATAATATTACTTATATTATTAATTTATATTAAATATAAATATATTCATGTAATTTAAAATATTGATAATAATATAATATAAAATTATAATATAATCTATAATATAATATAATAATAATAATAATTTAAACATACTAAATTAAGTATATATTACATTAAATGAATATTATGAATAATTAATACTAATAATAAATAATTATTTATCATTTTAAATGATTAATAAATATAATTGATATTAATAATTAATTTTATATTATTTATTAATATCAATTATATTTATTAATTATTTAAAATGATTATTTATTATTAGTATTAATTATTCATAATATTCATTTAATGTAATATATAATTAATTTAATATGTTTAAAATGATTTAATATTTTATTTAATATAGTAATTCATTTTAGTGTTATAATTTAATATATTATATTTTATATATAATTTATATACTTAATTTAAATATTATTTATTATTTATGTATTATAATAATTTATAAATTATAAAATATCTTTAATAATTTTTTAAAATATAAAATTAGTAAAATAATTAATTTTAATTAAATAAAAGTTTTACTTATAAGTAAAGAGAGACAGAGATATCTTGACAGACATGAATGTAAATATCCTCAATTCAGCCGATGTAAACAACCGTGATGTTTGTCTAGCCGGAGTTAGAGGTCCTATAATAGAGGCACGGAGGAAGATGCATAATTTCCGTCTCCACCGCCGATCGACGATTGGGACTTTAACGCTTTCTGATTAATTGTAAAATCAAACTCTTTTTAAGTCATTTCCGGTATTTTGGAGGATTATGAAGATTTAAGAAGATATGATATAAGAAATTAATATATATTATTAGATTATATAGAAATATTAGATTATATAGAGATTAGATTATTTAGAAATTGATTAGATTATATTACTATAATATTTATTATATTACAGTTATAAATTAATTAGATTATATAGAAATTAATAGATATTATATAAGAAACCAAGTTCAACCAGAAATGACTTAAGAAGCGTTCGGTTTAACAACTAATCAGAAAGCGTTAAAGTCCCAATCGTCGATCGGCGGTGGACAGGGAAATTATGCGAGGAAGATAGATGGAGGGGAAAGTAACGTTAAAATTTTACAATACAGTTTTTCTCCTCATAGATGGCGCTAAGGTAAACTGAATGCGATTAAAGCCTGCTTCTGCAATGCTTTTCAATGCGAAAAGCATTAATTTTTTAAACGTTTTTAATTGAAAATTTGAACTTTAAAAAAGTCAAACAAGTAGAAATTTCATTAAATAAAGTTTTCTTCACACCATGCATATATTTTAATAGATATTTGGCGTTTCGATTGCTTGTTATAACTCTTTAAATAAGAGTTCATCCTGACAAAAACATCTGAATAGTCATTTAAAAATAAATATCACGGATATTGTACCGCGAAGAAATACGGACGTATAATTTTTAGAGATTAAAAGTATTATTCAAATTTTCTGGAATAAGTTTTAAAGTCTTGCGTATATGTCGATAACCTTTGAATAATTTAATAACTCATTACTTTTTATATCTATGCAATTAATATTATGTACATTAAAAAAATTATCTTAATTATTTGGGAAATAAAACTTGAATTAAATAATAGAGTCCATTAACTAATTTTTGCAAGAATCGTAAATTGTGACTTTAATATAATGTTAGTTATGAATTGTCCAAAAACTCTCATTTTTTTATCATACATAAATGCTTCCTCTTTCATACACACTGCTTCAGATAGAAAACATGCTTAGCTTGCAATTTGAAAATTATACAGTTATTAAAAACCATATATACTTAAATCTTTTTTTCTTTGTGAATATTAAATTTGTTATTTAAATGAGTTCTTTTTCCTAATTTACAATCAATAAAATCTTTTGATTTAATTGAACAGCCAGGTAATTCCTTAAGTATAACATTTTAAAAACATGTACAGTAAGATCGATATACTAGAATAAAAATTTCTTAGTTTAAAAATGATTACATGCATATAACTTTAAATTAAAGTATAATAAAAAGCACTCACCTTTGGAGCTCTAAACATACTTAATTTCTTTTCCTTCGATGTTTCTTTTGTTTATCTCATCATCATAGCCCGATCTACATCCCGGAATAAAACATTTATACCCCATCTTAAATTTATGA
Organism: Maratus michaelseni; assembly: GCA_963931845.1. Taxonomy (NCBI): domain Eukaryota; kingdom Metazoa; phylum Arthropoda; class Arachnida; order Araneae; family Salticidae; genus Maratus; species Maratus michaelseni. The sequence goes on from OZ007597.1 coordinate 165,409,182, forward strand.
GATATAATTGCTATAATTCAAAATAACCTAGTAAAATACTTTCGGAATTTAACATTTAATCTAATGACATTCTGTTAAAAGGCCGCCGCCAAATTTTTACAGCGCCCTCTTTCGTTTAAAAAATATGACTTGCATTTTCGATTATCCTCGCCTATTCCAGTTTTCCCTCCAGGTTCTTCCTCCGTGATAGAGGCTAACGCATCCTCGCAGATTTGGTGCTCAAATTGAAGTTCAGTCGAAAAAACAAGCGAATCAGAACAGGTTCAGCCAATCAGAACCGAGTCTTAGGCAACCCCAACTCCGGGCTGCGGTAGATTGATGCTGAACTGAGCACCAATAATCCGAAACAAAATGGATATGCATCAGCTCCTATTATAGGAGTCTTAGCCGGAGATAAGCTAATGAGTTTATAATAAATTGATCAAATTTAAATCACAAAATCAGAAGTTTGGGGAATTCATAACGAAAAGTGTACCTTAAACGTTGCAGAACAGTGCCTGAAAGTTCTTATATATGAAAATTATTATTCCTAGAAGATTTTATTTTTTACGTCCATGTTATTTCAATGGGCACTTCAGTCTGTTTATGCCCAGCGCCATATTGATAACGTCACGACTTCAGCGGCGTATTACACAATCTTGAAGAAATTTTATGCTTTTTTTTTTTCAGTTATGGCATTTCTTCTGCCTGATATATAAAAGGATGTTAAAAAAAAAAGACAGAAACGAGTACATCTTGCGAATTGAAAAAATTACTGACTGTTGGCGCCAATCTTGGCTTCTTCTATCGCTTGTCGCGTCGTGCAGTAGTCTCCATGAGGAGCTCCGTAAAAATCTTTTGTTAATAAAAAATGGCTATAGTTGAACTTAATTAGTATTAGTCGGATTTTTATAAATCACAATCAACTCATATCATATGTGTACTTGGCTGTTGCCATGAATCTTTGAAAATGTATGCCTGATTCTTTATGTATTTGGGGTGATTGCCTCTAAGCTCTATGCATTGCCTGATGATATTTTAGAGTTTATAATTATCTCTGCCATAATATTTATTTAATTGACAATTAGTTTAAAGCTTTTGATTTCCAATGTATATTTAGCTGATTTTTTTAAAAATAAAAGTAAATAATAATAATTAAAAAAAAAATGCAAGGGGATTTTAAAAGTCTCCGTGTAACCATTACTTGTAACACCCGTGAAAATAATAAAAATCTTTAAAATACAGACATAAATAAGCTATTTACAACTATTAATTTCTCTAATTATCTCAATGCTGAAATTAACATATCATAATGTTTCTCGGGAAAACTCTGCTAAGATTGCTATTGGTCATTGCAATTTTCAAGCTATTTATTTGACATATATTTTTCATTTTAACAGTACAACAAGAGACATGAAAAAGATGGTTCGTGGCTGCCACAAGACTCCCTGAGTCTTGGGCTGCCATTTGCAACCAAAATTCAAGTGACTCTTTTCAGTTTTAGCATCAGACACCTACGGCTACTATTTTAACCCAAAACCCGTTAAGTGTGACTATTTTGGGGAAAAACCAGAAAAAAGAAGAATGTTTTCCAATTCCAGCTATATTTTGTAAATTTAAAAAAAAAAAAAAAATTACTCTCCTTAGAGATTGTCATTCTGTCTGGTAAAACTGATAAATTGCTACATTTTAGAAGGAATTGCAATGTAGCAATAGGAAAATCACATTGAAATGAACATATGTTTGCTTTTATTAACCATGATCCTGCTTTAGTAGCTCGTAAAAAGCATGCAAATCTTAATATAGTTAAAATGATCAAACATTCTTAGTGTGAAAATTACTCGCTTTAACCGTATCCTCGTTTTAGCAGCTCGACTGTAGTTGGAATTATTCGGTTGTATCAAAAGTAAAAGTATTTTCGTTTTTTGACTGCTTTTATACCAAAGCATGTAGCTGGCACTTTTTTACCCCTATTGATGAACATAAAATGTTGTTTAAGAGGATATATGTCCCTCTATATTCTATAATCATACAAGCTTTTTTCTTTCATTTTTAGGTCACATATTGAGTGATACAAATGTTGAGATATTTTGCATCTTAAGGCATGATTTTAAACTAGGCCTTAAAACCAATAAAGCTGTCCTCAAAACTCGTTCAGTTGGAGACCAGGACAAAAATAGTGTCCAGACTAGAGTAGCAAAAATACGGTTTATTTCCAATAGACCCGGTTTATTCCTAAAAGATCAGGTTTATTCCCAGTTTAAACCGGCTTTTTTCTAGCCTTTGAAAATGCCAGCTACATGCTTTGGTATAAAAACATTCAAAAAACGAAAATACATTGGATACAGCCTAATAAATAACGAAACCTACTTTATCATTTTAAAATTACCTCCATACTGAATAGGTATACTTAATACATATTTTCCTTACTTAATACATATTTTCCTCCTCCTATGTATGATTACACACAGCAACTTTCAATGCATATAACAGCCTTCATTTCCCCAAATAAAAGCAGTAGTGGCTTCTTGAATGCGGACTTTAGCATTTACTTTTAATTTGAGATGATTAACATATTGAAATGAATCAGTAATAGATTCTCCTCCATAGTACAACAATGATTTATTTCTATGATCAAGGTGCTTTAATTAAAAATGCCGTAGCATTTTTTAAGTGGTTGAAGACAAAAAGTAGCTCTGTTGCTTTAAACAGAAAAGTGTATCCTTAAGATCGTACAAAGTAAAATCTATGTAATATTTCCAGTAGCAGAAACTGTGCAGCATCGCAGCAGGCGCTGCAAACTATTTTAAACTTTTTAGATTAATTAAAAAGAAATGCTGAGCTTAAAAAATTGCTAAATTTTACCTTGTCTCTTGATTATTGTAACTTCTTACTGTATTTTCTTTGTAAATGTAAATTTTTCTAATTTTATTGGGTTTTTTTTTGGCTAACTATTATTTTTTTTATGATAGCATACATTGTTGGGTAGCAAATAAAGTTTGTTTTGCTGCAGATTGACACAGAAACATTTACTGGGGTTTATATATATTATATGAAGCGCTCTAATTCCCTTTTCATTTCAACTCAACATTGAACTGTCTTTTTTAATCCATTTTCAATTTTCTAATCTATAAAAGGCAATATTCAAATATTTATACAAGCATATGCATGTATATATTATGTTTGAGTGTCCGCCCTTTGATATTATTTGAATTGTAGAGGATATCCCATAAAGATAAAACAAATTAATTATTATTGCAAGTACAGTATAATTATTAAAAAGTACATAAATGACTTCAAATGTACAGCAAACAGCAATTATTGCATATATGTTTCTTTTATACATCAACGAACTTTATCGCACAGTGCACACATTATATTCGAAAACATATTAATTATTGCAAATAAAGTATAAATATTAAAAACTATTCGGATGTGCCAATCGCAAAACTTTCTTCTATCTCAGTCCAGGCCCGTAGCCAGAATTTCCCTTCGGGAGGGGCTCAATCATGGAAAAAAAAATTTGATCAGACAGTAGTAATTTCATAACTTAAAGTGTAAATTACAAAAAAAATAAACAAAGCAACTTAAAGTATATTCCTACATAGGATACTTGATGTCCATGTCAAAAATTGTTATTTCGTATTTTTTCGATTTCGGTTCAATTTTTGCTTTCAAGAGCACTTCTAGTTTCCAAGCCGGTTCGGAAACCGGAAGCATTTTTAGGGGGGGGGGAGACTGCAACGGTGTGCAATATGGTGTGCACTTATAGTTCCTTTACAGGGACACTCAAAAGAATTCCCTTAAATAACGGTCTATGGAGAAAAATCGTTTGCGGTTTATTTTAACAATGTTTCACTATTTTAAACATATTGAAACTGATATATATCACTAAGGAGCAATACAAGAGTTTTACTATAGAATATTTTTTGTATAATATTCATCGTTCCTTTACAGGGACACACAAAAGAATTCGGTACAGTCTGTTAGCAATATTTGCTGGAAGTGTTTTTTTTTTTTTAGTTGCTGAACATTTTTTAATTTAACTCATTATTTGTATAGTACGTTGTGTAATAAATTCTATAGATCACATACAGGGCAGCACAAAAGTTCTCGAGTACATTTACGTTTATTGATGGGAAATTCTTGAAGGGTAATTTTAAACTGTGCTACGCAATTTCCTAACCGAACTTTAATTTAGCATCCTATGTAGTATATACAAATCTATAGTTCATATACAGGGTTGCATAAAAGAGTTCGGATATTTTTTCCGAATATTGTTGGTAATTCTTGAAATGTTTAAATATTTTATGCGTTTTCCAAAATATCATCTTTCACTTTGTTAAAATTTAAGGATTTCTAAAATTATTTTGGAAGTTTTAGAAAGTGTTACATAATCTATATTTTACGCATGATTTTTCGTTCTTGTTTTTATTTGCCTCATATGATATGGCGATTCTAATAATTTTTTATGTGCCCCTTTTGGCCCCTTAAGATTTAAAGTTTTAAAAATAAATATCCAATTCATGCATTTCCCTCCAAAATAAATATATGTTCAGATTTTTAATTCTCTAAGTTAAAATAAAGTAGACGGAAATTGACTCTGAATATTTGAATACCACCAAATGCCACAATATAGAACATAATTGTAAGTTAATAGAAAGCAAAGTTCGTAATAAAAAGAATATTTCTTTTCAATAACAACAATAACAACAACAACAACAATAATAATAATAATAATAATAAAGCCTTACTTACCAATTTCATCATTTCTTTTAAGCTTCTTATTAAATAATGATTCAATGGTAGGCTGAACTTTTTTTAACCGTTTCATTTTTGTGATTGCTTTGTCACTCTTAAACAATGCTCTATCAAAAGACAGGCGTTTCCAATTAAATTTTTATTATGCTCCTACACACAGCTCAAAATGTCCCTATATCTACTCTAAATGTAGCGGTGAAAAATTGCCAAAAAATCCCTACATAGATGTATCCATCCCTAAGGTTGATAATTCTACAAAAGACAAAGAAAATTTCCCAGACAAACAGACTACTCTTAGTACACTTTCTTTCTAATATTCATATGCAAACAAAAACAAAACAATTTAAAGCAAAGTTGTTCAATGAAGAGCCTGGGGGACGCCGCCATGGCGCCTTTGACGATTTCTCGATGACCTATCAATTTTTTTTTCTTATCGAACAAATTCCTTTTCAATATTTCTTGCTACTATTTTTTTTAAGTAAAAAACTTTTTACAGTTATAACACAATTTTCAAAGATACTTTCTTTAAAATAATTAATTTTCACACGAATTTACATTATAGATAGCTATTAAAGATTTTGACTCCTTTTTCTACAAAATATTTTAACATTGTCCACTCTAAGTTTTCATTGTGATTCCTAAAGTTAACGTATATGCCATATGCATATTACACTTACTTTTTCTTAGTCAAATTAATAATACAGAATTACACATATCGAATTTTACTGTGCATAAAGATAGTCAAAATTGTGTTTTAAGAACTTATATTCTTAGTGGTATATACAAATAAAAAACACTATATCCGAATGAACAATATAACGAGGATTACTGTAAGTGTAAATGAATAATTTTATATTTTTTCAAACGAAATGTGCGTAGGTTTAATGTAACGGAAGATAAAAACAAAAACATTGTCAAATTTTATCATTAAAGATAATTTTTCAAAATCTTTTTTAATTTTCGGGGGGGGGGCTTCAGCCCCCTTAGCCCCCTCCCTGGCTACGTGCTTGTCTCAGTCATGTTAATACTTCAAAATTCGCTATCACATCGCCAAAAAATTCAATATTTTTCGTCATTCTGTTGTACGTCAGCTGCTTGTGAATGGTCGGGTTACAGGGATGCGAACAACCGATGTATACTAAACTACGAAAAGTCCTTCTGGCCTGAACCGACAGGCACAGATATCCTCCCTATTCCTTAGTTTTATGATTTTAGCTAATTTTACTGGAAAACACGAAGCTAAAATGCGTGGAACCTAAATAAAGAAGATTCAATCCCAGTTCTCGTCAACATTGAATTTAAATGAGAATATCGCCAAATTAGTCCTCTACAGCCAAGTTGGCTTCATTTTTGGCAACTTATTTTGGTCGCCAAACTTGGCGATATTCCGCCAACTGTCGCCAAGTTTGGCGAGAATTTGACGTTGGTGAATATAAATATATAGTGATAAGCATATAATAGGATTAATGTTTACAACAATGAAAGAAAATTTGAACGAAACCATGTTAACTAAAACTCATAAATTAAACCCGTTTATGGATGAATTCTGCTGTCTTGTTTGAAAATGTCAGCCACCCTAAAATTTCAAACCGCTATATCTCAGCCATTTTTTAAGATAGAGGCAAAACAAAAATTGTTCCGGATTCTCCGGATCAAGGCCGAACATTTAACGAAAAAAAGTTTTAGGATTTCTAATTTTTTTGGATTTTTCACATCTTTTTGAATTTGAAATCTTTAAATGGCTATCGCAGCGTCCCCTTTCGTCGAAATATCCCCAAATTCTAATAGAAACTGCTTGCCATAGCCAAAAACATAGAAAAAAAATGTGGTTCAATTTGAAGCAAAACTTCATACACTTTTCGATGATACAATAGTAAAAATGGAACAAAAATATCGATCACAGCGCCCCCTTTCGTCAAAATATCCCCAAATTCTGATAGAATCTGCTTGCCATAGCCAAAAACATAGAAAAAAAATGTGGTTCAATTTGAAGCATAACTTCATACACTTTTAGATGGTACAATAGTGAAAATGGAACAAAAATATCGATCACAACAGCGCCCCCTTTCGTCGAAATACCCCCAAATTCTAATAGAACCTGCTTGCCATAGCCAAAAACATAGAAAAAAAATGTGGTTCAATTTGAAGCATAACTTCATACATTTTTCGATGATACAATGAAGACAAACAGACGAACAGACAGACATTTTGTAAAAACATGTTTTTCGGAATCTCTGACCCCTAAAACGTGTAAATCAGTCGAAAACCGGAAGTCGAAAAAAAATTCGATTACAATACTTTCTTCTATTATAGATAGAAGAAAGTAAAAATGTAATCAAAATTATAATTCGTATAAGATTTAATATTTGCCGCAAAAATTCATCTTTGGTTACAAGAATGTAATTACTTTGCACCAAAATATGGCAGTCAAAATGCATTAGTTACTAGTTTGAGATGGATCCTGAGTATGGAAGATTCTTATTAGTTATGGTCAAACTCGGATTTGTGCATGTTCATGGCAACTTATTTTGTCACAAAATTTGGTGATATTTAGACAAGTTTAGTAACAATTTGGTGCAGAAGGGCACTCATGCGTCTGTGTAGATGAATGCATGTAAATATGTAAATATTACTTACATAAATAAAAAAAGAATCACTTCGACATGGACCCCGATTATGAACGATTCTTTGTTATGCTCAAAATATGTTTTGAATGGGGTTATCGCCAACATATGACTGTAGTTGATTATGACTTTATACATCATCATTTTATTGATATTAACTGATTTTAGGGGGGGGGGGCATTATGTTCAGTAGTGTTTCATGACTGTCTCTTTTAGGACTGCTGCATATTATTTTCAGGGATAAAGTGGATTAATAATGATAAAATGTCAGCAAAGTTAAGAAAGTTAGCTCAGGATTGCAATACTTTAACCTAATCAGTAGCAGCCCGTGGTAGCATTTTCCTTTTTTTTTTCCTGAGGGGGGGGGGGGGGGTGCTGTATGTTATTTTTCGGAAACGTTCTCAAGCTTTTACTTTTGTAAGCATAAAAAAATATTCTATGATTAAACAAGGCAAAGATAAATATTTGAAAATAATGGTAGTAAAGTCATTTTATGCAGGTTTAATCTTTAACCAAATGACAGAATCACGACAACAATGTCACAGTCTAGCAAACAAATATTTTTTTATTTGAAAAACATTTTTTTTTTGGGGGGGGGGGGGGTGAGGGATCCATTTAACAGCACAAAATTTGTTCTGCAGATGTTTTCATTTCTACAAAACAGTATTGATAATAGATGACAGTCTTAAATGTTTCGAAAAAAAAATTTTCACTCCCCTCCTTTCCTTCCCTAGCATGGAAACTTGGAAATCTTTAAAATTCTTCTGCTTTATTTTTATTTCCTTGTCGTTTTTCCCTAGTTGTTTCATTTTTGTTACTTTAAAGTATTAATAAATAAACAATCAATTATCTAAATTATCTTATCTCCTCATTCCTCCTCCAGCATCCAGTTAAAAACCTTTAAAACTGTTTCCAAGGGAATATATATATGAAAAATGCCCTATTTATTACTTTGAAGTAGTAGTACATGAATGACCAATCATTGTGAAGCCCTCTCCCCATCCCCTAAGCACACAAATTTTAAATAGTTAAATTTTTGTAATATATATTGATTATTATTTTGTAAAATTTAAAATGCTTTGATTTTCTTATGTTTGTCGTATTTGTTACGTTGCAGAAATGATAAATAATAAAACATTTAAATCCCTCCTGAAATTATTAGTACTTTATTTATTTATTTATTTCTTAATTCAGATCTTTTATCCCGAGTTTCAATATATTCGGAAACTCTTGTACATTAAATTACGTTCACTTATTTATTTCTACTAAGTAGCATTTATTTCACTCTTTTTAAGTATATTCACCCGCAAATTGAGAATAAATATAATTTTGGTAGGCAAATTGAGAATAAAGACAATTTTGGGAGGCAAATTGAGAATTTAAAAAAATTGGGGGGGAGGGGGGGGATGTAAATTGAGAAAAAAATATAATTTTGGGAGGCTTCTCTGCTTAGTATTTTCTATATAATACTCTTGTTTTATGCAGAGTTTATGCAAATAGTCTATGTATGCCAAAGACAGAATAAAAATATATAAATGGCAAGAAATATGAGTCGTTGACTGCGATTGTGTAATGGATTTATTTAAATTGCAGTTACTAAAAGTAGATTAATACTTTGCTCTTTTATTATTTAGTGCTGCCATCTGTAGATTAAAGAGAGAATTCAGAAGTCTGCAAGGAATAATACAGACGTTTTTATTTATAGTGCTGCCATCTATGTTTCAAAATATGTTAAAATAATTTTAAGAAGGAAATTGGGGTCTTATGGTCTTTCAGCGCTAGGGGGCCCCCTCTCTCCAAGGAATTTTATTTTTCAGAAAATGAATCAGCCATCACATGCCAGGCTAAAAATAAAAATAAATAAAAAATTGCTCAAAAGCTAAAATAACTTATCAAATTTCATTACAATAAAAACATAAGCACTTTAAGCATAGAAATTAATAATTATATATATATAAAAAAATCTAAAGCTTTTGTATTGCAATTTTCTCAGTGTGAGACACTTATCATTAATGAGTACTTTGGTTAATTTAAAAATACCAGCTGCTTCTCAGCTGTGTACAACTGTCAAAAGGAAGCTCGTTCCCTTCAGGGTTAGAATTTTAGGAGTGAATATCCCCCTTTAGTCACAAATTTAGGGGGATTTTTGTTTGGGGGGGGGGTAATAAATCAAGTTCTTATTTTTATTTATTTATTATTTTTTTTTTTTTTTGTGTTACTAGTGTCACATCATATTTACTGCAATCATTGCAATGCTATCAAATCATTTGCTTTATTAAATCGTATTATATACTGCACATTTTCAAAAATATCCACAGCCATTAAAGTCCTGCGCGAATTAATAAAAAAAAAAATCGTCGACCCGAAACCTGATTTGAACCCGAAAAACTTCAACTCTAACTTCGTCCTCATGCTACTTCGAACTCAGTCTCTCAAAAAAAGATTTCCCTCAGGAAACTCTTGAAATGACGCCCCGCAGTAAAATCTTCAAAGAAGTCGAGAGGGACTGGGGAAAAGTTCCATTTTAGACAGGTGCCCGACTTAGAAAGAATCATTGTATGTTGTTTTTTTTTTCGTCGAAACTCGATTTTTTTTTTTTCGTTTGAGAAAGAATTTTGTTATAGATAGGTTTTGTTTTCGCAAGTTTTAATGTAATACATCTATGCTCTCCTGAGGTTTAATAGAGGTAGTAACAGTGTTAGAGGATATCAGTGAAGACGGAACCTTTCTATAACAGAATCCTGTCTTTAAAAGAAAACTTTCATAGTCAATATCTTAAAATTATATTTTCTAAGACAAAAATCTGTCTAAAACGGAATTTTTCATATTTTTCTTGCGTTTCCGTATTCAGAATTTTTATTGTTTTTGTACTCCTGATTTAGTAAACGTTTCTCGTGGGAGGGTGTCGAGCCCCCAAACGCCCACCCTTGGCTATGCCACTGTAATCAAAGGAAACTTTGACCCCCCCACCCTCCAAGAAAGTTCTGAAACGGCGCCCCTGCCCGGGCGGAACATTTAGCTTTTACTCTGGATAAGGTTGTGCCAAGGCAGATTTCATTCAGCCCGTGCAGACCTCTATAATGTTCAATATTTCTCCATCCACAACATGACAGTCTACAGCCATGTCTTATTTATTTCATTAAAATGGTAAAATATATATATATATATATATATATATATATATATATATATATATAACTTATTGTAAAAATTAACCTATATATAAACATGCTGATATTTTTATGCATTGAATAAAATATTTTAGCTAAACTATTTATAGTTCCTTGGTTTTCTTTTGAGATTTAATGGAATAATCCATTATCTGATTTGTATGTTTCATATGTTATCATCTAACTGAGTAATTTAAAGTTCGAGATCGGACACTGATGACATTTTAAATCATTGACCTCAGGCTTAAAAAAAAATATCTGACGGCTCGGCCTACAGGCACAGGTAGATTTCAAAGACACAGAGACCGTGGGACGCCTATCTATTGGGAACTGCAGAAGAAATGACCCTTTTGTCATGATGCGGCAGTTGGGTCTGCCCACTTCGAAATCTAAATGTGTCTGTAGGAGGAGTCAGCAGGGATTTTTTTTAAATTTTTTTTTCTGTAAGGGTTGGTCCTATAAAAAACTTGCCAGTATAAAAGTTGTAGATAACATTAAGAGGATTTATAATAAATTTAAGCGGATTTGATATCTTGTGAATTGACAAAGTTATGAATTTTTTTTCTTCCAAAACCTCTATTTCGCCCCCCCCCCACCCCCTCTTGAGGCCATTTTTAATGATATTAAAGATCTGTCATAGAAAAAAATTTCGGCCCTTTTGCTAGAAGTAATAATAACTTTAAACGGATTCAGTATCCTAATCCTAATCCTAATAATATTATAAATCTGATTGTGTGCAAATATTAGGCTGAAGCTAGCGTCAAAATGAAGCTTTTAATGATCCTGCATTTTTGCATGTAGTTTGATTATAACCCTCAAATGAACATAGACTAGGTTTTATTTATTTTATTCAAATATTTTCTTTAATAATTCAAAATTTCATTATTTTCATAGAGAATAAATGGACATTTTTTCGTATATTTTAAAATGGTTGGTGGGTTTGCTTGGTTTGGCCTAAAGGGTCTGGTTTTGCAGCTTTTTTTTTAAATGGTTAAATTTATTTTACCATTGCTAATACTTTATCGTTGCCAATATGAAATAAAACCCCTGAGTAATAATTTTTAATCAACAATTTATTTTCACGTAAAAATTATCCATGTGAAAAATGAAAAGGAAATGAATTATTTAAGAATTAAACAGAATATGAAATGATGTCATATTAGAAATAAAACGTGCGTTTTCAAATATTTGATAATAATACAAAGTGCATAAATACGAGTAAGTATGGAAAAGAAGCGAATATGATGTCATATATAGAAATATAAAACAGATTTGTTTTGATGTTAAAATAAAATAATCTTGGGTTATCAAATTATTTGTGATTAATTTCTCTTATTTTTTTCTTTTTCTTTTTCACATGAAAGGAATTATTTTAAATGTACGTAATATATGTATTTTAAATGTATGTGTTGTAAATTAAAGTTCTGTGTTTTAAATGAAATGAGTGAAAGATTTATATTTTTAATTAATTCAATACAAATGATGGGATAGGTTGGCGATTTATCGTCTCCACACGGCTAATATAAAGTTACCGTATTTTTAATTTAAATTTTAAAAAGTAAAAAAAAAAAATATATATATATATATATATATATATTGTATGGCAAATGTCAATGATATGCATCGCAAAATTATCCCTATCGAAAATCAGAAAATCTTAATAAAAATAACTATAATTTTTAAAAGAAAGTTGCTTTTTTATAAAAGCTAAAGATTTAATATGATTATGTCGAAGTAACAGCATTTTTTCTCTATCATTTTCCCACAATCGAAACACATTTGTAAATCGTCGGTCGTTTCGAACCGGCATTTAATATTACATTTCTTTTAGTTTTAAAATAGGAAAAACTTTGTTGTCGTTTTTAAATATAGCTTATTTAAAGTTGTTTCATAATAGATTTTTGTAAAGTCTTGTAGGATAAGATAAATTGCATAGATTTTAAAGCAATGTTTAAGTAAAATTACAATATTTTTTTTAACTTAACAATGTTATCGAAAAGAAAATCGATTTTACCAACAAATTCGCGTAATGCAAAAGCAAAGAAGAAATAAAAAAGTAATGAATCTTTTCTTCCAGCCGAATTGTGTAAACTTGAACAAGCCAATCGTGCCAATTCATAACATTATAAACGTGAAAGCGCGTTCTATATAGTAGAATTTTTTTTTTTACATATAGGTAGAAAATTTCCGAAAATAGGAAGGTTAGGGGTCTAAAATTAGATCCATAGTCAATTTGCCTTTTTTCTTTTATCAAGTGAAATTTGGTGCAAAATTAAATACATTGTTGTAACCAGATTTGTTTTTTGCGTGGTAAACACTTAATGGTATTTTAGATGATCATTTCCCCTCTCACCTTTGATGTCAACTATGACTGTAAAACGCATTAAAAAATATTAGACGATAATTTTCTAATTTTCTTATTGCTTCATGATGTAAATAGACATCCTGTTTCATACTTTAAACCTGATTCGGTCATGCCATTGTCGTTCAATTTTTATTCCTAATCCTAACCCTAATCGTATCCTATCCTAATCCTGATAATAACTTTAAAGAATATTCTTTGACACCAATATGTAAATTAATTCAATATCCATAAATGGAATGAATGGAAAATAGAATAAATAGAAATGACAAAATAAAATAACAAGAAAGTACATTTATTCGACACCTAACCCTAGAGAAAGCGTAAAAAATTTCAAGCACATGAAATAAATTAAAATAATCTTATATATACTAACAAAAATATGTAAATTTAGATCATCAGATTTGTGTCGTCGGTATTTATTTGCTTATAGTGTTCTTGACGCGATAGAGAAAATATCGAGGTTAAATTGGGCAGAATTTAAAGTACTTTCCAGCAACCTTTATTTACATTTTAGAATCGCATCAGATTGTTATATCTTTGTGAAATAGCTATATCAATGTATAAAATCCACAAGCAGTTTGTTCACTATTTACACCACTTAGCGTGAAGCACTTAATTTAATATATACATAAACAAGATAATGTAGTAAGAAATATATAACACATGTCTATGCAAATAAACAATATAATAATGCCCATTTAGCAATGCACATATATACAAATTGTACACCAAATACCATCTAAGATGCACTGTTGTATAGAAGAATTCTGCCAGTGTTGTTTTTCGTTTTACGAAGAGGAATTCTTCAATTTTCACGATTTTACTGGGTCCTCCTTTTTTTCATTAGTTGCAGTTTCATTTTCGCGATTGTATATATTATTTGGCATGAAATTTCACTTTTTTAAGACTGGGTTATGTCAAGACCCCTATAGCAAAGAAATACCGTATGGTCTCCTATAAAATGTGATAAAGTTTTGGTAAATTATATATGTTGTTAATTATCAAGTGAAATGTTTTGCTAAATTAATGCATTTATTCTTTTTTTAATGTTACGTGAACGAAGTCACGGGTAACAGCTAGTAATATTATAAATCTGATTGTGTGCAAATGTTAGGCTGAAGCCAGCGTCAAAATGGAGCATTTAATGATCCTGTATTTTTGCATATAGGCTGATTATAACCCTCATGTGAACATAGGCTGGTTTTTGTTTATTTTATTCAAATAGTTTTCTTAATAATTCAAAATTTCGTTATTTTCATTGAGAATAAATAGACATTTTTTCGTATAGCATTTTAAAATGGTTAAATTTACTTTACCGTTGCTAATACTTTATCGTTGCCAAAACTAATTCAAATTCCGGAATAATAATTTTTAGGCAACAATTTAGTTTCAATTGAAAAATGTTCACGTGAAAAATAAAAATGAAATAAAAAAATTAAAGAATTAAAAAGAAGATTAAATAATATTATTAGAAATAAAACGTACTTTTTTTTAGTTTTTGATAATAATACAAGGTTTCAATATGAGTAACCATAGGAAACAGGCAAATATGACGCCAAACATAAAAAATAAAGCGGATATCTTTGATTGGTGAAATAAAATGATCTTGGGTTTTTTTTTCTTCACTTTTTTCTTTTGTATGGTAATAATTCTTGGCGTTTTACCGTCTGAGCAGGGCTAATATAAATATACCGTATTTTTTATTTAAATTTTAAAAAAGTAAAAAGAAGTTTCTAAAGAAAATGGTCAGCAAATGTCAATAATATGATCCGCAAAATTATCCATATCGAAAATGATGTCATGGATAGCGAGAAATATTTATTTTCATTCTTAAAACTAAAAGAAATAACTCGATTACCTAAAAAAAAAAATGACGAATGTTAATAGTTCCATTTTTGTTGATAAAAACTAAAAATTTAATATTATTTCGTTAAAGCAACATAATTTCCCCTATGCCAGTACTGAAATTAATTGCCTGGAAAAGAAAATTAACAAGAATTATGTCATTAAAAAGGGATTTCTCTGCGGGAAAAAGAGGCGTTATATTTGAAATAAAACGGGAATTTTCCAATGTGTTTTAAAATGAGTGTGAATCAATTCCTTACATTAATAATACAAGGATCAGTAAGTATAGAAAGTAGATGAGTTTCACGCCATATTTATAACGAAAAATTTAAATGTTTTTTTTTATCTATAATGATTATTAAGCATAAATATCCGTTATATACAGATGAGAATTTTCTGCTAAAAATCGCATCATAATTTTAAGAAAAGGAAAATGAACACGAATCTATTATATTAAAATCTGACCGTGTGTTTGTATTTCGCAACTACTCATCACTCTAAAAAATTGCTGCAGTAAAATTACTGCAGCAGAGATTCCAGGCAATGTCAATAAGAAAACCGGTTTTGTCACTAGATAAACGAGCTTTGTTATTAGATAAACGGTTTTTGCCCGTAAAAACATGAAATTTACGGAAATTGACCGTTTACCTTGAAAAGGGGGGCATTTCCCGTAAAATTACGGCAGCAATTCACGGAGAATGCCCGTGAATTTACAATTTTCTTTTACAGTGCTAGACTATCGAATGCAACGCGATTTACTTAATATCGTTCATCATTGATCCGAGGATGTCACACAAACTGTCACAAGTTAAAAAATTAAATTATATGCCAAGATTTGTTTTACCTTTTTTGTAAATTTTAACGAAGTTTCTCTAAAAACGGAAAGTAAATTGCTCCATATTTGTGTATAAAATAAGGAGAAATAAAACAGATCAGTATATTTTTTACACCATTTTCTCATTAAAACTGAAAAACAGAATTTATTTTCACTTTGAATAGATGTTGAAAACAAAATCTTGATTTCAGTAAATTATCCGAAAAAAAAAACATATTTTCACATATTCAAACTTCATGAATCAATTTATTCAGGAGAACAAAAATTGCCTGTCAACATACTGTCATTTAGAAAGTAAGATTTGTTTCAGCTATACATTAAACCAAGGAGGCGGAATTGAATTTAAAGAAAAAGCATGTACTATTTCCAATTAATGCGTTTTTGAAGAATGGCTGTTAAAACGTTTCACAAAGGCGTTAAAAGTAAAATTGTTTAACAGGTAAAATTGACATTTGTTTTTAACCAATTAATCTATTTTCACGATTTTATTTGGCCCTCCTTTTTGCATTGGTTGCAATTTCATTTTCGCGATTATTTGGCACAAAATTTTACTGTTTTAAGACTGAGTTATGTCAAGGTCCCTATAACAAAAAATACCGTATTGTCTCCTATGAAATGTGATAAATAGTTAGTTAATTATTAAAGTTTTTAATTATCGGGAGTGAAATATTTTGCTTATTTAATGTATTTATTCTTCTTTTAATGTTGCGTGAACGAAGTCACGGGTAACAGCTAGTATATCATAATTAAGAAGTTATGGATTTTTTTTCTGTTTTCTCAAAAAGCCCCACCCTCCTCACCCCCTTGGTTCGATTTTGCCCATTAACGAACTTGACCGAGATTTTATGCCCCTTGATTTTATGTATCAGTTTGGAAGAGATTTGTGCAGAATTATGGAAGTTATCATGTCCATAAAAAAGTGATATAAATAGATAGATTAAGTTTTGAACTGGGGTGGTATTGGGTTCTAGGAGTCATGATCGGCGTAGATCACCTAAAATTTACCAGAAATTCCAACATAGGGGAGAACGTAATATGTAGTATTTCTTACGGAATCTACCTAAAAGGAGCCTGAACTCATCTCTACATAGTTACGTTTTAGAACACGGAGAAAAATATTGGTTACTTTATCCATTTCCCAGAATAACCCTACTCCTTTTTTTTTTCAACCACCTGCCATAATTTATATTTATACAAATAATTAATTTTTTTTAATGCAGCTTGTTTCTTCCCTGTTGCCACACCTTAAAAATACGCGCAGGTGATTTAAAAATGATAGCAATGATACCAAACCTCTCTTATCATGTTAACATATAAATCATACTAATATGCTGAGGGAGTCTTTGCATTAACAATATTCAAACACATGGCTTTTTGGACATTTATTTAATTCTAATGCATTGAGCTTTATATATAGCAGGAATTCAGAATCAGCGGTCAGAAGCATGAAAGGCAAATGAAGCTTGCAAGGCAAAAGTAAAACATAGTCCGTGTTGTCAATGTCAGATACTAGTTTTATCATTTACTATTATCCTAATTTATGCTTTTATAATTAAGCTATGCTTATCTAATTCATAAATAATTCACTAATCATGTAAGGGAATGCGATAGACAGCTTGTTTTGCCATGAATGCGAGCTAAAATTACCGTCACTGTATCCTTCCACGCTGACCGCTGGAAATCATGTTAGGCATTAGGAAGATAGATCTCCTGTTATGTTTGGAGCTCAGTGTTCTAATGTTAAATTACGGTATAGCGTAGCCAATAAAATTTCAGACCCGCTGGCTATATTTTCGCATACGAAATTGCCGTTATTCTTAGCAGATAATGCGCATTTTTCGTATATAATTTTTTTTTTTTAATAATAGCGTTAAAATGAGCATTATCTTCAATTAAATGTATTTGGAGAAAAAAAAATATTGATTATAATACAGACATTTCAATTTCAAGAAAAAAATTCAGGATAAAAAAAGTTTACTAAATATTATCACCTTGTATGGAAGAGATATATGCATCTAAATTAGGATCTGCACTAACTTGAAAAAGTCCTTCCGGTCTGTACCGGGAGGAAAAGGTAGCTTTCCTATATCTTCGTATTAAAATTTTTGCTAATGTTACACGAAAACAGCAAGTTAAAATGCAAAGAAACGTTTACAAAAGATTCGTTAATACTGAATTTGAATAAGAAATTCGCCAAATTATTGAGCAATAGCCAAATTGGCTTCATTTATGAAGACTTATTTTGGTCTCCAAATTTGGCGATATTTCGCCAAATGTCGCCAATTTTGGCGCTAACGGATATGAATATATAGTTTTATGCGTATGATTGCGAAAATTATTACAACAATGAAAGAAAATAATTTGCAAGTAATGGCGTTAATGTGCTGTTTTGTTTCAAAATGTCAGCCACCCTAGAATTTCAAACTGCTCTATCTCAGCCATTTTTTAAGATAGAGGTAAACCAAAAAATGCTCTGTAATCCTTGTATCAAGGCCTAACACGTAATTAAAAAATAAATTTGAATTTTTAATTTTTTGTATATTTATTTTAGTTTTAAATTTTTAAATGGCCGCCATCTTGAAACAAAATGGCGGACCAAGCTGGCCAACGAATTCGGTCGAGACATTGGTGAGTTTAATACACACAATTAGTTTCATCAAAATCGATTTATAAATACGAGCGTTATCGTATGACATAGGTCAGATATATATATATAAATCAACATTTGAGTGGAGGGTGGTTTTGGGGTCTGGGGGTCATGATCGGTGAAAATATATCGGAATTTTCCGGAACTGCTTTCCTCCGAACGGCTGCAATAGGTAGCTTTATACTTTTTAGTATTGAAAGCTACCTAAAAGAAAAGAAAATGATATTACTTAAGAACGTTTCCAGAATTCCCCCTAGAACCCAATTTGTTTTTCGTGTTTGGGAAGTTTCTGGAGATAACTTTTTAATAATTTTTTATTCATTTTTAGAATTATCTTTTTACATTGAAATTAAGCATAATGTACACCGAAATGCTAACAGTTTATGATGTAACTCGTTTCTCAGTTCGCGATTCACATTAATAAACATATTTTTTTCCCCAAACTGGCGATGTCGGGCAGAGATCTGCACGGGCCGGTATTTCCAGGCCCGGTATAAAAGTTAAAATTTAGGTCCGACCCGTGCAAAAAAAGTGATTGGCTCGGTTCGGTATAAAACTTAAAAGTTTGGCCCAGCCCGTGTAAAACAAGTGATTGGCAAGACCCGGCCCGGTATAAAATATGAAAATTCGGCCCCGGCCCGGTATAAAAGCTAAAAGTTCTGCCCCAGTCCGACAAAAAAAAATGCTGGCCAGGTATGGCCCGTAAAAAACAAAATACTGGCCCAGATCATTATAAGAGTAAAGATAAAATCTCGGACCGAGCCGTGACTGGTATAAAAGGTAAAAAGTGCAAAAGTTAAGATTATAAAAGCCCGCTATTAAAGCTAAAAGCCCGAGTCCATCCCGATATGGAAGCTAAAAGTTCGGCCCGAGCCCGGCCGATACAAAAACTTAATTACTCCTGCCCGACCCGACTGAATTTCTGAAAAACATGTCGATAATTCCGGAGCAACATTATTCTACTATTACAATTACTATACATAGATTTTATTTTCAGGTTATGTTTGAAATACAAAATAACAACAATTTAGTGAGCATTTAGACAATTACTTACCTAAGCACTGATTTAAAAAAATTGATTTAGACAATTATATTCAAATAAATATTCAGTAAGACAGTCAATTTAGTTTAGGAAAAAAAAAAAAAAGAAAAAAGAAATCGTAAAATTATACAAAGTAAAAACGTACATTTCAAAAACATATCTCTATAGTTTTTTAAAGCAAAGTAAATTTCTAAAGATTTTTTTAAACAAATGTACAAAATCAATATAATTTTTACAAAAATCAGTAACTGAAATGGGCTCAGGGAAGGAATTTAGATATATGTATACGCCTGAAACCCAAGCGAATAATGTTCTTACATTATTTAAAAAAAATAATAATAATAAGGAACATAAAAATATTTAAAAATAATTATTTCTCACTTATGGTTGATAAACGTTGATGTTTGATTCAGCTGATTCAATTATTGCTTTTATTGCCTTTCAAAAATTAAAAGAAAACAGAAAATATTTTGATTTACATGTTATTCAGTAAGGCAATTATCGCTGTTAAAAATGATAATATGTGTAAGAAATCAGAGACTTTATTGTAAAAATAAAAGACTGGGTCCGAACATTCAGAATAAAAAAAGGCTCAAGCCCGGTCCGGCCCGAGCCTGCAGAATAAAGTCAGGCCCGGGCTGGGCCCCTAAAGAGTGAAGACTAGGTCCGTCCCGGCCCTATCCTCCTAAATGAAAATCGGCCCGCTGACCGGGCCGGGCTCGGACTTCGGGCCCGTACAGACCTATAATGTCGGGTTACATGGAATATACCAGTATCGCATAACAGTCCAAGATTATGCTGGTGCAGATAGATCCTTAATATTATGTTTGTGATTTGTGCAAATCTGAAGTATGAATTGTAGTACATTGTTTAACTATCTAGACACTATATTTTGATCATGCTCTCTTGATACCATTAAATGTTTTTTTGCCAAATTTTGTTCGTTTTCTTAATTTTTAACCGCCTATTCCATACTTTCCGACTCTCTCACAATACCATCAAAATAAGTTTATCATTATTATTATATGTGTGCAAGTGATAAAATTTAGTAAAACAAATTATTGTCCATAAAAAATATTCACCGATAGTTGAAGTTTAAACAATATCGGGTACTACCCCAAATGAAATAGTATTCCATAATACCAGGGCTACACTAGATACCGGGCTTGCTCATTCTAAGACTCCTATAATAGGAGCTGACGCATATCCATTTTGTTTCGGATTATTCGTGCTCAGTTCAGCATCAATCTACCGCAGCCGGAGTTGGGGTTGCCTAAGACCAGGGCTACACTAGATACCGGGCTTGCTCATTCATTATGATGACGTCACAAAAGGTGGCTGACTAGGAGGAAAGACATACAGCGATTGGCACAAAACGATGGGCGCGTTGCTTTGGACCAATCGCTGGTCGCGGTCAGCCACCATTTGTGACGTTTTGAGAGTGAATGAGCAAGCCCGGTATCTAGTGTTGCCTTGCTAAGACTCGGTTCTGATTAGCTTGGTTTTTCGAATGAACTTCAATTTGAGACCCAAATCTGCGACGAGGATGCGTCAGCCTGTATTATAGGAGCTCTAGCTCATTCATTATCATGACGTCAATAATGGTGGCTGGACGTGAAGAAAGACGTACAGCGATTGGCACAAAACGATGAGTGCGTCGCTTTGTACCAATCGCTGGTCGCGGCCAGCCACTATTTGTGACGTCATGAGAATGAATGAGCAAGCCTTGATAATACCCGAAGTTTCTTTATGTATAATTTTTATGAATGAGAATGTAAATTTCCATTTAAAAATTATGCTTTATCATCAGTGGCTTCTTGCTCTTCTGATCGTCTATTATTTATAATTATAAAGTAAAGGCTTAATTTTCAAGCCATACGAAATAGAGCAGTTCACATCACGTGACTTTTGCCGGAGAACAATGAAAAAAACCGTAGGACACACAAATAGGAAAAGCATTGATAAAGCTAGCGAAAGCTGTCCTACAGCAGCAGCAGGGCTACACTAGATACCGGGCTTGCTCATTTCATTATGATGACGTCACAAAAGGTGGCTGATTAGGAGGAAAGACATACAGCGATTGGCACAAAACGATGGGCGCGTTGCTTTGGACCAATCGCTGGTCGCGGTCAGCCACCATTTGTGACGTTTTGAGAGTGAATGAGCAAGCCCGGTATCTAGTGTTGCCTTGATAATACCAGGGCTACACTACATACCGGGCTTGCTCATTCATTATGATGACGTCACAAAAGGTGGCTGACTAGGAGGAAAGACATAAGCGATTGGCACAAAACGATGGGCGCGTTGCTTTGGACCAATCGCTGGTCGCGGTCAGCCACCATTTGTGACGTTTTGAGAGTGAATGAGCAAGCTCGGTATCTAGTGTTGCCTTGATAATACCCGAAGTTTCTTTATGTATAATTTTTATGAATGAGAATGTAAATTTCCATTTAAAAATTATGCTTTATCATCAGTGGCTTCTTGCTCTTCTGATCGTCTATTATTTATAATTATAAAGTAAAGGCTTAATTTTCAAGCCATACGAAATAGAGCAGTTCACATCACGTGACTTTTGCCGGAGAACAATGAAAAAAACCGTAGGACACACAAATAGGAAAAGCATTGATAAAGCCTAGACCAACATACGATCCTAAAGACCTGCCCATTCGCCGACTTTCAATTCATAAAAACGTGCCCGTTTCTCCGTCGTCTGCTAGCAGATAGCGTAGAATAATAGAACAACATTCCGCGTTTTTCCCTTTAAATACGTTAGTAATGTTATCTGTTTAATAATATTTTTAGCATATATTTCTATTCAGGATGGATGAAACTGGTGAAAAGAACATATTTAAAGTCGAGAATTAAAGTCTCATTGCAAAAAGTGTTTATTTATTAATAAAATTTTCATATTGTGTAAAAAGAATATCTGATTAGTAAACTACTAGATATGATGTAAGAGCTCAATTCAGATAAGTTTTTAAATATTTCAACAATATCTAGGATTTTCATTTTTGAGACAAATACAATATATCAATAATTTAAAGATCCATCTCAGAAATTGCGTTTTGGCGTGGTTCTATTATATATCCTTTTATAATTTCCTCCTTTATTTTAGGATAAAAGTAATTTCACGACTATTCTATAATTGCTTCGATTTTACATATTTAAATTATTGCTTACATATATAATACACAATGATTTGAGAGTTAATTTTGTTGGGGACAAATACTAAAAAATATGAGCACCGGCAAAATAAAATCTAGGGAGGGGCAAAGTTTTTTAACAGGTGTGCCTATGGCCCAGTTGCAATTTATAAAATTCATTTTTAACATTACTAACATTGATATGTTATTTTATAAAAAATTTCCCTTATTTAAAGATCGATTATATCAGTTTTACCAACTCCCACCCCCCCACCCCAATCTATTAAGATGTTTCAATATATTCCCCTTATTTAAGTCTTTTTTTAAATGATATGCAATTGATTATTCTATCCAAAAACAAATGGCACTGGATATGAGTCAATTATTAGAATTCTTTGCAGATGTGCTATTTTAATAAACATGTTTATTATTTTTTAGTGCATATGAAATGTAAATGTACTGTTACTGAAGGGACATCTCTTGTGATTTTGTTTGTTTACAAATTATACATTTTAAAAGTCAAAAAATAATAAATAGTAAGTTTTTATGAAATGGAATTTTGTAATAGTGCCGATTTTGTTAAAAGGAATTTTGTGAAGGGGCCCATTTTATCAAATTTATTTTTGTGAAGGGGCCCATTTTATTACATTTATTTTTGTGAAGGGGCCCTAAATAGACCCCAAATTTTGTCTGGATCGACCCTTGAAAACATTTATTGTAAACAGTGCAAAATCAAAATGGATTTAAAACATCAGGTTTATGAAAATTGTGCACTAAAATTGGAAGTGCCCTAGAGCCTCAGCCCATGTTTCCTTCAGGCGCTGATTGAAAAAAAATAAGCTAACATTCATTGAAGGCCAATAGTATTTACCCCTTTCATCATATTTTGACCAGTAAATAACCTTGAAACTTTTTTTTTTTTTTTTTTTAAATATGAACTTTACAGAAAAAAGTAATCACTTTTAAGCACCTTAAAAACTATTTTCAACTTTTAAGGGAAAGTTTGCTTTACATCTTCTGTATGAATTTGAGAAAAAACTGGGTCCCCGCTTTGATGCCCCTGACAAAATTTCATCCCATGAAAGTAAACACTTCATAAATATTTCATCTCCATAAGATTTTAAACATATAACTTGTAATTTAAAAAGTTCATTATATAAAAGAAAACTTTCACAAAAATAACTTCATTAAAACAAAACAGTGCAACAATAAAAAAAAAATCTTTCACTAAAAAATCGACTAACAGCATTACAACTTACACACCAAGGGTCGATCCAGACAAAATTTGGGGCCTTTTTAGGGCTCCTTCACAAAAATCAATATAATAAAATGGGTCCCTTCATAAAAATCAATTTGATAAAATGGGCCCCTTCACAAAATTCCATTTCATAAAA
This sequence comes from Maratus michaelseni, assembly GCA_963931845.1. Classification (NCBI taxonomy): domain Eukaryota; kingdom Metazoa; phylum Arthropoda; class Arachnida; order Araneae; family Salticidae; genus Maratus; species Maratus michaelseni. Next base: position 165,432,987 of record OZ007597.1, read on the forward strand.
ACTTACTATTTATTATTTATTTATTATTCTTTGACTTTTAAAATGTGTAATTTGTAAACAAACAAGTTCACCAGAGAGGAAAACTTAAGCAAAAGTATTTAAAAAAGTTTTTGTTAATAAACGCTTGGTTCGAATTTGAGTAGTTGGATTTTGACTTTCATTACAAAATGTTATTTTTCACAAAAATATAATAAAATTTCACAAAAATAACCTTTACTTTTCACAAAATAGGCCCCAAGAAAAAAAACCTGCATCGACCCCTGCACACACACAAAAATAAATAAAGAAAGACAAAAAATGGACATTTCCTTAAAGAATTAAAGTGGTAGGAATCAGGCAAATAATGTTTCTTTGGGAATACGTTATCAGATGCTGACAATCCTAAATACTGAATATATGCTTGCATTATTAATAGACATATAAAAGGAAATTAACGCAGTATTATGCAAGTAATATTGTGATATTAAAGCTATTCTAAAATTTTTTGTTTTCTATCAGTGGTTTTCAAAAGTTTCAATTGTACAAAATAAATTAAAACTGCTGAGAAAATTCAAAATTTACTCATTAAAATATAAAATATTGATTATCTTTGAATGATTCAAGTTGCAAAAAGATTAATTTAAAACGTCATCGCAATAAAAGTTTTTAATTCAAAAGATTATGTTACACATGGGTGAATTATTATAAACGTCACTTAAAATTAATAAAAAAAATTCTTGAAATACAAAAGCCAAAAAATACAGAAATCAGGATAATTTTCTATGCACATCCCTTGGCTACAGTGATAGATAAAAGAAAAGTTTGATTGTATAAATTCCTAATATTAGAATGTTTTAAAGATTTATGATTTTACAAATGTATAGCGCTAGCCACACATGTGGGTCTAGGTATTGCGTGCTTGTGATGAAAAAAAAAAAGCAGTTTTATTTTAATAGCCATAATGTTTAGAACAGATATTTTATTATTCTATAAGTTTCTGTTCCTTTTATAGTAAAATTATGAGCCATATTATTAGATTAAATGCATAATTAACATTTAATAAACTTAAATAAAATAGTAAAAGGTAAATAAGCATACCTTGCCTGCCGATTGCTTGAATCCATGCTTGTTTATTTTTTCCTCTTTTGGAAAATAATGCATCGAAATTTTATTATCATCAAGGTCAAATTAGTCTGCCGGACTGTCAATACTACAGAAAGGCACACAACACCTCATATTTATAAGGATATAGCAACCAGAATAAAAAAAAAATCACATAACTATAACATTCACGTGTTCTATAAACTGCAGTTTGTTGTTCTAGTGCTGACCACGAGACGGCAAACGCCGCATTCCGAAACTAGCACGCAGAAAATCGGCGAATGGTCGGGTCTTTTAGGATCATATGTTGGTCTAGGATAAAGCTAGCGAAAGCTGTCCTACAGCAGCAGCAAAAAACTGTTCGTGACGTCACCTTGCACAGCTCTATAAAATTTTAGTAATGATATGCCATTTGTAATGCGTTTATTGCATTTTTTTTCTCGAAAGTCAAGGAAATCGCCTTTTTAACGGTTACACGCACCAAAGAAAACGGGCATTCTTATTTATTAGCTAAGCTGAGGGATTTTACTATGATTTCGTCAGTATGTTGCTATTATTTGGACAAAGGCAGGCATTCAGGTGTCCGTTGAGGATCTCTAAGTGAGCCAAAATCCTTATTCCCGACCGAAATCTTAAAATCGCTATTCAGATGTCCGAATAAGGATCCTTATCTAAGGAAACGAGCATCCAAAGAGCTCGGATTTAAGGAGAGCTAAAACCCTGTCCTTAACTTAAGGAACGGCGGTATTTTGGCCGCCATTGCTATTTTCAGTGTTACCGCCACCGTGGCTTATATTTATTTTAGAAGTTTGTAAGTTTTAAAGTACTTTTTCTTACAACTACAGTTTATATTATTTTCTCAGTAAGTTATTTTTCTTTTTTAATCGTTATTTAAAAATATCTTAAGTTGTTTGGCATCACCATTTTATTCAACAATCAACATGTGAAGTTTTCACTCGTGTGTTTTTTACTTTATTTATGATATATTTTTAATTTACATGTAAGCGAAATTATCAGACATCAGGTAAGATCGATGATTTTAGCTTTTATAATATCTGAGTAAATTATTTTAAAATATTGATTTTATCCTGTGTTTATTTTCTTCCAATCTATCTAGCGGTGGTTAAATTGTTTACACATTTCGCAATATTTCATATTCATAAATGGTAAAATAATCTGTAATGGTATTTTCATTTTGGAGAGCATAATATTCCACTGGAAGTAAAAATATCTTTCATCGCTAATAGCCTCAAAAATGTTATGTATTTAATAAATGTATACATCATTACTTTTTTGTATTTTTTTAGTTTGCAAGTTATATAGGTCATTTTTAACAATGTTATGCACTTAATTTTCTTTTTTGAACAACTGATGACTGATAATTTCTGCCAATCTATCATCCTGTCATGAATAACAATCATAAGTACTATTTTTTCTTCAAATAATGATGGGTCAAGTAATTTTTTCTTAATATAACCAAACCACTATAAAGATACATCTACCTTTCATCATTTTCAATTGAGGAGAGATGACTGATTTCATATTTTGGATGACTGGGAAGCTGTTTAATTTTCTCATACAATTTAGCAGAGACTCCTTGATGTGTAGTTTTGTTATTATCAAAGTAGCTATCATTTGGGATTCTCTGCTGTTAAGATAGTGGAAAATTCTGATTGACATCTCTGGAGCTATACAAAATGTATTGTGAAAATAGAAAGAAGAGACAGACTATTACAGAAGAAAATTCTACCTTTATCATGTACCTTTCATTATTACCGAGTAAAAACATATGTTACAAATTTCTTATTTTAGTTAAAGTGGTTAAAATAATTTTTTTTTGCATATGAAGTGGAAAAATAAATAGTTAATAAAGAACTTTTTTCCAGTATCGCAACATTTTAAATATCATGCAATAAATATATTTAAATATTTGTCACATTTTTAAAATATTATAATTAGCATCCCATGATAAATATTTACATAGTACAGTAGTGTAGCTATGAATTCTTTTTTCTCAAATTGTTTCAAACAAGCACACAAATTTCTTGGCTAATTAATAGTTAGTTATTCATTAGTAAATAATATTTGTTTTTTCAGAAGTGCATTTCAAAAACTAATTTCTGTGTGTATATATATGCATGTATTACATTTTTCTTTCTCTTAGTTTTTCTAGTTGCTATAGCTGCTACAGTTGAACAGAGATGCAACAAGGGTGATGCGAGTAGATATTAAGCAAATCTGGATAATCTGTGCATCAGGAGCGTCAGTTATATTGATATGATTTAATATGATGGTCAGTGCAGAAAGGTGCTGGATCATAGGGTGTTTACTTCTGTGTTGGCCCGTTGGAATGCGCCTAGGTGGCTATAGGTTACAAATAATCTTTAGTCTCTTAGGTGCAAACTTTGCAGGCTAAATCACATTTTCTACGCAGCATGGTAGCTTTTTTTTTGCTGAGGATTGTTTTATTGTCTATGTTTATGAAAAGTAAGTCATTTATTGGTTTTTCGATATTATTTGTGTTTCTATATACTATATAATGTAAGAGTGAATTCAATTTAATGTTTTCTGATTTAATACTGATTAATTTTTAAGGGAATTTAGTCAGTTGTGTATTAGTTAGAACAATCACTTAGATTAAATAAAGACTGTAAATATAAATTGATTGTTTGAAAAAATCATATTAAAATTAGCATAAATAAAATTAAAGTATTTTTTATTTTAAGCATGCCTTTATTAGTGTATTTAAATAGAATACGGCTATTTTATTAAAAATTTGAAGGTGAAAACAAAAATTATAAAACCGTTAGGCACTGACAGAAATATTCGGTTCTTTTCCATTAGATGGTCGACACAACTTTGTGCCAAGTACAAATATTGGCACAAAATTCACAGAAATCTATGGCTGCACATATAATAATATATCATGTGTAATATATATCGAACAAGAGTTATTAAGGCAGGAGTCGATCCAGGGAAAATTTGGGGCCTATTTAGTGCCCCTTCACAAAAGTCTATTTAATAAAATGGGTCCTTTCACAAAAATCAATTTGATAAAATGGGCCCCTTCACAAAACTGAATTTGATAGAATGGTTCCCCTTCACAAAGTTCTATTCCATAAAAACTTATTTATTTATTATTTTGTTATGTTTTAAAATGTGTAATTTGTAAACAAACAAGTTCACCAGAGAGGAAAACTTCAGCAAAAGGATTTTAAAAAGTTTTTGTTTATAAATGCCTGGTTCGAGTTTGATAAACTGGATTCCAACTTTCGTTACGAAATGTTATTTTTCACAAAAATATAATAAATTTCACAAAAATAACCTTTACTTTTCACAAAATGGGCCCCAAGAAAAAAAACCTGCATTGACCCTTGTAAGGAATATGGAAATCTTGAAATCCGGTTCTGTGAGTATATCTTTGTTCCTTGGCCACAGCACCATTTTAATCAAGAAAGACAGCATAGCAGTGCTACCTGTTGAGCGATATACACTGAAATTTAGTCAGAAACAATTTGAGTCTAGATCTAACTGAAACAATGAATTTCTGTGTGTTAGTTCTTGAGCAACGGAATCCACAAAATTTGTGACATAGACAGACATTTTAAATTAAAATTATCAAATCCTAATCAAGCATCCTAAAATATGTCAATTCATCAAATAATAGAAGTTGAAAATTTTCATGATTCTAATACTTTTTTATTATGTTACATAGAAAAAAGTAAAAAGGAGAGTGGAAGTGTTTAGGCATTGGGGGGGGGGGGGGGGGGAGAAGGAGGCAAAGCAAAAACACTTCTTTTTTTCTTCTGCAGTTTGGCTGTTTTGTTGCAATTAAATTGTAATTAAAAGTACTGAGGAAGATAAAAATGTCCTCATGCTAAATTTGGACAATTAATTGCTAATTATAGTAATGCTACTATGTTAAATATTATTCCCTTGATTCATTCAAAAGTATAAAAGTATTTGTTTATAAATAATTTCAATTTTTTATAGCTTTAAAATTATTTTAAATCCCCCCCCCCCTCTTCCTCTTAAAAAATGGCAAATCTTTAAGAGTTTATCATTGCTGGTTTTAACTTTATATATTTAAAAAAAATTGCATCTTTATGAAAGTAATAATATAATTGTTCATATAATAAACACACTCCATTTTTCCATATGCTGATTTTATATAAAAAAAAAATTCCTAAATTTGATAAAATTCCAGTTTTGCATTGGTAAAACTAATTTTGTTTTATTGAAAGCAGTTAATATTTACATGTTTTCTATTATGCAGGACAAAAGTTGCAAATGTCTGAGTAGAAAAAAAAAGTATTTTTCTGTACATTTCAGATAAAAAATATATTTTTCAAGTAATCTTTAGAAATTTTTGTGTATACTGCACTTATTTTACAAAATTAAAATAGTACTACTTATTTAAAGTGGATTGTATTTAAAAAATAAAATAATAATACATTGTGTATTTTTAATAAGATTTTAATCAAAACTCCCCCTCCCTATAAAAAAGGATCCGAGATGAACTTTAAGTATAGCAAGCTAATTAAATATAAGCATACACAGGAGAAGGTCCACCCCTATAAGTCTGAAAATAGGGAGATATAGCTTGAAATATTAAGAAACATAGGTGCCGGTAGAAAAAAAATCTAATGAGGGGCAAGATTTTTGGGAAAAAATGTGTCTGTGATCCACAATCTAGTCTGTTTTTTTAAGTGTAGGGTATAAACATATGAAATAAGCTAAATTAAGATTTTTTGACAGAACTCGTGCAAAACAATTTTAAACATATCAACATTAAAAGCAATACAGAAATTTAACAATTAAGAAATAATAAACTTTCAAAACTGTCTTCCACTGGGTGTTCAGATTCCCCCCCCCCCACCGACACAAATTCTTTGTTCCTTTTTATTATTATTATTATTCTAATTTGTCTTTTTTTCCCCTTTAACCTCTGTCTTCCCCCCCCCCTTTAACTAACCAGATATATATATATATAAGTTATTTAAACTTCCAAATCTCTAGTGAGTGTAATGCCACCATGAAAATCTCGGTTATATGTGTATATATAAATTTGATTCTTATATATTTTTTAGCCGTGGCTTATAAGAATCAAAACCTTTTGGTATGAAATTTTAAACTTGTACTCTAATACATAAAAATGAATATTTAAAAAAGAATTATTTTAGGAAATAAAACGAAAACAGTGCAGCTATTAATTGCATTATTTAATAATATTTAAAAAAACAAACAGCATTTAATTCTTAATCGCTATATCGTTCTGTCTTTCTTTTTTTACATGCTATCTTTTTTTTTTTTTTTTTTAATTCAGTGTTGATGATAGGGATGGACAGAAAAAAAAAAATCTAATTTAAAAAAACGTGCAAAGTCCAGAACGGCAAATAAAGGGCACGGTTGATTGATTGATCTGCAGCGAAGCGATTCTGTATGCTGATTGGTTTATCATTTGTGTAATCAGTATCATGTTCCGAAAATTGCCGAAGCCAGAGTCGGAAATAAGGAAAGCCGAAGCAGTTTAGGATGGACGATCTGAATAGCGTTTTAAGGATCCTTCCTTAAGTTTGGGTTAAAGATCTCTACTGTAGGATCCTAAACAAGCGGACACCTGAATGCCTGCTTAAATCTTCAAATCTGAGCACAACTTTGTGCTCTGTTTCACCCTACTTGCTTGTGCTAACATCAAAGTATGTTATCCACCAATAAGGATTCAGTTACTGCGAGTCCGGATCCTTCCTTTAATTACTGTTATATAAGCAACGAAGCAAAGCAGCAAATCAAAACAAAACATTGCAGGTTGCAGGTTTTCAATAACGATGGCTATGTCCAGTCCTACTCGATTGATTCGTGGCGTACTCGCTAAAGGTAAACACTTTATTTCTCTTATAAATATCACGGTTTATTAATTGAATTATTGAAAATGAAATGTGTCTCATTGAAGAACCCGATTACGTGCACTTAGTGTATGACATTGAAGTGTAATTCATTATGTAACCCTCTTAAACTCCTTATATTCTGTCGACACTTAATGTCACGAATGAATATTCATTATAGCTAACTACAACTGTTAAATACGAATGTCTTTTATCATTATTATAGATAACTGATCTTTTATTAACTAATGAAAAATAAACAAGCCAAATTTAGCACATATTTCTTCGATTTGATCTTATAGTTGAACAGTAATTGTGAGAAAAACATTTTTAAATACCTGTTCACGTTACAACATAAAGCTACTTATTTTATTAATATAATTTGCCTTTTTTGTTTGCAGATTGGAGGGGGGGGGATCTGAACCCCCTCCCTCCTCCGGTTACAAGTTAAAAACAAAACATTACTACAAAATATACATAAAATTGTAAACATACCGTTTGAGAATTGATAACACTAAATACCAGATTTTCTAATAAAGTGGATCCAGAACAATTTTAAAATCAAAAAAGAATTTTATTTTTAAAAAACTGCAAGTGTGAAGGAAAAAAAATTAAACCCAGATGTCTCAAATATCAGCTGTAATAAATTCAACAACATAAAAAAAAAAAAAAAAGCCACAATTCTCAAATATAAAGCAGAAATAAGATAGAAAACATTTGAGGGCTAAGATGCTTTACATTCACGCAGAAAAAAAAATTTAATCGGTTAAAAAAAGGAAAAAAGTCGCCAAACTTTGGGACTGTTTTTCTTTTATAGCAACCCGACTATTATGCTTGTATTTAATTACTGGTGTTGAAATTTGTTATTGTAATCCGTATTTGCGTGGATGTTAAGGGAAATGATTGCGCATGTCTGTATTACGTCATTGATGATGAAAATTAGAAAAAGCGTGATTGGTTGTAAAAGGGCGTTCTATTGCACGTTATTGGTTGCTGAGTCGTGTATTATAGAACCATATATGGAAGGGAAAAAAATTTGCATAACTGTTGAGTTAATGATTGGTTTTTAATACCGAATGATTACCCTGATATAATAGTGCTCTTTAAAAGATTGAAATGATGTAATTTTATATAAAGGTTTGTGCGGAATTACAAAATCGGTTATCGCATGATTATTCTGATGGCAGCAGTCCACTTTAGAAGAATGACGTTGGTAATATATTTTCTATTAAATTTATGTTAAAAAATGTATTTTTTGTTTATTTTGATAGTTCGCTTTCTGGTTTTACTAATATGTCATTATTTATAAATGTTGTGTTTGTCATGAAATTAGAAACTAAATAATCAAATGTTTACACTGATATAGTAGGGCACTTTAAAAGATTGAAATGATGCAATGATTTTAACTAAAAGTTTGTGTGAAATTAGAATTAGCACCAGCGAAGGATTACTGTAATATAGTAGTGCACTTTAAAAGATTGAAATGATGTAGTTAACATTTTCCATTAAATTTATGTTGTAAAAAATGTATTTTTGGTTTATTTTAATTGTTGTGTAGAAATACGATTTTCTGTGTTGAATACATTGTTATTTAAAATTTTTTTTTTATTTTTAATGCCTGAGGAAGACCACTCGGCTGAGGGCGAACCCAGCCGTTGAGCGTTTAATGTCTTCCCCGGCTAGCTCCCCGGCATGCAGGGATTAAACGTGGCAGTACAAAATCCTGCCAGGCAAAGCCCCACGCGACAGGCGGCAGAAACTAAAGACAGACAAAAAAAAAAAAAGAAGAAAAAAAAAATTACAAAACAAAAGTCTGTCGCTGTGACCAGCGTCACCACGCGACATGCAGCGACAGACAAGGTGAAGGGGGTGATGTGCAGTTCGGGGGTACGACTGTACCAGATGTAACAGTTCGAGTACGACTACACCAGGTGATTGCAGTGACCCGTATGTGATCCCCACGCGACAAGGAGCGCCACACCAAATGCGCTGAGACCACGTACGGGCGGTGAAAGCAGATGATGATATAATTTGATGTGGAGGTGGTAGAGTGGTGAGCTAATATGGTTCATACATGTGAGAATGGTATCCCCACGGTGGCTCACAATTGTTTGAAGTGTCGATGTACTGGGTACGTCTCTGTTGGTTGTTGTGTGCAAACTGTTGTCGGTGGAGTGTTGGTGGCTGCTGATGTAGTGTAAGATGATGTTGGGGTGAATTCCTCGTCAAGTTGGCGTCTGAAAAATTTGTAGAGTCTGTACACTGTGCAGGTCGAGTCAGATGCCTGATGCTGTGTGTTGAAGTGGGTTCTTTCTTTCTTGTTGTGATCATGGCAGTTTATGCAGCAGGGTGGTTTGGAGCAGTTGGAATCATCATGATTTTCCGCGCAGTTGGCACATGTTGGTAGCTCACTCTTGCAGTGTTTTTCGGTGTGCTTTAGTGACTGGCAGCGTCTGCAGCGTGGTACGGTGGTGTGTGGTTTCAGGAAGTAGGATTTGAAACCAATGATGAGGCCTCCATCCTCTATAATTGAGTGCCCTAGTATAGGGGTGCACAACCTTTTTAAGTGAAGGGCCACTTACAAAAATGACTGGGTTGTCGAGGGCCACCATCAGAAATTTTTTGTTTCGAGGAGGTGTGACTGGGGGGGGGGGGGGAATCAGATTAAAAAAACATAAATTTCGGAAGGGTAGATTTAGCCCCCTAGGTTCCTTCTTTCCCTGTCAACGTATTCAGTTCTGTTGGCAATGATATATCAGCAGTTTACGTTTGTATTTATACAAGAGATATAGCTAAGATTATTTTCAAAGAGTGAAAATACTCCTTGACTTTATTTAAAGGAATAAATTTAGCTTTAAAGATTGCCAGTGCCGAAAAAAAATGCAAGGTGGAGAGGAGGAGAAACATATATTATTCTAAATTGTACTTCTTAACATATTCAGTCATAAAATGTGGATATCAAAGGGGTGCACAACCTTTATAAGAGGAGGGGCAGTCACAAAAATGACTGGATTGTCGAGAGCCAACATCCATATTAGGGTGGACAAAATTTTGTTTCGGGTCGGCCTAAAAGTTAATAAAAATGCTAATTTTAAAAGGAGGTTAGCTCAATATACTCAACCACCTCCTTAGTCAGCTTAACCCAATTCTGTTGGAAAGGATGGAAAAATTTGCATTTTTTTTTCATGCGCGATTGACAATATTCATAGTTTTTTCCTAGTTATTGACGAAATTCACGATTATTACGCACACGTTCGGCGAAATTTGCGATTTATACGCACTCGATCGGCAAAATTTGCGATTTTTACGCGCCCAATCGGCGAAATTTGCAATTTTTTTCGCATCTGATCAGCGAAATTTGCACTTTTTTACACCCGATTAGCGAAATTTGCGATTTTTACGCGCCCGATTGGGGGAATTCGCGATTTTTACGCGCTTAATCGGCAAAATTCGTGATTTTTATGTGCCCGATCGGCGAAATTCATGATTTTTACGCACCCGATCGGCAAAATTTGCGATTTTTACGCGTCCGATCGGTACAATTAGCGATTTTTACGCAGACAATCGGCGAAATTTACAATTTACACGCACCCGAGCGGCAAAATTCGCGATTTAAATGCACCCGATCAGCAAAATTCGCGATTTTTACGCATATGCTCGACTAAATTTACGACTTATACGCACCTGATCGGTAAAATTCGCGATCTATACGCACCCTATCGGCGAAATTCATGATTTTTACGCACCCAATCGGCGGAATTCGAGATTTTTACGCGCCTAATCGGCAAAATTTGTGATTTTTACGCGTACGATCGGCAAAATTTGCGTTATTTACGCAGATGATCGGCGAAATTTACAATTTACACGCACCTGATCGATAAAATTTGCGATTTTAATGTACCCAATCGGCAAAATTCGCTATTTTTGAGGGCCCGATCGGCAAAATTCGCGATTTTTTCGGGGCTCGATCGACAAAATTCGCGATTTTTACGCATACGATAGACGAAATTCGCTATTTATACGCACCCTATCGGCAAAATTCGCGATTTTTACATGCCTAATCGGAAAAATTCGTGATTTTTACGTGCCCGATCGGCGAAATTCATGATTTTTACGCACCCGATGGGCAAAATTTGCGATTTTTACGCGTCCGATCGGCAAAATTTGCCCTTTTTACGCAGACGATCGGCGAAATTTACAATTTACACGCACCCGATCGGCAAAATTCGCGATTTAAATGCACCCGATCGGCAAAATTCGCGATTATTACGGGCCCGATCGGCAAAATTCGCGATTTTTACGCATACGATCGACGAAATTCGCAATTTATACGGGCCCGATCGGCAAAATTCACGATTTTTACGCAGACGATCGGCAGAATTCACGATTTTTACGCACGCGATCGGCGAAATTTACGATTTATACGCAACCGATCGGCAAATGTCGCGATTTATATGCACTCGATCGGTAAAATTTGCAATTTTTACACACCCGATGGGCGAAATTTGGCAAAATTCGCGATTTCTATGCACCTGATCGGCGAAATTCATGATGTTTTCGCGTCCGATCGGCGAAATTGATCCGCGGGCCACCAGTAATACGATCGCGGGCCACTTTTGGCCCGCGGGCCACAGGTTGTGCACCCCTACCCTTGTGTCTTAGGAATTAGAAGGATGAGGTCTTTTGCAGCATCATTTCTTCTATTTTGAAGTGTTTTCAGGATGTTTATTTCTTCTGCGGTTATTTCAAATCTTGTTGTTATTGCTGCTTTGATGGTTTCTTCTGGTGTGTGTGTCGGTACATTCAGGAGGATCATTTTCTGCTGTGGAAGTGTTTTTGGGACTGCTTGTAGTGTTTTATTAAGATCTTGATGTCGGTGTATGTCGTTTTTCAGTGTGTTGAGATCGTTGATAGTGTTGCATTCTACTTCGATGCAGTTTCTTTTTCTTGAGATGTTGTTTGGCTGAATTGGAGATATATATGTGCTTTGTTGTAGGGTTTTATCAATATCATTACATGTGATGTCTTCTTTTCCTTTTATTATGAGTGTGTGTCTAATGGCGTTGTTGCGGAGTTTCTTCTTGCATTGCTGTGTGTGCGCTTGGCTGGATGTGGGCTTTATGTTTTCATCTTGTAGTGCTGGTGTGTATACATTGTTATTTATAAATGTTCTGTTTTTTATGTTTCCAAAATGGCAACGGAAAATAGTAGCTTGGTGCAGTCTTAGAAAGCGCGCCAATCAAAATTGCCAAGCATCCCTGCGTGAGTGTAAAGCATCAGTTCCCATTTGAGTTTAAAATAAATATGAGCAATCCTATAAAAAATCTCAATAAGTTATTTCACATTCTCTTTTTTCTCCAAACAATTTTAAAAAGAAAAGGTCTGTTGGGATTGCCAGGAGTGCTAAATATATTTCCCAACATATCCTCACCATTTGTCTCCTTAGAAAACCTAGCTGGTGCTGGTACTCACTTGGAAGTTTAGCCATATCCATCTTGGAAATTAAAAGCATTTGGTAAGACAATTCAACGAATTATGACAAATTCAAACGCTGCAAATACCAATACAGAACTGACATAGTAAAACACATGAACATGACAATTAAAAAACCAATATACTGCAAGTCTCGTAATTTAAAAAAAAACAACAACAAAAAAACAAAAAAAAACGTGCTTTCTGACATAAACGATTGAGAGAAATTTAAGTTCTTCATTCCTTAAGGGTTGCCAAAATATGCTGCTCTTCAAATCCAAGGCTAGCCGAATAGTAACAATTAGGCATTATTTCAGTTTAAAAGTATTAAAAGTAAAATTATGAAAAAAAAAATTACATAATATTTAACACAGATACTTCATTTTATGAACAAGACCTTTTTACAAGAAACCTTTACACAAAAAAATATTTGCTTTGAGTTGTATAATTTAAGAAGAGGAATTATACAACTATTATAGTCTTATTTTTAGTCTTAAAACTTTTTTAGTTAATAAAACTTTAAATTCCATGGCTTCTGTGAATTAAAATAAATTTATAAAATTTTCTTATATTCTAACAAATATGTTAAAATCAAAGAAAAGTTTTGAATGAATTAAGAAAAAACATTTTACAGTGGTATAGTGTTTATTTATTTGTTAGGAAGGAACTAAAGTAAAACAATACAATCTATTATAAGAATAACTTTCCTTTTGATTTGGAAAGGAAGTTTTTAAAATGCACCAGAAAGCAGTGCCTGTAATGGGCGATCATTTTGAGAGGTTGTAAAAATACAAGGTGTTCCTAGAATCTTGGAACAAATTTTCAGCAGAGATAATGTGATCAAGACAAACATTTTTTGAGCAAGAAACAACATCTCAATCCAACTTATTCCATTAAAAATACAATAAATTCAATCAAAAATGCAGGATGCATGACTACAAGCTGAAATTGAATTTCTGTTCACAACTTTAACAATAATGAAGATATTTTAGCGAGATTTGCATCATATTAATTTTTCCTGTATGAAAGATGATCATTTTATTGGAAGTGGAAGAATTTTGGTCAGTAACACAGTATAAATACTGTCAGCTGCATTCTGAATAAAGGAATATCTAACTCAGTGTTATTTAGATATGAATGGTGGCGATTTCCAGTAGCTTCTCATCATTCACAGAAATGAAAGTAACTCTATTGAAAATATAGTCACAATATCTTCAATGTAACAAACGGAAATTAAAGTTTCACCTGCAGTGAGTGCATTGTATTTTTGACTGAATAAGTGAATTGCAATCCTGGTTTAATAGACAAAAATTGTCTGTCTTGATGTCTAATTATCACCCCTGAAAGTTTTTTCCCATTTTGTTTAGAAACACTCTGTTTGCAAAAAAGCAAGAAACAGATTATTTACCAGACGATATTCAGGAACTTGCATTAGTACATCATTAATTCCTGTAAATGTAATTCCTATTAAGTAATGGTTAATTTTCTTGAGTGATGTTTTTGAAACAGCAAATAAATAATGTAAAAACCTTCTCTTTTATTTAAATAAATTCTATTTCTAATTATTTTGAATATCTCTATTTATTGACAGTTAAAGTAAAAGTTGTGCATTTAAAAAATACTTTATAAAAAGTTTGCTTAGGTATTAAAAATATTTGGCTAAACCGAATATTCAGCAGACCAAAAAGTTTGATATTTGGCCTAACTGAATATATTTGGTAATATGTCCGAGTACCGAATATTCGGTGCATCTCTATAGTTATTAACACATTTTAGGTAGATTTCGTAAGAAATACTACCTATTACAATCTACCCTAAGTTGGAATTTTTGAAAAATTTTTGCAGATCTACGCCAATTATGACTCCCAGAACCCAAAACCACTCCCAGTTCAAAACTTTATCTATCTATGTCACTTTTTTATGGACATGATAATTCCCATAATTCTGCACAAATCTCTTCCAAACTGATACATAAAATCTCAATTTCGTCAATTTAGTCAATTTCGTTAATGGGCAAAATCGAACCAAAGAGGGGGGGGGGGATGGGGGGCTTTTTGTGAAAACAGAAAAAGACCCGTAACTTCTTAATTATGATACCTATAGAATCCTTTAAAGTTATTATTACTTCTAGGAAAAGGACCGAAAATTTATGTATGACAGATTTTTGATATCATTAAAAATGGCCCCAAAGGGGAGTTTTAGAAGAAAAAATTTATAATTTCGTCAATTCACAAGATATCAAATCCACTTAAATTTATTATAAATCCTCTTAATATTATCTAAAACTTTTATATTGACAAGTTTTTTAAAGGACCAACCATTATAGCAAAAAAAAAAAAAAAAAAAAAAAAAAATCCCTGCCGGCTCTGCCTTCAAACAAGTTATATTTCGAAGTGGGCGGTCCCAACTGTGGCATCATAGCAAAAAGGTCATTTCTTCCGCAATTCCCAAAAAACAGGCTCCCCACTGTCTGCGTCTTCGAAATCTACCTGTGTCGGTAGGCTGAGCCGTCAGGTATTTTTTGTTTGGTCACCTTGTGACGAGTGGTGATTGAATATTTCCAGGTCTAGTTTGTAGTGTAATACTTATCTTTGTTATAAAATTCTAGGTCACTTCAATCCTTCTCCTGTGCAGGCTTTGGTCAGATGGAATACCACTGATGCTCCTCAGAAAGTAAGAGTTTTCTAGTAGTACATAAATAAAACTTAGATTGAATAGCCTTAAACAATTAATTGTTTGTATTTTCCTAAAATTTTCTTTTATATACATAGAGATAGAGAGATATAGTATTCATAATGTTGATTTTGATTTCCTTTAAAAAATTAGTATGACAAAAAAATATATATATAATAATACTATATAACAAAAAAAAGAAGCAAATATTAAAAGAGCAATTACAGTTTTAAGCTAAGCATTTGAAGATGCATATAATTTTGTTTTAAATAAGCTACTCTAACCATAATTTGTTTTATATATTTGCATTTTTATGCAGATATTACTAGTGTAATCAAACTAAAGGAAATATACAGAAATAAAACATTGATCTATAATCTGTCAAATTCTATAATCCATTAAACCTTTGGTCCAAGCTATGTAGATTTCACAGATTTGACTAAATTTACCATATTTAATTATGTGTGTTTTAATTATTATTTCACTTTTACTTTTTTGTCATTTCTTCACAGCCAAATGTAACATGAAAAAAAAAAAAAAAAAAAAAAAGAGATTTAAAATGTTTTCATTCATTTTTTTTGTCAGGGGAAAGTTAGTGTAATTGAAAATATAAATATGGATAATCATTAAATTAAATTAAAAATTGTAATGTATAGTGATTTGAATGAATATTGGATATTCAGTCAAATTTTAGGCTGGATACAAACTTTTTCTTTTAAAGTACATATAGAATAGTTTCTTTTACAAATTTTAAAATTGATATTTTATTATTATATGTTAAAAATTTTAACAGCTCTATAAAACTAACTCATAACTTTTGTAATATTTTTTAACATCTGGTTACTATTGTAAAAAAAAACTATACTCCGTTCGCTGAAACGAGATAACGAAGGTAAACAAATGCGCATGCGGATTGGCGATGCTTAAACCTGGCGCTGTGCCAGAAGCGCCAATTGTTTGAGCCTCTGCTTTTTTTCTCAAACGGCTGTTTGTTTCCTGTCTTTCACTTTTAAAATTGACGATTTTTTTCGATTGATTTCGTATTTTATATACACAAATGGAGTGTGAAAATTCTTCTTTAAGCCCGCCTAAGAAGAGAGTAAAAAGAAAAGCTTTGAGTAAGGTGGAGAAAGATATGATTTTAAATGTATACAAAACGGAACTTGAATCGAATCCTGAACTTCCGATTTCTCATATAGGAGATAATGCTGCTCGTATAACAGGCATAGGTAAAGCTTCTGTTTTTCGAGTGTTAAGAGAGTATAAAAAATGTGGTGTGTTAAACTCGCCGAAGAAAATAAAATTACGTAAACGTGTTTTAGAAAATATAGATGATTTTGATAGGAATGCTATTAGGAGAAAAATCCACGAATTCTTTTTGAGGAATGAATTGCCAACTATAAATAAAGTTTTGGAAGTTGTAAATGATGACCCTGATTTGCCAACCTTTAAAAGGACAACATTTTATCATCTCCTGAAAGAATTAAACTTTAGATATTCACGGAGAGGACGAGACAGTACTCTCATTGATAAAAACGAAATAATTGTGTGGTGAAGAAAATATTTAAGGCAAATCAAATCTTTCAGAGAAGAAGGGCGCAAAATATATTATAAGGATGAAACTTGGTTGAATGCAGGCCATACAGTTAGTAAAGTTTGGAAAGATACCTCAGTAAAATCATCAAAACAAGCATTTTTGTCTGGTCTTTCTTCCGGATTAAAATCTCCTTCCGGATTAAAATCTCCTTCCGGAAAAGGAAAACGGATGATAATTACCCATATTGGTAGCGATTCTGGTTTCGTGGATGGAGGGCTGGACTTATTCGAATCAAATAAAAATAAAGATTATCACGAAGACATGAATTCAGAACGTTTTGAAAAGTGGTTTGGTGATATCTTATTTTGACTGGAAGATAACTGTGTGATAGTAATGGACAATGCTCCTTATCATTCCCGAAAATCAGAAAAAATACCGAATACTTCGTGGAGAAAACAAAAAATTGCTGAATGGCTTTTAACAAAAAATATCCCTTTTGAGGACGGAATGTTAAAAGCGGAACTGTTGCAGTTAGTGAAGCAAAATAAAAATAAATATGACAAGTACGCTGTCGATGAAATGGCAAAAGCACAAAATAAAACTGTCTTACGATTACCCCCCTATCATTGCGAGCTTAATCCTATTGAACTGATTTGGGCACAAATAAAGAACTTCGTTGCGAAAGAAAACAAAACATTCAAAATGCCTCATGTAAAAGATATATTCTCTCAAAGTATCAGCAAAATTGGCACTGAAGAATGGAAAACATGCATTCAACATGTAACCAATACAGTGGAAAAACAAATGTGGGATTTAGATAATGCTATAGATAATATAGTAGATTCCATGGTAATTAATCTAGATTCAAATAGTTCCGATACTTCAACTTCATCTTCTGAATGATTTATGAGGTAAGTGGGCTTCAATAATGTAAGATATAAATAGTTTTGTACTATTTTGTATTTAACAAAATTAACTCCTGATGATGGTTTATAACAATGTTGAATTCAGAAAGTTTGCCCCGGGAGGAAATTCCGTTTGGGGCATTAAAATGTTCCCTCCCGGAATATTTCAGATTTTATAATTTTAATGGTCAAAAAGTATAATCCCCCCCCCCGCAACTATATAATGTCTCGTCTGGAGGCACAGAAATCCCTCCAGGAAAAAGTATGTCTGAATTCAACGCTGTTTAAAATAAATAGAGAATAATTTATATTTTGACGTCTTAAACTTTTACATTTTTGTTTAAAATCTCGATGTAAATCGGTTAGCAACTTGTGTTGTTTTCATATAGTTATCAAAATAAATGTTTAAAAAATTAACAAATCGAAATAAAAAATAAAATTCGCCAACCTAGGGATTTGTGCCAAATGTGTGGCTCCTTGGCGATTTTTCTGCAACCCATTTGTTTACTTTCGTTATCTCGTTTCCCTGAACAGACTATAGCATTGTTGCTGGCGTCGTATCTGTGAGATAACATGACATAAATTCCATATTTATACATTGATATTTCGGGTAAAGGTTGTAATTAACTAGAAATGTGCGTTCTTTTGCTTTTAAATCTCAAAAAAAAAAAAAAAAAAAAAAAATTGTACCAAATGGGCAACTCTAAGAATGTCAGAAAAAAAGTCACTGTATCTACAGATACAAGGTTAGTAAGCTAATGTTAAACACCTTGATGCTAATAATTAAAAAACAACTTTTACAAAATAAATTAATAACAGCATAATTTTATCTGTAGATACATGTAATTGATACGCATTTTAGTTGAAATAGGAGCTCATTATTACAACCATTAGGTGTATTTTTTAATTTTTTAATTATTATTTTTTTTTCTAAAACTTATTTTGTTATAAAAAAATTACAAATTTGTATTTTATACTTAGACATGTCAAATGGATTTTCTTTAAGTCAGCGTTAGTCTAGAATAAAGAATATTCTTCACCTACTATCCAGTTTTATCCTCTTTTACTTTAAAAGTTAATGAGCCCTTCATAACACTTACTCTTCTCCATAATCAATGAGATACCTTCTGAACCCCTCCTGACCCTTGGTCAAGTAAATTTTGCTGCAAGGAGTTTGAGTGTTAAAATTCATTCATGATATGAAACATGAAAATGTAGTACTATATATTTTGTTAAATAAAAATTGCCATCCATATATACTGCTAAATGATGTATTACATTAAAGACATGAAATTACATTAAACACAAATAAACAGTTTCAGACAATGTCAGATGCCATCTTCAGGATATATGTGTTTTACCACATTTTTATTTATTAAGATTGTACATGGTGTAAGAGTCCAAGGTGTTTTAATATGTAATATTTTGCATTTGATTAATTAAAGTTACAATACTTGTTTAAATGCACAATGCAGCAAGTAAAATACCCAGGGAATTACCCAGTAGCAGAAATAGTGCAGCATGGCAGTGCATGCTGCAAATTTTTTTTATACCTTGCAGATCCATCTAACAACTTTAAAGAAATTCTGGGGTAAGAAAAATTGCTAAAATTTAATTTTTGTCTCTAGATTTATTGCATTTTCTTCTTATATTTTCTTTGTAAATGCAAATTTTGCTTATTTTATGGGCTACTGTAATTTCTTATGATAGTAAGCGTGGTTCAGCATTCTTGGGACGCGGATAAATTTTGGTTTGCTGCAGATTAACAGAGAAAATTCTGCTACTGGTTAGAAGTCCAGCAAGCCAAATGTGAGCAAAGCTTCTTATGTTATGTATTACTCGAATCTGACTATGAAATGAACGTGATTTCTTAGCAATGGCTCAATCAATTACAATGTAACTTACCACAAATCTTTGTCAGACAGAAGTAATAGTGTGGCCTGATTTTAGAAATTCGATCTATGGCCTGAGTAATTAAAGGTCAAAGTTCTAATGCAAACCCTGTGTGCAACAGTTTACAGTAGTTGGGCTAGACATTGCTGTGTTTTATATAGGCATCGGTGGAGAAAAATGAATAACCATTTTTACATGTGCATGAAATTTGCAGACATTATATTCAAGTGCTTTAGAATTTGATAGCATTTTTAATTTTTCCATGAATGTATTGCTATCTATAATTGATTGCTATCAATAATTGAGTCTCTAAAATAGCTCAAATCTCCATCTGTCACACTATTTTCTAAAAGATGTTTTAATTTTTAAAGGAAATAGAAACAAGAACGAAAAATCATGCGTCAAGCATAGATTATGTAACACTTTCCAACGCTTCCAAAATAATTTTACAAATCATACCGTTTAATAAGCTAAAAGATGACATCTAAGTAAACAATTTGGAAACGCATAATATATTTAAAAACATAATTTCAAGGATTTCCAACATATACAATATTCAGAAAAATATCCGAATACTTTTATTCAGCCCTGTATAGGATCTATAGATCTGTATATATACTACATAGGATGCTAAATTTTAGTTCAGTTAGGAAACACGTAGCACAGTTTAAAATTCTCCGTCTGGAGTTTCTGTCACTAAACGGAAATGTGTCCGCTAACTTTTGTGCTTCCCTGTATAGGATCTACAGAATTTATACACATCATGTAATAGACAAAAAGCGAGTTAAAATTAAAATCGTGTTCAGTAACTTAAAATGCACTTCCAGGAATTATTGTTAACAGACAGTTGAGAATTCTTTTGTGTGTCCCTGTAAATGAACGATGACTGCTATACACACAATATTCTGTTGTAAGCCTCTTGTAATGCACCTTAGTTTAATATATAAATTTCAATGCGTTTAAAATAGTGAAACATTATTTAAATAAACCGCAGACGATTTTTCACCATACATGTAATGTAACGGAATTCTTTTGACTGTCCATGTAAAGTAACTATAAGTTCTATGCACACCCTATTCCATATTAAGCTTCATCTAATGCTCTTTAGTGATATATATAAATTTCAATGCGTTTAAAATAGTGAAACATTATTTAAATAAACCGCAAATGATTTTTCCCCATAGACCGCAATGTAGCGGAATTCTTTTGAGTGTCCCTGTAAAAAAACTATAAGTGCTACACACTTCCGTTGAAATAGGGAACATGCTATAGATAACGACAATAACATATAAAAATTGCAGAGCAATCCGAGCATATTTACGGGAGTTAGAGCACGGCCAGACGGCCATATGGCCAGACAAACTGATGTCATAAACACTTTTCAACTAGGTTGGAAAGTGTTAAAAAATGCTGTTCAGCTTCTTGCAAAATGAATAAGAATACTAGCAAATTTTGTACATTTAAGTAAAAAATGACTACATGAACTGTATTAAAAAGTACCAAATTTGGATTTGTAAAAAACATTACAAAAAAAGGAGAAATTATTTTTATCCACAATTTATTTGGTTAAATAACCAACCATATTTGGCCAGTCTCTCTAATACCAAATAGTGGTCAAATATTTATTACACACCTAAATTAAATACTATTACAGTTGCAACAGTTTTTAGATACTTTATAAACAGGATAAAAAACTTTAGTTGAGATACTACTGTGGGCAAAAAATAGTAAGACTTTGTTCATAATTTTAAAATTCTTAATTTATTCTTCCAAATCTATTTCGTCCACCTCAAAGTAATCCCCCCTGACCCCAATACACTTGTGCCAACGTTTCTTCCAATCCTCGAAACAGTTGTTAAAGTCAATTTCCGGAATAGCCTTCAATGCGCATAGCGATTCAAGTTTAATGTCTTCAATTGACTCAAAACGGTTTCCCCGGAGCGGTCGTTTGAGTTTGCTGAATAGCCAGAAGTCACACGGAGCTAAATCAGGCGAATACGGTGGTTGCGGCACGATATTGGTTGAAAATTTGACGAAAAACTCACGAAGAATTAATGCAGTATGCGACGGTGCATTATCGGTGCATCTTTCAAAATGGTTTTCACTGATCCTTCCGATATTCCAACGATGCCAGTAAGATCTCTGACTGTTAATCGTCGATTCTCAAGCACCAATTCCTTGATTTTATTGACGTGTTGATCATCAGTTGATGTTGATGGCCGTCCTGGACGCGGTTCGTCGTCAACGCGTTCTCGACCCTCTTTGAATAATTTGTACCAATAAAAAAAACTTGCTCGCAACAAACAATTATCACCGAAGGCCTTTTGCAACATTCTGAACGTTTCGGCACCAGAAATTTGATTCTGCACACAAAATTTTCTTTGTTGAATAATTTCACTCATTGTAAAAATCGCTGAATGCACTTTTTGTACTTCAGAAAGACAAGCATATACTAAACACTAATGATTATTTTGATGTGACATTTGGCACAGATGTCACTGACAGTCATACCAACCTAGAAAAAAAATATTTCGGCGAATGGGTTTTCGCGCAAAATTTAAATTAAAAAGTCTTACTATTTTTTGCCCACAGTAGTAAGAGAAAAAACTGTGCAAAATAATAATAATA
Organism: Maratus michaelseni; assembly: GCA_963931845.1. Classification (NCBI taxonomy): domain Eukaryota; kingdom Metazoa; phylum Arthropoda; class Arachnida; order Araneae; family Salticidae; genus Maratus; species Maratus michaelseni. The sequence continues at coordinate 165,455,060 of OZ007597.1, forward strand.
ATAATAATTTTGAATTATAGAAACAGCTTAAACTTGACTTTAGTGCAGGTCGAACAGTAAAAATTTCTAGACAGTTAAATTTGTATGAAATTTTGTATTTCATTAATTGAACTTATTTCATATTTTTCCAAGTAAAAATCCTACAATTTTTTTTTTTTTTTTTTTTTTTTTTATTCTGAAAACTTCTTTCAAAAGTAATGGGTGTGAAAAATATGCAAGATAATAAATTATGTGAGTAAATGCTTCATATTAATTTTATATATTCTTGCATTTTCTATTTATATATTCTTGCATTTTCTCAAAGCTAATTTTGACCGAGCATAGCTCGGTCTTCCCTGCTCGTAATTTATAATGTAAATACTTTATGTGCTAATACTTTATAATATTTATATTTGTGTTTTTGTAATATAACATTCTTGCATCTTCTTATTTTTTATTTTATATATTAATTATGTACATAATTTTTGCAGACTAAATTTGGACCTTTGAAAGATCAGGACAGAATATTTACTAATTTATATGGGAGACATGACTGGAAGCTTAAAGGTGCTATGGCTAGGGTAATTATATTTAGATATACGTATTTTTTAACCCTCTAAGCGTGTGGAACGTAATATTCCGTTCACTAAGCTCCAGGTTTCACTGCAATATATGCAATGTTTAAGATAATATAATTCTATAGATTTAATGAATTTTCAAAACATTTAAGAATGATTAATACTCTCAAGGGTTACATTCATATTTGGAATTAAGTTTTATTTATAATGCTGAAAGAATCATATTTTTTTAGCATTTAAAACAAAATGCAGAGAAAACAACATTACAATTTTACCTTTTTTCAAAACGCTCAGAGGGTTAATACTTTGTTTGAAATATTTATTTACTGCAAATTTGATAGAGTTGTGAGTAATTTTTGTTAGATACTACTGTAAGATTTTTTTCTTTTTTTACATTCTTTTAAACCCACAACTTGGTTTTTGTAAGTAAAGATGGAATTTTGTAAGTAAAGATGGAATTTTGTAATCGATTTTTCTTACAAACTTTCTTATATGCTAGAATTAAAAAAAATATGTTCACAGGTGTTTATCTGATGACAGTACAACATTTTAATATTTTTAGAACTTAATTATAAATTAATACATTAATTTTAACACATTTTTTCTTTTACCCGCCACAGGTGATAAATCGTCAGATATTCTTGACGGTTACAATTGTAGTATATGAGTTCACAACCAGGGTTGGCAAGGTTTTTCCCACCCCCGGTAAATACCATGGTAAAAACCGGTATTTACCGTACTGGGAAATACATTTTTCCCACATGGGAAAAACTGATTATTAAAAACATAAATATAAATTCAAAACAACCTTTAAAACTGTCAAAATTGAGTTCTAAGTAAATAGCTTGAAACGTTAAAAAGAAGAAAAAAAAAAGGAAGATCTTCAAAAACGGACAATGGAGTGGATTTATTTGAATATTTACACACCTCACAGATTCCGAAACATTTTCCAATTGTATTCATATTCTTTGCCGTCCACTTCCACATTGGATTTTAGCATCATATAACAAAATACTAATTAATTTAGAGGCCTTCTGTAAACACAGTCTATTTCGAATCTTGTTTTGAATGAAAGAAAAATTAGAAAAAAATATACTCCAGAGATGCTGATGATGCAGGACATCCCTGAAAGTGTTCCATTAATTGGAGAAATTCTGCATCTATTCCAGTTTTGTTTAAATTTTTCCACCATAGTGCAGGTGAAATAGTGTTTGTAATGTCTTCAGAAAAGGTGCATCTTCTGACTTGAACTGTATTGCGTATTGTAAGTACTTTGGATTTAAAGTCTGCAGATATTCACAAGCAGATTCCTCCTGATCTTGTGATAACTTTTTTCACCTTTATATTTCGGATTCATCAGGTGTGATTTAGAAAATCCATTATTAAAAAAATTTATGAGCAAATTTTATATTTTATGCAATAATTCTTATTTATTTATATTCCTTTCCTACAAAATAATTTTGAACCTAAGGGAAATTTGAAATAACTATGTATTTCTAACTTTAATTTTACACACCAGATGCAGAAAGCCAGAATATTTCTTACATATTGTCATTTGGAAGTTTTTCCCGGTATTTACCAGTTTTTCCCGGTGGGATGGGAAAAACAAATTTTGGACGGGAAAAAGCCAACCCTGTTCACAACAACAGTGGATTTAACTATGCGTCAAATCACACTCGCCAAAATAGGCCAAATGCTGTGAAACTGCAATGAGATAAACACTAAAAAGGAGAAAATAAAATATAAATAAAAAATTTAGCATTATTACATGCTAATATTTTAATTTATATTTTATTTTTGTTGATATATTTGTAATATTTTGTAATAATAAAAAATATGCATTTATCAATTAATCATTTCATATTAATTAAATTATTGATTATACATTGAGAAATCAATTTAGAAATCTTAAAAGATAGTTTAAATAATGTTTTTTTTTCTTTCCTGTTAGCCCTATCTTAAAAAAAAAAGTAAAAATCATAATAAAAAAAAATTAATTAATGAGCTGGCATTTTCTATCAAGTGTAAATCAAAGAGGTGAATTTTCAGGTCTGATACCCGTTAAAATATGATTAAATTATATTATAAGACTTTTTCTGTTATATAGCGTAAACATTGTCTATCTTTATTCCTTTAGCCCACATTCATGCCTTACAGGAAAAATTCTGCAAAATGACTGAAATTCATATTAGATATTTGGAAATTTGAATTTAAAAATGAATGTGTATTCTTTGTAAAGAAAATAAAACTTTAATTTTTTTTTTTTTTTTTTTTTTTTTTTTTTTTTTTCGGTATGTATTACAAAATACAAACATAAATGAATTCTTCCAAATATTTCAACTAGAAGTGTTGAACTTGGATTTTTTTTTTTTTTTTTTTTTTTTTGTGTGTTGATAACTTTAACTCAAACATAAAATATTTTAAACTGTATTTATCAAAATTTATTATACAATTAAAACCTGTGAAAACTAACTCGCTGGAGAATGGAAATAAAAATTCTGTTTTAGACAAGTTTTCATCTTAGCATATATAATTGGAAATTGTACGATATTATCTCTGTTGGAACCATAAAATTTTACCATAATAAATGACATGTAATTTTTTTTAAAACAGACCAAATTAGTGAGTTTTTAGAGCTTGCAAGGTCTGAACAGGGGTTAGTGAGCATAGCTTGTAGGGAGCAGAGCCCCCTAGCATATAAAAACAAACCTACAATATAAATTAAACTAATTCTTAGTAGTTATAGATAGTACACTTAAATGAATTCTTAATAATTTATGGAAAACAAGTTTAATTAACAGAATGAAATATTCAGCTACATCCAAGGGGGGCATCCATTAATTACATCACACTTCAAGAGGGGGAGGGTTGAGGGCCCACAAAGTGTGACAAAGGGAGGGGACAGGTTAATATGTTGTGTGATATCATTATAGTTCTAGTTTATCAGGAGGTGACCAGAGTTGTATAATATATAGACACACGCCGTGCGTGGAAAAATTTCTGCAAAAGTCAGAACTGCAATTTTTTTTTTTTTTTTTTTTTTTTTTTTTAAATACCAAAAAAATTAAAAATATTCCCCAATTTTATGCATGATTTATTTACTGTTTGCGCACAGTTCAAAATTTAACGATGTAAAATTGTTGTGACATTAAAGACGCTTGCGAAGAGGCCAAAATATTAAGGATTGGGTTGTTTCTAAATGCATTGTCAAAATAATTGATAAGAATTCAGCTCTTCCTATCATGGATTTTTAGCTTTATTATTATTTTTAACCAAAATAATTATTCTTTAATTAATATTAATTAATATTAAATGGTAATTATTTTAAACTACTATTTTTAATTTATATCGTCAAAATAATACAACACGTAATTTTATTAAACATTAAATTAATTTGCAGAAAGTTTTTGACTCAATATTTATGTGCGCAGAAAGTTTTTGGTTTTATACAAGTCTGGAGGTGACAGTGAAAAATTTATCACAAAATTCCATCTTTACATGGGAACTTAACCCATGTAACTTAACCAAGTTAAGTTCAATAAAAGTGTGCAAAAACACGCTTTTCTTCTTTTTTTGTAGGGTGATTGGTATAAAACAAAAGAAATTTTGCTGAAAGGAGTGGACTGGATACTGAAAGAAGTTAAGGATTCAGGTTTACGAGGGCGTGGTGGAGCTGGTTTCCCTACAGGAATGAAGTGGGGTTTCATGAACAAACCAAGTGATGGAAGGTATGTGTGTGTGTAAAAAGTTTGATATTACTTTTTTTTTTTTCGTTTTATGATTTAAAAAAAAATCTTGTTTGCAAATTTTTCTGATTATCGTTTGTAATTTTTATAAAAATGTATTTAAGTTTTTTGATTTTACATGCCTTAAATCCACTGCACTTTTTTCTCATTAAAAAAATTTTAGTGCATTGGAGGTAAAGTTGAGAGTATTTTAACTGAATTTAATTTATAAGAACTTATTAAATACTAGCTGATTGCCTGATTTTAACCGACGTAGAATTATAACTTTCAATATGCCTAAAATCCACATTAAAATCAGACATTTTGTTCAGGGAGTAATTTAGTTGTGGAGGACTTACTGCCTTCGGCAATGCATGCCATAAAATTTGTATGATTTTATATTTTTAAATGAAGATTTTTCTAAATGAACCTAGAGTTGGGACCTCCACTGCCTTCGGCAGCATTCGCTGGACATGCTATGCACACTCTGGTCTATTTTTAAAATGAATTTTGAATTTTTATGATTTATATAATTAAATGAAAGTATTTATAAATAAACTAAGTGACTCCTGTTATAGTGATTACTCATTTACTTTGTGACATTTAGATATATATTACACTTTCAATTCTGAGAAAAAGTTCCTGATAAAAATCTGAATAATAAATATACAATGTAATCTATCTATCTTGTTCTTTTCCTCTCTTTAAATAAAAAAAAGATAAAAATCAAAATCAAAACCATTCAATTACTCTAAATTTATTAAACTATGACTTTCTAACACAGAGAAAAAAATATATACCCCTACTTAATCCCTATCTTTCTCTATTTTATTAACATATTGAACAAAAATGATCCACCTTTACCATTAGAAAATGGTTGAGAGCACAGTTCTTTTAAAATGCGAAATTATATCTGAGAAGGCACCAACGGGAAAAAAAAAATCTTGTGTAAAACAAATTACAGAAAAAAAAAAAAAATTTTTTTTAATAATAAATATCAATATTTGTTAAAACAAAAAATATTGTTACAATCAGAAAGTATCTTAAATAAGTAGGTATTTATTTTTATTTTTATTTTTATTTTTTTCTTGGTATTTCCAACAGAAAAACAGACATGGGAGTTTCTATATGCAGATAAGACAAAGAACATGAAAACAAAACAGAGACATAAAAGCCAACATGAAATCAAACTTTAGATTTTTTTTTTTTCAAATTAGTAAATATTAATTTTTTAAACAAAAGATACTGTTAGAACGTGAAAAGTATCCTGAATAAATGTGTTTTATTTATTTATTTATTTAATTTATTTATTTTATTTATTTATTTATTTATTATTATTATTATTATTATTATTATTATTATTATTATTATTTAATTTCGATCTGGATTATGCAGATAGCAGTTTAAAACTGCAAAAAAACAGAAAATTAAAAACTAGTATGAAATTGGCCTATTAAAAAAATATTTTTTGAAATAGTAAATGTTAATATTTTTTTAACGAAAACTACCATTAGAACCAGATATTTTTTGAAATAGTAAATGTTAATATTTTTTTAACGAAAACTACCATTAGAACCAGAAAGGTGTACTCTAAATATATGTGCATTTTTTGTTTTTTTGTAACTCCATGGGGGACCATGCAATTGTGAAAAAACAGAACCCTTTCCATTTGCTTGAAGAACCGAGGATTATCAGGACTGATGCAGAGACAATTGGTGACACAATGATAGCCTCCCATTTTGTGATGTTCATTAAGATTTTTAATTAATATCTGGACTAATTATAAAAAAAAACAAAAACTGGCTTGAAGATGCATAACTTCAGACATACAGGTTATTTTCCTGCTCAATCTTGTAGCTAGCTCTACATGCAGCAGTCTCTTTAGAACACAGCACACATACACAGACAAAAAAAAAAAAAAAAAAAAAAAAAAAAAACTCTATATTTATTATTATAGCTACTCTACTGAAGGCATTTTCTTTCCTTGCCAATTTTCTCCCGTTCAATCGGTCATTCCGAAAATTATCACATTCTTTTATCCTTCCACTCCTATGGACGAAGTTCCCTCCCTACAAGTTTTAGAACTTCGAAAATAGGAAACCTACTCAGGGTTTTTGTAATCTGAGCCACACAGTACTTGTATGATAACGCTATGATTAGAATTTTCTTCATATATTAATCATTTTATATTTTCTTATAAATTTTGTTAATGGATCTCATATTTACAGACCAAAATATCTTGTTGTGAATGCTGATGAGGGAGAACCCGGAACATGTAAAGACCGTGAAATTATGAGACATGATCCCCACAAACTTATTGAAGGCTGCCTTATTGCTGGAAAAGCAATGGGTGCAAGAGCTGGTTAGTTATTTTAATGTGAATTATTTATCACCATTAAATGTGCTTACTTGACATTAAAAAAAATATATATTTTTAAAAAAACAAAACAAAACATGCTTTTATTAGTGTACTCAAAAGTAATTTTTTTAATCAAAGATCTGGAGATCACTATACCACCTCGCACTCTCGCTCTCTATTTTTGTACGCGAGAGAAAGAGAGCAGTCTAACTTTCCCTAAAAATTTTGGGATTTCTAGTTTGTAAATGTTTTTTATCTCAGTGTGGAATCACTATTTTTGTAAAATTTAACTGTAAAGAGGGTTTAATAAATTAAATTATAGGTACTTCTCTTTATAAGGACTTTGATGCGATTGAAAGAAATGATATTGGCAAAATAATTTAAAAAACATTACATGTGATTACTTGTAACATATTCAGTGTTTCATATACACAAGCAATTTCTCAAAATTTACACTGTTTAATATATACATTTGCATAGATCCCTTTTATCTATTATTTTATTGTATACAGACCGGTGATGTTGTAGATGTGCGCATCATTTGATGCCACTGCCTGCAAATGATGCGCACATCATTTATGCAAAAATTGGAGAAGGGATTCCTAAAAAAAAATTGTGATAAGTTTTCCATGATGCATGTTTTTTTTTTGCAAGGAATAAATTATTTTATGGATAATTGCATAATAAGCATATTTTGTATTGTAATCCATCTTATTTCTAAAAAAAGGATCTGCTTTTGTAAAAAAAGAACCCAGCTTTTTGGAAGTATCTGGGTCCTATGAATCTAAAATTTCAAAAGCTTATTGACATCACTGCAGACAGGAGTAATTTATCTAATACATGAAGCAATTTTTTAAATAAATACAGAAACAAGCACAATATTTCATTAGCCTTGTTTACAAAGCTGTTTAAGTATCATTTGACAACAGATCTCACTTTCTTGAGTCCAAACTATGCCAACAACATTTTTAAAAATGCCAAAGCTCCTATAAAAAGGAAATACCAAATTATATATTGTTACATTGTTTTATTCTCCTAGTTTTTTTTTCTTCTATTAATTTTTGCCTGTTTGTCTTCATCAGCTTATATTTATATACGTGGTGAATTTTACAATGAAGCATCTAATGTGATGGTGGCTATCAAAGAAGCTTATGAAGCTGGTTTAATTGGAAAAAATGCATGTGGTTCAGGTTATGACTTTGACGTGTTTGTGCATCGTGGAGCTGGAGCATATATCTGTGGAGAAGAGACAGTATGTATGACAGTTATAGTTCTATGGATTTCTCATTTTGGTTATTTATATGTCATTGAAAAATCCCCCCTTCCCCTGAGTCATCCCCTTTTCACCAATTGTGTTCAAAAGTAACATGTTGACAGATATGCCTATTTAACAAGAGTTTGGCGCAGTACATAATAGCTTAAAAAAGTCCAAAATTCTTTTCTGTGTTTTTGGTGTCAAGTCTGTCAATTTTCGTATCAGCTGAGCTTTTAAAAATAATTAATTGTACTTATTACTTGTATATTTACTTTTCTGTTAGACTAACACCAGTTTGTGCCATAGACTAACATAAGAGATGGGACACTATCATAGTGCGTAATAATAATCACAACATCTGTAGTGACAAGGGGGAAGAAGCTTCTCATATGCAAAATATTTCTGTTTTTGAGTATCTGCTTTATTCTCTTTCTTTTTTTAAATGTTGCATGTTTAAGTTTTCAACAGAAGTTTACATATATATTTTTTGGAGTAAATTATGGGTAAACGCTATAAGCGCAACAAACAATAACAACAACAACAAAAAAATCAACTTTAATGTTGATTATCAAGTAAATATGTTATAATCAGACATAAAACACTGGTATACTATAAAAGTATACAAAGTAATATATTCTGCAAGTCTCAGAAAATTTCTTATTTTTCATGTTACTGAGAAAGTATAGATGAGAAGTTGAAAGTTTTAGAAATAAACATTCCATTCCTATTGGAAGGAAACACAAGCCAATGTTTAGTCAAATTATGAAGTTATGTTATTAAACACTTGTCACACCAATCTTTTAAAAATTGAAGTTTTTTTACAGAGAAAAATAAAGTTTTTGTTTAATGTAAATAAAGTACAATCTTCTGAATAATATCTTAAAAGGGAAATAGCTATTTTCATGATAGGTTTTAAAAATATACATTAAATTATCATGATGAATAAGTGGCATTCATGGTTTTCTTATTTTTTTTAAAATTTTGTTTGTGTGTTTGTACTTATAAATGTAGATCTTTGCTCATTTTCATTGCCATTGATTGTTAATTTGAATTTAGTATCATAATGTACATAAATTTACCATGATTAGGTATAATATTATTATAGTTGCACACAAAAGTATCATGAATATTTTAATTTTTACATGTCAACAACATAAATATTTTATTGTATGTTTCATTTTGTATCAGTTTATTTCAATTAATTTTATGTTCCTCAAAAATGCATAAAAACTAATTGTGTGCTACATACATTAATATATTGCATTAATATAAAGCATGTAAATAATATTCAGCAATGAAAATTAGTGAAGTACTTACAGTTTTGTGTTATCCAATAGGAAAATTGAAAAAAGAAAGTTTTGAATCTAGATTAATATGCAGAAAAGATTCTGCCTGACATATATTAACACTTAAAAGAGTTCTGAAAAGAACTGTTACTACTTTAATAATAAAAATTAATAACAATAAAAATATTTTTAAACGCCGTATCAGTCAATGGTCAATTTAGAGAGAAATGTCTGCTACAAAAAGAATACCAGAAAATCAAAGAATATATATTAAAAACATAGAGCATAAAAAAATTTCATATACATAGCTAAATTTCAGAAGCTAGTTAGTTCCCCCCCCCTCCCCCTCCTTATCACTAGTAACACTAGCATTGCTGCCATTATAGATTTTGCTGTAATTGTCCTATCTTGTATGTTAATCTATGGTTTGCACCAAGTGCACATGTTAGCATGAAAACTAACAAAGCCGACGTTTGCAAATATTAAGAAGAAAAGTATATGCAGATGCTAACTTAGATATAATATAAAAATGATAATTCTAGTGACATATGCATTGTTTAATGAAAAGTATTCCTATTTTACTGAATAGTAAATATAGAAGAAATTCGCAAACAATAAAAGTAAATATTTCATTACACAGCTAGCACAAAGTTGATGATTTCATTTTAGCATTGCTGAAAATGTCTGGTATTCTTTGTATGCTAGTTCTACTATAGAAATTCAATTAAGATTCAAGATTAATAAAATTAATTTTAAGATTAATTGACTGAATTCACAGAAATTGTTGGATATACAGGTACACTAGAAATATGTAAATTGAACAGCAGCTACTAAAGAAATGCAACGAGGGAATCTTAAAATCAAGCTTCGGTGTGCGTATTTTTCTTGTTTGGCCATAACATACCATTTTAGGGTTTTGAAATCAAGAATACAAAATTTTATCAACTACGTTCATGAACATGTTTCACAACATATCATGTTTCACAGTTAGTAAGCTGTTTAATCTCTGTCATAAACTGAATTCAATTTATTTAATGCAAGTGATTGTTTTATACCAATAAAATGCTTGCATCGATTAATGCAGACTTTGGTTATTGTGGACGAAAACGGGCTTTCTTTGGAAGTCTGCACTAATGGCTATTGACTCTATTTTCAAAAATCACCTTGAAAAAGAAAAGAATACTTGAAATCAAAAATAATTTATAAATAACAATCTATAATGAAATTACTACTTTGCTAATGATAAACAAGCAGTTTATCACATTTGCTACTTTGGTGCAAAGAGGCAACTGGTATTCACCTGACAGAAAGTACTAGATTGTTGTACTGTCTATATTTTGTGGAATTACATTAGTCATCCTTTGTTATATATCCTTAAATTTTTTTTTCCCATTTTATGGTTGAATGTAACAAATATTTCCTATTTCTTTTTATGCAGGCTCTAATTGAATCTATCGAAGGTAAACAAGGCAAGCCCCGCCTGAAGCCTCCATTTCCTGCTGATATTGGTGTGTTTGGCTGTCCTACAACTGTATCAAATGTTGAAACTGTGGCTGTAGCACCTGCAATTTGTCGAAGGGGTGGTGCTTGGTTTGCATCATTTGGAAGGCCAAGAAATTCAGGGACAAAAGTAATGAAATAATTTATTTTTGTGCTATAACCAAGTATGTTAAATAAATCTAGAAAAACGGATTAATGTTAAAGAGAAAAGTAAGTACCCTTTTTTTTTGCAGAAGGCATGAATATTATCAGCTAACCATAGGACAATAATTTTGACCATTCTATTATGAAAATCCCTAGTTAGTTAACAATGGTACCTTGGAGATGTGCACAATTTCTGTTATTGCCAGAAAGCTAGATGTCTTTGCTCTATCTTCCTTTACTATGATTCCCAATGAAATTTATAATTTTATGGATGTATTATATACTAAACTTTGTGAAATATGCATAGCTTGGGGTTGAAGGTTTTGTCGTTTATAGATCATTGTTTTGTTTACCTATTTTTCTTTTGGCCTGACCACAAATTAGCAATATTGTTATGAAAACTAAAATATAAGAAAGAACTGTAGTGTGGAAGTAGCTTAATATTTCTTCATTATTTAAAATAAAAATATTACATAGTCACGTCTCATTTGAGCTCATTTAACGAAAAGGTCAGACCTGGTTATAAAATTTGTAACTGGTTTATAATTATAGTTTATATGTTATGCTTATTAGAATGGACATTTGAAAAGGTTAAAATCTGAGTGATTTAAATTTTCAAAAGTTGAAAAGATAAATAGTCTAATTATCTCTGTGTGTTAAAATTGTGCTAAAGATGTTTGTGAATTATATAAATAAAAACATTTAATGTCCTAAAGCTAAATTAATTTTTGATATTTTGATTCATATCTATTATAATTAGCATACTTCTTTATGTTGGTTTCTCTTTATGTTAATATTAGGTATCTCATATATAATTATGTAATTTTCATGCATTTTTATAATTTTATTGATGTATAAAATAGGAATTATTAAATTAATATATGTATAAATTCTAACATATAAATATTATAACAGAACTTGTTTTCTGGAAGTTTTTAAAATGCAAATACAAAGTTTCAATTCATTCCTAAAAGTAATTTTTAAGCTATGTTTAAAAACCCATCAGAACCACAATGTAAGAGACCATTTAACAAACTTATAAAGTCGTCAATAAATATGAAAGTAGTCTAAATTACTTGTAGTATAACTTAAATGATTTATTAAGTATTTTTTAACACTAATAATAATTTGCATTCAAAAATATTATTGGAATTTGTATTAGATCTGAAACTGAAAGTAATTTTTAATATTGAAAATATCTGGAACTTTTCATAGTAACTTCATGAAACTTTTTATTAAGGCTAATTTGAGATTCTAGACTCATAGTCTGGTTTCAAAAACATGTTACCATTGATATTTATTTATTTGTTGCTCAATTCAATTTTGAAATGGCTTCCTAAATCAGGGTTTGTATGTGACTGGAAAATATGGAAAACAGGGAGTTGTCAGGGAAAATGACAAGTGTTCAAAAAGTCAGGGAAAATCACATTTTTTTCCTAAAGCCTGGAAAAGTCAGGGATTAAAAAAAATATACATATTATGTGCTATCATGTGTCAAGATTCTTCCGAGTTCCGAATTCAGTCTGCAAAAAATTCAGATTTTTTACTGGCAAATAGTATTTTTGGTACATTCATATTTTTAACATAATAATGTTTTAGTCATACAAATTTGTTGCTAAATAGGTGATACTTCTGCGAAAGAAGTATTGAGCGAAGTTAAGGTGGCTAGGATGAGATATCATGAATATTTAAATAAGAAAAAGAAAGAAAATTATAAAGCAATCAGAAAAGAAAAGCTGTAGCTAAAATTAAACTGTTAAAAGACAAAAAAATGAAAGTTACATAACAAACTGTTTCTGAAACAACACAGGTAAATGATAGGGTGGTAGAAATGTCAAAAAATATTTGAATGGTTGATATGTAAAATCTAATTATATCAATAAAATGTTACTTTGAATCCATCCAAATTGTATTTTTTTAATTGTTTTTCATTTTTTATATTTTAAATATCAAATAATAGATTTTTAGTTTTAATTTTTTAGATTACTTTTATTTTCAGAGGTATATTTAATCATTAAGATCTAGAATTGCTATTCGTATTTATAAAAATGTCGTGAATTGTGCGCATGGAATTGTAGGAAAAATGGTCTGGAAAAAACCTGGAAAAGTTAGAGAATTTTGTTATTCAAATAGAGTATGAACCCTGTAAATTTATTTAACTTCTTTGGGACGAGCAGAACGTATATGTGCCGTACCATGCCGTATAAGGTGCACAAAATTCTTGAATTTGAACACCAATTTTTCTGTACAGAAGTTTTCGCCTTATCTAATTGTAGATTTTAAACAATTAAATAAGATAAAAAATTCTATACCGAAGAACCAGTTACAAAACATTAAAAGTTTAAAACATGCTCATAGCGAACGGTAATATTTACATAGATATAAACAAAATATGTCTCAACTTTTTGAGAATTTAGTAATAAAATAGTATGGTCTGTCTCCTCCCCATTTTTTTAAAGGTAACTTCCATTATAAAAAGTAAGAAGCTACCTATTGCAGCCACTTAAAAGGAACCAATTACGGAAAATGTCGGTATCTTTTCACCAATCATGACCCCCAGATTCTAAAACCATCCTCCATCCAAATGTTGATATATATATATATATAATATATATATATATATATATATATATATATATATATATATATATATATATATATATATATATATATATATTTTCATCGTGTGATAGTACTCACATTTATAAACTGAATTGGATGGAACTAAAAATGTTTATTGATCTTACTAAGATCTTGACTGAGTTTGTTGGCCAGCTTGGTCTGCCATTTTGTTTCAAAATGGCAGCCACTTAAGGGTTTCAGACTCAAAAAACTATGCAAAAAATTTTGAAATCCAAATTTTTTTTTTTGCTTAAGTGTACCTTAATACAAGAATTCCAGAGCATTTTTTGTTTTGCCTCTATTTTAAAAAATGACTGCTGAGATATAGCAGTTTGAAATTCTAGGATGGCTGATTTTTTTAAACAAGACAATAGATTAAAAATATAAAGGAACAATTAGGAGTTTTAGTAAATGTGATTTCTCGCAAATTATCGTTCATTGTTGTAATTATTTTTCCAACTCTTATAGCATAAAACTTATATATATATAGTATCATGAAATTCTCGCCTAGCTTGGCGACACTTGGTGAAATATCACCAAATTTGGTGATCAAAATAAATCATGATAAATGGAGCCAACTTGGTTATAGCTCAATAATTTGGTAAAATTCTCATTCAAATTTCATATTCATGAAAACTGGGAATGAATCTTCTCTAATCAAGGTCTTCCCAATTTAGCTTTGTGTTTTCGAGTAAAATTAACTAAAATCTTAAATGCAAGAAATAGGGAAGCTACATGTTTCTTCCGGTACAGGCCAGATAGACTTTTTAAAAATCATTTATACTTGAAATTATTTTAATGTGCACAGTTGAGTTCATGATTTCTTATTTCTTCTTTTCACATTTCCAGCTTTTTAATATATCTGGACATGTAAATTACCCCTGTACTGTTGAAGAGGAAATGTCTATTCCATTGAAAGAACTCATTGAGAGGCATGCTGGAGGTGTTATTGGTGGATGGGACAATTTGTTAGGCGTGATACCTGGTGGATCATCAACACCAGTCATTCCAAAAAAGTAAGTCTAGCAAGAAAGATAAATCCAGGATTGCTAGTTTTAAGTTGTTATTTATTTACATTTAAGTTTCTATTTAATTATTTTAATTTTTATTTATTTAAAGAGTAATGTTTGGAGTTTTTTATAATGGGATCATTAATATGGGATGCTCTTTGGAGTTCATTGAAGTCTGGTGACTGGGTGATTTTTTTTAACGTTGAAAATTTTACTGTAAAACCATAATCAATAAGAATTATTGTGATTAGTGTGGATATTTTAGTGTATTTTTGAAATATTTCATTTGCATTTTTCTCTCAAAAAATGCACGTCTGCTATATGATGCCGGAGGCAGCGGGGACAAGTGTTAGAGATTTGTTTGGAACAGAGTGTGCTCCCTGGCAGTGGATGGTAAAACTAGAAGATTTTGAAGAGTTTGTGCTGCATGTCTATTATACGTTGCCGCAGGCGGCGGGAACACGTGTCGTAGGTCCTTTTTTATCAGAATGCACTCCTATCGGCTGAAAGTGGAAAAAAAGGAATTTTCCTCACGTGCGCAGAATTTTTAAATAAATAATTTCCTACTAATTCAGGTTAAAGATGTAAAATCATATAAAATTTAGGTTTGTTTAATTTTATCACAGGCTCGGGCAACACCGGGCAGGTCATCTAGTATATATATATATTTAACTTTACCTGGTGGATCATCAACACCAGTCATTCTAAAAAAAGTAATTCTAGTTGGATAAACTACAAGATTTCTAATCGTATAAGTGCTTCTCTTTTTACCTTAGGTTAAAAATACATAAGGAATGGTTTTTAGTTTTCAAAGAATTAAGCTAATAATACAGAATTTTGGCAAAACATTAGCTTTATTTTCACAGACTTTCTTATTGTAATATAACATCTTAGAATAATGTACTTTATATATATTTTTAATAACCAGTCACATTTTTATTCACAAGATTCACAATATATCTATTTTATTCACAGTGATATGTGAATAATATAGCTCTTTTTCAGCTGGTAAGTTTTAAAAGTTGAGGTAAAAAAAATATATATATATATATATATATATTTATTCTTAACATTATTTAATTATGCTTTCATATACTTTAAATAATTCAGAGGTTTTTCTTTTCAGCATGTCATAACGTTCTCTCCCCCCTTCCTGCAAAAATAAAATCAATCCTCTTTTTTTTTTTCACAAAAATACCCTTTATTGGTATCAAAAATATAAAATTTAAACAAATTTCTTTACAGAATTATGGTTTAAAAATAAATGATAATGAAAAAAAAAAAAAAAAAACTCTGCTGTGTAATATTTTTATTTCTATGTGTTTTACATTCTTTTTTGGGTAAAAGTAACTTTTTTAAAAATTTAAAGTGTTTTTTTAATTCTCATTTAGTTGTCTGCCACTTTATAATACAGTGATAAAAGTGAAAAATGATCAATATTAAAATCTGGTCAGAACATGCTATAAGAATTTATCCATGTTTATTTTTTGTATTCTTTACTAGACTTTTTAGAGAAAATTTCAAAAAATGTTTTTATTTAAAGCATAGCACAATACTTATTGTTAATGTTTTCTCAAGTGATTTTTTTTTTTTTTTTTTAAATGTTTACTATTGGCACATTTTTTTTGTATTGATACAGTCATCTGTAGAATTTCAACAGAAGTAACAATTATGTTTGCATTTTTAAAAACTGATATTTTTCTACACACAGTATTAGTGACTAAAGCAACACAAATGCAAGCTAGCATTAATAACATATATAAAGCTATGACATTTCATTAATTTTTTGCATTTGTTATATAAACAATACATATCTATTTATTAATATTTAGTTGGAATATTAGTTAATTAAAGGAGTAAGATAGTTTGTCATTTTGCAGAATGCATACATTTTAAATAATTAACACTATTTCTAACAGTGTCAAATGGCACTTTTTCAAATTTTATGTTTATTTTATTTGTATTTTTTAAAACTGGTTAGTATAAAAGTAAGCATTCAATGTATTAAAAAAGATTTGTTATTGTTTAAAGTTAAAAAAATAGAAATAAAATAATTACAAATTGCAATTTTTAGAAAGTGTCATTTGATACTAGCAGAAATAGTGTTAGTAGAAAAAAATGATATCTAGAAAAGTGTATTACAATTTACTTTTAAATTCAAAAAGTATTTCTATTTTTTCCTCCTCCTAATTTCTGTTTATTAAATCTTTTTATAATAGAGTGTGTGAGGATGTACTAATGGATTTTGATGGATTGGTTGCTGCTCAGACTGCTTTGGGCACTGCTGCAGTTATTGTAATGAATAAACAAACAGATATTATCAATGCTATTGCACGTCTACTTGAGTTTTACAAGCATGAGAGCTGTGGACAGGTAATTCATTTATTTATTTCATGCTATTAAATTGTGATAATACAGGGTGACAAGAAATAACTTGGACACACATGATACATTATAACTTTAATGCTAATGAAAATATTACGACCAAACTTCAAAATAAATATGAATACATTATTTTGTCTAATATATTTACAAATTTTCAAAGTGGCTACCTTTAGCCTTAATACAGATCTTTAAACGTGTCACAAAATTTTCGGCTGTGGGCCGCAACTCACTTACCGTTATTTTATCCCATTCCTTGCATAAGGATTTCTTTAGGGATGCCAAAGTTTTATGAGGTTTAGCTCACACTCTTGCCTTCAAGATGGACCAAACAGAATAATCCATTGGGTTCAAATCTGGGGAATACGGAGGCCATTCTTGAGCTCCAATGAAGTCAGGAAAATGTGTCTTGCACCAATCTTGAGTGCCTTTAGCTCTGTGTGCAGGTGTGGAATCCTGTTGGAAGGTCCATCTTTTGTTTCCAAAGAACTTTTGTGACCAAGGTAAGACAACATCTTCCAAAATGAGTTTGCGATATTTTTGTTGATTAATCTTAATCCCTTGATCAACAAAAACAAGTGGTGTTTTCCCACTAGCACATATCCCACCCCAAACCATTACAGATTGGGGTCGTTGACGCCGTTCAACAATGCAAGAAGGTCCATGTGCTTCTGCTGACCAAACTCAATCATTATGGTTATTGTGAGCTTGTTCATTCGAAAACAGTTTCTCATCTGTGAAGACAAATGTTTGCCATTGTTCACCTGCGGCTTGCTTTAACAGTTGTTTACACCTTTGAAGTCTTGTGCGTTTGTTCTCTGCTGTTAGCTTTTGAGCCTCTGTCATTTTGTAAGGGTGAAGACCAAGCTCTACTCTTGCCATCAAACGTGCGGTTTCTCTGTTGATCTTCATCTCTCTAGCAATCTTTCTCATTGAAATCCTAGGATTTCATTGAACTCGCTTTTTGATAATTACTCGGTTTCTTGATGTGTTAACTGTGCGCTTTCTTCCTCTTCCTGACCTGTCACCATCATGTCAGAGTTCTTTAAACCTTTTGATTGTGTATAAAACTGTCTGCTTAGGCACTTTTAATCATTGAACAATTTCACATTGTTTCATTCCTTGCTTATGTAATTAAATTATGGCAGTTCGTTTGTTAACCATAATGATTATCACAACTATCTTACTTATGCCTGTTTAGTAGCTTTCTAGAATTGATTCGCTATGACAATAACTTTATAACTTTAGTGGTAGTTACAGATTTTTAGTTTGAAACTTCATCCAAGTTATTTCTTGTCACCCTGTAATAGTTGATCTAATTTTTATATTTCAAGAGTTGCCTCTTCATGCAATAATTCCTGCAAAAGTGGATGTGTCTTACTCCTCAAATGTCTTTTTAATTTTAGCAGTAGTGTCTAAAGTACCTATTATTCTAACACAAAATATAGAAAATATTAATTTATTTTTAATCTTTTGAATAAATAAATAAAAAATAATTTAAACAGCTTAGAAATAAATTTATGAAGTGTCAAATATCAATCAAGAATAAATGCCACACAATATTCCAGTTTGTAAAATTATGACAAATATTGTTCTGGTTCATGAAATTATGGTAAATATTGTTTTGGTTCGTGTAATTATTAAAACATATTTTTATAGTTTTATGTATATAGCTTATTGTGTTCTCTGCAACTTTTTTTAAAAAAATTATTTAGAATCTTGAATAATGCATCTTTTAAATTATTTTTGTATGGTTAGAAATAAATTTGTCTGTACTTAAAAAAAAAAAAAAAAAAAAAAAAAAAAAAAAAAAAAAAAAATTAGTCTACATTAATTTTGAAATAACATTCCTGTTTATGGATTTTTCCATTTTAAGTTCTGCTTGTAAAATAAATCAAAGGAAACAATTTAGCTTCTTTAAGATAATGCATATTTATTAGAGTTATAATTGAATTTTTCATGATGGAAATTTATCATTTTGAAATAACTTCGTTGGCAAAGATTACATATTTAAATAGTATTATGGTTGATAACATGTTGGTTATTTTGTATTTATATCTTATTTTGTTTTCAGTGTACTCCTTGCCGTGAAGGCGTAACATGGATGTATAAGATAATGAAAAGATTTGGTAAGCTACATCTTTAAAAAATACTCTTTACTCAAAAAGAAAATGTTTTGCTTTTTCTAAATATCGTAGATCATGGGTTTTTCATGCAGAATTATCTGATTTACTTCAAATTTTGTATATAGGTTCATTGTGATAAGGCGCTTCCCTGATTAGTTTTGGGGGTTCATTGGTTAAGTATAAAGGAGGGAACAAGGGGCTAATCCTCTCCTTTAATTTAGATAAATGGGTGTTTCATGCAGAATTATCCAATTTGCTTCAAATTTTGTCTATCAGTTCATTGTGATAAGGCGTTTCTCTGATTAGTTTTGGGTGTTCATTGATTAAGTATAAAGGGGGGGGGGGGCGCAGAGGGTTAATTTATTGTTGATTTCTTTATTTTTCGAGGCCATTATTCTTTGAAATAAGAGTATACTATACAATTAGTGTGAATAGCCTCTGAGCTCAATGCCATCAGTTTAACTGGACACTTTTCTTTTTATTTATTACTTGTCAATACTCAGCATGATGACAAAAGTGGGGGGTAATTAAGATCAGAAGAAGGGTCTATGTTGCACTAGGTGCTCAGGACATCGTTAGTCCCTTATACATTAATAGTGACATTAATAGTTTTTCCTGATTTCTGTAAAATTTTTAATGTGTAACATAGGCTCTTCTTTCAGCATTTGTTTTTTCAGTGATTACTCAGGCTTCAGTAAAAACTTAATCTTATGCTTTCTTTAAAATAATTTTGTATTTTCAACTTATCTTTAATAAATCCAGTGTCATATTAAATGAATAAACATTTTAGTGAAATCTGGAAAATAAAACATAATAATAATAAAAAAATCTGGACTCGACTTTCCGAATACTATAGAATAGTTTGCATTTAGATACCAGGTTATCCAAAAGTAACTGAAAATATATGTAATGCAACATATTCAATTATTTCTACTAAAATATTTCAATTATAGAGTTAATCTTTCGTAATCAGATTCGCAACTAAAGTTGGCGTCAAGCATAATCCATACTGGCAACAATTAGTTTCAAGTGTAAGAGAATTACAATTCTTTTTTTTAATGAAAAGGGACCATTTTAGTACATTTTAAGATTATTTGCAAAAGTGTTTTGTTTGATTTTTAAATGTAGCTGTTTTTCCTTTCTTCTTTCACAAAATTAATATATATATATTTCCATATGGTTTTTATTTAGTAAAATTTTTTTTTTTCTTATAAAACAAAGTAAAAATATTTTACTGCAAGTAAACAACAACAAAAATTATTAAATTATGTTCTGGTGAAACATAGTTGTTGTATTGACGTAAGATGTACAATAAAAATAATTTTATTGAAATTTAAGAGAAAATGTTATCAGTTATAGTCATAGAATGATTGAAAATATGTGAAAAAAGGTTTAGATACCAAATTTTTTATTTTTTAATATTGTTTTAATCAGGAAATATATGATGCTAATAATAGTAGAGCGAGAAACTAAATGGTAAAAAGGTGTTTCAATAGAGTCCTAATTATCTGAAAATAAATACATTACTCTATTTTTTAATTTTTTGTTTATTAATAAGAAGAAAGCATTAGATTTTTGAAAATTTTGATAGTTTTGCATGGATATGGGATGTCCTAAATACGATTTGACTATTTTTGGATCAATGTCTGCTTATCTGTGTGTTATAGAAAGTTTGTGGGTGCTTTAATTAAAGAACTAATGTACAGAATTTCATGAAACTTCATATTTAATTAGAGCTTGACATAAATTTATGTTGATTAGACTTTGATGCATATTGTTTGTTAGGTATCTTTGCTGTGCAGTGTTTTTCATGATTTGTGTGATAGCTGAGCTATATCTCAATATCTATGGGATAGAAATGTACTAAATATAATATATAAAATGCTTATTATATCTAATTAAAAAAAAAAAACTATGCTGGTCCAATTTTGGTTTTGGTCACTCAACAGCAGACATTGCCACTCTATACTTTTTCAATAAACATTATATCTGTATCTCAGTTTCAATTGGGTAGAAATACACCAAATTTTAATTTGAAGTTGTATATATACGGTCTAACTCATTTAATATGAGCATGGTTAAAAATAGGACACAGTTAAATCAAGCAATTTGTATATTAAAAATGGTTGATAATTTAAACTATATTAAGAGTTTCATACTTTTTATGAGCTACAAAAGCAAGATCACTGTTAATACGAGCAAAGAATCTGTCCATTTCAATGTGGTTTTCTGTGAAAAGTAGGGTAGAATTAGGAAAGAAATCCATTTCTTATAGAACAGTGTTCTCTCTTAGCTATAATATTTCAACATATGACTGTTTGTCAAGATGTTATAATTTATCAGTTTTACCAGGCAGAATTCCAATCTTTTAAGGTGACACCCAAGAAAATGCAAAGAAATCAATGTATTGAGGTCTTGAAAGAATGAAAGAAAGAGGGAGAGATAAAGATGTTTCAAATACCACCTCTTTGTAAGATTTACAACCAAGGCATGGAAAGAAAGGAGTATAGAAGAAAACCTTTATTTTCTTCCTTTAAATCCAGATTATGGGCATATTAACCAGCCTTTTCATGTCTCTCATTGCACTGTCAATATGAAAAGGATATCTGAAATCAATAACTTGAAAATTGCAGTGACTGTTGCAGTGTTAGCTGAGTTTTTCTGGGAAAAAAGGAAGTGATCAGTTGTATTACTGTATGGCATTCATGTCCTTTGGCATTACTAGTCCTTTAGCATTTTCGACTTCAGTACTGTGAATTTGTCTAAGAAAAACCTGTTTAAAAGAAATGGTGCTCACAAAAATCAGATTGGCTATTTTATGTTAACTTTATGATACTGAGTTAATTTTAGCATCGAGATAATTAGAGCAATTAATGGTAGTATTTAGTTTAAGTATTTGTGTATTTAATAAGATTTTTTATTATATTCATGGATATTATAAGTAATCGTTAATATGAGGACTTTTATGATTCCTTGCTTCTCTTATTAACCAAGGTTGACTGTATATATTTATAAGTCTAATTTTGGCTTTGAATACTTAACAGGAGTATTGTTGACCATGTTTTTTTTTTTTTATTATTCATTGATCATTGTAACTTCAGTTTAAAGAAATACACTATAGTTCATATTCAAAATTATTTGTGTGAAACTGGATATTTAAATTTGTATATTAGAATGATGTAGAAGAAAGTCTTGTGATGCTTACATCATACTAGTCCATACAGTGTCTCACAAAAGTGATGGGACACTTGTGCTTTATAAAAAGAAACTGCAATAAAATAAATAAACAAACATGTGCAAAAATTTTTTGGGTGTGTTTCATATTTAAAGTTAGTAACAATTATTACATAACATACATTTTGTCAAAATATTAAAATATTAATTTAGTAAAAATACAATTGTTCAGAACGGAGCAAAAAATGGCTCACATAAGTGATGGGACACTTACTTTTCCATCAAATATTTATCCACAAATTTTACTTTTTAAAAGGTTTTAATATTTTGTTGGATTTCCTTTTACTTTTAAAACATGATTTAATCTTTTTGGGATGGATTCGACTATTTTTTTGTGATTTCTGGAGTGATTTTACCCCATTCTTCTTGAAGCACCGATTTTAGTTGTTGTTTTGAAGAAATGGTGTGTTTGCGAATTCTTGATTCCAATTCTTGCCAAATATTCTCTATGGGATTTAAGTCTGGAGATTGTGGTGGTGTTTTTATTATTTCAGGACAGTTATATAGCAGCCAGAGTCTAACGTTCAGAGCAGTGTGCTTGGGGTCATTGTCCTGGTAGAATTTAAAATCGTTATGAAGGTTCAATTTTCGTGCTGAAGATTTCAAATTTTGCTTTAAAATATCAATATACTTGTACTGATCCATTATACTGTCAATAAAAACAAAATTACCAACTCCAGCGGACGACATACACCCCCATACCATAACTCCTCCTCCACCATGTTTTACTGTTGGTACCAAGTTCTGTTTGCGAAGTTCTTCCCTGGGTTTTCTCCACACCAAGATTCTACCGTCAGAACCAAATATATTAAATTTACTCTCATCAGCAAATATAACTTTATTCCAGTAATCAGAATTCTTATTTATGTTGGATTTTGCGAAAGCTAGTCTGAGTTTTCTATTCTTTTCACTTACGAAGAATTTTTTCCTGGCTACTCTACCGTGATATCCAGCAGATCGAATTACCCTTCTAATAGTTTCAGGATTAACAATTATTCCATATAATGCTTGTAAATCAGCAGCAACTTTTGAAGCACTAATTCTTGGATTTTTTTTAATATTTCGAACGATAATTCGCTTTATTCCATTGGATAGCTTTGATGGTCAGCCAGGTCTTCTTTTATCCTGAATCATATGATTCTTTTTATATCGTTTAATGATATTGAAAACTGTTGAACAACTCAAGTTAACTGTTTCAGCAGTTTTTCTAATAGATTTTCCACGTTCAATATGCAAATTAATAACTAATTTTCGAATTTCAGGCGAAGTTTCTTTTCGTTTAGCATTCATGACTACACAGAGCTAAAAAACACAAAAATTCCAAAACAAACTGGAGAGAAATACTGCAGACGATTTTATAAATTATTGCCAATTGCTTTTAAGTAAAAATAAAACCCCAAAAAATATTTTTATTGCTTATTTCAGGCGATTTTTGTTGCATATATAATGGTGTCCCATCACTTATGTGAGCTATTTTTTGCTCCGTTCTAAACATTTGTATTTTTATTAAATTAATATTTTAATATTTTGACAAAATGTATGTTATGTAATAATCTTTACTAAATTTAAGTATGAAACACACCCACAAAAAAAATGTGTACATGTTTTTTTAATTTATTTGATTAGTTTCCTTTTGTAAAGCACAAGTGTCCCATCACTTATGTGAGACACTGTATATTTAAAGCTGTTTGGTAATTCTGTCAAATCTATTCCATCGAAATTCGATCGAATACGCATGCGTCAAAAAATCACCGGCCAATGAGGTGAGGGTCTATGACTGTCTCTACAAACGTGTTTGGGATCGTATCATCTGTTGTTTTTTTCTGTTGTCACGTTGCGTTAAACCTAGGAAGATATTTATCTAGAACTCACTGTGGAGTGTTTAGAAGGTATTTATTTTATTTATTTATTGTAATTTGTATGAATACTTAGATGTCCATTTCGGATTTACTGTTTAAAAATGAATTTAGGCTCATAAGTTGGCGAAATCCCGATGGAAATTTTCTTTTTAGATCTCTATCATTTTGTTTATATAGTACAGAAAATAATTATTCAAACGTGTAGAACACGTAATACAAAATTGGACCACTTATGGTCTGTTTATTATCGGGAATGAATCTTATGGTGTTCCGATTGATAATGAATTCGATTATGTAAATATAATGTCAAAAGACAGTACGCACGGTAGTAATATTTTTATTATTATGTGTTCGAAAAAAGCAGAATCTGAGCATCTGAATATAAGTTATAAAATAAACAGAAATATATTATCTCTATTCGATTTAAAAGTTTTCTCATTATATAAGTGGGCTATTTTATTTGTAAAGAGTATGTATGCATTATATTGTTTGTATGTATACAAATCTTTAGAATGTTTTGATTTGCAAACTCTTAATATTTGAATAATGTTTACATTATATTTGTTTGTATGTATACAAACAATATATGTATACAAAGAAGTATATATGCAAACAATGTATATAATGTATCATGTAACAATATTAATATTTACATTGTATTGTTTGTATATATACAAATCTTGAATGTTTTAAATGGGCAAATTTGTAATGGTTTTTTATGTTATTTTTTTTAAATGTCAAAAAAAGATAAATTTTCAAACTTGGTATAAAAAACTTGAGTACTTCTCTATTATCCCATCAACCACTTTTCATAACAAAATACTATCGCCAAACTGTATGATTAAATGCCAAAATTGCAGTCCCATTTACTTGATGTCGAAAACATTATACGTGTTTTTTATGTCATCAAGTGGTTTTTAATTCAACATTTGCGTGTATTTTTCATTATGTTTATTTGATTTATTAGTTATTTCATTAATTAAAATAACAATTGTATCCTTAAATTCTTATATTTTATTTATTTATTTTGATATTCCAATGACAACGTTCTCCCATTTATTTGGCGATAGTTTTTTTTTTATGAAAAGTGGTCGATGAGATAATAGAGAAGTACCAAAACTTAATTACGTATATGAGTATATTCTTTGACAGTATTAATCATTACTCGATATTTTAAAACTGCATCATATTTGTAGAATTATATTAATTTAAACAATGCTTCTATTGAAGTGTGAAGAACCATATACCTCTATGAAGAACCATATATTTACATAATTGTCTTCATTAGCAATCGGAACACCATAAGATTCATCCCCGATAATAAACGGACTATAAGTGGTCCAATTTTGTATTACGTGTTCTACGATATTTTTACATACATTTAAATAATCATTTTCTGTACTATATAAACAAAATGATAGAGATCTAAAAAGACAATTTCCATCGGGATTGATTTCGCGAACGTTAAAAGAGCCTAAATTCATTTTTAAACAGTAAATCCGAAATGGACACCTAAGTATTCATACAAATTATAATAAATGAAATAAATAAATACCTTCTAAACACTCCACAGTGAGTTCTATATAAATACCTTCCTAGGTTTAACGCAAAGTGCAAGAAAAAAACAACAGGAGATGATCCCAAACACGTTTCTAGAGACCGTAATAGACCTTCACCTCATTGGCCGGTCCTACCGGAAGATTTTTTTTATGCATGCGTATTGGGTCGAATATTGTTGAAACATTTGACAAAATAAGCAAACTGTTTCCACCTAGGTATTTATACACAATACAACAAATAAAATAAATGCCTTCAAAACCCTTTTGATCATCACATCAGCGTGCAAGACAATTTTTTTACCGAAAACCGTTTGATGAATTTCATTATTTTTCCGTTATCGATTGACAAATTTTACGATTTTACCGCTAACGATTGCTGAATTTCACAATTTATCGACTATTGATTAACGAATTTCATGATTTTTTCCATGAACATTTGTCGAATTGCACAAAAAAAATTAAGAATATCGTCAAATTGTCTTGGGTAAAAAAATTTTGAATATTGTCAAATGCCATCGAGAAAAAAGTCTCTTTGTCAAATGATTTTGAAGAAAAAATCGGGAAATTCACAAAATGGTTTCGGAAAAAACTTCACCAAATGGTTTCAAAATTCTTTGAGTGACAGTGGGAAAAAAAATTTCATTTTACATTCAATCATCGCAATTGGCGAGTGTGACTAAGTTTAGCCAGTGGTGGCAATAACATCAATCACCAATTTCCAGTATTACTCGCCGATTGGTGAATGTTAATTTATCTTATATCACAAACTGTATTTACATATACTACTAGATATAATGATTATGAACCATGATTTTTCTGTTATTGGGCGAGATTCATGTTTTTTCAGCAATTCTTTGACGAAATTAGTGTTTTTTCAGCGATCCTTTGAAGAATTTCGCATTTTTCTCACGATCCTTAACGAAATTCGCATTTTCCAGCAATTCTTTGATAAAATACATTTTATTCCGCAATTTTTAGACGAAATTTAGTAAAAA
This sequence comes from Maratus michaelseni, assembly GCA_963931845.1. Taxonomy (NCBI): domain Eukaryota; kingdom Metazoa; phylum Arthropoda; class Arachnida; order Araneae; family Salticidae; genus Maratus; species Maratus michaelseni. Next base: position 165,481,673 of record OZ007597.1, read on the forward strand.
AGCGTGATCTTTTGGTGAAATTTCCTTTTTTGCGATTCTTTGACAAAATTTGCTTATCTTTCGCGATCCTTTTGCATAATTACGTTTTTTCTGTGGTCTTTTAACAAAAGTCATGTTTTCCCATTATCCTTTGATAAAGTAGTGTTTTTTCCTCAATCATTTGACAAAATCTGTTATTTTCCCCCCGCGAAGATTGGTTAGATGTTTTTAGTCTGCAGGTGCCCTAAAAGGTCTGTGACGCCCGTTGCTGCATCGCACACATTCTTCCATGGGGCATCGAACGAAGTAAATTCAACCTAAAGAATCATTGTTTCATTCCTGACATTTCTCGAAAGAAACAACGTTCAACTCATTGACTGAATTGTAAAGGGCGAAATGTGTCAATTAGCAGAAAGTGCGCAATTTGTTCGTTCATGGAAAAAATCGTGAAATTCGTTAACCGATATTCGATAAAATTCGAAATTCGTCAATCGATAGAGGAAGAAGTGCAAAATTCATTAATCTACACAGTGGAAAAATCGCAAAATTCATCAACTGGTTTCGGGAGAAAAATTTTTCGAATATCGTCGAATTTCTTCGAGAAAAAAATTCACAATCTGCCAATTTCGGGGATGAAATTTACCAAATGGTTTCAAAATTTGTCGCGCGACAGCAGAGAAAAAAAATCTTTTTCCATTCAATCATCGCAATTGGTGAGTGTGACTATTATGTTTGACCAGTGGTGGCAATAAAGTCCATTGCCAAATTTTCAGTATTACTCGCTGTTTGGCAAGTGCTAATTTTGTCCTATACTTCAAAACCCTTTTGATCATCACATCAGTGTGCAGGACAATTTTTTTTACGGGAGACCATTTGATGAATTTCGTGATTTTTCCGTTATCGATTGACCAATTTTACTGCTATCGATTGTTGAATTTTATAATTTATCAACTATTGATTAGCGAATTTCCTGATTTTTTCCATGAACGTTTGACGAATTACGCAAAAAAAAATAAGAATATCGTTAAATTGTCTTGGGTAAAAAAAAATTTAATATTGTCAAATGCCTTCGAGAAAAAGGTTGCAAGTTGAAACGGCTGTGACTTCTTATTCATGTTATGCATCTCCGGGGTCCATCCCGCCCCCCCCCCCCTAAGGGGGGCACTTTTCAAAATTTTGTTGACACCCCTCATGTCATACATTGTTGGAAAGGTCTGTGACTGCTTAATCATATTATGCATCTCCGGTGTCCATCTCCTCACTTTGCCCCCCCCCCCCCCAAAGGGTACTTTCTAAATTTTGCACATTACCCTCATGTTATATATCATTGGAAAGGTCTGTGACCACTTAATCATTTTATGCATCTCCAATGTCCATCTCCCCACTTTGCCCCCCCACCCCCCTAAGGGATACTTTTCTAAATTTTGTTGACACCCCTCATGTCATATATCATTGGAAAGGTCTGTGACCACTTAATCATATTATGCATCTCCGATGCCCATCTCCCCACTTCCCCCCCCCCCCCCCCCCAAGGGATACTTTTCTAAATTTTGTTGACACCCCTCATGTCATATATTGTTGGAAAGGTCTGTAACTGCTTAATCATATTATGCATCTCCGATGTCCATCTCCCCACTTTGCCCCCCCCCCAAAGGGTACTTTCTAAATTTTGCCCATTACCCTCATGTTATATATCATTGGAAAGGTCTGTGACCACTTAATCATATTATGCATCTCCGATGTCCATCTCCCCACTTTGCCCCCCCACCCCCCTAAGGGATACTTTTCTAAATTTTGTTGACACCCCTCATGTCATATATCATTGAAAGGTCTGTGACCAATCATATTATGCATCTCCGATGCCCATCTCCCCACTTCCCCCCCCCCCCCCCCCCCCCGAAGGGGTACTTTCTAAATTTTGCACATTACCCTCATGTTATATATCATTGGAAAGGTCTGTGACCACTTAATCATATTATGCATCTCCGATGTCCATCTCCCCACTTTGCCCCCCTTCCCCCCCAAAGGGTACTTCTAAATTTTGCACACAACCCTCATGTTATATATCATTGGAAAGGTCTGTGACCACTTAATCATATTATACATCTCCAATGTCCATCTCCCCACTTTGCCCCCCCACCCCCCTAAGGGATACTTTTCTAAATTTTGTTGACACCCCTCATGTCATATATCATTGGAAAGGTCTGTGACCACTTAATCATATTATGCATCTCCGATGTCCATCTCCCCACTTTGCCCCCCTCCCCCCCCCCCAAAGGGTACTTCTAAATTTTGCACACAACCCTCATGTTATATATCATTGGAAAGGTCTGTGACCACTTAATCATATTATACATCTCCAATGTCCATCTCCCCACTTTGCCCCCCCACCCCCCTAAGGGATACTTTTCTAAATTTTGTTGACACCCCTCATGTCATATATCATTGGAAAGGTCTGTGACCACTTAATCATATTATGCATCTCCGATGCCCATCTCCCCACTTCCCCCCCCCCCCCCCCGAAGGGGTACTTTCTAAATTTTGCTCATTACCCTCATGTTATATATCATTGGAAAGGTCTGTGACCACTTAATCATTTTATGCATCTCCAATGTCCATCTCCCCACTTTGCCCCCCCCCAAGAGATACTTTTCTAAATTTTGTTGACACCCCTCATGTCATATATTGTTGGAAAGGTCTGTAACTGCTTAATCATATTATGCATCTCCGATGTACATCTCCCCACTTTGCCCCCCCCAAAAGGGTACTTTCTAAATTTTGCACATTACCCTCATGTTATATATCATTGGAAAGGTCTGTAACTGCTTTATCATATTATGCATCTCCGATGTCCATCTCCCCACTTTGCCCCCACCAAAGGGTACTTTCTAAATTTTGCACATTACCCTCATGTTATATATCATTAGAAAGGTCTTTGACCACTTAATCATATTATGCATCTCCGGTGTCCATCTCCTCACTTTGCTCCCCCCCCCCAAGGGGTACTTTCTAAATTTTGCACACAACCTCATGTTATATATCATTGGAAAGGTCTGTCACCACTTAATCATATTATGCATCTCCCATGTCCATCCCCCCACTTTGACCCCCCAAGGGTGTACTTTTCTAAATTTTGCATACACCCCTCATGTGATTTATCGATGGAAAAGTCTGTGACCACTTAATCATATTATGCTCCCCACTATGAAATTTGTCAAGTTAAAGCAACTATAAATTTTACTTTTATGGTATTATCAAGTTGTTTGCCGTCAAATTTTGACGGGTTCCATCTAGTTTTGTATTATAATGAAACATAATATTTATTTATGTATGTATATCTTTTGAGTTATAATTATATTTTCCAAATGTTTCAGTGGAGGGGAGTGCTCAACCGGAAGAGATCAATATGCTTTATGAAATCAGTAAGCAAATAGAGGGTCACACCATCTGTGCTCTTGGTGATGGTGCTGCATGGCCTGTGCAGGTAATTTCATACTTCCTCATATGTGATTGTTTTCTACTTCTATAAACAACAGTCAGGAACAAAGTAACAACTGTTAAAAGTTGTCATCCAAAAAAGTTTCTAATAAAATTATATATTTTCTATAATTGTTACATTTTACTAATGTCAGGGATGAGAATCTTTCACGTTTCAATGTATTTCCACCTTAAGAATTTTTTTTTCCCTTTCACCAGTACACAATATTTAAATTTCATAGTTAGGTATGATTTCATTATGAAGAAGAACCTCATAAGCTTATTTTTTTAAATTAAATTGGAAAGAGACATAATTTCCATTTGAATGGCTATTTCCATTCTTTACAGGGACAATTTAGTGGTTTAAATGTATGGGATGTTCTCTTTTTGCTTTTGACTGACTATTTTTCTGTTCATGTAAGCCCCGTGTTCTTAGGGTTTGTATTACTAGGCTATGCTATAAATGAATTGCCCCTCTACGTAGTTTGTATGATTATTTGTGACTCACAAACACAAATAAGCTAGAAATCCCTGTGATATAGTTTTAAGCTTGTACTTTTTGCTTTTTTAATTTTTGTTTTTGGGTTAGTATTTATATATTTTAACACAGCCATATTTATTTTTAGGGCTTAATTCGACATTTTAGACCAGTTCTTGAAGAAAGGATGAAAAATTATGCTGCTACAAACAAGAAATCTATTGAGGCTTCTATCTAAAATGCTTTTCTTTTATTTATTGTACAAAGACTTTGGAAGTAAAATTTAGAAATGTTATGTAAAAAGACTATACAAACAATAAAAATCTTCAAAAGAAATAATTAATGTTGTATTATTAATGCCTGTTCAAGTATACTACTTTTTTGTTGTTGAGCAGTTTGAAATTCAAACTGAATAAAATGTGCATTGGTATTATGGTTGCCAGATATAATTTTTGCAGGAAATATTGATTTTTAGGCTAATGTTTAATCTCTTACACAAGACAGCTGATTTCATGATTTTTCAAACTTATCATTCAGGCTCATATGTAAAGTTTTTTTTTTAAATGTGCACTTAAACTAGTCGTTGGAGGCCACCGTAATACCTACCCATCATGGACATGCATAATATAAAACATGAAAAATGATAATTATATTAACTAACAGTTTACTGAATCGGATTAAGCGTCTTATTTCCAATTAAAATATAGCTTTGAATTGAAATTTGAATGAAATACAGTGTCATGAAAAATCAAACAGTATCGAAAATATTATTACAAATATCTCGGCAACTCATTATCCGATCAACTTCATTCTTTATTGAAAATTTATGTTTTTTATTGTCTTTTATATTCACTCCTTAAAATAAACAATTTCGAAAATTTTTATATATCTTTTATCAGAACGAATATTTCGAGAGTTCGAAAAAAATAGTTCCAGATAATCGAGGTTACTGAAATTCAATAGGTGGCTTCTCATTATTACATACTAAATTTCAAGTCTAGAGATGGGAATGCTCGGAAAAAAACCCCGGAAACTTTGGGGAAAAAACTTTTTTTTCCGAAGATATATTTTTCAATTTTTCCGAATTGGAAAAATTGAAATTTAATTTATAAAATAATACATTCAAAATGTTATTATGGCTGATGTTTTTTCATGTTCAGTGTCTCGCATGAAAATGTTAACCATGAAAAATATGATCTGTAAGCAGTTTAGGAAGAACTTCAGTCCTTTAAAGACACTTCACAATTTTTTCATCTTAAAACATAGGACCCTTCACAACATTCGGAAAATTTTTCAATTTTCATCCTGAGTCCTCTAGAAATGTGCCGATTTTAGAATAACAAAACCTGTCACATAAAAGCTGAAATCATCAATGAATCTGTTATCTAGCTGTATATATGTATGAAGAACTTTATTAAAAATATCTAAATAGGAATCTAAATATAACAATAATTTAATTCACAAAATTTTGATTATATTTTTTATGATAATTTTGTAAGATTTTTTTTATAAGGTGATATTTTTTATAAAAAGGTTTACAAAAACAGGATTGCATGAAAAAAAAATGTAAGCAGATCCATGCAATTTCTCTTGTTAAAAACGAAAATCCATGTGAAAAATTATTTCAATACCAATAGGTTGAAAATTGAATATAAAAATTAAACATGCATTTATTTTTATTAGCATACTGCGATTTTTAGTCTAATCAGATGATAATCTTCAGAAATATTTAATTATTATTAGAAACAAATTATTTTTTAATAACATGCAATTGAAATTATTTTCTTTTCAAGCTTTTTCTCTTCTCTTCCTTTTATTTAAAATACAGATTTTAAGACTTGTCTAACTGTATTTTTTTTCTTTTAAATATAAATGCATACAAATAAACTATGCAAAGAAAATGTAAATTTTCTCTGAAAAATTTAGTTGAAAACAATTTTTATAAGTATTCAAAAATCCACTTGTTTTATAACTTTCATTAAAGAAATATACATACGTATATATATTACTTTGATATTAAGAATCTAAAACTTAAACTAAAACCAAAACATATAGGGTTGGTTTAGGTTTAGACTGGAAAACTACACCAAAACTAAATACACGTGAAATGGAAATTCTAACTGTGAGAATTTTTTTTTATGACATTGTAAATTAGTATACATTTTTAAGGAATGGAAGATTTAAAAATGTGATAATATTTATAATGTTACAACTACAATAATTTGTTTCTTTAAAATGGCATAATTTATATACTTAAGCAATACTATGTTGACTTGAGGTGATAATTTAATGCAATTTAAATTTGCTTTCAAATTGCAGTGATATTGGTTGAAACTTCAAACTCATAAGATTTTTTTTTTTGTTGTTATTTTTAAAATTTTCTCTACTGGTAATTGAAGAAATGCAACTGAAAAAATCATTTCAACAGATACATGACACTATTACAAACAATGGTGTTAAATTAAGCAAGAAAAGCTACTGTGGAAATTCTGAGACTGAAAGGCTAAACTTTTAAAAGCTGACTTCTTTTTTTGTTTTTTGTAATATATTCATTTAAAGTGAAAAAAAAAAATATTTTTTAGTATGCAGAAATTTTTAAAATGTTTATTATTTTATATTTTTTAAGAAATTGTAACTTATTTTTGAGAAACATTTGTAAGAAATCAATTTTTCCAGAAAAAAACCCAGAAAAAAACTTGTTTTTTTCCACCACTTCAAAATTTCCGGAAATTTTACATCTCTATTCAAGTCTCTGTCTCACTTTGTTCGGGAGATAAAGCGTTTACAGACACACACACAGATGGCAATTTTTTTCTTCTAAAAATATGTTTTTCGGAATTTCCAGTGTCTGAATCATATAAATCCTTCAATTTTTTTTTTCGATTACAAGATACTACCCATACTATGTATACTACCCATACTATGTATGATGGGTAAGTAAAAAGGAGATTAGTAATGGTGCAGCAAAATATGAGATATTTAATATTGTCTGGAAAAAACAAGCCTGACATGGCATGATTTATGCAGGTGTTTGTCATGAACATATTATGTAACAAATTTTATAACTTTTTTTAACATAGTTGAAAAGTGTTTATGAAATCCGTTTGTCCGACACCTGTCTGCACTCTAACTTGCATAAATATAGTCAGATTGCCATGTAATTGATATATGAGGGAAATAGAATGACAGTGGAGTAAGTCGAAAAATCTAGCTAACTATATTTTTACTGAAAGTATATTAATCTCTGTTCAGTGCAACAGTCAAATAAGTCATAGTTCACTTAGGGAGTCACTAGAGGGCAAAACAAGTTGGACAACTTAATGCAATGGCAATACGAAAAGTTTTACAAAACCCTTTATTTCTCAAATTACAAAATATTGACTTACTCCACTGTCATTCTTACTAGTGATGGGAGTATTCGAATTCAAAATGTCTGAGGTCTCGATTCAGCCAAGTTCTCAAATGATCTCGATTCGGACAAAAGTATTCGAATACAAGCCACCTGGCATTTATGTCAGTAACGAAAATAAAAACTGTGGTTTTCATAGTGATGGGAGTATTCGAATACGAAATGTCTGTGTTCTCGTTTCAGCCAAGTTCTCAAGTGGTCACGATTTCAGACAGCAGTATTCGAATACAAGTCACCTGGCATCTGTATCGGCAACGAAAACTGCGGTTATTCAGTTCTCATAGCTGGAGTTTTCTACGGTTTCATAAGGTGCGCCAGTGAATGCTAGACTACGCGGCGCTGTTTGATATTTTTCTATGGAATTTTGCGGTTAGCAGGATGATCAGCGCTCGTTTAGTTTTGAAATTTTGTTTTATTTTTTTAAGCGTACAATCAATTCAACTAATATACATATATACTTTTAGTTAAATCGATCATATGGATTTTAATTTAAGAAAACGATTATAATGAATAACATTCTGTGAATTTGTATTTAAGAAACGTAAATAATATAGTTCTTTTTTTATTAAATTTTTTAAAAATTTACGATCAAAATAATTACTCATAGTGGAAAATAAAATTGTACGTTCGTAAAAAAAAAAAAAAAAAAAAAAAAAAGAAAGAAAAAAGAAAGAAATCTTGATTTTGCTAATTAAAGAAAAATTGCTTACTTTTACGTGTGTATGCAGGGGAGAGTCGGTTCTTCGCCTTCTAAATCTTAGAAAATAATAAGATATAACTTGCAATACTAAGAGACATGGACGTCGGCAGAATTATACATTGGGACGGGCAAGATTTTGGAACACGTGTGGCAATGGGCCACAGTCTAGTCTGCTTTTAAAATTGCAGAATATAAACAGGAAATAATCTAAACTAAGATTTTTTTTTGTCAGAGTTATCATGCAAGATAATTTTTAAACTTATCAACATAAAAAGCAATACAAGAATTTATCAATTAAGAAATACTAAATATAAATAAGTTTTTTTTTTCTTTTTTTTTTTACCAACATGTTTTTAAAAAGGAAATTGAAGCAGTTCTTTTTTCCGTCAAAGGGCTTTGCCATCCTGAATCCTTTTTTTAAGATAAGTTTGAAACACATGAGCATTAACAGGAAAGCAAAATTAAAAAACCCCTGACGGCTCGGCCTACAGGCACAGGTAGATTTCGAAGGCGCAGACCGTGAGGTGCCTGTTTGTTAAGAATTGCGGAAGAACTTTTTGCCATGATGCGGCATTTGGAAACGCCCACTTCGAAACCTAACTTGTTTGCAGGCGGAGCCGGCAGGGATTGTTTTTGTTTTATTTTATTTACTTATTTATTTTTGCTATAAGCAGGGCTGTACAGAAAGACCGCGGGACCCGGTAATGTTTCCAATGCGGGACCCCACCATAAACCTGATAAAATAAAACCTGCTTAAACGAAAATGTACAGGAAATTCCATTTTAAATAGCTTTTTCGTCTTAAAAGGTATGAATGCATGAAATTATTTGGCTAGACCATGATTATTTTCCGTTTACAGCAGAATTCCATTATAAACAGTCTTTACTGTATTAGTAAATAGATATGTTGGATAGTACTTTTTTAGAAGATCTATATAGTATTTTCTTACAATTTTATCATTTTTCTTTTACAGTATTTTACAGTAGTATTACAGTTTATGGTGCGTTGGTAACATCTTTTCATATAAGGACTTCTATAGAAATTTAAAATATTGAAAATATAATTAAATTTTGATTCAGTTCATGAGTTAAGTTGCCGATTTTCTGACGCTATTGCAACTTTTGTTATTGTTTTACAATTTAGAAAATACTTGTTCTATAAAACATAAATAAATAAATGCCTGCATCTTTGCTATGTGCTGATTTTGAATAAAAGCTGGATTTTGTTTCGAACGTTTAATGCCTCCTGAGCACCCCCCTCCCCCTCCTAGCCAGTCCGTAAAGACGTTCAAGCAACTTCTGACTTTTGAATTTTATTATTTGTTAATTATTTTAATCAAAATTTTTATGTAAAAAATATCATTCTACTTTTACTGGTATTTATTTAAAAACCAGTACCTCGGGCCCCCTAAGAGACTTGGGCCCTGGTAATTTGTAACAGCTCTACCCCCCTCTGTACGGGCCTGGCTATAAGGATTGGACCTATAAAAAAACTTGTCAGTATAAAAGTTTTAGATAATATTAAGAGGATTTATAATAAATTTAAACGGATTTGATATCTTCAGAATTGACGAAGTCATGAATTATTTTCTTCTAAACCCCCCTTGGGGCCATTTATAATGATATCAAAAATCTGTCCTACATAAATTTTCGGCCTTTTTCCTAGAAGTAATAATAACTTTAAACGGATTCAATACGTATCATAATTAAGAACTTTTTTCTGTTTTCACGAAAAGTCTCCTCCCCCTTTGGTTCGATTTTGCCCATTAACGAACTTGACCGAGATTTTATGCCCCTTGATTTTATGTATTAGTTTGGAAGAGATTTGTGCAGAATTATGGGAGTTATCGTGTCCATAAAAAAGTGACATAGATAGATAGATAGATAGATAGATAAAGTTTTCAACTGGGGGTGGTTTTGAGTTCTGGGAGTCATAATCGGCATAGATCTGCAAAAATTTTTCAAAAATTCCAACTTAGGGGAGAATGTAATAGGTAGTATTTCTTCGAAATCTACCTAAAATTATCTTACCCTGGGAGGGGGTGGTGTAGGGTTCAGTGGGATAGAGTCATCCAGACAAAAAATTCTTGCCTTTTTTTTCTCTAATGACAATCGTAATATTTATATCAAGACTCAAAAACATTAAAAAGAAAAGAAATTGTTCTGCAGCTGTAAATTATAATACGTTATCATAAACAAAAGAGAAGCATTTGTACGAAAAATAAACATTTCATTGGCTGAAAGAGACGCTACTCATACTTTTCTAATAGACTGATGTGAATCTGACACGTGATCATAAAAAAAAGCAAACGATTTTACGTAGAATAAACATTCGAAGAGTGAAACAGACGAAATGTCGTCCCTCATTTATTAGTTTGAATGAAGTCTGGAGTAGTTCTTAGTGCTACTACATTTGAATACAAAGAATCGATTCTGAAAAGTTTTCGAAAACTAAGGTATCGATTCTTAAAAGATCTCGAATCGGCCCATCACTAATTCTTACCCCTTCATATGTTATTGAAGTCTACCATGGCATGTTCAGTATTGAAAAGGAAGTGTATATCATTCCTAGTTCGTTTACAGGGACACTCAAATGAATGCTGTTACAGTATGGTCTATAGGGAAAAATTGTTTGCAATATGTATTTTAATGTTACACTATTTCAAACTGATTGAAATTGTTACACATCAGACATCACTGAGGTGCACTACAAGATGCTTACTGTAGACTATGGTGTGCATAGCATTTATCGTTCATTTACAGGAACACACAAAACAATTTGGTTACAGTACTGTCTATGAGCAATAATTGCTGGAAGTGCATTTTAATTATGGTATGTGTTTTTTAAATTTAAATAATATTTTACATATTACTTGGTGCATATACATTCTATAGATCATATATATTCTTGCACAAAAGATTTCAGATATTTTTCCAACTATAGATGTTAATTAATTGGAAAATGCATAACATATTAAAAACCCAACTTGTTTACTTAAACATCCTCTTTAACCTTATTAAACAATGAAGTTTTGTTACAGTATTCTGAATGAATGTGTTGGAAAGAGTTTCTTAATCTATGCTTTATGTATAATTTTTCTTTCTTGTTTTTTCTTCCAAAGATGAATTAAAATGCCTATATACTCTTAAAATTTCTAATATACGCAAGAGATTTCTAAAAGTATTATGTAAATGAAACATAACATATTTTATTTGATTTATATTTACCAAGATAATTTAATTTTAAACTTCATTTTTCTTGCATCAGTTTTCATTATCAAAAAAATTAATCAGTTTTAATTTTTACAGTTCATTCACCTGTCAATTACCAGTGAAATGAATGTATGGATATTAAATTTTTGGTTTTAATTACTAGATCATAGAACACAAATTCAATCACATAATTTAATAAATACTTCAGCAAATATTAGTATGAAATATCATTTTATTATCTAACACATTCAGAGAATGTAGACAAATGTGCAAATGCTGTTCTAGGAAAATTTTAGTGAATTAGATTTTATTTTTTCATTCAGTATTGCAAACTCTAAAAATATTATTAAACAATCATAAAAATGAATTTGCATATATATATTTTTTAAATCAATAGACTTATGCTTCAAAATGTTACATTATTAGGAATTCTGCCAATTCTCAATCAGTTGACAAGCTGATGTATGAAAATTAGTTCCTTTTGTCAATAAATTTGTTAGATATTTTTAACAAGTAACTCCTTTCTTTTATAAATAACCCATCAATCTATATTAATTTTAAAAAAAAGTAGATGTTTGTGTTGTCGGTGGGCACATTGTGGCTGGAGAAGTCTATTGCACATAGAGGTCTTCAAATTCAATTCTAGATAGATGAAGACAGGTCCGAATGCACCAGATAAAGATTTTTCCTTTTTAGCTCACAGGCTATCAAAAACTGAGAGCTAATGTGGCAGGCAGTTCTGTATGTATGTACGTAACACGATGACTCTTGACAGAAATAACCGTTTTGCTTCAAATTTTGTTTATAGGTTCATTGTGATAAGGCGCTTCCCTCATTAGTTTTGGGGGTTCATTGGTTCAGTATAAAAGGGGGGAATGGAGGAAGGTGGGGAATAAATGGTTTTTTTTATGCAGAATTATCAGATTTTCTTAAAATTTTATATATAGGTTCATTCTGATAAGACGCTTCCCTGATTAGTTTTGGGGGTTCATTGGTTAAGTATAAAGGGGGGGGAGGAGTAAGAAACCCTTAATATAGATAAATGGGTTTTTCATGCAGAAATATCCGATTTTCTTCAAATTTTGTATATAGGTTCATTGTAATAAGGCAGTTCCCTGATTAGTTTTGGGGTTCATTGGTTAAGTAAAAATGGGGATATGGGGGGGCTAACCCCCTTAATTTAGATAAATGGGTCTTTCGTACAGTATTATCTTCAAATTTTGTATATAGGTTGATTGTGATACAGCGCTTCCCTGATTAGTTTTGGGGATTCATTGGTTAAGTATAAAGGAGGATACATAGAGCTAAACTGCCCTTAATTTACATAAATGGGTTTTTCATGCAGAATTATCAGATTTTCTTCAAATTTTATATATATGTTCATTGTAATAAGGCGCGTCTCTGATTAGCTATTGGAGTTCGTTGGTTTATTATAAGGGGAGAACAGAAGGATGAGCCCCCCTTAATATATTTTCAATTTCTTTATTTTTCGAGAGGCTTATTTCAAATTCTTTGAAGTAAGAGTATAATATACAATTAGTTTGAATAGCCTGTGAGCTAATGCCATCAGTTTAAGAGGGCAGTTTTCTTTTTATTTAGCGTTCCCCACCTTTTGACTGTCATGTTATCAAGATAGGCTGGTTTCCACCAATTCTTGAACTACCATTGTACTAAGGTAGCCTGAAAGTAGCCGAGAACAGTGAAGTGCTGCGACCTGTCTTTTCTGCTGACTATCAGAACTGGTATGAAATAAAGATGAGTTTGGCTCAGCCCCAGACTGATCTTGAAACGTGCTCGGGCTCAAAGTGAAAATTTTATTTATTCACAAATTGAAAAAAGAAAACCTTGCTATTTGAAAAACAAGAATGCAGCCTAAGTTTCTTAAAAAGTTTTATAAGACATTTAAAAGTCTGTTTGAAAAGGAATTTAATTGTGATTGATAAGGATAATATAAGGCAAAATACTTTGATTTTGAAGCCTTTTTATACAGCCAGTTTTCGGAAATAAGCTGTGGGATATCTCCACTTTGTTTCAAATCTTTTTCCAGAATTACTGGGAAACAGAACTCATGTCTGTTTGTCATATTTTTGCAATGATATTTTAAAAGAATAAGAACCGTGCCTTTTGCAGATTTCTGCGAGTGGTTGGGTATAAATAAATTTGCTATTTTTAACAGATTTTCAGGGATATGAAAATAACGAAACATCTTCCCCAGAGAGTATTTAGGATTAATACTTACCAAGATATTTTTAAATGAGAAAATTAATTGTGAAACAATTTAGAAAGTTAATTCTCTGAGAAAAGAGCCCAAGCTAATCTCTATTATGCACTAGAGATGGAAAGGGTCAATCCTGGACTCGAAATGGGTTCAAGCTCTATTTTTATACCAGCCTTCGGGCTCAAAGTGAAAATTTTATTTATTCACAAATTGAAAAAAAGGAAAAAAAAAGCAAAAACTTACTATTTGAGAGAAACAAGAATCTATTCTACAAGCCTTAAAAAATCAACTTCAAGGGGAATTGAATTGTTATTGATGGGATATAAGAAGAAATGTTCTAGAAGACTTCAGACTATGTATTAATAACATAAAAAAGCTGTGGGGTATATCTTGTCTATCCCCACTTTTTGTTAAGTCCTTTTCCAGAATTATTGGAAAACAGAGCTTATGTCTTTCCGAGAGTTGTACAATATTTTAAAACAATAAAAATTGTAAATTTTGGGGATTTTTGCCAGTGGTTGGGTAGTATTTAAGGTTAATACACATTTCTTTGTAAGAAAAGATACTTAAATGTGAATATTAATCTTGAAACAATTTTTAAATGTCATTAACAATTTTCTACTGCAAATTTTCAATATCGAGCTTGGACTCTGACGACACAAAACTTTTTAAGCTCCGATTTCAAATCATAGCACTTGTGCGCTGAAAAAAGAGCCACCTTGTCTCTAGTATGCACTCATGAATTTTTTTGTGTGTGTGTGTGTGCTTAAAAATAAAAATTACTATTGCTGAGAATGAAGCATGTATTTTTTATTAAAAATACATATTCAGAAATTATTTTGTTAAGAAAAATATTTTTTATTAAAAAAATTCGTATGTCATGTATTATTCATCACTTTTTCTCATATTTTAGTCACTTTTTGGCACATTTTAATCACTTTTTTTGAAAGCATTATTACAGTTGCATGTCTGAAATGAGAAATGTTTGTGGACTTTAATATCTATAATACTAAAAAAAGAGGTTTGTCTGTGTTCGATGGCTTAGAGCATAAGCCCTTGGGTAGGCTTCCCCACCTAGCTGAACTTGTGTCTGACGGCTAGGGAAATTTAGACCATAAAATCTAGATAATTATAGTCCAAGACAAATCAAAATGTACCTAAGGCTCAGATTTTTCCTTTTTTGTTAATTAACCTAGATATTAATTAAAAACCATAACAAAACATCACAAAATAATGAGCACGAAAAGTCGACTGAAATCCTGTTCCAAAGTTCGCAGAAAAAATAAAATGGGTAAAAATGGCTGTCCCCCCCCCCCCCCCCCCCCCCACACACACACACACTCTTTTTATGTTTCTATTGGCTTAAAAGCTAAAGGTTTATAAACCTTTTTGAATTATATTCCAAGTATGGAAAAATAAAAAATATACACTTGGTGTAATTTGTGTTAAAAAATACATTAATATTTATTCTCTCAAAAAAAAAAAAAAAAAATAAAAAAAATAAATTGAAACTTTTTTTTTTACCGCATTATTTCAAGTTACCTGACCTCTGAAATTCTTTGTTTGTAAATTTTTAAGAAAATGTGACTTACATCTTACATCACTGTGACATTAGATATCACAGATCTTTCATTTTGCTTTAGTGAAGAAGTCATGCAATGTAATTAAATCCTAATCCTACAAAATTTTCAATATTTAAAAGTTAATAAACAAACAAATAAATGAAACACAAACTTTTTTCATTTTTGTACCTGTCAATGTAAAAATTAAATTACTAAATTTGATGCTTTCCTTTTTAAACCTCTTAACAAAAATAAATTTGTTAGCTATTTACATATTTGTCTGAAACCTTTACAATTTAGTTTAGCGGAAATTAATCAGGGTTATATAGTTGCCAATCTTCCGTTTCTTTGTCATGTCAAATAAACATTTTAAACCAGAATTTTTTTTAGTATCCTGTTTCTTTGTGGTAGTTATTTGATTTCATTTTCTAAGGAAAATTTCTGATTAAAAATATATTTATTTAACTTGAAAAATCCAGCAACCTCCTAGGAATCCCACTTCCCTACCCCAACCAATTTCACAAATTGGGGAACAAGATTTCCCAGTTATTTGAAATTTTTAATAAAATTAAAGCTTAATTTTAGATTGACTATTTTAGAGTTAGCTAACTATTTTGAAAAAATACATAAGGAAATAATTGCTCATAAAACCTTAACATTCATGGATGGGCTGTGTAAATTTTCATCCTAAGTGATGAAAAAGGCTTATTATCTTTCTATCTTCATGAAAAGTAGAAAAGAAAAAAAATATGTATATGAAGACACTCTTTTCCTATTCCTATCTTAGATTAGGAAAATTACTTTATTTCTCTCCTATTCATGGCAGGAAATTTTGTACATATCTTTTAATTCTGTATATAATTTAGTAATATTTTGTATTGGAAAATTTATTTAATTGTAATATAAAAAGCGTATGGTGCCTGAAAAGTCCTTTTTTATGGTGCTTTCCTTCCTTTTCTATCCATCAGATCAACTCCTAGATTTACTTCCTTGGGTAGAATCCAATCCAAATTGTGATTGTTCTACATCATTGCCTTACATCAATGCTCTAGAACAGGGGTCGGCAACCTTTTTCGGCTGCGGGTCACAATCAACCAAAATATGTGTATTAAGAAGACGTTTCGGGTCAGTTGTATTTTCCTTTTAAAACAGTCATTTTTCAGTTAATAACAAGATACATTTTATTGAGGAAATAATCATCATGCACAGTTTTAAACTTTAAACATAAAAAGTAAAATTATAATTATTATAAAAGGAAACATAACAATGAACTTTACTTTCTCTTCAATGGCTCTCCTGATGCAAACATATATGCATTAAAACAAATAAGTGCAATTTTCTGTTATGTTATTTAATAGTTTGGAATTTTGAATTAAAATTAAGCCTTTTTAAAGTTCCAAAATAAATTCAAAATATTTTTTCAATATAATTTTTTTTTAATACTTTTTTTGGAGCTCAAGTGGGTCACTTGAAATTATGAAATGGGTCACTCGGTAACCCGCGGGTCATAGGTTGCCGACCCCTGCTCTAGAATTTGTCTGACAAATTCCAACCTTTGAACAACCATGTATGCATCAAGATTATCCGATCTTATGACTTCGATGGAAGATGAATGATGGCAGTATGACCATCATAGATCAGGGATCTGTTTAGGAAAAAACTGGGTCCTTTAAAGGACCCTTCACAATTTTTTTTAATTTCAAAACAGGACCCTTCACAAAACTATTTTCCCTTAAACAGGACCCTTCACAAAACTATTTTCCCTTAAACAGGACCCTTCACAAAACTATTTTTCCTAAAACAGGACCCTTCACAAAATTCTATATCTTAAAAATAGGTTTTTCACAAATTTTTTTCATCTTTAAACTGAACATTTCACAAATTAATCATTTAAAAGTAAAATCTGATATTGCATACACATATAAAGAAAATATATGTATTTTATATCCATATATCTTCTTAAAAATGTATAAATAAGAACCGGAATATAACGATCATTTCAAATTCACAAAATTATGACTAGATTTTTCACAAATATAAAAAGCTGTTCACAATTTCACAAAAA
Source organism: Maratus michaelseni (assembly GCA_963931845.1). Lineage (NCBI taxonomy): Eukaryota > Metazoa > Arthropoda > Arachnida > Araneae > Salticidae > Maratus > Maratus michaelseni. Next base: position 165,498,773 of record OZ007597.1, read on the forward strand.
CAGGACCCTGGGAAAAAAGTCTGGACAGACCCCTGTAGATACTTAGAACAATTCGGTATTGGTCCATTGGTTAAAAAAAAAGGCAGCTATGGGGTTAAATAAAACCAAGGTCAAATTACACATCTTATTAGTATGTTCTGACATCATTGGTGTTAAGCCATTCTGTTTAGCGACATGAAAGAACACAAATACTAAAACATGTCTCTTAAAAGCCACCTTGGCATGAAAATAGTTGCTTTTTCCTAATTTTAAGCTTAAAAAAGTCCTCATACTTTTTCCAGGCTGAAAATAGTTTTAAATAATCTCATTTAAGTTGCCTGTGGCAATCCTGAAACTGGCAAAATTTAACATACTGTAGAATAATAAACTGAATGAAAGCTTTGACACTGAAGAAATTGAGAAATATGAGTAAAAATATAACAATTTTAATACAAAAAATTATGGCTACACAGAATAACAAAAATATCAACATAATAAATGGTATCATACACACAGAAAGCAGATCTCTATGCAGAAGTCTTAAATTAGAGTAACAGAAAAGACTTCATTATTCCTTTTTATGCTCAGATTAGTGTTATTTGATTATCCAGTAAAAAAGCTATAATTTAAAAAAGTTTAACAAAAAATTATACTTTTCAAGGATCAACTTGAGTAAAAAGTGCAATTTAACAAGAATTAAATTTGCATTGTGCTATTAAGTTACTTTCTCATCATTTATAACAGAGGCAATCTTTTTGGCTTTCAATAAACTTTCTGGAATGTAATCTTTTGTTCGAGACGTTGGATGCCCCAAGAGCTCAGGGCACGGTTTTCCGTTAGTAATTTCATCAAATGTTTGGAGTAAATCACAATTGATAAGATCTGAGACAACTGAATCAGACTTGTAATCTGGGTGCTTCATGATGAAATCACGAGTCCATCGAGCAGCAGTCTTTAATTCACCTAAGATTATGAACAACAAAATATCAGCATGGCATACATATAATACAATTGGAATTTTAAATACTTGTGTTAAAATAACGTTAAGGTTCTGCAAGGTGGCCAACAACTAAGATTTCAAGTAGTTTCAAGAGATTTATGACTTGTACTGAGAAATATGATTACATGTATTCACACACACACACACACACACACACACACACACACACAAAAACAGAAGTAAAACAAATACCTTTTATTTTAGGGAAGCTATGTTACCCTGATCTTTTTGTTATTAATGAAATTATTGGAAATATCTAGAAATCAATATTTAAATTTATATAAAATAATTAAAATATTGAATTTGTAGTGATGACATTAACAATTAGCTTGAAAGTTTAATTATTCTCATAAATATTTTATTAATTGTTGATAATTCTAACTGTAAAATTACTTGAAAATGACTACACAAGTCCTCCTTACATTTGAATTGCTATTCCACTGTGGCTAAGGAGTGGGGAATATAGTAAGTAACCAAATAAAAGATGCTCATGGAGTGTTCAAAAGTAACAACATACCCTTGGCCCTAAGTTGAATTAACTTCAAATACTGTTGGATGGTGCACTGAGTATCCACATCAATGTCCATGCTGGCTAAAAAGTTCTGTATCAAAGGCACAAGTCCTGGAAATTCATTTCCTTTGCCATTGATAATTTCATTCACAGTCATCAAAGTACAGCTGCATGGATTACAACATTCTTCAGCCATATAGGCTGTCGCTTCAGATGGGCTCTCACCTACACATTAAATTAAATTGCAAAATATATAATGAAATGTAATAGACATTACTTTGGACACATGCAGAACAAATTACAGGGAAAGAACAAGCCTAGGCTGGATGATTTTTAAGCTTATCAACATTGAAAGCAATACAGAAATTTAACAATTTAAAAAAATAATAACTATTCAAAAATAAGCTTTTTTTTTTTTTTTAAATTTCAGAAAATTAAAATATTTTTCTATTTTCTTCAGGGAAACAGATTTGAGAAAATTAACCTCATTTAAGACTCATTTTAAACATAAAAAGTAGAATTAGAAAAAATGTTTTATCAGAGGAGGTTAAAGAGACAAAATCTCGCCTGACTAAAAATTCTTAGTTCTTTTATCCATAAGTATTTGAAGTCACTTTTGAAAAATAAATTTTACTAATGTATTAACTTAATTGCATACTGAAGTCTGCTAATATGAGTTTAGTAAGAATAACTGACATGGAGACATAAAATGTCTCAATAAAGACTTGGAAAAATAGATGTATACATATTTTTTTAATTTTATAATACTACTAGTATATAACCCCGTCAAAAATGACGGATTGTTGATCTGCGTTTCATTTTCATAACACTTCATACAAACAAAGAGCATGGAGATTTATTATTGAAAGGTTTGTATTGTAGAAAAATACATTTTAAAAAGGACAAATGATTTCTACAAATAAAAATAATAAGGATATATATATATATATATATATATATATATATATATTTTTACCTAGTATTAAATTTCTGAAATAGTTCAACGATTGGACAAAATTAAATATTAACAAATAATTCATGTGCGAAAGTTTTTGTAAAAAAGTGTTATCAATGAGTTTTTAAACAGCTTGACTTACCATATGGTAATACATTGATACCATTGTCCCATAGAAGAACATTCGGATCGGAATGGGGCGATTTTTAAGCAGATGTGCTACTTTAAACTTTCATGATGAAAATGGATATATACAATACCCCATAAATTCCAAAAATTATTAGGGATAACTTTGTCAGTTTTTGCTCCAGTGGGACATTTTACTTTTTGTCCGTGATAGAAATAACAAAATAATGTAATGTGTACCTTCAAAATACGCCAGCTTATATATTCTTTTTGTTTCACTTGAAAGTATAGTAATGCTTAATGCAAAGTTGCTGTAAAACCATACCAAGTAAGTTAAATTATATATTAAATGGAAAATGTGTAGCTGTGATTATTTGTTTGAGTACATAAGCAAAATTAAATGGAAGTTATGCTGTACTATGCATTTCTTATATTTTAATTACGTTTGATAAGAAAGAATCATTTTACAGTATATGACCCATTATCTGAAAATCCAAAATCCGTAAAGACCCGAAGTCCGGAAAGAAAAATTCAAAAATTTTCTAAATTTGTAAATTTTTACTAAAATTTTAGATTTTCTGAAATTTTTCGAAAATTTTACCGATTCCTAATTTTTTTTTCAGTCCATTGTGTTTCAATGTTTAATCACTAAAATATTGTTACTTCAGTGGCGGGTGAACACGTCCCCCCCCCCCCCCCTTCTCTTCCCGAAATTAAAAACAAATCATTTTTCTCTCAAATTTTAGTTTAAAATTAATTTATATTACGATTCGTTAAAAACAAAAAATAGTTATGTATTTATTTCATCAGGGGTGATTCTGTTCAAGTTTTCCTAAAAATTTAAGGCATTCGATTTTGAAAATTTAAGTCTTCAGTCCAAAATTTCGAACATAAATATCTCGAATTTTGAATGATAGTCGCCGAAAAAAATCAATTATGTCTATCGTTTGCAGAAAAAATAGAAAATTTCTTCAAAGGATTGTGGAAACAACGTGAATTTTGTCAAAGGACCAAAAATAAAAACGCAAAATTCGTTGCAGGATTGCAAAAAACGCTAATTTTGTTAACAAATTGCAGAAAAACGTGAAGGCTTACGAAGAAGACGCAAATTTCTTCAAGGACTCCGAAAAAAATGTAAAATTTCATCAAGGGATCACAAAAAAAAAAAAAAGTTAAAGGATCGCAAAAAAAAAAAAAAAAAAAAAACTGCGAATTTCGTCAAATAATCGTGGAAAAACATATCGGATGTTTAATCTGTTATTTTTAATTTAAAACTTAAAACATTATAACTGGATATGATATACATGTTTTATACGAAAATATGCTGACCAGACATTATTTCAAGTAGAAGAAATTATCATTTAGTGGTTATGTGTTAGCATATCTTTTTCAGTAAGCCTAACATGGCATTTAACTACGGTCGACTCGCAGACCAGAGTGGTACAGCCCGGTACCGTTACAGACACTTTCTCGCCTTTGGATTTTATTATAAGTAAGATTATTAAATTCTGATGTAGAATTATTTTAACATATATGAATAAAATTTTGTATTGAATTACCAAAAAGAAAAACACACATACATGGCATATGTTTAGTACATTAAATGAAGCTACCTTGCCTTCTTTTATTTATTAACTCATCTGAAATAATACAATATAAAATGGAAAGTTAGAAAATGTTAACTTACAAGTAGTGAGCTCTGTTCGAAACCAGAATTTTTCATTCAATATAGCATCTCTTTTTTGTGCTTTAATTAAATTTTCATCAACCTAATAAAAGTATTTTAAAAGGTTATTTTTAATAACAAAGTTTTAAAAAACAAAATTTTAACTAACAAAAACTCAAAAGTACTTAATCTAATGAACCTATAAGATAGTTTATACACCACCTCAAATAAAAATACCTTCACACATAAGTCCCTTTGAAAATTCAATACACATTCAAATAATACACTCACCAAACAAAGAATAAAATTAATTTTCCACTGTGTTGCTTTTTAACTAATTTAACATCTGCACATAATAATAATTTTTTTTTTTACTAGTTTTTCATTTCAGCTAGATTTAAAATTACAGTAAACTCTCTATATAAGGCAGAATCGATCCAGATGAAAAAAAAATTGTTGTAGACAGAATTCTGCCTTAAACAGAGTTTAAAAATTATTCTGCAGGACTTTAAAATCTTTCTGCACTAGACAGATTTCTGTCTTACATAAGAGTCTGTCTTAGACAGTGTGTACTGTATATATTTTTGCAAATGTCTTTAAAAAGATCTCTCAATACATATGTCAATGAAATTCTAAGATTATATGTCAATGGAATTCTAAGATTATATGTCAATGGAATTCTAAGATTATATGTCAATGGAATTCTAAGATTTAAAAACAAAATGCTCAACATTTTGACATTTTATGTCCAATACTTTGAATTATTCCTGTCTCAGTCAGACCTGACAATTGCCACAAAAATCTTAAAATAAATAAACAAATCATTGTCTTTTACTATAATTCCACATGTTATACAATATGCATTTCAGAGATTCATTATTACAAAATTTCATTTTCAGCAGTTGCAAAATCAAGGGGAAACAGACAAAAGTTTGGCTGAAAATATTTTGTAGAATTAGAATTTCATGTGCTCTTTGAATTTTCATGAAAATTTTAAAATCCTCAAACTATACCTGCATTTTTCAAAAAAATTTAAATTATTTAAGTTTTTCAGGCTTTTGCTGTTGCATATTACCCATAATATCAAGATGAATCTAAAGTGTCCTTTTGAAAAATCAGTCTAGTTCTTTAGGATCTAAATTGGAATTAATGAAAATAAATACAAATAGACATAAAAGATAATCTAACTGTAGTAAAGCAAAAAGAGAGAATCTCCATGGATATTAGATACGAAGCAGAATTATTACTGGGCACGATTTGTAATTAACATAACTAACAAACTTCAACTAAACAGAGTTTTAGCTACAATTACATTTTTGGCAAAATGCAAAAAGTCTATACACAGAATGTGTGAATAAAACAAAAGGTTTTCACTTTTTGCTCAAGCATTTTACATTTTCTTAAGCATTTTACAAAAATTGAGAAGAAAAGGAGCTTATTCAACTTTAAGGACGTATTCGGCAATATTATATAATTAAGTTTGTGCACAAACACATTTTTTTGCTTGCAAGATGAAGGCTTTTCTATAATATAAAATGTTATGAATAATTTTACTGAATTATGAAAGGGTACAATAAATAGTTGAAATTGGAAGAATAACTAAGCAGTATAATTTGAGGATTGTAAGTCATTTAAAACATAGAAATCTACATTTAATGTTGCCTTGTAATACATCCAATTATTTTTCTGAGAATGCTGTATTTGTCAATTATATATTATTTAAAATAAAACTAGAATATAATAATTCAGAAATACAACAATTTTATGTTAAATGCAATAACTACAAAAATAATTAAAATCTTTTATACAATAATAAAACAATTCAATTGACCGAATGAAAATTATAAATATATTTTTTTCATTTGTATACATTACACAGAGAGAAAGGAGAGATGTGATAACATGGTTCAAGAGATTTTCTCCACTTAAACTAAGCCCCTCCCACATACATACACGTTAATATCAAACTCCAGAACCAAAAATTTGGATTATAGCTATTCCATACACAAAAGTTCAACAGTTTTACTAAAATACTTTTAATAATTTTGAGGAAAAAATGTAATATAGACAAACTTTTTAACAATAACTAAATTTCAAGGAATAAGACAAGTTTTAATTATTGTGATACAGAAATAAGAATTTAATACTGTACTTTTGATAGTGGAATTAATAAATTCAGCTGGAAAGTTAGAATGACTCTCGTGAGTATCACTATAAATACAACATACGCTGCATTCTCAAATTCAGTAAGTTGAACCTAAAATTACAAAATATATCTTAATAAAGCTGTACAGAAAATCATTATACAGTAAACTATATATATTACCCAACACTTAAATAAGCAATACTCTTGGTTAAAAGATAATCCCTACTAACTTTAAACTGGCTGTAAGATGAGCATGAAATTCTTTTTTCCCCTACTTATTCCAATTAGAACAAAAAAATTGGTTCTAGTTTTTGTCTTAAGTAAGTTTTCAATTTCAGGTTTTGTCCCACCAGAAACAATATTTTAATTTGGTTTTTGGTTCAGTTCTTGTCCAAAATTCAGATTTCAATAAATTGCCAAAAGCTATGCATACTTAAGCTAATACAAATTATCATGCCAAATTGTCACTTTTTATTTTCTTTTTGATACGCTTTAGGTAAAAAAGATAAAGATCAAAAGTAAATGATGTCAGTCAATGGCTTGTACTCCATCTTTCAAATAATTAAAATTTTTATAAACTAAATTTAAAAATTGTTTACGCTTCAGTTCTGGAGCAGAAAAATAGTTTTGGTTCATTTGCAAAATAAAAAATAATTTACGTTCAGTTCTGAGTTTTGTTCCATCAGAAATGTTTTCTTCTGGTTTTCAGTTCGGTTCCAGTTTGAAGATATGGCTGCACACATCCCAATTTAGATAGCTGTTGTAAAACAATATAAACTGTTTTTTCACTTTTTTTTTTTTTTTAAATTCAGAAACATCTGCATCTGAAGAGAAAATGACATGCTAAAATGTGATGTAAATCATATGGATGCAAAACATGTCATTCAAATGCATTGAATGGATTTAAAAACCTGAAAAAGACTAATCCAAGTGCTTTAAGGAACTTGAATATTCTAAAACTTTGTGAAGGAATAAAGCAGAAAAAAGATGCATAACTCTTTATTTGAATCTGTTCCTATTGATAAAAAGGACATATATTTCTGCATTTTCCTTAATGTTATTTCAATTTGTTTTATTTTTAATCAAAGTAATTTACTTATGATACTAATTAACCCTTTTTATATTAATTTACTTAATTCTCTACAGTATTTGTATACTTATAAAATGTCTCAGTTATCAATCTATCCAACATCCTTAGTCCTGTGAATATAAGGTAATCAGGAATTTATTGTATTAGAATTTTTTACTAAAGTTTTATGGAAGTTTAATAAATATTTAACAAAATACTAGTACATAACAATTGGTACATAAGAGTAATAAAAATGTATTTTTACAATTTCAAATTAACAATTTTAAGGAGGATTCAAAAATAGAAAATTGCTGTACATCTTTCTGATTATAGAATTAAAAATAATAAATATCTCTTTAAATAAGGTTAACTCCTACTGTTTGAAGACGTTTTGTTTGTATTATGGAGAACATCATCCACAAAACCTTCAAAATATCATTTTTTTTCAATTATTAGTTTTAAAAAATAGGGCAATTTTCTCTTTTTGAGAATATGGAATTTATTTACTTTTTATAAAATAAATTCAAGCAGTAAAACTTTGACTTAGAAGGTATGTACAGGGGATAAACTTAATTTCTATCAATCACAAGCTGATGATGCCAATTGCAAAAGCATCGACAGCTGAAATTGTTTGCTAACTGAAAAAGGCTCATGAAGTTCATTGTACAAGCTGAAAGTGATTCTTTTCCAAGATCAGTATTCGATGATATATATAAATGGATTTATATCTTGATACATATCATGATATATATATCCAATATTTTCAAAATATCACTTTTGATATTTTTATATATTTGATTATTTATGATCTATGAAGGTTGAAATCCTGTATTGTGAAACTGATAAATTACTACATTTTTACATACGTAGTAATGTAGAAATTTTAGCGCAGAGAGAGAACAGTGTTTGACAAAAAAGAGATTTTTTCTGTAATTTCACTCTACTTTTTACTGAAAATGACTTTTGAAATGAACATTTGCTTTGCTCTTATTAGGTGTGATACTGCTTTTGTAGCTTGTAAAAAGCATGAAAAGCTTAATATAGTTTAAAGGATGAATCATTTTTAACATGCAAATTGCTCATTTTAGCCATGTTCATATTAAGGCAGTTCGACTGTCTAATACAAGATACAATCCCATTCATAGGAAAAAGAAAACACTATTCAATTTTCAGGTGCTTCAATAGTAATACCTGCAAATTCCAAACATTTACATGCAAAAATGAGTTCATGAAAGTATTGGAAAGCTTCTCTCTGTAGAATGGGGAAAATATAAAATTTGATTACAACCTTGAATTATGCAAAATTGATTTGGTGGCTACATGTTGAGATTTTTATAGATTTCTAAAAAGAGACTTTAGCTTTCTACAGAAATTCTCAAAATATACCTACCTCCATTGATCTGAACTCCACTCTCCATCCGATGCTACTATTTGGAGGTGGTGGCTTGAAACGCATTGTCTGCCAGTTTGTAGACTGAATATTCTGAAAAATAATAATACCTTGAAAATTGTAAAAATGTTTAGCATTACATATGTATTTCAATCAACCAAATATATATCGATATATATATGAGACCTGAAGATTCTGTCTAAATTCCACAAATTTCCATTTCTGTTATTTAATTTCTGCCTTTATTTTTATTATTATTTTTTTTAAATACTATGTTTTTGGTATCTATGTTCAGTTTGTTGGGGGGACCTATTTTGTTGTCAATTAGTTATTTTAATTTTATTCATAATTTCACAGTTTTTGATGGTGGTTATAACGTTCATTTAATGGTTATATATACATACAGCTTGCATCAGAAAAATGTATACATACACTATTTAACGGGTCATAACTTTCTTTTTTTTTTTTCAAAGTATAATAATTAAAAATAATGAGTAAACCAAGATTGGCATAGATTAACTTTTGAAAAAAGAAAATTTATTTTAAAATATTATTGTAAGTATGAAAATATAGCAAAAGTACAAAAAAAGTATCGCAGGGAGTTTCAGGCAGATCTACCCATGCGACTTACAGTTCATCGGATAAAAGATAAGTTTGAAATGAATGGATGTTTATAGATAACACTTCGGAACCACAATTGAGCAAGAATACGCCACACCACCAAATGAAATGTTTGTTGAAGTTTGTGAATCAATAGCTCATTGTTATATGCAGTGTATTGACACAATGTATTGACCAGAATGGTAATAATTTTGAACATCTGTGGTAGGAGGAAAAGTTATACATTTCATGTAGATTCTTTTGCAATTTAAATATTAATTATATGTGAATAAAAACTGGAGTTATAGTTATTCAAAGTGTGTATACATTTTTCTGACACACCCTGTATATGTATGTATATATATATATATATATATATATATATATATATACAGTAGAGTCTCGATAATTCGAGTCTCAATTGTTCGAGTTTCCCGTAAATCCGAGTTAGTGAAAAAAATCAGTTTAGCTTCCAAATAATGACGAACATATACGCAACACATGAAAGAATTATTTCGCACCACAAAATTCAAGTATCTGGTTTTTATTGTTGTTCGACGGGTCATATATCAACTGCGCATCCCGAAACCACTCTCTTAAAAAAACGGGTGTATTCTTCCTATAAATGCAGGGGATTCCGCCGGGTGAAATTGGAGAGAATCAGAGAATAGTTGTTCAACGAGCTTCCGCCCCACTCACTCTTTATGTCTACTGCAAACGTATCAGAACAGAAGTAAACTAGAAGCTTTTTCTACTAACAACTGCTCTGATTTATCCTTGGACAGAAAATCCTTAAAAAAGTCTGAGTATGAAAAAACTGGTGAGCCACTTTGTATGTGGATTACACAGCAAAGTATAAAAGTATGCCCTCTTTCAGGTCCGATTCTTCAAGAAAAAGCTTTGCTGTTTTGAAAAGAATTTGAAGAAAGTGATGAAAACTTCACTGCTAGTGTAGGCTGGTTTGAAAAGTTGAAAAAATATATCGTATCCGGCAACTAGACATCTGTCGAGAGAAGCTATCTGAAGATTCTGAGGTCGTCGCCGTGCAATTTTGCAAGAAATTGCAGGAAGCCATGACAAATGAAAACCTTACGAACGACCAGCTTTATAATTTCAATGAAGCTGGCCTTAATTTCAAAATGCTACCATCTAAAACAATCGCGTCAAGCTAAGAGAAAAGTACTCCGGGTCTCACATAAAAGCAAAGATAGGTTAACACTTCTTGCTGCATCAAATGCTTTAGGAAATCACAAGATTAAACTTGTTGTTATCAGAAAAGCTGCAAAGCCAAAAAAGAGCATTTAAGCATGTCTCGATATCTTCACTGTCGGTTACTTATATGAACCAAAAAGTGCTTGGATGACTCAAGAAATATTAATTTTTTTTTTTTTTACGATTTTGTGCCAGAAGTTATAGAGGAATGGATAAATAGTCACGAACAACTAGAATTTACGGATTCTGCCAGAATCAGACAGATTCCACACCACTAATGAGTCACAGCAAGGGGCTGTCTGCTGCGCTAGAATCCGCCATGCTATACGTAGAGCAATAGACTGAGTCGACTCCAGCCGACAATATGCTGCTTTGACGATGGCGTGATATTGCTGCACGGAAACGAGACATAATGTAATAATTTGTAAGTACATTTTTCATTTAAATATACACTGAAATTTAAAAATTGCTTTATCTTCATTTATTTATTAATTAAATTTTATGATTTCGATAATTCGAGTTTTCGATAGTTCGAAGTAAGCCCGGTCCCGTCCACCTCGAATTATCGAGACTCTACTGTATATATATATAAAAGAACAAAAAAAATATATTTTTTAAAAAATATTTAAATATTATAAAAATACTACATGTGAAATTAAAGTTTTCAGTAAAAAAATTATTTAAAAGTAAACTATTAAATGTGATGCATTTCGTGGATTCAAAAGCCAATCAGCACAAATCAACAAGTGCTAGAACTATTATTTAAAATTTTAAAAAGTCACAAAAACTGTTATATTACTGAAAAAACTTTTTTTTTAAACTAATGTAAACATTACAAAAAACTTCTACAAAGATGAGAAATTAATTGTTGTATTTCTTAATATCATTGGTTTGCAAGTAAAATGGCAAAAGTTAAAGAAAAAAATAAATAAATGAGTTTTTATTTTGTAAATAATGAAAAATAAAATAAATTATAATTGGCTAACTTATGTTATTTCTTCTGAAAGTTTAAAAAATAGATTTTAATTTTTTATCATTTAATATTATCATAAATGTTTCATTTCCTATGGGAGATGAGTTTTTTTTTTCAGAGTTGTGTCACTTTTCCTGCAAACTTTTTTTTTTGTCTTCAATTAGAAATTAGCATGAAAAAAACATACCTCAAAATGATCAGTATCCTCATCATCATTCTGGTGAACCTTTTCACTAAATAATGATATTGGATCTCTGATGAACAAATGAGCAATGTGTAGGGACAACAAGTGGTCAATACCTTACAATAAAAAAAAAACAAAAAAAACATTGTAAATCTAAAACAGAAAAGCAACAGATCAATAAATTTACTAAATTAAAAAATACCAAATGTCTATCAATTATTAATCACTCATATGGCAAAAACAACCTTTTCTCCCTCACTAAGCCTGTTCCTAACTTTTTGCTATAAAATATCTCTACTCTCTCGAAATTATTTCAACCCTGATTTAATTGATTATTTTTTGGTGGATATTTATAAAATTCACATCTGAATCATTTTTAAACTTCTTTGAGTATTTTATCTCCCATAAACATAAAACATGTTGCTTTTTTACTAAGACACTCTTTGTTCCTGGTAAACAAACAAACAAAGGTTTGTATTGCTGCTACATAAAACAATAAAAATCTTTGCAGTTTAAAGAATATGCTGATATAAATTGTTTCCACAAACTTAAGCTTTAATGCAGTGGCTTATTTATGGACATTCTGATTCTTATTAACAACAATTGTATGGATTATATTACAACCTGACTTCTATTTAAAAATTCTCACTGTGTTATACAGCAATAAACTTAATTATTCTATTATTATTATTAATGCCAAGACAAGTATGAATACACTCAGAGCCAGGAATGAAAACTAAATATAGCCAAAAGAGGAAAATATCTATATATTAATATTAGTAACTCATGTTATATAAGTTGATGAATAAATACCAAGCTAGAATTAGTTATCAAATGATTAACTGTTTAACACAAAAACAGGATTAAAATGCAGAAAAACAAGGATTACTCAAAAGCAGAAAATTGCATGTTGGTGTGGGATTTTCATGCTTAGAATATATGAAATTTGAGTATGCAGTGACATTAAGTTTGACTGTAATTTTTACATTAAATATACAAGGTAGTCCAAATGTCTTAGCACCCCTTACAATATTGTTAAAAATGTTTGTGAAAAAGCTGTAATCTATACATTTTGTAGCAGTGGTGTTTCTACAAGTAATTCTTCAAACAACTAACAGTTGAAGGACACTGTTTGGGTGCTTTGCAACAATCACCAAAACAACTTATAAAAATATCACACAGGGCACAGCACCATATCCTATTTTGCCATGAAAAGAATGGTGTTCATACAGACTTTCTGAAGTGTGACGTGATAATTTATGTATATAAAAATTTCGATTTTATATATATAAATTATATATTATAATATAATAATTTATAATTTGTCTAAATTATAACTAAAAATTATATTAATATTATAACATTATTATAACTAAAAATATTCTATAAAGTTTGAAATCTTATTACCACTACATTGAAACATTCAAATAATTTTTTTTCAGAGTTTGGCATACATAAAAATTCAATATTTTAAGTGAAGAATTAAATTTAACCTGTTGATTAATATATCAATTCTAATACAGCTGAGTTAAGGATTTAAAAAAATCCATATAAAAGACTATAAATCTGTCTTCTAATACAGACATAAAAATGTTGTGTAAAACTCTTGCATTTTTAAAGAAACATCATTTTTGAGATTGGATGTAGCTCTTCAATCTTCTTATTATCAAAATCTTAAAAAATGTAGTTCTTATTAAAATTTAAGAAATAACATCACTTTAATGCCTTGAAATTTAAGTCTGTTTCCGAAATTTTTTTAAAAACAGATATGAAATTTTTATAAAAATCCCTTTATATTAATTTAGAAAATTGTATTTCTTTAATTGATATTTTAAAAAATGGCAGCTTGATAGCTGATGGTTGGGAGCGCTTAAAAAAAGAGTTAAGTGGTGGGTCATAGACCCAGAACAATAAAAATTAACCAAAAGCTATGTGTATTAAAAAAATATATATGCATTTTTAGTGAAATGGCATTGATTTAAAATAAGTTGCACAAAAAATTTGTTACTTATAATGTTACACAGAAAAGCAAGATATCAATATATCAATATACACACATATATATATATATATATATCCAACATATTTTACTATGAAAATATGTGACAATTTTCAAAAAGACATTAGTCAATCAATAGAAAATTGGCAGAGCTAGAGTGTTCACAGATTTTGAAAACACTGAAATACGCACCAATTTTTAAAATACTATTCTCAGAAAAACAGTTTTCCTTATTGTTTAGCATGCTGTGGTACTCTACTTCTATGGCTACAAAGGTGTCTTTTCACTGTCTATACAGATTTCAAACTAATAAAATGAGTTCAAGCTCATTAATAATTAATTAAAAATTATGTCCTAGTTTTTTTATTTATTTACATAGTTATAAATATAAGTGATTTTATATTTTTTATGCTCACTTTATGAGAAATACCCAGTCAAGAAATCATAGATATAATTAGGGTTCCCATTATCTTTTGACTAACTTTAGCAATTTGGTTATTAATCAGCGAAGAAAAACTATAACCAAATGAAAACAATGTTAGCAATTGATTCGTTGTGAAACACTGATTCTAAAATTGTTCTTTAACCTCCTAACTTGCTTCATATTTTCTTTACAAAATGTGTTTTAATTTTTTTTGTCATTGTTTTTAGATCAGTTATGGATCAAAATTTAATTATTGGCTGTAGAACCTAATAAAACAAATGAAAGGGTCAGGGCAACAAAGTGCCAAGCCACAGTTTTCCCGAAATAAATCTAACACTGTAATCTGCTGCTTATTATTATATAAATTATAATATCCTATATATTATTTGTTTCTAATATCCCTTGGTGGCAGCATATGTCCCAGGTTTAGTTTTTGCCCCAGACATTTATGCTCCCAATGAAGATAGCTAATTTACAAAGAATGTAATAGTGATATCATTCAAATATTGCCATATTTAAAATAGGTGGATTTAACTTTGTGCCGTTACATTAAAAAATAAATGAACAACATAAAATACCCTATATATAAAATATCTAGATTGTTTCCCCTTCCTTTTTCTCCTTCGTACTTAAACTCGTCCAGTCTGTCCGGGCACTACTATAGGTCTCCTGCATCCCATGTGTTTCTTGACTCTGCTGTTGTTTTTGAAAAACTCCCCACCATTCAATCTTGGGCGCGTGCAGGAGACACAAGCATATTTACATGGCTTGAGGTTTTGAATCTTTTAAATTTGGTACTGATGATAGAGCTTTAGGGGCTACGAAACAGCTGTTTGCCATTTTATATATTTTTATTTATGCTATTTTACATTGTTCATTTATTTTTTAATAATGCCATATTGTTATTCAGAATATCTCAAATGTTACTAAAACATTGGCAAAAAAGCTTTATGTTATATATCTTGATTTGAGTATTTGATCTAACTTTCAAACTGATATATCTCAGAAGTTTACAAATGTGGCTTAGCACTCTCTTGCCCCGACCCCCTCAAATGTATTCTAGATGCTATGCAAAGTTCAGAGAAAAAAAAAAAAAAACTAACTCGATATATATTTAAACAGTATTAAGAAATAAAGGTAGAGTTAACTCAGGATACAAGATAGTATTTTAGCAAAATAAATAAATAAAATATATATATATATGAATGAATTCTGAAAAAATCTAAATACAAAGTTTGATAAAAAAAAAAAAAAATCTCGTAATTGTTCAATAATATAATTAAAACTGTTGCTATATATATATATATATATATTTTTTTTTTTGCAACTTTTGTGATTTTATCCTTTTGATTTTTTTTATCAAATGAAACATTTTGTCACAATTTTGCACAACAATAATTGATAACAAACCCAGGATATAATACAAAAAAAGCTAATTTTATCTTACTTCAGAAATTTTCAACATTAATAAATTACATCATAATCTCATTGAAAATAAGATATTTATATTAACCACTATTTATTAAATAAAAGGTTACAGATGAATTTTTTTTTTTTTTTTATATAAACAGATTGCAAACATACCTGATGATCGAAGTTGCTTATATATTTCCTCATCATAAACTAAATCTATATCATTATATTGCTCCCCTAAAGGTGAAATGTAGGAATCTATGGAATCGTATCGAGACTTGTTGATTTTAAATTTGTTCTTCTTAAGTGGCTAAAATAAAAGAAATCAACATAAATGCATAACATATTAATATGATAAAGCATTCATAATTTTATTTAATTGGCTTTATTTTTTTTATTAATATATATATATATATATTTCTGGTGGTACAGGCATTTTTGGATTCATACTAGACAATATAGCTCAGAAATTATAATAAAAAAAAAAAAAAAAAAAAAAGTCATCAGAATTGGTACTCATTATTTTACTAAGGAATGTAATAAAATTGCTGATAATCTCACTTTTAAAGAACATAACAAATAAATTTAGACTGCCCACGAATTAATTAAAGTACAGCAAAATCCTATTTGGACTAAGGTGCTGTGGTGGTATTCCGGATAGTTGGGGACAATTATAAGAAAGAAAAGGTTGTGAAGTGAAAAATTCCCCAAAATCATTTTCATTAAATAAGAAGATAGGCCTAATGTATTTTCAAAAAAAAAAAAAAAAAAAAAAAAACCTTTACTTACAAAAAATACATTACTTATATACATTTAGATGTTTTACTTGATCCTGTCCAAAATTACACTTCTAAATCAGTTGCTTTTGGAGTTAAAGTTACAACTTTCAAAATTTAAATGAATTCTGCTTACATCCTTAGAAGATGAGAATAGAGAAATACAGAAACTCTAAAATTGGTAAATACCGAAATCAAACGATCCAAATATAAAACTTCAAAAAATCAAATTAAACACATTTTAATGCCAGTTTAAAGAAAAGCAGTTCCAGCAATTTATATTTTTAAATACATAGAGTTTGAATTTCAATAAAGTTTTTAAAAATATAGTGTTTTAACACTGTAAAACGTAGTTGAAAAGTGTTTATATCTTTGGTCTGTCTGCCATCTGTCGGTGCTCTAACTCTCTCTTAAATATTCACAAATTGCAATGTAATTAATATATATTATTGAGGTTTACTATAGCATATTCACTACTAAAAATGAAGAGTAACATTTCTAGTTCATTTACAGGGACACATAAGAGAATTGTTACATTATCGTCTATGGAGAAAAATTGTTTGTGGTGCATTTTAATATTACCATATTTCAAATATAATGAAATTGATATGTATCACTGAGGTAGAATACAACATGCTTTTTATAGTGTATCGAATAAATAACATTTATAGTTTATTTACAGGGACGTACAAAATTTCCATTACTTTATGATTTAAGGGGTAAAACTGTTTGCAGAGTATTTTAATGATGTTACACTACTTAATTAAATTGATATGTATAATTAAGGCACACAACAACATACTTTTTATAGATTATGGAATGTGTATCAGTTACCATTCATTTAAAGAGACACACAAAAGAATGCAGTTACAAGATTAACTATCAGCAATAATTGCTGGAAGTGCATTTTCAGCTATGGCATGCATTTTTAACCCCTTCACGACGAGCATCCTTTACAGAATTTTTAATCTTTTGCCACCGGTTTTTCAAAACAGAAATTTTCGTCTAATTGAATTGCAGAAATGCTGTCATTAAATAAGGCAAAGTTTACAATAAAAAGTTACTGGTGGGAATAATTGAGGATTCTGAGCACCTTATGCGTCACGTATACGTGTCGCTCGTCCCCAAGGGGTTAAACAAGAAATTTTTAGTGTACTATGTAGTGTGTAAAAATACTATAGTTCACACACAGGGCTGAACTGCATACATTACCAACTATAGACAACAGTTTATGAAAATGGACTTTTACTGTATTATGTGTCTTTAAAATTGTTTGATATATCATTTAATGGTATAAATTAAAAAAAAAAAAAAAAAAAAAAAAAAAAGAACTTTTTAAAGAATATTCTAATAGTGTTGGAAAATGTTTCATAATCTATTTCTGGTGAATGCTTTTTCATTCTTGTTATTTCATGATATCCATCTGGATGACTAAAATAAGATATACAGTAGAAGATCTTTATAATGCAATTCTCCATATAACGCACAACTTCTCAGATGTAAACAATGAATTTTCAGTTAAGAAACACCTGAATTCCCACATTATAAATGGTTGCTATTCTCTAGGACTAAATTTGATACATTAATTCAACTTTATCTCCTTAATTCAGAGCTAATTACTGAAAAAATTGCTATGATTTGATACAGGTATGTTTGGACAATGTTTATAAAGTAAATTTAAGAATGTGTGGAATGATCTATATTATGCAAAAAATTATAATCTGCACAACTCCTGGTAATAAAGAATGCCATATAAAGATAGTCTAATGTATTTTGGTATGTTTCCGACACATATTTGGCCATGTTTTACAAGCTAAATTTAATTATGTGTGAAATGTGATCTATATAACGCAAAATTCTATATAATGCACAACCCTGTGTTTTTAGGTTTGCGTTATAAAGATCTTCTACTGTAATTGGAGTTTTACTGTATTTAGTTATAAATTGTACTAAATGCAACAAATATTTAAATAAAAATTCATTAAAAAGATCCATAATTTCAATTTCAGACAGTCTTACTTTACTTTTGGTAACTGAACAGATGGAAAAGTCTCTAAACATTTTTAAACTGCCACAAGGAGACAATGCATCATACTGCCCAGTAAAAACTGTTCTGTTATGTAATGTTATTTGGAATTTTTCTTTTCGATAAAACAAAACATCTGTTATGGGCAGCAAAATAAAAATCAATTGTTAAAATTGCTTTTTTCAAGGTCTATTTTTGAAATCTTAAGGAAATGTAGACATCCAGAGTATGTAAGTGAAAGTTACATTCATAAATATTATTTTTCAATGAATCGAAAATCTGCTAAAGTAAATAAGTTTAAATCATTTATGTTATCAATATATTAATCTAAAAATTTTCTATTAAAGTATAAACTATATTCTACAGCAGTTTCGCAAACTAGGCTCTGCGAAAAGGTAATAATATTTTTTAATTAAAATGATTTTTAAAAGAAAGAAACATGAAAAACAATTCTCAATATAGTATTGTTTTTTCTTTTTAATGCTTGTGAGCTTGAAACTAATCAATCATCTTCACATTTTTAGTATATACTAAAAAGATAAATTAAAAATCTTATCAGATAAAGCTAAACCCAGCCTTCTGCCCTTCACAACCGTTAAGTCACCGTACATTGCCTCCGTATTAATTTATGCAAATTAATTCAATAATTTATTTTAATTAACCACTTAGCTTAATTTTATAATCATTTTTCTTTAAAGTCATTTTTCTTTCAAAAATTCTGTTAAAGTAATTTTATTCTGTTATTATTAAATTCCTACTATTAGCTCACACTCTCTCTATATATATCTTGTTGGAATTTTCAATCGTTAATAAAATATTTTCTATTCATCCATTCAAGTTCAAATAAATTTTTTTTAACTTGTACTGGATGACAATTGATATTAATACAGTTTTTTCAAATATTAATTAATTAATTAATTTTAATTTTTATATGGGAGAAAAAAATTTCTCCCACTGTTTTCATACATGAAATGAAAGATTTATCTCAAATTAGTGATGCCAACAAAAAATAAAATACCGCAACGATGGTTATAAAATAATGTTCAATAAAGATAACGTGGGACATTAATGTTGCATGGCTTTATTTTATATATTTATGATTAAAAAGTAGGAATTGACCTAATTTTTTTTTTATATTACTTGTTAAATACTAATATTATTTAATATTTTAAAAGCTTTCATCAACAAAATCATTATTAAAATATTCAGTAAAAATAATCGCGTACCAAAACAAATGTCTGCAAAATATTTCTAAGTCCCAAAAACGAAAATCATAATTATTAAATCATAATTATTCTATCTTAAAATCATATTCAATCTATAGATCTAATTTTTTACATTCGGAATCCACTTACAGTTTTCAAATACGATATTTACTTCAGAAGTTATGGTAAGAAATAGTATTTATTCAATTTACTTTTCAAACATCGCGCTATTTGTTGTGTTTGTATTTAGACATCTTGAACAGGCTTTTTTCCTCAAAAATATGTTGTTCGTGATCACGTGATAGAATTTCTCCGAATTCTTGCCTGGGAAATAGAAGTTCATTGCACTTCGGTGGGATGCGATCTCGAGCCAGCGTCCATACGGGTCTTCTCTGACGACGTGGCCATTCAGGAACAACTTTAATTTTAATACATCTCAACTCTTGCGTAGGTTGCGCGACTTAGTGACGTCGTGTTTACGAGGGTGTGGTTTAGGCGGCGCTTGTTGCAGCGCTAGATACTCATTGGCTGAAAGTTTTCTTTTCAAATCCTAACTGCTTTTCATCATTCAGCATTAAGGGATTAGTGAGTCGCGAACGCTCTATATATGCTGCGGACCTTCGGGTCCCGGCACCTTTTTTTTAAAAGTTGAAATTCTGCCGCATCTTCGGCTTCCAGGCCGCAATTTCTTCATATAATATCCCCAGTTAATTTTCAAAATATTGTTAATTTTCGTGCGAGATTTTGCCTGCATCTACTAATTCTGTTTCCAAGAACTTTTGAAATGTCATTTTGACAATACCATGCAATGGTTCAACGATATAATATATCTGCAGATGGTTGGTTGGTTGGTTGTATAGGGTTTTATGGCGCAAGGTCCCATTTGGGACAAGCTGCGCCAAAGAAAAAAATGTATTAAAAAATCCAAAAGGTTTAATGAGAAAATTATCTGGATGGGGTTACCCATCCAGATATAGTCATACAGTGTATAAAACAAATATACGAAAAATTAAAAAAAAGTGAGGTATTAAAATATTATATTTATGAAATATCATCTGGATGGGGATACCACATCCATATGTCAAGTTAAACAAGTATAAACTAACATTGTTACAGATAAAATATGAAGAGTATATAAAAACTATATCTCAAAATAAAAGCTAGAATGTTTTAAAAAATGAAAGAGTGCCCCATGAGGTGTTTCTCCAATGAGGTTTGTCAAAATTGGTGATGATGATTTAAAATATATTCTATACAAGTGCCGGAGGCCCGGACAGTCAGTTAAAACATGAAAAATGGTCAGGTAATCAAAATGACAATGTGGACACATGGGTGCATCCTCCCGAAGTAAGAGGTGTTTATGAGAGATCCTTGAATGTCCAATTCTCAGACGAGTCAGAAGAACATCTGTTTTCCTTGGATAGCTTGAAGGCCAGGTCATGATTATAGGTTTAATATGGTGCAGTTTATTATTGTATTCTAAATTCCAACTTTCTTGCCATTTATTATGTATAAAGTGTTTTAAAAATAGTTTAACGTCTGAGAATGGAATTTTATGCTGTAGTGGATTAAGAGCAAGTTTTGCCGCCTCATCTGCTTTTTCATTGCCATGAATACCCATGTGTCCAGGTACCCAGCAAAATAAAATATCATAACCACCTCTAGTCAATTTATTATAAAAATCCAGGATGGCTGAGACATAAGGATGCTTTTTAAAAGATTTCATTGCATCAATAGAACTATTTGAGTCAGTATATATGATAAAAGATGTGTTATGATGATGAGATATGTGTAACATGGCTCTCTCTATAGCGATCAACTCTGCTGTAAATACAGACATGGAAGTGTGAAGCCGATAACTGAATTTAGTGTTGTCAATAAAAACCCCGCAACCAACAATATTCCCACTCTTGGAGCCATCTGTATAAATATCAGTATAGTTATTATATTTTGCACGATGTGCAGCAAATAGTTGTTGGAAAACAGTAGAAGCCAAGTTGTTTTTGTCGTAACCTTTAAAAGGATGGAGAGAGGTAATTTTAGGAGGATTCCAAGGAGGGAGCACATGCAAAGGACATGGACTCACCTCGATATTATTCAACGGGCCATTATTGATTATGTTTCTCATTCTGACTCCGAAAGATGGGATGCATGATGGTTGATGCTGATAAAGAATATCATTGTCAGTATTTAAAAGATAAGTGTGAAGAGGATGACCAGGATGAGAGAGGACACGGTAATATAATTCTAATGAGAGTTTTTCACGAGTATGGTGTAATGATGGTTCATTACAGTCAACATAGAGACTTAAAATTGGAGATGTACGAAATGCACCAGAGCAGACACGGAGTGCACTGTGGTGCACAGTGTCAAGTTTTTTAAGAACAGATTTACTGGCAGAACCATAGACCTGGCAGGCATAGTCGATTTTTGAACGGATCACAGTTCTATAGATTTTAAGGAGAGCAGTACGGTCAGCTCCCCAAGAAGTATTTGAGAGTACTTTAATTAGGTTTAGGGATTTTTCGCATTTTGTCCTTAATTGTAAAATATGTGGTAAAAAAGTAAGTTTACTGTCAAAATGCAGGCCAAGATAACGAACATTGTCCACAACAGGAATCTGGGATGAAGCGATAAAAATTTCAGGATCTGGATGCAGACCCCTTCGTCTACAAAAATGCACACAAGATGTTTTGTCATGGGAAATTAAGAAACCGTTTTTGTTAGTCCAGTTAAGAATACTTTTGATTGCAATTTGCAGTTGTCTTTCAATAAAACGAATATCGTGTCCCATACACATAATGCGGAAGTCGTCAACATAGAGATCCCCCTTCACAGAAGGAGGAAGTTGTTTAATGATGTCATTTATTTTGATAGCAAAGAGGGTGAATATATCTGCAGAATATCAACAGAGAGGAATGTGAAGTTCAGCTACTGGAGTCTTTAAACCAAATTTTCATTAGCATTGAGCTCCAACGAATTCAACGTAATTATTCCAAGAAAAATTGTTACCAGCAATTTGTCTTCTAAATTCACCGGACCTTCCAAGTATGTTTCACAAATTTTAAATTTCGACGATCTACAACGTTCCTTTGAAACATAAATGCCGTTCTTTATCAATGAAAATTGCCTAACTATCCCACGTATATACCTTATATTAGAACAATATTTCATTCATCTTCAAGCTTTGCCTAATTTTCCCAGTAATACATCATTTTCGAACAATAGTAATCCAACATAAACTTTATAGTTTTCCAACATAATTCCAGAAAAGACGAATATCATCTAAATTCTAACTACATAGCTACACCATTTATTTTATAAAAACTTTAATATAATGATCGGTACTACGATCTGATCCATAGACTTAACGATATTTAGAATCTTCAGTCACAATAATAAATGAATCCCTGTCTCATATATGTTTAATTATATTATTGCATATTTGTGAGTATTTTGGTTGGCCAACCTCCATTAAAGTTGTTGTTTTGAAATAATCAATTGGTGAGCGCAAAATAAAAATATTAGTGTCTTCATATTTTCAATGTCCTCTTTTACCACAGGGGTGAGTTGTCATTTTCTTACTTTTATATGTCTAGCATCCTTAATCTAATAATCTAAATACTATTTAACCTTTTCTTTTCCAAATTGTTTTCACGAAATTTATATTAATAATTTAAATATATTTCTGGCCATATCATTAAATATTTTTGAAGTATCTTTGCCGTTATAATGTCGATTATTGGATTAAACTCCACTATACGATCGCGTGCTGTGACATTGTTTTAGGTTTCCAAATTTTAAGCCATTTCTCAGATTTAACTTCATCATTAATTTAAATATTTCAATCTTCTAAATTAATTTTAGTCATTTAAGATTTGCATATTCCGGAACAGCGTTACAACAACCGCTTATTTAAACTAAGCAGATTTGCTGCATACATTTTGTCAGTCTGTCTGTCTGTGTTCTAATTCATGTAAATATACTTAGGTTGCATGAAATTTTTATATGTTATGGATATTTACTATAGCATATTCGGTACTGAAAATTGAGCATGTAGCGTTTATAGCTCGTTTACAGGGACACACAAATTTTTTTAAATACATTATGATCTATGGGAAAAAATCATTTGTGATGCATTTCAATGATGTTACAATACTTCAAAACATAAGGAAATTCATATGAGGAGGACTAAAACATGCTTTCTCAAGAGAATAGAATAAGTAGCATTTATAGTTTGTTTAAAGGGATGCATAAAAAAATTCCATTAAATTATGATGTACTTGGCCAAAATCGTTTGCAATGCATTTTAATGATGTTATGATATTTCAAACATAATGCAATTAAAAAGGATCACTTAGGCGCACTATAACATTTTTTCTATACATTAAGGCAGCCATACTCAACCTTTTTTTTCTCGTGGGCTGCAAACATATGTTTGCGACATTAGGCGGGCTACAACACACTTAAAAAAGGCTAATCAAAATTGTAAAAATAACAAAAGCAGTATAACAAAGTTAATGTTATCAGAAGGATTAAATGTTTGTCGTGGAAGACATGTTACCAAAAAATTTTAACACCACTATTTCCAAACAATAAACATCGTGGTAGATTTCTATTGCAAATGTTGCAGAAATAGGCCGTGAAATTTGTTGTTTGGAAATAATATTGTAAAAAATTTTTGGTACCTATTTTTTCTGTGACAAACGTTGAACCCTAAAAAGTAGTACTAACTATATAATAAGTATAAAACGTTATAATATAGCAACATGGAATGTCCAAGTTCTAAGGGGAAAAAAATAAGATTTTCTCGAATAAATCAGTCTGTTGCTGAATGAAAACTCTTTCCTTTTAATTGTAGAAATATATAGTGTACATTTAATTTTGAATAATGTTTGATCAGTGTTGAAGATTAAGAAATTATACAGAACTGTTGCACAAATATAATAAAAATAATTTTGACTAAGGAAATAGCATTTAGGATGCTTTAATATTATTTTAAATTAATTATAAATAGCAAGACATATTTTGCTTCCCATGAAAATATGTCAAACAACAGTGAAAGTCTTAAATACTTTTTATGTGCATCTAAATTAATTTTATAAATATGGATTAATGGTTGTATCTTGGACCACATATATATGGTCATCGGGCTGCAGGTTGAGAATGGCTGCATTAAGGAGTGCATAACATTTATCTTTATTTACAGAGATGCATAAAAAAATTCGGTTACAGAACAAACTTTGATCGATTTCAATGTAAAAAAAAATGAAATTTCTTTATATTCTGTAGTGTTGGAAAGTGTTTCATAATTTATGCCTGATGCACGATTTTTCGATCTTGTTCATAATGGGTTGGAAACTTGTTCTAAGTTCATTTTTCTGAAATAAAATTACTGCAAATTGAACATTTTCAGAGAATTTTAGATACTAATGCCAAAAAATGGATATATATTTCCAAATTTTATGAAAAGTTTAATCAAATTTAATGTATGAACTGCCAAAGAACATGTCAATCATGATATGTATTTTAAATGTAGTGAGCCACAAGACGGATGTCTTTGTTACATAATGTAAATACTAGCAGCTTAACATAATAGTCTCTATAACGGTATCTGGGGATCGTGATGAATATAAAAGGAAAAATTAATAAAGGGTGAATCACCAGCGACTCGCACCGGAGTGATTCAGAAAACCTAAAAATTTAGACAAAACATATATTCAACACTTTCCCCAAACACCATTATAGGCATGATCGTAAGTAGCAGCACATAATGCGATGCCATAAAAGTTAAGTTTAAAATTACGTTAAATTCATAAAGTTAAATCTTAAGTTATAATATACTTATATAAATTAGGAAATAGAACTTATTCCATTACTTCAAACATAGCTGAAACACATAAATATAAATAATAGAAAAAGACAAACTCACCAAGATGAAGTTAAACTGTAATTTATTCACAAAATAGTGCACCAAAATAAAATAAATAAATCACTAACTAACATCACAACAGACATCTTAATCATATATGTAGCGATACGAGCTTTTCCAATAATACGAATGTATCAATGATAACAAGGATTATGAAGTCACTGACAATTGTAATCTAATATCTTTAGGATATATTATTTCAAATATCAGATACAGTTTATTATTATAATATTATATTTTCTTTAAATAAAATTTGCAGATCTTAGTAGATATAAAAAGTTATATTGAATTAGTGTTGTAGGCTCGGTCCAGTGTATCCAGTTATTCTTTAAATATCTTTGATAGTTCTAATAAGTTGTTACTTATCAAAGGAAGATGAAGGTTTTTAAGATATGAACAGCAAAAATTAGGAAGCTAGATTAATTTCCGAGAAGCAGCAACGTTTGGCGACAGGATGACAGATGGATATGTATATCTCTTCAATACACTCCTAAGTCTCAACACTTCAGAAGTCATATTTCCGTCAGTAAAACTTGACAATCAAACTGTTGAAACAGGCATATAAGAAGATTAAGAAGTAGAATTTTTGAAGTCGAATTACTTAAAGAACATTTAAAATTGCTGATTCAGCCACAGCATTGATGAACAAACATATTAAGTGAAGATTCAAGAACTCATGAAAAAACATCTCAAGTGAATATCCAATCGCAGCTTATATTTGATCCAGCATCTCCATCCATCAGGAAGATATCATTTGTAGATTTAAATTTGACTTATTGTTCAATTCATTACGTTAAAAAATTATTCAACATCTGGATACATCGTATTACTAAAATCACACATTAACATCATCCTAGAGTCCTGACTTTCGCCAAAGAAAATGGCAGAAGCCCGGATAACTAAAAATCGTAGCGACTACATCCTTTCGAATCTTGAGTAGAACTGAATACTCTCTAGAATTTCCCACTCAGGTAAAATTTTCCGGGCGGTTACGCAACAACCAATCAAAAAATCCGAACCGTCCGAAAGTCACTGAACAAGCCCCAACAGACCATAGTCAAAGTTACAGTCAGACGTTTCACTGACACTTCCAACCCTAGCAACAGCATTAAATAGTATTTAGAACATTCGATCGCGACCTTGGAGTGCTGTCAAAACGACCTTGTTCAAAATCCGCGGGAAGAAAGGTTCTTGTTTACTTGAAACATCTAAATACTCATCAATGGCGTCTGATCGCAAATCTCGACGAAATTCAAAACAGAAAAAACAAAGTAATTAAAAATCGATAACTGCCAAGCTAATGGATGAAAACAAATGAAATTTCAGCAATTCTAAATAAAATTAAAATTTCTTTCCACCAGATATGTTTTTGAAAGTAAAATATTTAAATTAAGAAATTTTGAAAAATGATTATTGGACTTAGAAATTCTGCAATGATATATGGAAAAGTTCGTTATTCTGAAAGAATTTGCCTGAATTAAAATAAATGAATTTGAACTTTCTGAAAAGAATAAAATTAACAATTAACCAATTTTTAATCAATATTATTAAAAAGGAAATACACTATATTTTGGAATAATTTATTAAATTTAGACTGTGTGTTATTTAAGAAAAATGGACATTATTTAAAAGTTAGAAAAAGTAAGTCAGAAATATTTTTATTTTAGATAATTTGAAATGAAGTTTAATTAATATTGCAAAGTGAATAATATGTAAATTAAATTGAATGAATAAATATCCTAAAACATATGTAATGGAAAGATTCTGAAATTAATTTATATTCACCAAAACTAAACAATTTAAAAAGAATGTTTGATTTAAAATGCAAAAAATGAAATTTAGCTTAATTAATTTAAATGAATTTAATGAGTTTAATTAAATTGATGAATAAATTAAAGTTAAATGTAAAAATACTGAATAAATTAAGAGTCAAATTTTTAAATCATAACAGTCTCCTTATACTTATATTTTTTATACTACACTCAATATCCTGCAAGTGTTTTCTATATGATAATAATGGCTGGTGGATTAAATGGATAATAGTAAGGTGGCAATTAATGTATTTATGAACAAAATATTTTGTTATTCAAATGCTTCTTAACACACTCATATTTTTAGGATATAGAAATAAAAGTAAGAAAATCACAATGCATTTAATATACATAAGTATATTACCTCTAATCCCATTTCTTCAGAAGTTCTATCATCAACAGATGCAGATATTATATACCATCTGCAATCTCTATCAGTCAGATAACCACGATGTGCAGGTGAAGCAGCACTTAATGCTAACTAATGAAAAATTATAATAAAACATTTTAGCTGAAGCATAAAATTAACTTATATAAATGAAACTATAAAAATAGTTATTAACTACTAAACAGTACAATCAACAATTATTATTATAATAAAAAACTGTATAGCACACACACATATATATATATATTTAATTCAATACATATGTAAGTTAACTGCATTCAGGTGCTAAAGAACAGTTCATAAAACTGCGATCTATACTAATAAAAGAAAAATGTCTGTCCACAATGGCTAGGAAAATCTTTTGCATGCATGTCTGAAAATTTGGATGAGGATAGACGAAGATAGATCTGAATGTACATGAAGCTCAGATATTTTCCTTTTCTGATAACTAGCCAATATATTAATTAAAAACCATAATGAACATCGCAAAATGGCGCATCACCACCAATCGTCTGGGTTTCTGAAGCAGAGAAGAAAGAAGCAGGGGGAAATTCCCCCCCCCCCGTCCTATTTTTTTTTTTTTTTTTACACATTTGCATCTGTTTACCGAATCTAAATATGGAAAAACAAAAAATACCCACTTATCGATTGTACATTTTCCTTTCTAACGATGTCTTTGCTGTAAAAAATATTAATATTTACCCTTTTAAGAAAATATTGCCAAGCATCTATATTGTGAAATTTTTTTCCTTCTGCATATTAACAAGCTCACATCCACCCTTCTGATTCCAATACTTGTTCCTTATTTGTTCTAAAAAATTTAATATTTACAGTTTCAAAAGAATTATTTTCTAAGTGCCTATTTAATTTTTTTTAATATAATTTGCATCCACTTTTCGGGTCAAAATACAAAAAAAGATCCACTTATTTCTGGTACTTTTCTGGTTTCAACGAGGTCTTGGGTTTAAAAAATATTGATATTTGCTACTTCAAAAAAAGGAAGTCCTTTCACAGATTTATGCAAGATTCCTCCCCCCCCCCCCCCACTTCTCTCCATGCCTTCCAATATCATTTGCATTTTAAGAAAATTAGGCCAAAAACACATCTTGCAACTTTATCATACCTTGCATGTTGTGCACACTATAACAAGGGCTCCTTAGTTAGTTTGGATAGTTTTCATTTTAAAATATAGAATCATACAAATTTGAGGGTGTATGCTGGCCCCCAACATTAATTTTATTTAGAAAGATTTTCTTTTAAAAATATTAAATCATTCATTCAGCACTGATTTTATGGTACATTTAAGATTATTATCACAAGCCTGGGCAATGTCAGGCTAGTCATCTAGTACAAAATATTCCAAAATTCATGTATGAATTCAAATATTTCAAGATCAAAAAGCAGGTGTATAGAACTAACTAAATTCTGAAGATATAAAGCAATAACATAATATAAAAGTGTAATATGCATTACAAACATTGAAATGACATGTTGTAACAATTTCAGTAAATCTCTCACAGTCTGCTAATTAGGCAGAGTAATCAAAGATAGAAGTTCCCAAGAGTTGGAAAACTTTTCTCACGCTTAGCTGTGGGGGTGACAAGAATGCCGGTTACTACAATAGGAAAAGATGAGCTTCGATCAATCTTGTGAAACTGAAATTGCTAGACAGCAAATATGTCTCTGATCTGACCGTCTATG
Organism: Maratus michaelseni; assembly: GCA_963931845.1. NCBI lineage: Eukaryota > Metazoa > Arthropoda > Arachnida > Araneae > Salticidae > Maratus > Maratus michaelseni. The sequence goes on from OZ007597.1 coordinate 165,528,259, forward strand.
TGTGGGGTCTCGGATCGTGGGAATTTCCTGCGTGAACATTTAAAAGTTCAGTAAGACCTCCCTAAAAAGGCTTTATCCAATGACGTAAACTAAAACTTTTTTTGATTGGTGATCGGAGAATCTTTTGTTCGAGCAAACGGACCGGAGAAGAAGATCGAGAGAGAAGTTAGTGAGAGTTTCGGCAGGAGAACGAGTGTTGGTGGAAAACACTCATCTCAGGACGGTTTCCCTTCTTAGTAGGGAAGGACAGGTTTGCTGACAGATTTTTGAATGAGAGAGTGCGATCTCTCTGAAGTCAAGGCAACAGCCTTGGATTTGACCTTTCGGGGAGAGTGAAAAGTAGCACTAGTTAAGACTTTAAGATTCTAAAACTACTGTAAAAGACTGGACTATTTGGTGATTTGCTATAAATTACAAGTCGAGCGAACTCAGCTAAAAAAAATTGTTGTAAATAATTTTTACCTCTAGAAATTTCAAGAACGCTTTTTAAATAAAATTTGTTCTGAAATATTTAATGAAGGTGATCAATTGCGAAACGGCTCCACGCTACCCCATTTCAAAAACACTCAACATCGTGGATTCTTTACAGCTGGTGGCAGCGGTGGGATATTTCGACAAAAATATATTAGCATTAGTGAAGAGAGTCCAGACAGTAGCAGTGACGCCCGCCCGCATCTAAGCGCGCAAGATCTGACGCCAGTTCAGGAGAGGAAAACAGAGAACAAGCCCGAAGCAAGCCCTTGCATTGGCACGACAGACCACAGTTCCGTCCTGGAAGCAAGTCCGTGTTTACAGAGAACAAGCCCGAAGCAAGCCCTTGCATTGTCACGACAGACCACAGTTCCGTCCTGGAAGCAAGCCCGTGCTTACAGAGAACAAGTCCGAAGCAAGCCCTTTCTAGGAAACATCAGGAGCCGACAAACCGAGATAACCTGTGAAATCGACGACGTCTAGGCCAGACCCGAAACCGGCGACAGATGATGCAGACAAAGACTGTAGAAAAGGTAAGCTCAATTCATTTTTGAGTGGCTCTCATTTTGTTTACATATTCTTTGTTGAGGAAAATTCATTTCTGAGAAATTTTTTATTTGAATATTGATATATGATAAATTATGATAAATTTTTAAATCTAATAACTTTGAACATATTTGGAAAAATATATGTATATTTGTTATCAGCATAAAATTTGATAGTGTGAATTTTCTTTTGGCAGTAAAATAATATAAGGATTGTCAGGCTAAATGTGTATATATATAATTTTTTTTTCTCGAAAAAAAAAGAGATAAAAATTTTGATTTTTCAAATAAGTCGATTGTCTAGTTATTCATGATTGAAAGATTTCAAAGGTGTACTTTTTTATATTATTAGTGAAACAATAGATGTTGTTGATAATCAAATATTTTGCATATGTGATGTTAGGAAAATTTTTTAGCAGTTGCAAAAAGTGGTCATTTTGTTACCTGCGGAGTCAGAAATATCAAGTATTGGTTGAATTATGTGCACAGAATTTCAAATTTCTAAATTTGTTTTAAATGTGTATGATCGACACCAAAACGTGTCAGTGTATTGAAAATTTTACAATATTGAAAATCTATTTTTATATGTATACTATTTTTATTATTCCTCAAATTGAATTGTATTTAAAATTGTTAGTATTATGTGGGTAGTTGCAGAAAAATTTCCATAAAGTGTTAGAATCCCTATTGCATAAGTTAGCGAGCGAAACTATCATTTTCATCTTTATATTGTATTTACATAAAATTTTAAAATGCAAGAAGTAACTGATCTGAAACAGTGCAGGAAAATTGATTTGCAGAATTTAGCGGAAGAATTGGGAGTGGAAATAGGGAAAAATGACAGGATACCGGTAATTATCAAAAAAATCGAAGCTGCCGATGATTACGATAAAGATTTTGCATTCACGCAAGCTGCGTATATCATGAAAGATCGCGAAGACAAGATAGCCGCGGATAAAGAGGAAAAACAAAGGGAATATGAGAGGGAGAAAGAAGAAAGAGAAAGAGAGGAAAAACAAAAAGAACGCGAATTTACGTTAGAACAACTTAGATTGACGCAAGATGCAAATAGACGTAGTTCAACTAACAGTACCGGGTCGGAACGCCCACCTAAATTGCCGCTTCGAACAATCATGCATCGATTTGATCCAGAACGCTCGGATATAACTTTGTTTTTAAATTTGTTCGAACGACAGGCGAACAAAGCGGAAATAGAGACAGGTGACTTAGTGACGCATTTATTAGCTTTAGTGCCGGTAGAAATTGCAGAGTTAATTTTAAGGGAACCGCAAGATCAGACGGATAACTTTGAATACGTCAAAGAGTTTTTGCTTGAACGATTCCGTATGAGTCCCGAATCGTATCGTCAAAAATTAATGAAACATCCACGCAATCCAGATGCTCCATGGAAAGATGTTATTTTTGAACTCAATAGTTATTTAGAGGGTTGGTTAAATGGGTTAGATGTTACAGATTTCAATAGTCTGAAAAATTTATTGATAACGGACCAGATCAAGCTCCGTGCTTCTAGTGAAATGAAAGAGCATTTCATTGATTCGTGGGCAAACTACAAAGACCCGTTAGTTTTGGCAAAATGTCTGGACGAATATGAAGCAGTGAAAGGGATTTCAGATAAAAAAGAGAATGCGAGATCTTTTTATGATAGGAAATCTGAAGAAACGAAACTCGAGGGAAATTCTAGAGAAGAAAAAAATTCCGACAAAAAAATAAATTGGCGAGACAAGGAAATCAAAGACAGGGAACGTATCTTTGAACGAAAGAGACGTTGCCATACGTGTGGAAGCGAATTTCACCTAATGGCACGTTGTCCGAAAAGACAAAGGGATATTACGGAAGTAAAATCTTTCGAGAGCATAAATCACTTAGGCGATATAAGCGAAGACAAAAGCTTGTTCCGACCTTTTTTGAGTGAAAACAAAATAAATGGGAAGAAGGCGTGTGTACTTAGAGATTCAGGTAGCTCGTATTGTGTTTGCCCATGGAATTTGGTAAATAAGAGCAAATTAGGCAATGAATATGTTTGGCTTAAACAGACATTTGATAAATATCCAAAACGATTTAGAGTGGCACGTATAAAAATGGAAATAAAAGGTCTCGGATATGTAAATACGAAAGCGGCAATCCTGCCTAGACACTCTAAAATTAAACACTATATCTTAGGTAATAAGACGCAGGCTTTAATAAATGAAAAGATAAAGCGAAAGCAAAAATCGCAAACTAATTCCAGTTTTGAGAACCCGGGGATTGAGATAAACCCTTTAACAGATCCACAAGGGCAGGAAGAAATTCTTTTGTCATTTCCCCCCGAAATGAAGAACCACCGTTCTCAGTGTATTGGGGAAAAAGAAACCCTTTTGAAAAGGTCAAGGAAAGTAGATGAGTTGGTTTTCGACCGGCAGGGTAATTCGAAAAATAAACGCGAAAATATGGAAGTGAGTGTTGACAGGAAGGGTTATCATTCGAAAGTTAATCTGGAGGAAGTGAGCGGATTCACAAAGAGTTTTCTAAAATCCTTCGAAATTCTGTTGAAAGAGAGTAGGGACAGTGGAAATTCACGCCTTTGTGACACTCTTGTTAAAGAAATTGAACGGTTGTGTAAAACGTATTGTTCGGCAAACACAAGTAAAGAAATTCAGTAGTAAGTATTTGAGTAAAATCCAATCTTTTGTACATATTTGATTATTTTTAGTTTTATTGTTATTTTGGGCATGTGTAGTAAAAAAGTATCTTTCAAAAAAAAAAAAAGTCTCTAAAGCTAGATGTTCAAGCAATGGTAAGCAGTATATAAGAAATTAGGTCACTGATGTATATAGTGAGGTTAAATTGAAATGTTATTTGAGCCACTCAAATATGTTGAGCTAATCCTTTTTTTGCAGATTTTCCGCGTTTTAACCCGGAAAATGTTTTGATGGTGGGGGTGTTGTAACAATTTCAGTAAATCTCTCACAGTCTGCTAATTAGGCAGAGTAATCAAAGATAGAAGTTCCCAAGAGTTGGAAAACTTTTCTCACGCTTAGCTGTGGGGGTGACAAGAATGCCGGTTACTACAATAGGAAAAGATGAGCTTCGATCAATCTTGTGAAACTGAAATTGCTAGACAGCAAATATGTCTCTGATCTGACCGTCTATGTGTGGGGTCTCGGATCGTGGGAATTTCCTGCGTGAACATTTAAAAGTTCAGTAAGACCTCCCTAAAAAGGCTTTATCCAATGACGTAAACTAAAACTTTTTTTGATTGGTGATCGGAGAATCTTTTGTTCGAGCAAACGGACCGGAGAAGAAGATCGAGAGAGAAGTTAGTGAGAGTTTCGGCAGGAGAACGAGTGTTGGTGGAAAACACTCATCTCAGGACGGTTTCCCTTCTTAGTAGGGAAGGACAGGTTTGCTGACAGATTTTTGAATGAGAGAGTGCGATCTCTCTGAAGTCAAGGCAACAGCCTTGGATTTGACCTTTCGGGGAGAGTGAAAAGTAGCACTAGTTAAGACTTTAAGATTCTAAAACTACTGTAAAAGACTGGACTATTTGGTGATTTGCTATAAATTACAAGTCGAGCGAACTCAGCTAAAAAAAATTGTTGTAAATAATTTTTACCTCTAGAAATTTCAAGAACGCTTTTTAAATAAAATTTGTTCTGAAATATTTAATGAAGGTGATCAATTGCGAAACGGCTCCACGCTACCCCATTTCAAAAACACTCAACATCGTGGATTCTTTACAATATAAACAACATCTAAATAAAATATTTATATGTTTGGAATGCATATTAGATTTTTATATTATGTTACTGTTTTATATCTTCATAGTTTAGCTAGTTCTATACATCTGCTTTTAAATATTGAAATATTTGAATTCATACAGGAATTGAGGAATATATATATATATTGGAAATCTAAAAGAGCAGCTGGGCTTTAAAAAGAAAAAAAAAACAATCTGACTGTCCATTCAGTAAAGAAAAAAGATGAAACAATACTTGAATCTACTAAGAATACTAATACTTGAAACACTACTAAGTGAATTCTGATTATGAGTTTTTTAATTTCATTAAATATGAATAAATAATGAAATTTAAATTTAAATAGTTTCAAGAAAATGTTATGTACGAAAAATATTGATTATTAACCGTTTAATAGCCAATGTTCCCAAATGGGAACATGACATTTACTTTAATGCAAAACATATATTTTCCAACATATTAACGATGTTCTTATTTTTCCTATAAAATATAAGGTTGAAATAAATTTTTGAAAAAAAAAATATTTATGTTTAAATATTTACCACAGTGATAAAAAAATTTAAATTCAATAAATTCTGGTAAAAAAATATCGTTTTCTTTTCTATTTTTTTTATTTACTTACATTTGACCACTAGGCATCTAAATGTTTTTTCCAATTCGAGAAAACACTCAAAAACAATATACAACAGCACATAACAAAAATTATTCATTACATTTGCATAGGTTGTCAATCAATAATCATGTTCCCAAATGGGAACATTGGCCCGTGTCCGCTATGTACTGTAAAAAGGAAATGAGAAACTGAAGCATTCGTGGCACTCCCATCAGCTCATTATTATCTCTTGCATTCAAGACGTGGATAGAGGCGTGGCCCAAGTATGCCAGTCTGCCCCTTTCAGTGAAATGGAACCTTCCTGCAGCAAAGGGGAATCCCCGTAATAGAAGGGTATCTCCCTTCAGTGCCTTTCATTATAATTTCACCTTCAGTTGGATAATAGTTTTCAGTTTGTGTGTTTTTTGGTCAGTTTTTTTGCTGTTAGTCAGTTATTACAAACAGCAGTTATTTTAGTTTGTCAGTTATTTTATTATTATATAGAAAAACTAAAAAAAATATGGCAAGGCGATTCAAACATGTAGAGGAAGCTGTTGATTTTCTAATGTCGCTAAGGGATTCTGATGTATCTGATATTTCTGATGAAGAGCCCGAAATTTGCCAACTTCCTCCGGATGAAAATGAACGCATCTCTGAAGAGGAGGATATTGATGATAATATTTTGTGTCCAGTTATACCTGCTGATGTGTGTGGAAGTGTGTGCCTTTTTTCAAAGAGATTATCCATTACTGAAATCAGTAAAGAACCAGTTACAAAGCCCACTTCTTCGAATATAATCTCTGGTGATCAAGCAGCTCCTACAATTAAAAATAAAAGAAAAAATAAAGGAACAGGAGGGAGTGAAAAGCGAACAAGAAAGAAACAAGCACTGCCTAAATGGAAGAAAAATTCAGCATTTGATAGGGTCATTCAAAGTGAACCCCTTGAAAACATTTGTGACAATTTCCCGGAAATATTGGGAGCAGGAACTGTTGATATATTTTTTAAATTCATCTCTCAGTAGTACTTGGGTTACTTAGCAGAGATGACGATGAATTATGCTTCTCAGCACGCTGTGAAGATACAAATTGATTGGAAGGACATTGCTCAGTTTTTTGGTTTACTTTTATTGAGTGGGTACCATCATGTACCATCAGAAAATGATTATTGGAGTACATCTGAAGACACATCTGTGCCTATAGTCTCTTCCATCATGTCAAGGAAACAATTTAGGGATTTAAAAAGAAACTTTCATTTGATGGATAATTCTGTACTGAAACCTGGTGATAAATTGGGTAAGATTCAACCAATTTATGATGAACTGAATACAAAATTCCTTCAGTTTGGAATATTTCATAATAAACTCAGTATAGATGAATCCATGGTTCCATATTATGGGAACCATTCTTCTAAGCAGTTTATTCGTGGGAAACCAATTCGTTTTGGGTTTAAAGTTTGGATGATATGTGGAAGCAATGGATATCCATACAGAATGGAAATTTATGCAGGCAAACAATCAGATGAAATTGGACCATTAGGAACCAGAGTTCTCAATAGTCTTCTGTCGATTGTCAACAACCCACTTCAAATAGAAGTATTTTTTGACAATTTATTTACTTCTTATGATTTGCTGAAGAGCCTGGCAGAGCGAAATATAAAAGCAACTGAAACTATTCGAGAAAATCGTGCAACAAATTGTCCTGTAATACCTTGTAAAGAGCTGAGAAAATTAGAAAGAGGTACATTTGATTATCAATGTGACGTATCAATGTGTGTTTACATGTGCCGGTGGAACGACAGATCTGTAGTAACTGTTGCTTCAAATTATAGCTCTCATGAACCACTTCAATCCGCTAAAAGATATTCACATGAAAAAAAGAAAAAAGTTGATGTACAACAACCGCGTTTGATTCATGAATATAATTCTGGAATGGGAGGCGTAGACCTATTAGACAAAATGCTGAGTAGTTATCGACCTCAACTTCGCAATAAGAAATGGTGGTGGAATTTATTTGGAAATGCACTCAATATGGCTGTCATTGCTGGATGGCTATTACATAAGGCAACACGCTCTCAGAATAACCAAATTACTCACCTAGAGTTTCGCCGAGAAGTCACCGTTGCCCTTTTACGAATTAAGCCAAGAAAAGATAGTGTTCGACCAGGACCAAAAATTCATACCCCTGTAACACTAAGAAAGACTGATGGGCATTACTTGATCGGCACTTCTCAGGGTAGATGTGCACAATGTGGAATAAATGCAAGATTGGAATGCAAGAAACGGATGCATTTGCATTGTTTCCCTGTATACCATGGAATATCATAACTTCGAGTAGTATGTATCATTTTAAATTATACTTCACAAATTGTATTTTTTTAATAGTACTTAATTTAGAAAAGAAATATTAGTATTTTTTTTTATTTTTTGTCATAATAACGTGCTGTAAATTTTGGACCATTATATAGTCAGATGTGGCCAATGTTCCCAAATGGGAACAACCAAAAAAAAGCATAAATAAATTGTTTTTCGTTATTTTCTGAATTGATATGTTTAAAGTAAAACATTAGAAGCTGTAATATAGGGAAAATAAATTATAATTACACTGGGATCTGAATTCGGCCTGTAAACGGTTAAGCAAGTAGTAAAAGCTTTTCTTGATGTTAAAATTAAATTTATTTTATGTAAATTTATGAATTTTACATTTATCATTTTCCAAAATCATTTAAAAATGTTTATATCTCTAGCTTGCTTTCTTGTCTACACGCATACAATATTTTAAAGCCAAACAAATAAATTTACAGATTTATTCTACAGAAAAAGAACATTATAACACAGAACTGCTTTAAAATAATGGACACAAATCTCATTCAACATCAGTTTCATTTCTTTCTTATTAGTATTATGGCAAGTACGATTTCATAGTGTTTCAAGTAATTTAAAAGGTTGTTTTTCCTTCAAAAAATTATTACATAAAATATTTTTCATTTTAGAGGGACTTTGCCCTCCTGAAATCTCCCCCACCCCTCCCTCCCTGTTGTCACATAAATTTTATAATTGCAAATCTATGGAATTCAGTGTTTTTAATCTTCTATTTAAAATATTGATTTTGTAACAATGACATTAATAATTAGTTTGAATGATTAATAATTATCTTAAATATTTTATTAATCATTGATAATTCTAATTGTTTAGTACATGTTAAAATAACACAAATATCTCCCATAATTTTTTTTTTTTTTTTGTTACACCTCTGTCAAAACCCTATTGATAATACTTTGTTTTACAGAAAGATATATTAAATCACACATTTAGGTGTTTTTCATTTTTTTCAAAAGGCTAATTTCCAATTTTATTTTGAAAAAGTTTTTTTAATTTATTAACAATTACTGCTTTAAAGGATCACAAATCTATATTACTTTGCATAATAATTTCTAGTGTAAGTAGTGTTGCCAGGTGTTTCAATTTACGTCGGATGCCTCTAAATTAAGAGGTTTCAAGACCCGTTCTGTCACCAAAGTCCCAATTTTTCATGATGCACAAAGTCTCTTAAATTTCATTTAGTACCATGTTATTCGTTAGTCTGAATCAAATGAAACTTAATACCTTAAAAAATCCAAAAACAGGTCTGTAATGGAAAACTTTTATTATTTCTAAAAGGAATTCTGCTAAGACAGAGTATTTTTTGGTTCCTAGCTATTCTGTTTTTACAGCACTTTATTCAATAAAATCTGTTAAAACTGAACCTGTATCTAACAGAGCCCTGTCTTAAACGTAAAAATTTCACAGTCCCTATGAAAGGCATATCATGCAATTATAATTGTTTAATCATAAGCCTCTCCAAAATGGAATTTTGTTTCAATTTCCAGCGATTCTGCTTCACAGATTTAACTATACAGTTTATTGTGATTATTCGTATGGTAAAATATACTAAGACTGAATTGCAAGTGACCGGAAAAAAATTCAGTTTTATACAGGTTCCAGTCTTAGCAGGTATAACTGTACGCTATTCCTTCCTTAACGACCTTGAATTTTTTATGTTTAAAGCAGGATTTCATAGATTTTTTTTTTTTAATGTCATGATTTAGAAGCCATTGTCCCTCCCCCGTTTTTTTAAGAGTCAATAAAACATAATAAATGTATAATAAATAGAGAAAAACTCAACCGCAATAGGAGAGACTGGGACTAACTGGTCATACAGACACCTTGCTTCATTAATATTACAGGCCTGAAAAGTGACTTGGAGGCAGCAACAACCCATTCCGAATCCCATCGCATCCATGTAGACATGATTAGGTTTTGCAGCAGCTGCTGCTTCACCATCATCGCCAAGAGGATAAAAGTCTTCAACAAAAGGATCAGGAGTCTTTACATCTCTGAAAACTGTGGAAGAAATTTGAATAGAATCTACCTTTATTTAAAACATTTACATGTAAATAAAAATTTAGAATTAGACAATAGACATTACACATGCATAATTAGGTACAATCAAGTCTAATCAACATATTTTTTGTAACTATCTCAAAATACTTTCTTTGAAACTTTTGCTATCTTAAGTTTCTGGCCCCATAATATAAAATTAATAACTGTGTAATGCAAGTATTTTTAATTTATCTGAATTTAATAACTTTAAAATCTCTTACTGTTCAGCCTTTCAACAAGAGATGTAGACAAAGGGTCAAAAGCAAGTGTTTCAAACTCTGTCAGAGGCAGACTTCAATGACAATATATGCAGGTATCACACACAGTGTTCACACTGGCTTTTAAGTAACATTAGAAATTTGACTAATTAGAGGAAAAAATATATAACCAAATGTAAATAATGCTAAAGATTTGTTCCGAAACACTGACAATAAAATCATTTAGCTCTCGAACATACTCCCCTTTACCACTTTTTCAAAATGTGTTCCAATATTCTGCAATTTTTTAGATTAGTTAACTAAATCCAATTATTGCCTGTAGAAATTAATAAAACAAGTGTAGTCTAGAGGTTTTGAAAAGCCCAGAAAAACAATTCTAACCTTATTTAATGGTGTTATGAAACAAACCTAAGTTAATTTATGATTCAAGATTAGAAGCCATTGTTGTTGAGTTTATATATATACATTTCATTAAAGATTTAAATTCTATTTATTGTTTTTTTTCCTACATATTTATGGATATTGTTCCAACAGGTATGTGTTCATTTTTCATATTAAATATATTTTTATTTAGTTATTTCCGCCCTCCTTCCCTATTGTATGATGTTGCTGTGATGATTTAATGGTTATATATATATATATATACAGAAGAAATTAATTTTATGTTCCTATTAACTAAACTGTGCTTTAGTTTACAACAAAGAGAAAGAAAATAAGCCCAACTTTAGGTTAGCTTGGAAAGATTTTCGTTTAAAAATATAAAATCATTCAATAGGGAGGATTTCAGGCATATTTAAAGTTATCACAGGCCTGTCCAACAGCGTGCAGGTCAGGTAGTATTAAATGAAAACAAGATTCAAGATGAATTTTTTGCACACAATAAATATAATCATTTACAGAATACAAAAAACATTTAAACTAGATTGCTTAAAATTATAAGTAATTTAAAACAACATGGCAGTAACATTATAGCATCTATTATCAAATTGATCTAGGAATATTGGATGAAATATTGAAGTCTGAGACACTGCTAAGATTTGTTTCAAAGTGTGAAAATACTCCTCAACTTATTTTGGAAACGTGATTTAGCATTATAATAAGGTAAAAAAAAAAAAACTTAGAATAGGAAATTTTCACTCTTCCTTTGTTACTGAATCTTCTACAGTGCAAATAAAATCCTAGCATTCAGATGTGGTTAACAGTATCAGAATCTTATACAAACATAAGTAAATATACATATGAATTGAATATATATAAAAGTACATACTTGGAACATTAATGACTACTTTTTTCCCTCGCCTCTGCCTGATATTTCGAGCCAAAGTTCTGTTTAAAAATATATAAACAAAATTTATTAAGTTAAATAAGTTTAAAAAATGCACAAAAACAATTTAAAACTTTATTCAAATAGTCAAACAACAATAGTTATTAAATAAGAATGAAAAATCATGTGTCAAACACAGATTATGAAGCACTTTTCAACACATCTAGAAAACTATAACGAAATTTCACTGTTAAATATGGTAAAAGAAGATATGTAAGTAAATAGTTTAGAAAACATATACCACATTTAAAAATCCAGTTATAGCAATTACCTTTCATAGTAAAAAAAAAGTAGTTGAATTATTTTGTGCAGCTCTGTATATGATAGATTGATTTGCATATATACCACATATAATGCTAAAATTTAGTTCAGTTAGAAAATTCCCTTTTAGCAGTTTTTGCCAATAGATGGAAGTACACTTGAATTTTTTTGCACGAGACCACATATTAAGCTAAAATTTAATTTAGGTAAAAACACATAACACAACTTCAAATGCACTTTCAGCAATTACTAATCATAAATAGCCATGTATTTGTTCTTTGCATAGCCCTGTATATGAATTTATTTATATTCCACAAACTTCGATTAGAATACTATATAGTTCAGCAGGAAAATGCAAAATACTATTAAAAATTACCCTTAAGCAATTCACTCCCATAGTGAGTAATACTTGCGAATTCCTTTGTGAAGCCTTGTAAATGATCAACAGAATTTATACACACAACGTAATATGCAAAAATTTAGTTAAATTCTAAATCGTCAACAAATGTTGAAAACATATTTCCAACAAATTATTGTTCATAGACAGTTCTGTAACTAAACTCTTTTGTGTCTCCCTGTAAATGAACAATACATGCAATGTATGCTGTATTTTTCAGTAAAAAACTTATAGTGCACCTCAGTAATGCATATAAATTTCATTATGCTTAAAATAGTGTAACAACATTAAAATATACTATAAAATATTTTTGCCCATAGACCATTATGTAACAGAATACTTGTGTGATCCTGTAAATGAATAATAAATGCTTTGCACCCCATATTCTACAGAAAGCATGTTTTAGTGTACTTCATAAATCATATCAATTTCCTTATGTTTAAAATGGTGTAACATCATCAAAATGCATTTGAAATGATTTTTTCCCATGTAATGTAACAGAATACTTTTGACTGCTTCTGTAAACAAACTATAAAAAACTACACACTTCATTTACAATAGTAAATGTGTTATAATAAACATTCAATAACATAAAAATTTCAGGGCAGTCAGAGTATATTTACGAGAGTGTTAAAAAACAGAATATGCCACATGCAGTGTTTTCTAAAATCATTTTCTTTCTGAATGTTTCTGAAATTTCTTTTTAAGCTTAAATGAAAACAAATGATAAACTGGAGAGCTTAACATTCTTTAAAAATTAAGATTTCTTAAAGACGTGTATATAAAAGAAGGAAGCTTGACACATGATTTTTCGTTCTTGTTTTTTCTTTCTTTGAATACAAAGCCAATATGGCACATAAAGACTGAAACATCTTTTTCTGGGAGGAGCCCCAAATAAATAATGTTGACTTGGAGGATTATATGTACTTCAAAAGAATAATGAATAGCTGTCATATAAACAAATATAGGCACTGAGTTGCATACTTATAGCACTTTAAAATAAATAAATAAATAATACATTAAGCATAGATTACGAAAACACTTTCCAACACATTCAGAATATCGTAACAAAACTTCATAGTTTAACCCATTCACGACGAGTGTCCTTTGTGGAATTTTTAATCTTTTACAACCGGTTAATTAAAACAGAAATTTTCGCGTAATGGAATCGCAGAAATGCTACCATTAAATAAGGCAAAGCTTACACTAAAAAATAACTGGTGGGAATAATCGAGGATTCTGAGCATCTTATGCGTCACGTATACGTGTCGCTCGTCCCCAAGGGGTTAATAAGGTGGAAAATGATATCTAAAAAAAAAAGTTTCTAAAACCCATAATGTATTTGAAACCCCAATTTCAGCAAATACTATGAATAGTTGGAGAGTATTTGAATTCTTTTAAGCTTCCGTGTATAGGATCTATAGACTTATATATATACTATATAATATGAAGTGACTTTTTACAAGCTGTGCAACAAATATGACAAATGCTGACGTTTTTGGAGACATGGTACCAAAATAAATAAACAGAATTGACATCAAATTGCCATGCACTCAAAACTAAACCACTGTCCGGTTTGATAGACACAGGGTACATATTTTATTTTTCTCTTTTTACTTGCTCCCAAGTAAAGCCCTTTATAATTAAAAGATTTTTTCTATGTAAATGAGAAGGCTAACAAAGAAACTCAGGGCATTTGCGCCTTAAATACAAAAAAACAATTCGTCTGGATTTTGAATTAGCAGTTAAATTTTTTTCCCCCCTAACCAATGAGCTAACAGTGAAATGCAGATGCAATCTGTTAAATTGTGAATCTGATTCACCAGCAGCACTGTGGAAAATAAATACACCTCAGTCTGCACACAGTAGACTTCTATTTTAGAATTAGATTATATTGGCATTTTCTCATCACATTAAACATCATGATAGTAGTTATCTTTCAAATTTAAACTGTTTTTTCTTCAAACATTTAAATTTTTTTAATGATGCAAAAACCTCCCACAAGGTTTAGGATAATAGCACTTATCCTACAAGCAGACAATGTAAATACATTTCATATGCTACATTTCTTATTTTCGTACATATATATTTCATACATATTTTTATATTTGTATTACATTATTTTTAAATAATTATATATTTTTTAATATCCTTCTAATCTTGAATAATTTTATTATTTCTGCATCTTTTGAATTTTGTAAATAAAGTTTCTGTTCTCACATTTATATTTGCATATTTAAAAAAATATTTTGAATAATCTTGTACATAAAAAGCATTTTTCACTAATTGCATATATCAAACTAATTTATCTTTATTATTATATTTGTGCCATAGATTTTTAATTTTTACACAACTGAATATTAGATAAAATATTTGTGATTTTGTGCTTTAAAGACTAGTAAAAATAGCACAAAACAAATGGTCAGAGGGTGTAAAAATAATAAAATGATGGCCATAGAATTTTAAAACAATATATTTTTTCAATTGATCTTTTCATATTTCTTATGTTTTATGTTATTATTAGTATTGTATTTTTAAAGTTTTAAAGCTTAAATCTTAATTCATAACTCTCAAACCTAGAACTTTCAGCATCAAAACCTAAAATCTTAAATTTTTTTTAAATGACACATATACCAAGAGCAAACTGGTGATACAACACAATAAAGTAAATGGCTCAGCTTTACATAGAGTATAGCAATAAACATTAAAGAAATACAAAACATTTTATGATAAAAAATAAATAAACATGGGAGTTAGCAGTTCAACTTAATTAACAAGATAACACAACAAAGAAAAGGAATGTTAACTAACTTGAATCGTGGATGTCCCTGGTAAACAGCAGCATCCGGGAAAAATAAAGATCGTAAGGCACTGTTTTTTGGATCAGTCTCTGAACTAGGGTAAGTAAAATCTCTACAACCTAGGCTTCATGATAAAGAAAACTCATTATACATTTGAAAAGACAATAATAATTTTAAATTGAATGTAATGGAAATTTCATTATCTTAATAATTAGCTAACAAAAGATACAACTATCAGCATAAAAACACCAAGAGCAAAAACAAAGCAACAAACAATTTACTAAATAAATAAAAGGAACATCAATGTATGCAATTTGGCATAGTTTAACAATAGTGGTTTGGCACAACAAAGTATTTGTGTGACAACCCTTTATTCACATTCACTTTAAGCCCTATTGTAACCAGTATTACTCGTACTTCACATTGGCTGATCTTCCACGGCGTTGCTCGGGCCTGTGGTAATAACTTTACATATACCTTAAATCAGAGTTGAATGATTTTTTCTTTTTTAATTAAAATCTTTCCAAATGAAAATCATGTTGGTGACCCCACTGCTTTCAGCAGTATACACCCTTGAATTTGTATGATTTTATACTTTTAAATGGAAATCTACCCATGTGAACCTAGAGTTGGAGGCCTAACTGCCTTCAACAGCATACACTGTGCATGCTATCCATGCTTTGGTCTGTTTTGATTTAATATTTTTAAACAAAAGACCGGCAAAGCCCAGGCTCATGATAATAACCTTAAATATACCTAAAATCAGTGTTGAATGAATTTATTTACTTAAATGAAAACCTTTCTAAAAAATCAAATGTTGTGGGCCCCATTGCCTTCGGCAGTGTACACTCTTGAATTTGCAAGATTTTATACTTTTAAATGAAATATATCCAAATGAACTAAGGGGACCTCGTTATAGTGATTGCTGATTTAATTTCCGACATTTAGATACATTAAACTTTCAATTCTGATCAAAAGTCCCCAAGAAAATTTAATAATATAAAATCCCCCCCTACTACCTTCTTTTTTTAAGACTTAAAATAATATCTCTCTCTGTTGAAAATATGCTGAAAATATGCTTCCCAGCGCACATGCTCAAACAAAATCCCCTCGGCAAATATTCCAGAGTAGAAGTAGAGAGAAAAGAATAAAAATCTCACGAATGCGAAGGAAGTGACTTCCAGAAATGAATTATTTTATAAATAGTAAACATTAATGGGTTTTTTATAACAAAGAAATCGTTAGAAAGGAGAAGGCACTATCTATAAGTGAGCATTTTTTTTATTTTTTCGTATTTTGTTCATGATAGCAGAAGCAGAATTTTACAAATTTAAAAGATTAAACTGGGCTAAAACTCATGTTAACTGGACGGCAGAACAATGTTATTTAGTCTGACAAGATCAAATTCTTCCTATTTGGTAGGGATGGCATAAAATACGTATGGAAAATAATCTAAGAAGATTTGCATTTTAATTACATTACATTACACCCACCATGAAGCATCTAGTCAGTATTATGACATCAAAAGCTGTGGGCAGAATTTGTGCTATTAATGGGAATATGTATGCCCAAAAATACATAGATGAAATACTTCAATCCCAACTGAAACTTTCTGCATGTGATCTTTTTCAAGATAATAAAGCATTTTTATTTCAACAGGATTCAGCTTCATGTCATGCTTCTATACTGTGTAAAAAGCTGTTTCAAGATAATCATATTCCAGTGTTGGAATGGCCTGGGAATAGCCCAGATCTTATCCGAATTGAAAATCTATGGAACCAAATAAAATAAACTTATACAGAAGCAACCCAGCAATAAAATCCAATTAATAGAAGCAATAATTCAATCTTGACATCAGATAATAACAGCTTCACAACTAAAAGACTTCGTTTACTCCATCAGAAGGCATTGTAAGGCCATAATTAAGAGTAAAGGTGACCAACCTAAGTATTAATTGACATTTTAATAATTTTTGAATATCTAATTTTTTCGATATGTTTCAATTTTCTTCTTTATAACTGCTGTTCCAATACACATTCCTTCATGAAATTTCTTGCATTACATTCTTGATTAAATTATCTTTTCATTGGCATATAATTTTATGGTATTACTTAAAGAAAAAGGGGTGTTATGAATCACCAAACTTCAACACCTATTCAAAATCGTTTCTACAATTTTGGCCACTACTTTAGATGAAGATTCATTAAAAAATAACAATGTAATATAAGGAAAGGATGGCTACAGAAAATCATAATTTTAAATCTTTATAAAGAAAAAAAATGTAGATTAAAAAAATCCATGTAATTTATTATTTTTTAAAAAAAGACAGCCTTTCTAACACATCTGGAAAGAATGAATCCCACAGAAAAAGGTAAGCCCATGCCAAATTCAATGAAAGAAAATTCACTGGAGCCCGGCTTACACAGACCTCTATTTAAAAACCTTCTTTAGGCTAAAATTTACTCACTGAATAATACTCAATTTTAAAAGTTTTAGAACAAACTAACCTATCATTCAGTAAACATAAAAAAAAGGAATACAAACAATATTATTAACAAATCTTGCAAGGATACATAAGTATTTGAGCGATAATATATTAACTAGAGATAGAAAATATATAAAAGTAAATCTTTTTTTCTGATATGGTAAAACAAGATTTACTTCCTACCATATGGATAAGAAGATAAGAATAAAAAAAAAGATGCACATAAAATAAGATTTTTTTAAAAATGAAAATAAGCATGTAGCATTGTTATTCTGAATTATCGAATTTCAATTCTTACAATGGTATTCTGATATGTGTTAATATTTACAATTAATTTAAATAAACGTTAAAATCAGCATCAGTTTGTAACTTTCTTTTTGGGGTTGCTGCATGTTATTTTCAGTTCTCACAGTCTTTACTTTTGTAAGCACTTTACTATCATTATTTCCAAATACTAATCTTTGCTTTATTTAATTGTGGCATATTCTTTGATTGAAAAAGCAAAATATTAGCATTACAGGGTTCTCAGCAAAACATGACTGGCAAATTCCCTGACCAAATCTCAAAAAATTCCCTGACTTTCCCTGACTAAATCTAAAAAAATTATCTGACCAAACGGGCATACAATAAAATTTGTTACTTATTTTTGCAATCCTGTCAAAAATTAGAGATTTTTTTTTTTTTTTTTTTTTTTTTTTTTCTGTGATCACTCTTTAAAATTCTCTATTTTTTTCTCCCGAGATTATATGATGAATTTCGCATCATTTTTCATTTTTTCTCCAAAACTTTTTAGAAAATATTTGTAAATTCCCTGACTTTTGCTATATATTTTAAAATTTCCCTGACTTCCCCTGACTACTTTGAAATTCCATGACTTTCCAGATTTTCCCTGACTTTCCATGATGCTGGGAACCCTGCATTAGGAAATAATGGTAATAAAGTGGTTAAAGACCATGAAAATAACATGCAGCACCTCCAAAATAGCCAATCATGAGCCATTACTGATCTCAGAACAAAAAATTAAAAAAAGGTTTAAGATATTTTATTTTCTCTTTCAAATAGTTTTTACTCTGCTCCAAAAAAAAATTTCAAATCACTACATATGAACAAGATTATGATATAAATCATACCGTGGGAAACTAGTTAAACAAAGTAATCTTTCATCTTTCTCCAGCAGTTCAGAAACTTCATCTCTCCTACAGATGAAAACAAGATGTATTAAATATTATGGCAGATATCAAATAAATAATTGAATAATTAAACTGTAGAACAGTCTCACCTTGCTTTCATATTAGCTTCAACAACATTAAAACATGAGGACAGAGCACCATAGGGTCTACCTGGAGTCCCTTCAATCATATATGCACCAAATTCAGGACGCCATAGGGCTTTTACATTGCTATGAAAAAACACTTTACATGTATTTCTTTTCTCAAAATTTAGAAGTCAGTTTGATATAAATTACATATAACATAAACTTTGATATAAATAAATAATGCTATTCAAAAGTATCAGTCACAGTTAAAGAAAGATTGCTTTGACATGTTTTAATACAAATAATAAATATTCAATAAATTAAGCTAACAAATGTTCAGTTCCCAAGCAAAGATAAGTAAGCAGAGTGAAGCATCTAATCAATTCTACAACATTCAGTAGAAAGTTTCAGTGCAGCTGGAAGTGAAAAATCTGAGTTACAAAGAAGGACTGAAAGGTGATTGACAAAAGGAATTGCATGAGAAAGTTTGATTTTAATGGCACTGCAATTTCAAATCCTTAGTTTTATAAGAAATATTTTCCTATTTTTTTTCATGAAAGTTTAAAGATTTTCCAACTTTTTTCTCAGAATTTTCAAATTTTCCTGGCTTTTCCTCAGAAATGGTAAATTTCCCTGACTTATCCAGGTGGATAGACACCCAGAAAATATAATTTGGTGTAAACATAATAAAGCACATCCTGAGAAAAATTCTCGAAGATTAAATGACTTTTAATTCAACAGGATAGTATAAGAAAACATAGTATTAAAAATGAATTAACTTTTAAAATTTGAAATAAAAATAATATGCATATAAAATGAAACTGAGTTTAACTAAGAAAATGAATTGTTTTACCCATTATTTTCTTTCTCTTTTTCTTGTAATATTGCAAGCAATTGTTCAGCTTTAAGGCTCACTTTAGCACACTTATTTGCATGGTCGAACTTAACGATTATGTATTCAATCTGTTACAGGGAGAAAAAAAATTGCAATTAAAAACAGAAAAAAGCAAGTTAAAACATAATTATTAAAATAAAGAATAATTTAACTAAAACAGTATTATGCATAAATTGTGATATTTATATAGACTTTCAGAATGCGTAATTTTTTCTTGAAAAGAACAAAATATTTTTTGGATATTCACAAAAGAGGCATATTTTGTATTAAATACATTGAATCTATCTTATTTCTTTAAGAAAGCCATACTAATGTTAAAAAAAAAAAGACCCAGTTGTTTTGAAAGTGTTTGGGTCCCAGAAAACTAGCGACATCACTGAAAGAGTATCTAATGACAACCAGTGTTTATCCTTCTCTTTTATTTTATGCGAGAGTCCCTTCAAACTAGGTGTGAATGCATTTCTTAAGTTTACTAGCCTCCCCCTCCCCCCCAAAACGAAATCCTGGGTGTGCCACTAATCGCCCCTTTTTGTTTTTTTAGCAATTCTAGCCAGAATAAGTACTGACCATAAATCATTTTAACATATGAAATTGACAATTTTTTTTAATGTAAAAAAAGTAATTGAAAACTTCGTTGAAAACACAATTAAAAATGCATTTAGTTGGTGTTACCAATAGGCATAAATCATTTAATACTATAAAAAATTATCTTGGAAACACAATTACTTTAAAACTCATTGCAGCTGTAATATTGTACAACACAGCTTAAATTCATTTAAAAAACACTAACATAGTGATAGGAAGATAGTTTATATAGGGTAGATGTGCCAGTAATGGACCGCCTTCTAGTAATGGGCCACCTTCAACGTTTTTGGTTTATAAAAAAATAACCAAAAAAAATTCAGCTTTTTTTATTTCATTAATATGCTTTCTTTAAATTCTAGTTTTAAATACAATCATAATATCAATTATCTATTACTTTTTGTGGGGTGTCCATTACTGGAATTTAGGGTGTTTTGATTTATTTCTGTTATTTACAATTAAATTTCGATTCAGATTGGGAAATGTGACTATGAGCATGGTTAAATATTGTTGGTAGATTAATATAATATTAAAAAATGTGGAATATAACAACTATAACTATTAATTAAAAAATAATTTTTAAAGAAATTCCTTAAGGGTGTCCATTACTGGCACATCTACCCTATATCATCAATTATTGTTTAAATTTCGTTCGACATCTGTTTTAATTAATTATAGATTTTTGCAAAAGAAATTATTTTTTACTTCACCAAGATAGCAACAGATGGCAGCAGCTGCAATCTAGACATTTGATATTCTTATTCTCTCTGATTTTCGTGCGAGTTAAATTCGTAAATAAATTCTTAATAAGAGTTGAGAATTCACTTGAAATTAACGATATTACTCATAATTAAAATGAGAAATCATCTCAAATGCTTTAAATTACATACATGTTATTTTATTTTTAATAATTGCTAGTTTGAGTTTGACTGTCCTTAAACTGGCCGCCATATTGTAAGCAGAGTTGAACTTACACAATCTAGTCTGTTCATTGGTCTGAGTTCTGGAAACCAGAGACCCGGAGCTGGAGCTGGAGCCCGGACGCTCCGGAGCTGTGTTTTCCCCAGAGCTGGAGCCGGAGCTGGAACTCTAAATTTTCCCCTGCTCCAGGGCTCCTTTAGTTTTTTAATATTCTTTTAAATCTTTTTTTTTTTAGTTTTTAAGTTTTTCAGGCTTAAAATATTTTAATTACATCATTCAGTATTTTAATTATATCATTTTTTAGGTTTTTTTTATTAGAGATAAAATTTCTCACTAAAACATGGCAACACTACTTCACTACTACTTTTTACTTGAGCTAAGTGGCAACACTACTTCACTTCTACTTTTTACTTGAGCTAAGTGGCAATACTACTTCACTTTTACTTTTTACTTGAGCTAAGTGGCAACACTACTTCACTTAACCATTTAAAGCAATTTCATTGTATCCCACAGACATTCAAGAAGCCTGCCGCATTGTAACAGCATTGCCCACTAGCCAAGTTGCTGTAGAAAGACTATTCTCGGCATTAAAATACATTTATAATAATTTAAGATCAAATATGAAGGAAGATTTATTAGATTCAGTTCATTTTTTAAGAATGAACAAATAACTCAACTGTGAATTTAATTAAATTTGTATTTTCAGTATGAGCTGATGATTATGTTATTTTTTAAATCTTCCTTTTTATAATAAAAACTGCAACTTAAAATCTGATGATTATGTTATTATTTTTTTAATATTCCTTTTTATAATAAAAATTACAAGTTAAAATCTGAAACTCAAAAGCGTGTAGTCGGAGCCGTTGCTGGAGCTGTTGCCGGAGCCGGAGCCGTAGTTTATTACCTGGGAGCGGAGCTGGAGCTGGAGCATCGAAAAATTTTCCAGCTCCGGGTCCCTGCTGGAAACTATGGTTGTTGCCAAATGCTAAGCTACAAATTCAGCCTTATTTCCACACCACGTAATAGAATTAAATATATAGATGTGTGTGTGTTCATTTGAATTTTGCAAGGAATGCAAACTACGCCAGTACCTGCATGTCTAAATAATTGTATAAAAACTCAAAGTAGATAAAATGTACAGAGAATCTCTTTAGGAATAGACTGGGTCTGTTAACCGACCATTTACAAAAATTTTCATTTTAAAAACAAACTTTCCCTTTTAGGTAGATTTCGTAAGAAATACTACCTATTATATTCTCCCCTAAGTTGGAATTTTTGCAGATCTATACCGATCATGACTCCCAGAACCCAAAACCACCCACCGTTCAAAACTTTATCTATCTATCTATCTAACTTTTTTATGGACACGATAACTGCAATAATTCTGCACAAATCTCTTCCAAACTGATACATAAAATCACGGTCAAGTTCGTTAATGAGCAAAATTGAACCAAGGGGGGGGGGGGGGGGGGGGAATGGGAGGGCTTTTTGTGAAAACTGAAAAAAAACCACCTTTTTTTAATTATGATACAAATTGAATCATTTAAAGTTATTATTACTTCTAGGAAAAGGGTAGAAAATTTATGTATGACAGATTTCTGATATCATTAAAAATGGCTCCAGGGGGGGAAGGGGGGGAGAAAGGGGGTTTTAGAAGAAAAAAATTCATAACTTCGTCAATTCAAAAGATATCAAATCCACTTAAATTTATTATAAATCCTTTTAATATTATCTAAAACTTTTATATTGACAAGTTTTTTATAGAACCAACCCTTATAACAAAAAAAAAAAAAAAAATCCCTGCCGGCTTCTCCTACAAACAAGTTAGGTTTCAAAGTGGGTGGTTTCAACTGTTGCATCATGGCAAAAAAGTCATTTCTTCTGCAATTCCCAACAAACAGGTGCCCCACGGCCTGAGTCTTCAAAATCTACCTGTGTCTGTAGGCCAAGCCGTTAGGGATTTTTTTTTACAAAACAAATCCCCTTTACAAATTGGATCAAAATTAAATTGCACATCATAAAACAGCCGAAGTTGCCAAAAAGCCTATTGTTACATTGGACAAAATATTATAAAAATAATTTTAATTAAAAAAAATCCGATAAAAAAAAAATATATATATTATTATTTTTTTTACACCCTACATAGACTTTTTTTTTTTACACAAAAAGGTACTATTCATTGGTATAAAAAATATAATGAAATTAAAAAAAAAAATCTACATGGAATTATAGTTTAAAAATGAATAATAATGGAAAACAAAAATATGCTGATTTAATAATTTTTTTACCAAGGGTTTTTACATGTGATGTTTGTTTTAGGTAACATGGGTTATTTTTTTAAAAATGTGGGAATAATTTTGATACTTTTTAAGTATAGGGACCTTGGCGAGAGAAGGAAATTTAGCAACATATTTTCTGGCACCTATCCACTGTTTCATATACACAAGCAATTTTTTCAATATTTATACAATTTATTTAATATAAACAAACCATTTATATATCCTTCTATATTAAAAAAAAGTAATCTGGAACTGAGCCAAAAACGAAATGGACCAATCAAATTCTGCAATAGATATTCCGGGTTATTCTCATCGCTTTTTTACTAGGGACTTTTTTGAGGGAGCTATTACTCTTTTCGAAAATCATACCACCAGATGCGAAATAGAACAAGCTTTCAGAAATTAAAAAAATTATCACGGTCAAACAATAAAAACTCAAAAAATCCTTAAAAATCGAGTAAAAAATCTTTTATTGAAAAATTAATTTTTTTATATTGTTGCCAATTTCTAAATAAGCGCAAAGGATTATGTTTTATCTCAAATAAAAAATGTATTTGCGTGAGACTATTAAAAACAACAATGAAAGTTTAAAATAATAATTAAATGATCACGTGTTGAAAGCAGGAAATAAAGAAAATTACATCATAAAAATTGTGTTTACACATGAATATTAAAAATAAAAAAGATGAATTAAATGAAAAAGCATTATACCCAGTTAAATGAAAAAGCATTATAACCAGATTACAGAAGAAAGTCGCTGTTCGTGATATCATCATCTTTTTAAAACAGGATACATTACCAGGTTTTAAGAGGCTGTGAAATCAGAACGGGGGTTTGTGAGCGTAGCGAGCAGGGGGCAGAGCCCCCTAGTTTTTATATACAAATGGAAGTAAACTGTACATACAAAGCAATATTAATATAAATACATATATAAAATAGCATAAAAGTTCATCAAAATTGTTTTCATCTTCATTTGTATCATTTGGCAACAAACCTCACATTCTGAAGCCAGAATTGCACCAAGCTTTTTTATAAAAAATTCCCAAGTGGAAAAGTACATAGCGGGAAATATACCCTTTTCACCCCAAAATTCTTGCTTAAGGTGGTTTTCTCAAATGACCTGCTCAACAACACAAAACTTTCTGACACATTTATTTACTCATTTTCAAATGCAAAGGCATAAAATTGGCAGGCCTGACCATGGAAGAAATTCAGAAGCGAAATGAGTTTTCCATTTTTTGATAAATAAATTACTTATTGAATTATAGGTGATTTGTGTCACATTATTCCCCTTTCTTGTGCTGGGAGGGTCAGAAAATCAGTTCTAAATGCCGACTTTGATGGTATTTTCTGAAAGATCTTCTGCCTTTACCAAAAAATTAAAAACATCTTTTGATTACAAAGTTTCTGAATAAGAACAGCTGCTCATTTCATGAATTTCTGAACAAAAATTAATTGGAAAAATACGTCATAAAGTAGCCAATTTGGATATGTGTATAGTGATAAAATGAAAAATGTTTACCATTAAAATCTTAGTCAGAACAAGTTGCAAAAATTTAGTCATGTTTAATTTTTTTTTGCATTCTTTATTAGACTTTATGCAGAAAAAATCTCAAAAAATAGGTTTGTTTAAAGGACAGCACAATAAATATGTTCATAACAAGTTTTAGTATGATTAATTAGGAGAAAATCACTGATCATTATTAATAACAGCAAAATGAAAAGTTTATAACTAAATAAGAGTAAAGTAGAATTTTCATTGTCAGTTGACACAGGGGGGAAATTAGTATACCAGAAAAATAACCTCTGTTCAGAATAATGATAAAGCATCAACGTTATGTAACAAGTTGATTAAATGGCCTATTTATCAACATTACGAGAACATTGTCAAATAAAAATATTTTCAATTAGTATTTTTATTGGGCATAAAATTATAAATAACAAATTATATTTAAGCAAAGATTTACCTGAAACTATTTGCAATATCTCAAATTAATGCAATTTATAATATCATCAATAATCATATGATCTTAAAAAATAATTAAACAAAAAAACAGATGATGTATGTGAATGATGAGAGCTCAAATATGACGATTTCCGATCTAATTAACAAAACGTTTGAGCGAATCTCGGCCATTTAATATTTTTATGTTAAAGAGATTAATGGATTTTTCATCAGGGCCATATTACGTAATGTAGTCAATAGCTCCGATAGGTTATCTTCAGCAAAATAAGGTATCCAAAATACACACACAAACATAAAGAAAATTAATTCAGAAATAGTTCAGCAAAATAAATAGATAAAAACAATAATCGATTTATTAGTACCTCGTCGCCCCATTTCAAACAATCATTTTGCCGGTCTTTCAACCGATGATATAGTTTTATGAATTGAATGATACCGTGTTTACGAACATGGTCCGCATACTTTTCAGTTTCTTCCCAAGTTAAAGGGGAACCTTCTGTCAGTAATCCCATTACATCAGTTCAGTGAGAGGAACGAAAACACACTGACCGAAAAACGAAAGCGCATTCGCAAATTATGGAAATCGAGCGCAATTTCCGCTTATTGCATTGCCAATAACTGATTTACAATTCACTCTAAACAACTCATTGAGTCAAAAAGTTGAGTAGAAAAACCTTGGAGGTTAGAAAAAACAGGAGTAGACATCAATTTTCCCCAGTAGAAAGTTTTGAAGCCAGCAAATGAGTTCTTGCCGGGTGCGACTCAAACGTGAAAGGTTCCATTCTCCCATTGGTTGACAAAAAACCGGCATGCATTGTAGCTAACATAACATCGTTTTGTGCTGCTGCCCTCTGTGGACAGGATAATAAAACAAAATTATGCCTTAATACTTCGTACTAAAAAATTAAACTGTGTAAATTAACTTGTAAATTAAACTGTCTTTTACAAAATAAATTTTGGGATAATATAAATTTATTATACAAATAACTAAGTACATTTAATGTATACATAAAATATATTTAATTTCCATTAAATACATTTTATGTAAATTAAAATGTATTTAATGGGATCTTTTTAATTAATTGATATTTGATTATTAGAAATACTAATTAATTATGTACGAGAATTGTTTTAACAAATTGTATAATGTTAATTTGTAAAATTTAATACATATTTCTTTGCATTTCTTATATTATAATTTATTATTATTATAATTTTTGTAAATAATTTAAATTAAATATTTATAAAAATAATATTTCCCATAGTGATATTTTTATTCTTGGGTCATGAAATCATGAGATGGTAAATTATAATAATAATAATAATAATAAAATTAATTAAAAAAGAAGAAAATTAAACAGAGATGTTATTGTATTCGATTAGTTTATAAAGTGACACCTAAAAATAAATTATATTTTGTTTAATGCATTTTTACTTATTAAATATCAATTTAAAATTTTTATTAAGAAAATATAGATTTTATACAGGGCCCCTAGATCAAACTTTTGTTGTTTCTTTCCAGTATGACAGTATAATAACATACAAAATTTAATCAATTAATGTTTTTTATAATCAGTATAATATTGGTGTATTATTGCTGTAGTTTTAACATTTTCTTACTCTTACACTGCAATCCAATAAATCTGACATAATTTTTTCTCGTAAAAGTGAAAACATATACAATACACATATGCAGGTATGATATATGTATGAATATATATGTGTATATAATTATATGAATATACATATTTATATACGTATGTATATTTATATTTACATATATTTATATATATGTATATAAATATATGTAATATATAATTATATGAATATATACATGCATACATGTCTGCATAATTTTTATATATGTATGTCTGTGTTTCTAACATAGTCGAAGATTTTATATGATTTAGATATTATTTGCTACTCCAGTTTTCAAAAATTTATTGAGATCACAATGATATTTTATTATATTATTGATGTAGGCATATACAATAAATGAAAAAAAAAAAGAAAGTCAATACTTCTGGATTCTAATAAAAACCAAGAAGTATTTTAAATAACAGATAATATTTATAAAAAAAAGTTTAGTTTAATCCTAAACATACGTACATGTAATGTTTGGGCTTCTACAAAGTGTATCATCCAAAACTAAAATTCATTGTTTGAGTTACATTTAAAAAAATCCCAAGTTTTTCTTTAAGATATATTGGCCTATTTTCTTAAATGTCTTATTAATTATTTACTGAAAATGGAAGAGAATGTATTACAAACCACTGAGTGAAAATATTAATTATATGCATTTAAATAATAATATTTATTAATATTAATTATATATTTAATTAATAATAATAAATATTAATTATATATTAGAGTTTAATCTAGGATAAAGAGATTTGTAGCTTTTTGGCTAATTGCCGCCAATAACTGTTAGCCAAATAAAAATAGCTTTAGCCAAGAAAAAAAGCTTTTATTTATATAAAATTTCTATATAAATGAGTATTATTTGTAAGTATACAATATACAAACAGTGCACCACTCTGTAAGATTGACCCTCTTGAGAAATGGCCATACATCACACATCAAATGCTTTTTTAAATGGAAATTCTTTTCAAACTTCCCCTTCCAAATTAATCACCATTAAGTTACTTAAATTTTTGATTGTCAGTCTATTTCTCAAGTCAGGTTTTGTTATATTCACAAGACTCAATCCCCTTTCACAATCTGCTGTAGACAACAGAATTGTTGCTACAAATTCATACAAAGAAGTCACATTGGGAAATATGTCAGTAATACCATTTTTATGGAAAAATAATACAATCAGCTGGTTTCATTTCTTTATCCCTTGTAGCCAGAACCAGCCTGAACAACTTCAATTCATGAACCATTTTGGTTTCATTTCCTAAGTTAAGATTATCAACAAAAAAATAAACAAACTCTTTTAATTTCCGCAATACTTGTTTAATGCAAATGACATCATACTATTTGTAAGATACTTGCACAGAGAGGACGAGACAAATTTTGAAGTGAGTTGTCGGACAAAGGCGGTTGGAGATTTTTTTTTTCACGCGGCAGCTGCAGGTTTACGAAAGGCAGGAACAACAAAATGGAAATGATACATATTTTTTTGGCTGTTGCTATTTGGCTAATCCACTAAATGCTTTGGGGGCAAAAGGTGCCTTCAGTTAGCTTTTTGGCTATTTGGCTAGCTCTAGATTAAACCCTATATATGTATATACCCACACACACATATTTAAATAAACTATTAAATATTATTAATTATATATATTTAAGTATAATACTAATTACTAACATTAACTATATATATTTAAATATAATATTAATTAAGATTTATTATATATTTACATAATAATTTAAAACAAATTTTATACTGATCTTTAAGTCAAGTAAATAATCTTTATTAATTAATTCCGTAAAGATCAAAACAAAACTCTAAAAAAGGATTTTTTTTTTTTTAAATCAGAGAGGACAAAACTTAAAACCTTCAGTTTACAAGTCTGGTGCTTTAACCACCACGCTATATCGTTCACAGCCAGAATGTGTTTTAAGCAAAGTTGTACGAAAATATAAAAATCAAGTGACTTCCGGTTTTTTTGTCAACCAATGGGAGAATGGAACCTTTCACGTTTGAGTTGCACCCGTTCTTGCCCACTCGTCTTTGATTGCAGTCCAATCATCAACAGTTTCTAGTGTAAGACGTGGCGAGAAAAACGGTTCAAAATTGTCGAGTTTAATAAGGTGTTGTATCAAAATAAAGGATCAACGTAAAAATAGCACAAATAAAATGTATTAAAAATAGCAAACGCTGTTTCGGAAACTCTAAAGCTCCATCATCAGTGATAAAGTTAAAAAGATTAAAAACAGATTTAAAAGTTTAGGCCATATAAACTTTTAAATCTGTTTTAATCTTTTTAATTTTGTCACTGATGATAGAGCTTTAGAGGCTCTGAAACAGCTGTTTGCTATTTTTAATATATTTTATTTGTGCTATTTTACGTTGATCATTTCTTTTAATATAACGGCACAAAGTTCAATCCAAAAGGTATATATCGTTTAAATAATTTTCAGACAGTAACATTTATTAGAAGTATAAAAAAAGCATTATTAAATATTATCATTTTTTATTTATTATTTCAACTGAATGTAAAATGATAAATGATCTTTTTATAGCAATTTGAATAATTTTATTTATCTTAAACAATTTATAATCTATTCATAATCTTATAAAAAATTAGATTTTGCACATCGTTAAGTAAACATTTGCAGTTTAAAGAGAGTAAAAGAATGTTTTTGCAAAGCCATGTTAAGTACATCAAAAATTCAGTTATATTATCTTCAGAGGTTAAAAGAAGTATCAGTATCCTAAAACTGGTAAAAAGGAGTTATGAAATAAAACACAATAAATTCGATATTTCATTGATATAAATGAATATAAACAATAATCGATTTATTATTACCGCATCATCACCTTATTAAAAAGTAATTTTGTCTGCCTTTAAATAATTTGCTCATGACATTTTTTTTTTTTTATTTTTTTTTTTTGAAAACTGGACGATGCCGTGTTTCCGAACATGAATCGCAAATTTTTCTTCCCAAAATAGAGGAGAACCTTCAGAATAATTCCATGGACCTTACCCACGAGTGGCAACAACCTCACCTCTGAGGGTAATTTCCTTCGGAAAAAGACTGTTTATTGGACGAAGGGGAAGCTGTGTTAAAATGTTCTTCACGCCTATTGGTGTTTTTCTTCTCTTTACCCACAGATGACGTGATATGGGTAAAGTCCATTGCATAAGCTTAGTATCAACAACAAATTAAAAAAAAAAAAAAAAAAAAAAAAAAAGAAAAAAAACACGCAAGCACTTTTGTTCTATAGCAATTCCATGTGATGTCAGAAGGTATAAAATTCTTTTGTCTTTTTTTTTTCTTTCTTTTTAAGAAAGAGACAGTTTCTACGACTTAATGAATGCTTGCCGTATGTTAACAAAGATGGAAATGGATATTGGGTCATTGGGATCAATATACGAAAGCGCGCAGGGGCGGATCTAGCTCTCGATTTAGACTGGGTCATCTCTCCTTAGTGTGTGTGTAGGGGAAAGAGATAAAATTTTAATGAAAAAATTCTTAAATACCTTTAAGAAACAGAATCACAAACACTTCTGCTTATTATTTAAGGAAAGTATCGGAACGCTGAATCTAATTAATTATAACATTAAATCTAAAATATAGACTGTCCCGGAAAAACCGGAATGTCTGGTTCTAAGGTCTGGTCAGATTATTTATAACTATTCTATGTGACTTCCCTAGGTTACACGGTCAACATCCAAGCAGTAAGTCGATTTTACGTCAGACATAATGAAGGTAAAGGATAGCGTTCCCATGAGAACAGCAAAGTACCGAGCGTTGTCTTGTCAGAGAATTTGAGGGTGACATCCTGGGAACCAGGGCCGGGCTAACAAACAGAGCAACTTCCCAGGCCCCTCACCTCTAAAAGAGCTCCAAAAGCGAAAAAACAGATTTTAAAAATTAAAAGCAAATTGCGGCTACAAAAATGTTATGGCAACTTTCAAATGGATCTTTGTTCAAGTGCTCCACGTTGAGTTAGTCGAGCTCTGCTGGGTACACTGCTTTGTTGTTGGCACTGTGTAGATGCCATATACTTGCGCGTAAAATCAGTAGTGTGGAGTGCCCTCTCGATGGAGGGTCGATAGATGGAAAATATCTCGACTCCGGAGATTTCTCCTTCCGATCAAGATAAAAAATTTCGGAAAACTCGTGCAGAATTAAATTCCATAAACCGATTACTTTGGCAACTTCATCAAATCGCTAAGGAGACGTAAAGTAAGGTGACCAAAAGGTCTCCCCACTTTGTGGAGACGATGCTCATTTTTAAGGATTATCTATATCTGACAGGACAGATGATTAGAATAAGATGATCATTTGGTCAGCCTATCCTAATTTCAATCAGTTTCATTTTAATTTTTCAAAATTGAGTAAAATGCTTTCAAAATAAGCACCATCCCCGAAAATCTGGGTCGTTTGGCCATCTTAATGTAAAGACGTTACATCTGTCTTTCGGGACCTCATGACGTAATTCTAAAAGTAGCCGCCGACATCGCCTGAGATTTCTCTTTGTGATTTGTAATGGGAATATGCTAAAGACTGTTTTTACGCCTTCTTTGTCTACCACAGCCAATCAGAACCGAGTCTTAGGCAAACCCACCTACGGCTGCAGTAGATTGATGCTGAACTGGGCACCAATAATCCGAAACAAAATGGATATGCGTCAGCTCCTATTATAGGAGTCTTACGTTACACACGGCCGGTGCATGACGTTTAAAACGTCACATCGAGTGGATCATTTTTACACGGTGATTGGTGCAAAGCGACGCGCCCACAGTTTTGCACCAATCGCCTTGTAAAAATGATCCATTCCATGTGACGATTTAAACGTCATGTACCGGCCGTGTATAACGTAGGTCGCGATGTGCTGGTCTCAGTGACTATGTAGGAACATGCTTCACTCACAGTGTTTGGCGTGGGCGGGAGATGAACCATCAGTTGTATGTTGTCCGAGTGACGAGGGGTAAGACTCCTATAATAGGAGCTGACGCATATCCATTTTGTTTCGGATTATTCGTGCTCAGTTCAATATCAATCTACCGCAGCCGGAGTTGGGTTTGCCTAAGACTCGGTTCTGATTGGCTGAACCGGTTCTGATTAGCTTGGTTTTTCGACTGAACTTCAATTTGAGACCCAAATCTGCGAGGATGCGTCAGCCTGTATTATAGGAGCTCTAACCAGGGGGAGAGAAAGAAATAGTTAAAAATGCAGAAGCAAAACTCTAAACTTTATTCGGGATTGTGTTCAAGTTGTAGTTGTTTGCACTGTAGCTTTTCTCATTTGGAATCAGGGCAATCATTTTGATTGATTAGGTATAATCAGGGCAACACTAGATACCGGGCTTGCTCATTCATTATTAAGACGTCACAAATGGTGGCTAGGCGCGACCAAATACGTACAGCGATTGGCCCAAAACGATGGGCGCACCGCTTTGTATCAATGGCTGGTCGCTGCCAGCCCCTATTTGTGACGTCATGAGAATGAATGGACAAGCCCGGTGTCTAGTGTTACCCTGGTATAATTCATCTAAAAAGCAATGTCAAGTAAACGTTGATAAAACCCAATCCATCCACCAAATTTCAAAGTGTTTCTCATTTACCGACACAAAAAGGGGAAAATCTAGCAAAGTGACAGTGGGGAATCTCCCATTTATTTTCAATATAAAAAGAGATATTGTGAAAATTTGTTCTAGAGCTAATATTTATTGACTAACGATGCTGTGACATCTACATGCGAAATAATTTTAGAGAAGCCATTGTTTTAAAACATTTAACAAATACAGGGATCAGTCATGAACAGAATAATACAATTGTAACATTCATGTGTCAATCCTAAAAATAGATCGAATGGAACTGTAAACAAGGTCGAAACTAGAAGGGAACAAGCGGGGCATATGTGTCGAACGCCAGAAGAAGATTTTATTCGTCTTTCGGTTCAAAACACAAATAACGAAATTTGGCATAAAAGTCATGCAATCGGACAACCCAAAGTAAAAAATGCATTCTTTGATTTTGTACTCTGCTTTGAACAGGGCCGATTTTTCCATTAGGTGACCACGTAGGGGCGCCTAAATGTACCTGATTAACGAATTCATCCAAGATACTTGCAATAAGAACACACTGTCTCAATTAGGTTTGAATTGGTTTAGTATTTCAGACATTATCATGATGGCAAGTTTTGCTTTTGTGTGTCCCTGTAAATGAACTATAACAGCTACATACTCGATTAACGAATTCATGCAAGATTCTGGCAGATCAATTTACTGTCATGATTATATTCGAACTGTTTAGTATTTCTGACGCTATCGTGACGACAAGAATTGTATATATATATATATAATGCAAAGTGTTATAATACAGTGTGCTTAGTGTTCTTTTTGGTTAATTTATAAATAAAATTAATTTTGTGTAAAACATTTTTATTATGGTCTAATAATTTTAAAACGGTTAAAGTTCCATAATTGGGTTTGCAGCCAAGGGTGGCATCAAACTTAAGCGATGTGGAAACAAAGTGGTTTCAAGTGTATGAGAGAACTCAGACAAACATAGAAGCTAATGTCTAAATTCAAGGGTAAATGCTAGCCGTCAAAAAGTTGTTACAACGAACTTAAATTTGGCCAAGCCACGAACAGAATTCGAATACGAAATTTTCCCTAGATTTATTAGTTAGTAAATTTTAATAGAATAGTAGTTATAATAAATTAATATAATATTAATTATATACCATTATATTAAATTATAATTACAACGAATTACAATTATATTAATATAATTGTTGAAAAGTTAATTCAGCAGCATCGTTTTACTTTCATGTCCGTGGAACATTAAATATACGCATATGATTTCTAGGTACCTTTAAGACCTCTTTGCAATTTATTTTAAATCCCAAAAATATCTTTTCACAGTCTTACAAGGGGAGGTTCCAAGGTCGGGGACATAGAATGCGGCGAATGTTTGTGTATCGATAGATTATAGTTTATATATAAATAGGTGAAAAGCATAAAGCACAATACCTAGGGAGTCGTGAGAAAATAAGCTTTAAAGTTCAAGTAACAGTTTATAGTAGGATAAATTGCTTCCTTTGGCAAACGGCTCAGTTGCATGGTTATGGCAGTGCGTTAGATTCTTGAACATTTTATTTGAGTTCGAATCCCAGCGGATTCTTATTTTTCGCACCGAAAAATTTTATCAATTATTTTTGAACCACGTTACAATTGAAAAAAGTGTATATAATCATTGAAATTTACGAAAAATATAAATTAAATATATGTTTTGTAGCATATAAGTTAAATTTCAACTATAGAATTTTGAATATTTAAATATTTAATGAAAAAAAATAGTAGGGAATTTGTATTTTTATAACATTTGTAGTTTTAAAATAAATTTTTGCTGCTATTTAAAATTGCAATTGTTTAAATCAATAATCTCCCAATTCTCACAGAGAAATAAAATAAAATGCGTGCTATAAATCTATAATATGTTATTTTAATTTTATTTCATTATTCAAACATTTGAAAATTTTTATGATTTAAAAAAAAAAAACAGGCTTTTAGATTTTTAAGATGATTTTTTTTTTCGAATTATTGATTTTGTAATTAGAATAATGTCTACGGAATAAATAATTTTAGCTATTCGAATTATTTTGTTTTGTTTAATATATTTTTATAATATCATGCTGTCTTTTTATAATTACATAAATACAGTTTAATCTATGAAATTTTGTATGTTTATATATTTAAAGAAAGTTAAATCAAAATAAATAAATTTAATTAATAGATAAATAGGCAATTGGTACTTCTATAGACCACAAAATTTTAATGGTTTTAAAATATATTTACTTTTATTTACATAAAAATACTAATTTATTATTACTATTTTTCACTGTGAATTAAATTAAAATACGTTGCATAAAGAAAAAAAAAGTTATAACATGTTGCTTTACTAATTTTTAAATTGTAATTTTTCTGTTATCATAATCATAATAATATTTCAAAATATATGTTTATTTATTTTTTTTAAACAATTAATTTTTAAACTTTTGGATTTTTTTAAATCTCCGATTCTCGCGTTTTTAATTAGGATAGCTGTCTATGTGCTTAAAAATAAGTTCTAAAAAGATATTGAATTGCTTAAAGTAGTTATTAGGTAGGTAGTAAATACAAAATCAAGAATCCGAGATAAAAAAAAAATCATATTAGAATCTTAAAATAATATTTTAAAAAAATCAGGAAAATTTTAAATATTTGAACAATGAAAAGCAGCAAAAATTTATGGTAAATAGAAATACAAATTTCCTTTTTTTTTTTTTTTTTACTTTTTTTTAAATATTTAAACATACAAAATTCCACAGTTAAAATTTAACTTATATGCTACAAAACATGTATTTTATATTTTTCGTAAAATTCAATAATTACATGTATTTTTTACCATTGTGATGATTGATAAAAATTTTGGCGAGAAAAATAAGAGTCCGCTGGGATTCGTAATCAAAGAAAATATTCCAGAATCTAACGCGCTGCCAACCATGCAACTGGGCCGCTTTCCAAATAAAGCAATTTATCCGATTATAAAAACTGTTACTTAAACTTTGAGTCTTATTTTCTTAAGACACCCTGGGTATTGCATATATTTATATACTAACTATACTCTACCAATTCAAAAACATTCGCCGCATTCTGTGTTCCTGACCTCGTAACCTCCCCTTGTTAGTGAATACTGAAATAATGTTAGATGAGTTCAAAGCAACTTAAAAATATTTTTTCTATATTGTTAATTTGCACTTAATTAAAAAATATATCAGTCTGAAAATGCACGTTTCTGAGAAAATGATCAGTACACTATGCATATATAACACTCGTAACATTACAATTGCCATCAATGTATGCTACAGAAAGTATTAAATTAAATAAAACAAATTTTTGTTATAAATACACTTTTTATTTTCTTAAAATATACATTTCAATTCTTACTTTTTACAATACATGAATATGAATATGTACAGCTGATTATGCAGACAATTGCAGAGAACATGTAACGTAATGATTAAATTACAGTGAAAAATTGTGCATAAATACTTAATGTACACGATATACGCGATCAGATGATATATAAGGAAAAGGCATGATTACAAACAAAAGCTTCCGTCAGCCAATTTGTCTACCAAATTGCTTTAACGATCATTGAAGGAATCGTCATGGCGACATAGACCAATCGTATCGCAGATGATTATTGGTATACCAATCATATGGTGGATGAATTATTCGTAGACAAATCAGATCGCCCGAATTCTTATGTGCAGAAGTAATTTCGCTAACAGTCATATCAGCTGCCCTTTCCTTATAATTTGTTGAAATCAATCTTGGGCGGGTGTGATGTGCATTCCAGCTTACTTTAGATATACGATGACCAAAGGAACCGGGTATTTAACCCAGGATAGTGATCGGAATACCGAAGTGAATCCAACGAGAAAATCTGTGCTGGGAATTAACTGTAAACCATATTTGAGATGTCTGCAGGTAATCTAGGCATACGGAAGGTAAAAAAATGTTATCAGACGATATATAACTCGTTGAAAATGATCTTGAGTGGGTGTACGAGTTTGAGATAAAATTCTTGCTCTATAAACAATAATTTGTTTGGTGCCGTAATAATACAAATACTAGATTGAAAATGTGAACAACAAATGTCATTAGTCTCCTATAATTCTCAATGGGACGCAATGGAGGCCGTTAAATTACTCTCTAAATATCAGGGCCTTCTTCACAAAAATTCATTTAATAAAACAAGATCCTTCACAAATTTTCTTTTTATAAAACAGGCACCTTTGCAAATTTTCTCATTACAAAACAGGCACCTTCACAAAATTTCATTCCATAAAAACATACTCTTCATTAAATATTTTTATTTTATTGGGTTTTAAAATGTGCAATCCGCAAACAAAACAAGTTCACCAGGAAGGAAAACTTTATCACAGAATGAGTTAAGGAAGTTTGTATTATTAAATACTTGGTTCGAATTTGAGCAACTGGATTTCATCTCTCGTTACAAAATATTATATTTCACAAAAATATAATAAATTTCAAGAAAAGAACTTTTGCTTTTCACAAAATGGGTCCCAAGAGAAAAAAAAAAAGATTCATCTACCCCTGACTGGTTAATGTTTTATGAATTTGATCTACTTTGATTTGAACGCCTTAATTATTGATCATCCAAATTGGTCAATTTATTTTCAATTGTCCATTTGAGCCTTTCCCATAATTCCTAAATTGCTACACCACTGATTTATCAAAACCTGCTTATATTTTCACCCTTTTTGTCTTTCTTTAAACTTTCGTCTCCCAAATCTAGTATCACAGGACAGACGAGCGTTAAATTAGCTTCTAACGTAGAAATAGTCCTCTGTTTGGTTCCGGAGTCTTCTACAGGACATTTTCCCCAAGACTGGACCTCAGCAGATCCACAAATGAGAAATACCACTCCTCCAAAAAGGTACATTCCCACAGATATGTAGAATATATAAGTCCACTGATGGGCATCTCCTTTCTGTAAATAGAAAAAAAAAAGTCGAATATAAATACCGAGAGACGTACTTTCACAAACGCAATATAAATAAACACGTTAAGATTGATAAAACTTCAAACACTAAAATACAACGTAAATACGTAAATACAATAACAAGAAAGGAAAATCATGTGTCAAGCATAGATTATAAAACACTTTCCAACACATCCAGGAAACAGTAACAAAATTTCACCGTTAAATAAGGTGAAAGAAGATATGTAGTAAACAGTTTAGGAAGCATAATATAGCACATTTAAAAATCCAGTTTTAGCATTTACCTTCCACAGTGAAAAAAAAATAGTCAAATTATTTTGTGTAACCCTGTATATGATCTATAGACTTGGATATATACTACATAGATTGATAGAAATTAGTTCAGAAAATTCCCTTTTAGCAATTTTCTCCAATCGATGGAAATGCACTCGAAATCTTTTGTACAGCCCTGTATATTATATAAAGAATTTTGTACGCACCACATATTAAATTAAAATTTAATTCAGGTAAAAAAACGAATAAAGCAACTTAAAACTCACTTCCAGCAATTACCAACCATAAACGACAATGTATCTTGTTCTTTGCGCAGCCCTGTATATGGATTTATTTATATTCCAGAAACTTATGTTCGTCTATTAAATAGAGTTCATCAGGAAAATGCATAACACAATAAGAAATACTCTTAAGCAATCCACTCCCATATTCAGTAATACTTGCGAATTCCTTTGTGTAGCCCTGTATATGATCAACAGAATTTATACACACCACATACTATGCAAAAATTTAGTTAAACTTAAAAACCCAAACCAAATTTGCAAACGCACTTATCACGTATAGATTGTAATTATCGCACAAGGACTGTAACCGAATTATTTTGTGTGTCCCTGTAAATGAATGATAAACGCAATGCACACCATACTATTGGGTGAGCAATTTATAGTGTATTTCAGTAATACAAATAAATGTCATTATGTTTTAAATACTGAAACATGATTAAATTACACGGCAAACGATTTTCTCCATAGAACATTGTGTAACAGAATTCTGTTGTGTGACCCTGTAAATGATTAATAAATGATTTGCGCACCTTTTTTCATAGAAAAGCATATTTTAGTGCGCTACATAATTGTATATCAATGTTATCATGTATCGAATGGCGTAACCTCATCAAAAAGCACTTGAAGCGATTTTTTCCCATTGACTATAATGTAACTGAATACTTTTGACTGTCCCTGTAAATGAGCTTTAAATGTTACACACTTCATTTTCAATAAGGATCATGCTATAGTAAGTGTCAATAGCATACAAAAGTTTCAGGACAATCCGAGTATATTTACGAGAGTCAGAGTATGGACGGACGGCAGACGCCCAGAGAAATCGATGTCATAAACACTTTTCAACTACTATGCTGGAAAGTGTAAAAAATTAGAGATTTAATTCAATTATGAATCCCTAGTTATACAACATTACAGATACACAAACAATCACAAAAAGAATCAAAGTCAATCAGTTACAGTTATAATCAGGATAAAACGAAGTCAATCAGAGTGATTGACTTCGGTTCTTTTTGTGATTGTTTGTGTATCTAATGTTGTATAACTAATGAGGTATTCAGAATTGAATCTGAAATGTCTAATTTTATTGTATTTACATTGTATTTTAGTATTTTATTAAATGTCTGACGTTAAATGGGGGGGGGGAGGGGAGGGGGGTGCCTGTACTTATTCTGACATTTCTCCCGATTAATGCTGATTTATCACAAGATAATTTTTTTTATCACGTATAAATTAGGAATACAGAGGTATAGTAGTACAATTAAAAATAATACTAGAGCAACTGAAAATTTTCTGTATGCATAAACTTACATTTCCTTCTAAAAAGTACCCGGCTACGACAGGCGATAAAATTCCAGGCGTACTTGCGATTGCATTGGATACCCCGAATATTTTGCCTGAAAGAAGAAAAGAAAGGGACAATTAAACAAGGGAGCTAGCTATACATAAAGAATAACTGTGAATAACTATGAATAACTTTATTCATAGTTCCATGTTTCTTATACATATCGGGTTGCCACTAATTTATATTTTTGTATACTGTTGCCTTTTAAGATTTCAATTAAAATAACATAGGAATTAAGTAGCAACCCTACACTATAAAAAAAATTCCCGACGGCTCGGCCTACAGGCACAAGTAGATTTCGAAGACGCAGACCGTGGGGAGCCTATTTATTGAGAACTGCAGAAGAAATGACCTTTTTGCCATGATGCGGCAGTTGGGACCACTCACTTCGAAATGTACCTGTGTCTGTAGGCGGAGGCGCCAGGGATTTTTTTGTTTTTAATTTTTTTTTTTGCGGTAACGGTTGGTCCTATAAAAAAAAAAACTTGTCAGTATAAAAGTTGTAGATAATATTAAGAGGAGTTATAATACATTTAAGCGGATTTGATATCTTGTGAATGGACGAAGTTATGAATATTTTTCTTCTGAAACCCCCATTTACCCCCCACCCCCCCATTGAGGCCATTTTTAATGATATCAAAAATCTGTCATACATAAATTTTCAGCCCTTTTCATAGAAGTAACAATAACTTTAAACGGATTCGATACGTATCATAATTAAGAAGTTATTTGGAAGAGATTTGTGCAGAATTATTGAAATTATCGTGTCCATAAAAGAGTCATATAGATAGATAGATAGATACGTAGATAGATACAGTTTTGAACTGGGGGTGGTTTTGGGTTCTGCGAGTCATGATCGGTGTATATCTGCAAAATTTTTCCAGAAATTGCAACAACATAGGGGAGAATGCAACAGGTAGTATTTCTTACGAAATCTACATAAAAGACGAATGTTTCGTAATCTACGAAAGTACAGGGTGTTTCACAAAGAATAACCCGATTTGAAATGC
This sequence comes from Maratus michaelseni, assembly GCA_963931845.1. Taxonomy (NCBI): domain Eukaryota; kingdom Metazoa; phylum Arthropoda; class Arachnida; order Araneae; family Salticidae; genus Maratus; species Maratus michaelseni. The sequence goes on from OZ007597.1 coordinate 165,568,529, forward strand.
GTATACAATTCTAAATATTGAGCAAAGACACTTAAGATTAATTTTATATTGCATGGCTAAGTCATAAAGTTTTTTTACAAACCAAATTAAAGGTGCTCAATATGTTCAAGCTTTGGATGCACGGCATATGTCTACACGGTCTACTCAAATTCGTCCCAAACTTTTGAGAGCATGTCTGCATACACGGCTGCTGTTATGCGTATCTTCAGTTCGGTTAATATAGCTGGAGGGGGGGGGGGGACATAAACGTAGCCTTTTATGAGTCCCCACAAGAAGAAATCGCACACTGAGCGGTCCGGCGGTTTTGGAGGTCAGACAAACACTGAAGTGGCGGGCGAAGGAAGAGCGTTAGCGCTATTTATCGGCAACTGCGTGATACGCGAGATTTCCCTCTTTCTATCTATTCATTTATTCGATAAAAACGGATTAAAAGCTGAATAGTTGTGATTTTTTTATTTTTTATTATTGGATAATTCTTTTTGAAACAGCCTGTATAATATAGCCGTAAACAAAAATATACGATAACCTGTTCCGAGTTACTCACGATTCCGAAAACGTTCTTTATCTTTAAAAATCTCAGCAACCATGCATAATTTCGAAATTTAAAAAAGCATTTATAAAAGTACTATTTCTTTCGCTGCCACTGATTTTCGAAAACGTTTCTGAATAGATTTTATATTGTATTAATCAGTTTTCTTTCAACCGGAATATTTAGGAGGCTATCCATTCTCAAGTAAATTTTTTCAGTTGCACAGCTGAATTTATACATGAAAGAATAACAAATTAATATTAATTTTAATGTTAATGGTAATACTGTTAATTTTTCATGTTTGTTAAACATATACAAATTACTATTCAGAAATCGTGTTATTCGGGACTTGCACACTTTCTGCTTTTCAGTATCACTATTTCCGAATAATGATTTCCGTCTTACTTTATGACAGAAATTCTGGTGATTATATAAGATGGAGAATGCTGTCCGAAAATAGTGGTACTTAAAAGTAGGAACTGTAGAGAAAATGGGTATTCAAAAATAAGGACTATATGCACTTAGCGGTACTCAAAAGTAGGAACCGTGCGAACACTGGGTATTCAAAAATAAGGACCATATGCACTTCATGGGATTTTCGTCCCAAAAATATGAAAAAGTCCAAATGAGTACATCAAGATTTTATTAAATCGGCAAATAAGCTATTTTGTTTACCTGCAAAGTCAGGCGCCATGTCGACGATAACAGAAACGTCACCTCCTCCACACAGACCAAATAGAGCCATGGCTGTGGTCAAGAGAATGACTACCGCATTGGTGTTGCACTTGACCATCGGAATGGCCGCCATACAGCAAGCTGGACCAAAAAGAGCTGAAACGGAAAGTTGTATACTATTAATTACTGGAAACAGAAATTACCTTGCTAATTCAATGCTGGATACAGTAGTGTGTTTTTCCGAAAATAACATCTAATCAGAAAATAATGATAGGTGTACCGATTGCGGATGCTACCGCGATCACTGGCCAACATCCATAATCGGAATACCACTCATTACTTACCCATCATACGTAGTATAGGGTAAGTCTTATAATCGTTTTGAAAATCGAAATTTTTTTTGACGGATTTACACGTTTCAGACACTGGAGATTCCGAAAAACATATTTTTAGAAAAAAAAAAAAATTGCCGTCCGCCTGTGTGTCTGTAAACGCTCTATCTCCCGAAAAAATTGAGATAAGGACTTGAAATTTGGTATTTACTTAGTATGTAATAATGGAAAGAAGCTTATTGAATTTCAGTAACCTCGATTAACCGGAACTATTTTTTTTCGGACTCTCGAAAAATTCGTTCTGATAAAAGGTACATAAAATTTTTCGAAATTGTTTATTTTAAGGAATGAATATAAAAGACAATAAAAAACATAAATTTTGCATAAAGCATAAAGTCGATCGGATAATGAGTTGCCGAGATATTTGTAATCCTATTTTCCACACTTTTCAATTTTTCATGACCCTGTATTTCATCCAAATTTAAATTCAAAGATATATTTTAATTGGAAATGAGACGCTTAATCAGATGCAATAAACCGCTAGTTAATAATAGGCTTATTGTTTTTGGAGTTATAAGGATGTTTCTTTTAGGCAATTCAGTAATCGAGCCTTTAAAGAGTGTATGACGTCATCAAGCCACGATTTTATTCGAATTGCAATGCATTTTATAAGTAGTTTACACATTTTTTATTTTCATATTTTACATTATGCATATCCATGATGGGTAAGTATTACGTGGCCCCCAATGACTAGTTTTGTTATGACTTTGCGATATTGTGGCACCCGACACCAGATCGTGATTAAATGAGTTAGATTATATATTTGGCAATCAGCTGGTATATAATGGAAGAATTACCCTCTTTTCAACACATTAGCTTTCAAAATATTACTCGTGTTGAAACCCATATTGGACTAGAAGTCGATAGTGCCAAAACAATCGCGTCGGCGATTGAAAAAAAAAAAAAAAAAAAAAACATTCGTCAACCTAATGCCTCAAAACGTTGGCCTAAAGGTTTTCATTTTCCCCATACAGATAATATTGCGATTGTTATGCATTTTAACCACGTTAGTTGCCCGCATCCTCATGACACCAACATTTGTGATTTATTATGCAGATTGACTTTTAGATATTTTACTTCTAACGTACGTAGCAGCAACATTCTTTTTTAAAAAGTTGATCAGCCAAATTAGACCTTAAATTCTTTGTAACTTCCAAATCGATATAATTTCGTTTGAATGTAAAATTTCTTATTTTTACTTACAGCACACATACGAATTTAGGTACTTTCGTATTCGCCGCATGCAACGGATAATCACCAAAGAAATAGAGAAAAATTGCATGTCATGTATGTATTCATTATTATGAGATTTAATGTTAAGCCTATGGTCGTGGGATACATTCTTAATTTTAAAGTATCTTCTCAGGAAATTTATATTTTAACTTCTTGCTCTTGTGTACTCTGCTTAAAGGTTGACTTTTTATTTTTTAGTGGGCAAAATAATTTTAAATTATATGCTTAATTTAATATTTTATGTGTTCAAAGCTGATGAGATGTGAGTATAAGATTTTAACACTTCGATATTGAAATTAAGTATGTATTTTAGAAATATTTCGTCAACTAAAAAAGAAAGAGACAACCTTTAAAAAGTAAACAGAAGTTAAAAATATTAATTTTGCTGATGATATATTTTAAAACTAAGAATGCATTTCACGTCCATAGGCAGGGGGTGTAAAAACTGGGCGCCAATGGGTCGATTGTCACCAGGGCCTGATTACCCAAAAGGCACATGAAGCACATGGCTTTACCTCTGACATTTAAGAAGGCTCCAAAATGACTGTAAAATGGGTTTTTGACCCATGACTATTTCCATTTTTGATTTTTTGCATTGAATTTTTAATTTGTGGGGAGAGGCAAGTTTACCTAATGTAATAGAACTAGTTAGGTACTTCAGAAAATTTATCTAACGGGAAAATCTTAATGTGATTATCAGGCTGTTAACCAATCATGGTATCCTTGATGCACATCAAGGATTAGAAACCACCATGGTAACTGAACATACAAAAACTATATATACTATAAATATACTCTATTTAAAGTAAATACAGGGAACATAAAAAGGTTGTTTAATGAAATATATAAATTTGGCTAAGTCACTCTCGTGAATAATTCTTTTAGCATGTATCATTGCTGAGTTTCCATGTATGAAGAAATAAAAAAACTCTTACCGAAGGAAAGGGGCCCCCTAAAATGTTACTATGCTTTCCCCAGTTTCAGAGGTTAATCGAGCCCTGATTGCCACCACTCAATTTTTAGTATTCTTCGCCTATTAAGAATACTAATACAATTTAGGCGAAGTATGCTAATAAAATTTAGGCGAAGTATACTAATAAAATTTAGGCGAATAATATTAATAAAATTTAGTGGTGACAATCGGCCTATTGGCGCCCAGTTTTTACACACCTAACTTGTACCACTAACTTACACCCCTAACTATGGTTTAACTTTAGCGAGTGGAATTTAAGATCTCACTGACCAACATTTAAAAATCTGAACTTGTGATCACATTCTGCGACGGCGGCGTATTTTTTATCGGCTGTTCCATTTGTCGCGCTGCAAGAGAAGAGTGTCCCTACGGAGGAGGGTTCCTGACATGCTTATTACTTCCCCTGGAGGGGGGGGGGGGTATTAATTTATTTTATTGATTTTTGTGCTTCCAGATCTTCGAAGAGATATAAAAAAAAGGTAACAACTAACCACACAGCCTTTATAAAAGAAAGCCCAGAGAAATAATTCATTATTTTTCGTCCCACAATTTGAAAATTTGATCTGTACGGAGCCTTAATATTTAACAAATGTTTTATTATTATGAGATATGACTGACTACGCTCGCGCTCAGAAAAGACGAGATTAACCTCCTCTCCGACTTCCTTCTTTTTACAGAGTGATGGATTCGCCCTTGAGACACGTTATGTAACAATCTTCCTTTTAACTTAAATAACAATCGTTCAAGGGCGCCGGCAAGTTAAGGGCCATTGCCCCGTCTACATTTTGAAGTTCAATTTACCCAAATTTTCTTTCTTTTTTTATTCTCTGATGACATTGAAACAGTAGTAAAATTTATTAAACTCAAGTGATTTCCCAAATGCCCCTAATTATAAAACATGTTGGAAATTGTACGTCAAAAAAAGTTTCCTCTTATTATCGTCTGTTTGCTCTTAACCGGTCTGTATTTCATTTCCGACAAATGAGGTGCGTTTTGTACTATAACTAGTTATATAAATATTCAGATCTTGGTGTAGTAGCTGTTGCACTCTTATGCAAAAATGCATGAACACAAAATTTATTTTATGTGCAGATTTCCATATGATAGATATTAATTTTATTTTATGAAATTAAGTTTCAATACACTTTTACAAACAATTAATTACGATTCTGTTACATTAAAATTATACTGTGCGCAAATATCCAATACAAGACAATGTTAAAGAAAAAAAAATCGTATCGTTTCGCTGAAAAAATTAATTATATCGTCTGTTATTATGATAGGATTCATTTCCGTAATAAAATAAGTACATTTTAAGTTGGCAACATTTTATCTTTTGTTGACATTTACTGAAAACTCCAATGGGAAACCTAAGCCTAGCTTTGAAAATTTCAGAATTTAAAATCTCTATTTAGACTCTTTTTTCATTTAATATCTATTTCTCTGGAAACATCTATCAAAAAAAAAAAAAATGTCGGTAGATTATAGGATTGCTATAATTAAACAATTTTAGTATACAAATTCGTTTTTTAAATTCAGTAATACGGAAATAATATGCATCTTAAATATGACGTAATCACCATGGCAACCTAGAATCATTACCTATCATGGGATATCATTGAATTAATTACGTATGATAGGATTTAATAGAATGCATAAAACTTTTATTAACATCTTTTTAAGTTTTGATTCGATTTTCATAAAATTTGACATGACTCGACAAAATTCTGCAACGATTATATATATTAAATATCAAACCATTCGGTTTGGTATTTTTTGCGCTGTTATCTGCGGACAGACAGACGGACCAGACGATGACTATAGGTGCTAGCTACCTATTTATATAATTATGAACGCACCTAATAAAGTGTGTAATATATTTTTAAAAAGATAAGTACGCTTTTATTTACTTTATTTTATCTGAAAACTTACTGGTAAAACATATGTTTTAGTGTAAGCATTTTTTCTCGTTCGAAGGATGTCCATATTTTCGAAACCAACATTTTGAGATGACCTGTTTCGCTTTATTGTGTTTCGCCCATCATTATAACCTTGACTTAGTTTGACACATAACGAAATTGCACGGCACTTTCTTTCAATCAAAAGTAATTTCGAAGTATATGTATTCGAACGCGCTAAATTAACCCGCAGACTGTGACTGACAGACATGTTTTGGGTCATAACCCGCATTAAAATGCCATTATTCAAAGGGAAGATAGGGAGTGACAGTTTCTGAAATAGAAAATGACATAATCCCCTTTCATGTTATCTTTTCCTCTTATTATCGTCTGTTTGCTCTTAACCGGTCTGTATTTCATTTCCGATATATCAAAAATGTCTCACAGAATGTGAGTGTTTTATTTTGAGACTACGAAATACAGAGAGGGGGTATATTTATCATTACAAAGTGGTTATGGAAATGTCGAAGAAGCGAAAATTTCTACTAACTCGGTTGCAGAGATTTTAAAAGAACGCAGTAAAGTGTCTCGGATGATGGTAAGAGACCTGCTAAATTTTTATATAACACTGATAAATTAATACTTTTGAATTTTATTTATTTATTTATTTATTTTGTGAATGGGAAAATAAATTAGTTAAAGGGTTAAAGAAAGTTTAAATAAAAATATAGATTGGAAAACTAAAACTAATCAAAGGGAAGATGGGAATAATTTCATGGTAAGATGGGAATTTGGTTCTGAAATAGAAAATGACGTAATATTTTCCTCTTATTATCGCCTGTTTGGTTTTAATCGATCTGTATTTCATTTCTGATATATCAAATGTTTCACAGAATGGTGAGAGTTTTATTTTGAGACTACAAAACACTAAGAAGGGTAATTTATCATCACAAAGTATGGTTATGGAAATGTCGAAGAAGCAGAAATTTCTAACTCGCGGTTGTAGCGATTTTTAAAGAATTGAGTAAAGCTCCCCGAATAATAGTAAGAGACCTGATAAATTTTTATATGATACTGATAAATTAATTCTTTTAAATTTTTTTGTGAATGGTTAGTTAATCAATTAAATGACTAAAGAAAATTTAAGTAAAAATTTATATTTTAAAACTGAACTAATCAAAGGGAAGATAAGAATGACAGATCTGAAATAGAAAATGACGTAATACCTTTCATATTATTCTCCCCTCTTATGATATTATCGTCTGTTTGCTTTGAACCGGTCTATATGTCATTTCCGATCTATCAAATGTCTCTCTAAATATAAGTGTTATATTTTAAGACTACGAAACAGAAAGAGGAGTATAATTATCGGCACAAAGTATGGTTATGGAAATGTCGAGGAAGAGAAAATTTCTAGTTCGGTTATAGAAATTTTAAAAGAATGCAGTAAAGTGCTCCGAATAGAAATTAAGACATCTGATAAATTTTTATATTATAATGATAAATTAATTATTTTGAATTTTTTTCTGAATGGATAAATAAATTAGTTATCAAAGAAAAATTTATTTTAGAAAACTAAACTAATCAAAGGGAAGATAGAAGAAGCACAATCTATTTAATTACTAATCAAAACTTTATGTTTATACATGTTTTGAAAATACACTAATTCAAACTTTGATTGTTTTTCTCGATATTCGTCGCGCTTAAAAGGTACAAGACCCCAAGTAAAATAAAAAGGAAATTAATTAAATGGACACTAAACAAATAAACTGAAAGGAAACGTAGGGGACAACAATTCTGAAATAGAAATAAATGACATAATCCCCTTTTACGTTATTAGCTCATCCTCTTATTATCGTCTGCTGGCTTTCAGCTGGACTGTATTTCATTACCGATTTCTGATGTAACCAGTACTTTATTAGAATGGCAGCATTTTATTTTGAGACGCTGAAACAGAGGGATAAGAAAGAATTAGTTAAGGGCAAAACTGGAAAATTTCATTAGTAGGCAGTATCTCACGGTATGGTCTACATTTAAATACTTGATCGATTATAGCTTATAGTGTGCGATTGTGTTATTTTGAGGTGACGATGACGATGCCAAAAACTTAAACTTAATTTTCTATCTACAACTTTGAAAAAAAAAAAAATTCTCTTTCTCTCTGTTTTCTTTATCTTAGATTTCTTGAATTTTTGTCACCCGCCCCATTTTCTTTTTCGTTTTCATTCATTACTATTATTTTTATTCCATCAGTTATTATCATTACTATTATTATTATTATTATACTAATTTTTAAACAACTTTTAAGCAATTTTCATTTGTTTGTATTTCGTTCTTGATATTTTAACTGAGCCAAGGCTTACAGGAAGTACAGGAAGTAGAGTCTGAGTCTGTAGTCAACGCAATGCCATCATTCATCATAAAAATGTCAACAATTTTTTAAATTACTATATACAAAATTTATGAGATGTTTGATAAACTTTGTTTCTTATAATCAGCTGTATATTAATTAAAGTTAATAAACTACAGTCGAACTCGGCTATAGAAAGCTCGGATGTAGCGAGAACTCCGTTTTAACGGGGAATTAATGAGAAAATGGTGGATCTAATATAATAATACATGACACGAAACTTGATTATAACGAGTAAAATGCTAATATAACGAGCAAAAAATCTGCAGATAAAAAAAATCCCGTTTTTTATCTTCATTTTCATTTTAAAGAAAACGGGCCATTTCATAGTGCAGTAATCATTGCTCAAAATGACAAAGACAAGGACGATAATATTCATATAAGCAAATTAATTTTCTTAAGCATACAAAACATTACGATAAAGTTAAATTATTTAATACGTGATAAGTAATACGTGTATGTTAAGTATACGTGATATAAGTAATTTAATTTCATATCTTTTAATTTAAAAACAAAAATACCTCAGCAACTGTTATAATTCAGCTGTTTTTACATCTAATTAAATTTTCATACATGATCTTACTTCCAAAAGAGAACAAGTAAACACAGCTTGAACTCGCTTATTGCTAGATTTCTGTTATAACGAGCAAATAAATGCGTCTTTCTCGGATTTCCTGTGCACATTTGTTAAAAGAAATGTGCTTTTGATACGATTCAGATATGATATTAGACGGTAATAATAATAATAATAATAATTGTTATTAAAACATATCGTAGCAAGAAACTATTTCATTCAGAATAAAAAATAAATAAAATTAGTACAAATAATAACTAGTGATTTAAAATAATAATAACAGAACTTACTATTATTATTATTGATATTATATATGGTATATATGTTATATAAAAAATTTATTTCCTTCGCATATCCTTCGCATTTATTTCTTATTATTCCTTTAAATTAATCTAACTTCTGACATAGTCAGTATTTCCTTAATTCTTAATAATATTTATTCCTATTTAATGTCCTTTTAAAAGTAATAACCCGTATATTAATAATTATCTTATTCCAAATCTTAATCTAAAATTTTAAGCTCATTCGTAACTTTTATCAGCTCCCCAATCTATAAAATTCTGAGAGACGCTTTTGTCATTTCGAATGTTTTTAAAAGCCATTAAAAAAAAAAAAAAATTATTCCATGCTTTGCTTCGCGCGCTGGGTATTTTTCACTTCAAAATCAATGCGCCGTTGTGTTGGGGATTCTTTCGTGTTAAATCTACTCCCTCGCGCCTCATTCGCTTGGCTTGAACTCGCCTCTCACTCATTGGTTTGTGCGCTCGTGACGTCGTATTCAGTAACTCTGCGCGTCGTGAACAAAACTCGCTTGCAAGATTTGGAGAGCAGATTTTTTTCGTGTTTGTAAGTGTAACCAAATGGTTATCTGGTGTTTAAGTCACTTAGAATTTTCATATCAGCTCTTTAAGATCTTTTAAACGATGTAGTGAGCCATCGTCAAGCCTGAGGGCTATAAGTTTATACCGGATACTGTGGGAACTGTTCCTGGCATATCTCCTGTTTATTAATAAACGATTTGTCTGGAAATCGGCTGCTCTTTATTGACGAAACTCTTGTGGTGTCTCATCATTGCCTCACCTCCTCGCCATGATTATTGATTACGACTGCAATAATGCACCAGTTTTAACAAACTGCCATTTTCTCGTGGAATAAAAAATCATCTTCGTAAAAACTCCATATATATATATATATATATATATATATATAAATCTGTAGATTTAAATATTTCTTTTTTGGTACAGCGGGTCATTTTTTCTTGCTAATCGTAATAGAGGTAATTTGTAATTTAAAGAGAGCTCTATTAATTTAATCTCAAAAATGTGTTTGGGTGCATATAAATATATACATAGATTTTTTTTTAATTAAAAAATTAGAAGAATGGGACTTAATGTGAATGGAATGTCAATTTTTACTCTGCAATTCGCAGATGACCAAGTTGTGAATTCAAGTTTGAAATTCCAAAATGTAACAAGGATTTAGAGAAAATGACGATACAAATTAAGGAAGAATATGAGAAATGGGGACTTTACATGAACGTTAGTAAGACCAAATACCTATGTATAGGAGGAAATGAGACAGAACTAAATTTAAATAATAACATAAAAATAGGAAGCTGCGAGTATCGCTACTCCCCTTGGTGTAGACGTTAATAGAGAAGGCACAGACTCACAGGAAATTAAATACAGGATCTGTCAAAGAAGAAAGGCTGTAACAAACTGTTAAATTCCATTTGGTGGAGTGAGGAGATCTCCAGGAAAATAAATTATAATATATACAATTCTGTTGCAAAGAGCATATTGTTATATGGAGCAGAGAGATGGAGAATTATGAAGACAGAAAGAAAGAAATTAGCAGCAGTGAAAATGGATGCCCTAAGAAGATCATGCAGGATATCAAGAATAGAAAAAATAAGAAATGATGAAAATAAAGGGAATCATATTAGACGATCTCCAAAAGAAGCAATTAACCTGGTATGATCATGCTAAAAGAATAAGCGATGAGAGATTACCCAAAATCGCATTTAATTATAGAACAAACCAAAAAAGGAAGCGAGGAAGACCACGAAAGACCTGGATGGATGGTATAAAAAAAGCCAAGAGGCATAGGGGGCTGAAGGAAGAATGGACCCTTTACCAAAATAAATGGAGTGGTCTCTTCTAGATTTTTCGGATGGCGGCAACCTGACGCCAAAAACCGAGTTTATACATATAAAAAATTAGAGTAATGGCCATCAAATAAATGCTTACCTATAGTTTCAAATGATTTTCGGATGGTGGTCACTTTGACGTACTGCTTGTTTCGAATAAAATCGGAAACTTTTCCAGAAATGACTATGGAAACGCACAAAGCTCCAAATAACAGAGCATTTACCAGACCATTCTGAAATTATAAAATGACTTTAATATTAAATTATGTACTTTATACTAAATAATTATTTAAAATATAAGATAAAACAAAAGCATAAAAATAAATATTAAAAATTTTATCAGTGTTTTTTATTGACTGCATTCTCTCTAAATAAGGAGTTAGGCCTTTCTTGGAAAATATTCGTTGGGCAGCGGTTGGTATACCGCAGCTTAGCCTTTTTTTTTTTTTTTTTTTTTTTTTTTTTTTTTTTTTTTTAAAGTACAGAATATAAGCATAAACTAAGTAGGCTTTGCTAGAACTCCTCGTGCAAGGCAATTTTTAAACATATCAATATAAAAAGTAATACAAAAATTTAACAATTAAGAAATATTAAATATTCAAAACTAAGTTTCTATTAACCTTTTACAAAATATATAATTGAAACGGTTCATTATTTTATTCGTCAGGGGAGGAGGGGACAGCGTGTCCCCGAAATCCCCGTTTAAGATAAATTTTTTAAACCTTTTTTTTTAATTTGCGAAAAAAAAAATATTGAAACACGTAAACGTAAAAAAAAAAAAAAAAAAAAAAAAAAAACATACAGAATTGTTTTTAACGGGGGTTCTCCTGACGAAATATTCTTAAGTTTCTCTTTGTGTTAGTGTTTAATTAATTATTTTAAAATCAATTGAAGCAAATAAATTTTATCTTAAAAAAATAGAAATAAAGAAAATTTAGTTAATTAAATATTTCAAAATCTAGGGAGGGATTATAAATACCCCTTGACTGCCAAAGAGGGACTTCTCAGACGATAAGTCTATCGAGCATAAATGTCCCTCCCGGGTACCCTTATTAAGGTCTTAAAAAAAAAAAAAAAAAAAAAAAAAAAAAACAATATTCAGCCTAAGCTGAACCCGTCGGGGCGTTTGTACTAAATGAATGTATCAACTGTGTATTACTGTCCCCTCCCCCATGCCTTTAAAACCGAATCTTGTGTGTTCCCTAATCGTGAGATATTAAAGGTAATAAAGGTTGAAAATCTCCGCTGTTTATAAGTATGGATATTCACCTGTTGAATAGGAAGATGCAGTACTTCGTCCAAGTACACCGGCAGTTTGGTCTGAAAGCAGATAAAGCTCCAAGCTCCACAAAATTTAGCAATAGTCACTGCCCATACAGGAAGAGACAGGACGATTTTCTTCCACGGGACGGTCCTTTTCTGGCGAACGAAAGGAAAGTTTATGACACTTTGATCAGATATTTTAATTGATTAGTAATAAATTGTTAAATTAAATTAATTAGTTTAAATTATTTACTTATTTATTTAGTAAATATATAATATTAATAGATCAAAAAAATTATTCATATGAATTAAAACATAACTTTTAATTGTAAAATTAATTAAAAATGTAATAACTTTAATAACTCTTTTGGGTCCGATTTTTTTATTTTAATTTTGAAAAAAAAGAAAAAAAACTTTTACGTTAATAATATTAAAAGTATCTAGCCATAGTTAACAAAAATTAAGGTTTACTGAAATTTAACTACTATGTCATTTGCTGAAATCTAAACAAATATATACTTATTCTGCGTAACTATTCTATTCATATGGCAATAGCTTAAGGAATTATTTTGGAAGACGTTTGGAAAATGTAATATTAGAACAGGATTAAACAGACATAACGACTTTCTAATATTTATTTTATGTTTTATCACAAATCATTCGTTCGGAAAAATAGTTCCTATTTTAAAATTAAAGAGTGAAACATATGTTTGAAATAAAAGAATCTTCAACAGTGTAAAGAGAATTAAGCAAACTTTTATTATTAGCTCACAGGCTATCGAAGCCTGAGAGCTATTGTGCCCGCACGTTCTGAATGTACGTACGTAACGCGATAACTCTTGATAGAAATATCCGATTTGCTTCAAATTTTGTATGTAGGTTCATTCTGCTTCCCTGGTAAGTTTTGGGGTTTCATTGGTTAAGTATAAAAGGCGGAACGGGTGGCTAATCACTCCCTTAATTTAGATAAATTGGTTTTTCATGCAGAATTATCCGATTTGCTTCAAATTCTGTATATAGATTCATTGCGATAAGGCGCTTCCCTGATTAGTTTTTGGGGTTCATTGGTTAAGTATAAAGGGGGGAACGGGGGCTAATCCTCCCCCTTAATTTAGATAAATGTGTTTTTCATGCAGAATTATCCTATTTGCTTCAAGTTTTGTATAGAGGGTCATTGTAATAAGGCACTTCCCTGTTTAGTTTTGGGTGTTCATTGGTTAAGTATAAAAGGGGTGGGGGGCTAACCCCTCCTTAATTTAGGTAAATGTGTTTTTCATGCAGAATTATCATTTTCCTTCAAATTTTGTATAGGTTCATTGTGATAAGGCGCATCCCTGATTAGATTTGGAGGTTCATTAGTTAAGTATAAGGATGTGAAAAGGGGGACCCTTAATTTAGCTAAATGGGTTTTTCATGCAGAATTATCCAATTTGCTACTGTTGTATAATATGCAATTAGTGTGAATAGCCTGTGATCTTAGTGCCATCAGTTTAACTGGGCACTTTTCTTTTTATTATCATTATTATTACTACTAAATGTCGAAACATAAATGAAGCCACAGTAATAAATGTATCGATCATTATTACTCCATGCAGATAATAACAAAAATAATTGTTAAGACAAAATAATACTCAATGAAAAGAGATCTCCTATTAATAGGACGCTAGACCCGAACTTGTTAATTATAAAATTATTTTTAATTGTAAAATAAAAAATAACAATTTTAAATTAATTAATTTTTATTTAATTAAAATTAAATTAAAATTAATTAACTCCTGAATCTTGAAGTTCTTTTGTTTTGCGAGTTCGCCCTTAATCCTAAATTGTCAACGGTCTCACTGACCGCTGCTTTGTCCACACTTTCATTTGAAACATTCAATTTGAAACTTTCAGTTTAACTATAGAAACTAGTAAAATTTTCCTTCGTTTTCGTCTTTTTTTTTAATATAGCTAGAGACTTTTGAATAGGTGAATATTAATTATAATTATCCTGTACATAAATATGGTACATAAACAGTATCTTAAAAGTTAATCGAACCTTTTATTCATCTTTTGATAAAAAGTATACAATAACGTCTTCCGAGTTACCCACGACTCCAAAGAAGTACTTTCCCTTTAGAAACCTCAGAAACCAACAAATTTTCGAGATTTCAAGAAGCACTTATAAAAACTAAATTTCTTTTACTGCTACTGATTTTCGGAAACGTTTCCGGGTAGTTTTTAGTAATGGATTTTCTCAAACCAGTATATTTTCGAGACTTCAAAATGCACTTATAAAACTAAAATTCTTTTACTGCCACTGATTTTCGGAAACGTTTCCGAGTAGTTTTTAGTAATGGATTTTCTCAAACGAGTATATTTTCGAGATTTCAAGACGCACTTATAAAAACTAAATTTCTTTTACTGCCACTGATTTTCGGAAACGTTTACGAGTAGTTTTTAGTAATGGATTTTCTCAAACCAGTTTATTTTCGAGATTTCAAGATGCACTCATAAAAACAATGTTTCTTTTGCTGCCACTGATTTTCGGAAACGTGTCCGAGTAGTTTTTAGAGTGTATTAATTAATTTTCTCAAACCAGTATATAGGTTTTTCGGATGCTATCCATTTTTAAGTAAACATTTTCGTGTTCAACAAACATGTTTTACAGAAAAAACATGGTAAATTAACAGCATTAACATTAACATTAAAATTAATGTTATTTTGTTACTCCTGCACGTATAAATGCAATTACACAGCTGAAAATATTTATTTGAGAATTAATAGCATCCGAAAAATCTATTTTATGGTTTGGGAAAACTGATTAATGCGCTACAAATATTACTCGGAAGGGTTTCCGAAAATCAGTGGTAGTAAAATAAATTTTGTTTTTTAAAAATGATTATTTAAATTTCAAAAATATATTAGTTTCTGAGGTTTCTAATGATAAAGAACGTTTTTTGGAATAATGGGTAATTCGGAAGATGTAATAGTATATTTTCGTTCGTGGTTATATTATATTTTCGTAGATTAAGAAACATTTGTCTTTTTTTTATAGTGCAGAGACTGCTCACAGAGCTATGCGGCAAATTCTATGAACAGGGCTTTACAAATTTGATAAAATCTGGTACAAGAAAAAAATACTAGTCGTCAGTAAAAAACATTTACCCTCTCTCACACCCCCTCACTGATTTTCAAAAAACACAAAAGTTTTTTATGAATCAATTGAGAAAAAATAATAACTAGCATAGTTTAGAATAGTATATAATTTAGAAAGATAATATAAACTATGTGTTCTAATGAAACTTATAAAAATTATAATCACTTATATGTTGACAACTTATATAAACACAAAAATCGAATTTGAAGCTTACAAAAAATATTGAGCATTTTCTAGCATTGTATGCAATTTTAGATGCTACAGAGGCTGGATTGACACTATTTCTTAACTGTTTTAATGAAATATCCCCTCCCTCCCCACACATTCTAATCACGTGACATATATTAGCTGGCTATAGCTGAGAAGAATGGTGTTTTCTGTGCATGAGTTGGAAAATGCCTTTTAAATTTAGTTCTTCCATCAAAAGTACGAGAGAAGAGGAAGATTGCTGCTTGCCGCGCACAAGTAGGGGTGAAGGAGAGAATAAATGCCATTTGTGATTCTTTCTTAGGTCAATTGTTTTACAAAAATCCCCCCGAAAGATTAAATAACTTGGTCGCCAGATCAAAAAACTTGGTAGCCAGTGGAGACCTGGCGACCGCATTTATCAAGCCATGTCTATGACAATAGTTAAAGGTTAATATCCACAACTCCTTACATGTCAAAATGAATTAAATATTCCCGTAAATAATTTGAAGGATTTTTTTCCCACAAGGGACAAAATAAGAAAAATTATAAATGGTATAAACTATAATTTTAAAGTGAAATGTATTACTTTTTCTTTTGAAACAGAAGTAGTATTCATCGATATATAGCTTAATTCCTTTATGCTGATTCTGGGGTGAGCAGAAGGACTGTCGAAAACTAGCAACTGCCAGAAAATGGACCACAAAAACCCGACTCCTCCTAGAAAAAACAAGAAAGAAAAATGATGCGTCAAACACAGAATATGAAACACTTTTCAACACATTCAGAACAGTGTAACAAAACTTCACTTTATAGTGAGGTGAAAGATGTCTAAGTAAACAAGGTCAAAGTCAAACCGGGCAAGGAGACCTACCTTTCGGCTTAAGCTCAACTAGCCCATGTCTAAGTAAACAATTTGGAAAACGCATAACACATTTGAAAACCAAATTTCAGCACTTATCATCAATAGCCGGAAGAGTACTCCAATTCTTTTGTGAAGCCCTGTATATGATACATAGATTTGTATATATACTACATAATAAACTAAAATCTAGTTTAGTTAGAAACACATAACACAGTTGAACATCCCCTTCAAAAAATTTCCGTCAATAAAAGGAAATGTACTTGAATTCTTTTGTGTAGCTCTGCATATGAGCAGTTTTCAAACAAATTGTATCTGAAAGACATTTTTTCCTCTATTCGATGGCGTAAAACTTGAAATTGTGCGATGTTTAGAAGTAATTACATTTTCAAAAAAGGCTAATGGATTACATACATCGTTGCCACCGTCGGTATGACGTCAGCGTTACTAGCGGACATGTTTTTGTTTTATAGAAGCATTTGAACATCCGTTTAAAACTTATGCATAGACATACATTAAAAAAAAATACCTATACAAACGTTCTGCATGATTTCCTTTAACTTCCGAAACTTTTCACTTCCCAGTATTGCCAATAGGCTACTTTAAAAGAAAATTCCAGATTGTTTGATTGCCACCACTTTTTTGAAGTAGAAATTTCCACCTTATTTAATGGCAGATTAAATGCGAGTATAAGGCTAATTTCACTATTTTAAAAAAGTGGTGGGAATCAAACAATCTGAATTTTAAAAAAAGTACTGCATTTTACTAGCATTGGAAATATTGCTGCATTTACATTATGGCATAACCGTCAAATTTGTCTTAAATATGAAATAATGTTAGAATAAATTGTCAATTGTTTTAGTTTGAATTAAATTGTCAAATTTGTCTTAAATATATTACAGAGGTTTGTGTATTTTCAATAAGTATTT
Organism: Maratus michaelseni; assembly: GCA_963931845.1. Classification (NCBI taxonomy): domain Eukaryota; kingdom Metazoa; phylum Arthropoda; class Arachnida; order Araneae; family Salticidae; genus Maratus; species Maratus michaelseni. Next base: position 165,585,741 of record OZ007597.1, read on the forward strand.
AAAAATTTATGAGAACTCGAAACCACATCACATTTCAACAGCAGTGGAAAGGTTTCAGAAGGTATGAGCCCCCATATACTGCGTTTACATTATGGCGTAACCGTCTTTCCAGGTCTAGTAGGTCTGCAAGACACAGGTTTCCCAACCAATCAGCGTGCTTCATTGGTTGTTCGTGCGCTGCTGATTGGTTGAGTCGTATAATTTAATGCCAACGCCTAGGACGATAATGCCATAATGTAAATGGATCTTTAAAAGAGCATGAGACTTACCAAGTACGTAGAAGGCCGATGGCCATCCACCAGCAAAGCCATATTCGCAGAGGTAGCCGGTCAGGGGCATTGACATGACGATGCCGAAATGAGTACCTATAACGCAAATGGACAACAGGGTGCTACGTTCTTGTACAGGTGCCCACTGGGAGAATAACGTATAAACACATGGGTAGTTCATGCCCTAAATTAAAAAAAACAAAACAAGATAAAAGCATGAAATAATCACCACAAGATATTGGCGGACATACAGATAGATATTTCGCTATTTTCGAAACAAGATTGACCAATCAGAAACCTATATTTTGCAAAGTTTTCCGAAAAAGTAAAAATATAACAAAAATGTTGATTTGTCAATATCGTTTCGAAAATAGCTAAAATTCTATCTAGATATGCTCGATTATGTTACAACATTTTTCGCTAAAAACATTGCTTGCTTTTCTAGGATCAGTGTCGCAGCAACTCTATTTGGCGACTGCTGTAAAAAACTTTTTTTAAATAATACCACTGATCTCTAGACTTCAATGCTTTTTCGATGGGATTCGGGATATCGCGAACGGAGGCGGTTTCCCTGGCAATAGGGCTACTATAATACAGGCTGAATCATCAAGCATTTTGATACCCACATAGACCAATCAACGATTGCTGTCCACGCGACGCGGCGTGGCCAATCGTTCTTCTCCTATGGGCAATTAAATGGCGGCGCGGTCAGCCCGGATTGTAGGAGCCTTACCTGGTAAGACTCCTATAATAGAGGAGCTGACGCATATCCATTTTGTTTCGGATTATTGGTGCTCAGTTCAGCATCAATCTACCGCAGCCGGAGTTGGGGTTGCCTAAGACTCGGTTCTGATTGGCTGAACCGGTTCTGATTAGCTTGGTTTTTCGACTAAACTTCAATTTGAGCATCAAATCTGCGAGGATGCGTCAGCCTCTATTATAGGAGCTCTATTACCTGGCAACGTAACGTCACAAACCCCAGCGAAAAGGCGGTATCCTTTTCACTGGGGTTTGTGATTCCCAGGCAACTTGACATCACGAACTCCAGCGAAAAGGCATTGAGATCAGGAGGACAGTGATAGCACACACTCACACACCAAATTGTGCTTTATTCGACTGATTGTGTTTCGGTACTAATTATTGACGGTAATGATGGAGCGCCTATATCAGGCTTGGATTTTGGTACCGGATCACCGTTCTCACTGTCAGCTGTAGCGGCTCTGTTTATCATAAAAAAAAAAAAAAATCAAATAAAGAGTAATATCACGAGCAAAAAAGTATGAATAACAATAAATTTATTTTTTAAAATTATTATTTTAATAAACAAGTAATTCAATTAAGTTACACTATAAGAAATTTCAAATTTAAATAAGATTAAAAATTGAGAATGATTAATTAAATTGTAATGTGAAGTATTTTAATTTAAACAATACTACGATTTTAAAATGATGTTTAATGAACGTGCATTAAGGAAAAAAAATTATAACACAAGTGAGAATACAATATAGGAATATTGTGTTTTTATTTATACACAGTACATTGTAATTTAATTTTTTTTTAAAGCCAGGTAAGAGACGGTAATTTAAAAAGGGTAGAATACTTAAGCGGTGAAACTGACTTATTTTTAAAATGGGAGATTTTTCATAATATTGAAATCTTTAACATTTGTGAAATTTTCGCTGACTTTTTATTCCTATAGCTCTGAGATTAAAGCTCCAGGTTCAACTCAAATCAATTTTGAGAATATCTCAAATTATTTTACTTTACAATAAAAACAAATTTTAGTAATAGTGATTTCCTTAATATTGATTATAAGTAATTCAATAAAAACTTCAACACGTTCATCATCTGCCAAATAGACACAAGATCATCTTCGAAGTGAATGATTACTTACATGCACGAATCCCAAAATCACCCTCAGGATAATCACATACAACGGTGGGAGCTGAGAAATCGATGGTGTGAGGCACGTTAGGATAGAAGATGCTAATGTAGCTCCTCCAAAAAGTCGTTTAGCTCCTAAATAATCTGCTATACGTCCTCCGATCACCTGAGACACAACGTATCCGTAGAAATACGAAGCAAGGATGATACCTTGGATGGACGGTGTCCACGGATAAGTACCCTGAAAAAGATGAAGCGATATAAATATAAAAAAAATAAGGTAATAAACAACTTTTGTATATATATACAGGGTTGCTACGGGTCAGGGAATTTTCCGGGGAAGGTACCAGTATTTTCTTATGGATAATTTCATCTTAAAAAAGGGGGAAATTTCGCGATACTAAATTCGACGAATTTTTCAGTAAGAAAATACTGGTATATTCCCTGAAAAGTTCCCTGACCCGTAGCAACCCTGTATATATATATCAGGGCTCGAAATGAAAAAAATCCGCGAACTGGAACGCAATTCAAAATTATTGTTGACGAAAAAAAATTTTTTTTGATAGTATAGACAAATTTATTTCATACCATACAAAAACAATTTTAAAAATGCACTCAAGATTCTAAATAATAAAAAAAAATATTACAGAGAACACAGTAAGCAATATGTATATAAAACACCACGTTTATGTGCTGGAAAACGACGAATAATTTCTCTTTTGCCAATAGCAACAAGCCGAGTGTGCCTCCGCTAAGGCCTAAATTCAGCTTGCGTCTAATTTTGTTATATCAAAAGGTCAAAATTAAAAAGCTTGGACGTGTGGCCTGTTACATATATAGTTAATCACTAAAATTGAATAATGTTGGATGTATGAGTTTAGAGTTCAGACATCGAGTTGAGTCGTTCACTTGGGGTAGGAACTACCACAATCACTTCACAGCCGTGTGTATGGGTGGTGGCTTATCTCACCAGTGATGTTACGTGCATCACTGTACGTTCTATTTATTTTTGCGAATGAATCTGAACTGGAACAGAAATATTGTTTTTCAGAAACTGTAACAATATGTTTTAATAATTGCACGATCCAGAGCGATATTTACCATAATTTAATGAACAGGAACAATATTTGTCAGAATTTCATGTACCGGAATATCGTGCTACTTCTCTTGGAGTCTTAGCGATTTTTCATGTTTTGCTTATTGCATGTTGTTACCACGATTTTTGTCCAGAGAATTGTGAGTAGTGCATCATGATTCAGAAATGTGCAGTTAGTAAAATAAATGCTATGAGTGAGGACCTACGTATTCATTTAAAAATTCATTTAACAGATGTTTTACATAATGGCAAATATTGTTATCAACCCTTTAAATGTTTCCTTTTTTTGACAGAATAAATTTAAAATAGGGACGAAACACAACTTTTTCTGTACTAAAATATTTGCTTTGTATAATAGAAAATTGTCTGCCAATTATTAGAGCTAAGATTACAATTAAAAATAAGTGGTATTCACCAGATTTTAGTAACGAAGCAAGCAAACTCTTCTTGTCCAAGCGGAGTTTGGACAAAACTGTTAAGTTTTTGATTATGGGATTGGGACACCATACGTCCCATCGACTACTTTTTTATTCTATTCGGGGCACTTTCTGAAAATTAATCTCTGTCATACACTTATATGAAAATTTTTTTAAGAAATAGCTACCACCAAGAATTTATTTTGCAACTTGTGGTACGATTGAATATAAAAATGGTCAGCAGTGCTGGCCTGTAATTAGAAGGTTAAGTGGTAAATATAGACCAGATATTTTAAATAAATTTTTATTAACAGCAAATATTTTTATTAATACAGTGGGGCTCCCAACACTAGGGGTTCTCCTATTTTAATTGCAAGTTTTGGTTATCGACCCATCCACTATCTTCTTTTTTAAGTATCATATATTCCGGCGTACAACGTGTACTTTTGAAACAAGAAAATTAGTCCAATTTAACAGGTGCGCGTTATGCGCCAGGTATGAAAATGAAAGATTAAAAATTAAGCATAAGTATTGAGGTTTCTATGTAGCAATCTCTCACTTATATGTCGGTGCAAGGGACTAACAAAAATAACGACGCATAAACGAGAGAGACACATAAATGAGGTCCAAGGAAAAATTAAATTTGAAATAAATGTTAAGGCAAAATTAATCTTTAAATGGATAAATAACATGCGGAATAATAAAAAATACGATTTATCTAGATTGTTAATGATTTGCTAATTCAAAGCTAAAATGCATACATCTCAAAATTTGAATTACATATCCTATTTTAAATAGTCTAAAATTGAATTGTTTATAAGCTTGATGTCTGTCCCTAAAAATAGCTTTTCGAGTACATGAATATGTTGAACTAGATGTATAATATAAGTTCGTTGGATGTAGTGACGTAAGGTTTTCCAGAGCACCTATTGCCTTTCCAAAAGTCGATGGATGGTGTTTCTACATTTTCTTCGTTATTTGATTCATCTTCATTGACATCATCTTGAATTTCTGCTACAATTTCTTGTATGTCCCTCATTTCTGCTGTCATTATATCTTCATCAATATCTACAAAATCTTTCAAATTAATCATTCCCCATTCTATTCTTCATCAGTATTCCATTATTTGGCAGAAGGTGCATCATTTTCAAATTCCTTCAGAAAGCAGCCTGTTTAAACAGGACCCAGGAATGCAGCTTATAATAGTGTCCAGAAAACACATGCAAAAAGACAACCCCTTTTCCTTCCCCTTTAGAAGATTCCCTGTAGACCCCCCTTTAGAAGCTGATGTGAAATTTCTTGGAAACGACAGAATGGGAAGAACTGGCAAGGAAAACTTTGAAAATTTCCCGTCGCATAAGTGAGAGATACATTTCACATTGCGACGCATAAAAAAATTGCATCGCTATATCTTTATTTGGGACTACCGAAAATCGACGTATAACTGAGAGAGACGCATAAAAGAGGCGACGTATAAGTGAGAGATTACTGTATTGACGAACAAGAGACGAAGGCGCGATTATTTGAATGAACGAGAGTACGATTCCAAACCCTTTGTGTTGATTAAAGGAGGCTCAGCAGTTGCGTATGTCCTCATTTTTGCATTTGCCTTATTTTCCTTAATTTGTATTAGTTATTATACTTTTTAATGTTCTTTATTGTATTTCCATGCTACATATCTCATGGAGTAAGTATTCTTTGCAAGTGCGCGTAATGCGGCAAATATACCTAAAAATAGAAATATACGGTCTCAAATTGTAGGTGCGCGTTATGCACCGGTAGGTCAAAATCTAAAACAAGCGGGTAAGTGTGATCGAAGATCGCTCAAAGGGTTTCGTTTAATATTCCTTTCAAAACACTTTGTCCTTTCTTTAATAAATCCAAATAAATTTCATTTAGCAACAACAAAAGAAAAAAAATCATGTTTTTTGTTTTTTATAAAGCAAAAATTTACCGGTCTATTTTTTCGTTTTTTCGAGTATCCAAACCAGCCCGATAGCGGGCGAAGCCGGCTATTATATTCTGTCATAATAATATCTGTTACGCGGACTAAATGCGATATAAAAAAATAATTTCAAAATGAAACATGTACACCTTCAAAATGTTAAAATATGCGAATACTTCCATAATCGGATTTTTATCATGATTCAATATATTTCTCAAACTCATATATTTACTATTCTCTATTACTCATATTGATACTCTCTTTGTATTATTCTCAAACATCTGAAAAATTCGTTAAACTTCCAATATGACGTTAGATTTTCTTTTTAATTCTCTAATGATGGGATATTAATCTGCTTTGTGTACATACTCATACTCATACTCCTAGTATTATTGAGAAATCTTTGAAAATTTCCATTTCATTACCACTATGAAGTCAATCATTTTTATTTCATATTAATCTTTTTTTCAATTGGTGAAACTTTTTATTTCACTTAATTTTTCACGTGGAAATCGTCTAATAGAAAATTAATTATTGTAGAAAAAATTTCATCGTGGATTTTTAATTTTTGGCATCTGCTATAACGAAAAATGTTTAAATTTAATAGGAAAAGGCTGTTAGAATTTTGGTTTTTTATCTCTATTTATTAAAATAATACGAATTTTTCAAATTTTGATATTTTGAGCTCTTTATAGCTGGTATTCAGCTATATACACAAAGTTTCAATTCTGTAAGCTACATAGTTTCTGAGAATAGCTGTGTGACAGACAGACAACGGAGCGGGAGTAATAGGGTTTCGTGAGATGAACGAAACCCTAAAAAGAACGTACCATTTTAGAAATATCAGTCGCATTCGTAACAGCTTCGGGATAAGGACAGAAATTGTTTTCCACTTCTTCTCCAAAAGTTGCAAGTTCCTCTTCAATGCTGCTGTTCACCATTGCAACCATTGCTACATTGAGACACACTCGCTGTCCGAAAATCAGTGTCATTCCGCAGAACGTTAAGAAAGTTAAAATGTATCTTGCAGGCATAACATCGCTTTCTGGAAAATAAAAATACTTACTTTTAGTAATCTTCAAATTTCTTATTCTCATTTCACACACTGTAAACAAAGACAGAAGTATCTAGGAAAATATACTATAACCATGAACAAAAATATACAATAACCTCTTCGAGTTCACTAGATTATTTTTTAACACAATTATTTCAAATTGGTAAAGTAATCAAGTTGTAAATTTCCAACTGGACGAAAAATGTCCGGGCCAGGATTCGAACCTGGGATCGCTTGGCTGAACCTGGCCCGGACATTTTTCGTCCAGTTGGAAATTTACAAATTGATTACTTTACCAATTTGAAATAATTGTGTTAAAAAATAATCTAGTGTATTCGCGTATCCAGCGTTTTCTGGAGTTCCTTTACCTGCGATCTTTTCTGTTGAGCTGATTAAAATATCAGACCAGATGCTTTGATCAATAAGGTTAACTGGATGAATTATGCCCTCCAGATTCGACCGGGATAGCTCAGTGGTAGAGCGTGGCGGCTTCAGCCAAGCGATCCCAGGTTCGAATCCTGGCCCGGACATTTTTCGTCCAGTTGGAAATTTACAACTATTCGAGTTACCCACGATTCCGAAAGGAGTTCTTTATCTGTATAAACCTCAGAAAACCCATATATTTTTGGAGATTTAAAGAAACATTTATAAAAACAAAATTTATTTTGCTGCCACTGATTTTCGTAAATGTTTCCGAGTAGTTTTTATTAGTATATATTAATCAGTTTTCTAAACCCAAAATTTAGGGGTTTCCTCCGAAAATTTATAAGACAAAGTAATTTTTTCTATAATTATATATATATATATATATATATATATGTATAAAGAATTTAATGTTAAATTAAATCATTTTACGTTTTAAGAATTCAATTATAATACAATAACGTTTGAGAAAAAAAAGTTACTAGAACTATTAAAAGATTTTTTTTTTAAATAAGATTTTTTAAAATTAAAATAACGTAGTTTTTTCCCTTTGAAATTCAACTTTATATATAATTTACATAATCGATTAAAAATTATTACAAAAAATATTTTAAAAAAGTTTTCTCCGTAATTTAATTATTTTTTAAAAAATAAATTACTTTTATTGTTAAATTAAATTTTAATAATAATATATATATTTTTTAAATTTAAAATAAGTTTAGTTTTATAATCGTGTTCTGAATTGCCTTTCAATTGCTTTACATTTTATGTATTAATGCCTAATAATAATAATAATAATAATAATAAAACTTATTAAATCAAAGTATTATACATTTTTCAAATATGTCTTTTTATAAAGTATACAACAATAACAGCAACAGCAACAAAAATAATAATAGTAATAATTATAATGAAACATTACAAGAAAATATAAAAAAGTAATTTAAATGGATTATTTTCCATGTTATACATTAATAAATAACGAAATATTTTTTACTATATTAGGAGAGATAAAAAGATCGTAATAAAAACATTTTTAAATAATTTAAAAATCAAGTTTTGTTAAATTTAAAATTTAAATTTCTATAAATTGTACCTAGTTATTAAAAATAATTGACTTTTAAATTACTAAAATAAAATATTTTAAATATCACTGTTTCACGTACTTTATTTCTGCAAATTAATTAATGACAAAAATTGCATTTTAATTGTTTCATTCTATACTTCAAATTAATTCACAATATAATACCGTTTCAAGAGACAAGAAAATGAAAACATCTTAAAAAATATCAGAAAAATCAGATATTCAAAATAAAAATCATACATAGTTGTTTCTTTTTATAAATTATGGATAATTACGATTGAAAAAAACTGAATTAAAGATTTTTTTTTTTTACCATTTATAAATTATTTATAAATTATTTTTTTAATTATTTTACATTTTATTCCTTAATTTTTAGAGAGATACCTTTTGGAAAGATAACAAAAAATATTAGTTATAATGAAACACCTTTAAAACAAAAATCGAAGATTTTTTTAAAATTAAAATAATAGTAGAATTTTTTTTTTTTTTTTTGTAAAATTTATATTTCTGTAACTCATATATAAATTATTTATCTACATTCATTAAATTATTAATCTAATTTATCTATAACTCATATTAAATTATTAATTCTACAAATGACACAACAGAATTCAGCAAAGACTTTATTTAAAAAAAAAAAAAAAAAAAAAATCATTTATTTTATATTTCACAATAATTTGAAGCTTTTTACATTTAATAATTTTACATTTTATAAAATATGGTTTAATTAATTTATATTGGTTAATTAATCTATTGGGAAACTTTTCACAACATAATCGGACGTGTTAGTTATCATAATTAAACTTCATTAAAAAATACAAAAAGGAATACGAATTGAAATATTACTACATTTTTATTACAAATTTTCTACAAATATTACATAATCATTATTAAAAATAAGAAAAAAAAAATAATAGTTATTTTGCATTGAAAAAAGGATTCATATTGAAATATCTTTAATAAAATAAATATGATTCAAAATTAATGATACGGAAAATTATAAAAATATAAAATTAAACTCTTTTAAAAATTATATACAACAATTGTTATAATATTTGGGAATGAAAACGTTAAAATAAAAAACGTAATTAAAAATGTTACTCCTTATAATTAATATTATTCATATAATGGTCATAATAAAAAAAAGTAAAAATAATGTGATTTAATTAACTGAAGTAATTAAATAAATAAATAACTGAAAAATCTTACTTCTTATCTGTTGATTATTTTTGCCTACAGTAGCAGAGAAAACCATTTTTTCCTCTTCCTTTTTTTCTGAAACTAAACACAGAAAAAAATTCTCTTCTAAAATTCAGTGATAGCTGAGAGGATTTTAGAGCTATATATAGGAGAAAAATACGTCAGACATAATCCTAATTTTTCATCTTCATTATCTTCATTTTGATTATCTTCATCAGACCATCCCGTAAAAAAATTATGCAAGGCGAAGAGAGAGAAAATTTAGGAGAAACGAAAACTTAAAAGAGGAATTGCAATTGTGAAATTTATAACGATGGGAGATAAGCAGATTGTTGTACTTCTTGTATTTAGCTATATCAGCGGATGCATTATTTATTTGGATTTTCTCATCCATATTTATTTATCTACTTGACTGAATCAAGTATTCGTGATATAACAATTTGGACTTTTTTATGATGAAATGGTAGCACCAGTGTTGAATTCAGACACTTTTCTCCGGGAGGGATTTCTGTGGCTCCGGGGAGACATTGTAGAGTTCCGGGGGGGATTGCACTTTTTAACCATTAAAAGCATAAAAACTCAAATCTTCGGGGGGGGGGGGGAGACATTTCAATGCTCCGGGGGGGATGTCCCTCCCCCCGGACCACCCTCTGAATTCAACACTGGGTAGCACTCAAATAGAACAAATTAGCATTTAATATTAACATAGAATTTATTAACAACAAAATTATCAATAACTTTGAGTTTTGAGAAATAAGGATTCGTTGGCAGTTGTAGCTAGCTGTAAGTAGATAACAATAAGCAACAAGTAAAGTACAGTTTTTTACAGTTCTTCTTTCTTAGGATATTTCTTATTTTTCTGCCGTCAGGCCTTGTCTGGCCCGCCCGATACGCCGCTTCGATGATGTGCCAGAGGTGTAAACTGGAAGGTTTCGCATTGTGCTATAGTGTCGCCAAACCTTCATCTCGTGATGGATGATCTCAATTTGAAGTTGTTTGTTCCGACGCTGGACACTGAAATAAATTAAGCTTTTTCGTTTTTACATTAGGTCAATGGAAAATTCTTCCCTGCTAGAAATTTATCTGGAGAGTAGAATTTCTACAGTAACTGAACTGAAGCAGGTTAGTTCGTGTCTATGAAATTCAGAGAACTTATCGTACCACAACTGAAAGCAGTTATTGAGATAATAGAGAATTTAAGAGAAAATATTTCATAAAAATAAAATGTAGAAAAATAAATACTACAATTAAGCTTCAGTTCTAAATGTTTCACCTCATTGTGTATAATGATTGATATGTATATGTACACTCTGCTAATGCCTACCACGACTGCTGAGGACTATTGGGAAGGTAGCCCGAAGAGTCCACCAGGGTTGGGGCTTTTAATACATCAACAACCGAAAAGGATTCAAGCTTATTCGTTGGTCTCGGCCGTAGTCAGGGCAGAGTGGGGGGCAGGGCCCGACTTAGACTATCTGAGGCTAGGGGCAAGCATAATTCTGGTGGGCCCCTTCTATCTATCCATGGAAATTGTTCGAGAATTATGTTGAATTGACTAGTATTAAACTTCATACCTATTGTATGAAGTACTATTTACATCTGTATACAAGGTATCACAAGAAAGATGGTCACAACTTTAACAGATGGCAGAACACTTTTTTTTTGTATAGGAATATAACGACTCATGCGAGCTTTTGAAGTGTAAATACAGGTCTTTCAGTCACTCTTGGTTATTTGTTATAATATAAAATTTTCTACCACATTATAAAATTTAATCTTTGTATTGCATCAGCATGCATTTGGGTGACTCCATAATATGGAAAGACTAGTGCAGGCAAGCACTTATACTAATAGCAACATATGTCAACACTTGTTATGTTGTTAGTTCATTCCTCATGCTCTAAAGAACCTTTGTATAACATTTTATAACATTAGTTTTCTGATGATATAGATTGTTCCTTTTTGGGGAGGCGGTCAACCGACGCCTATATACGCCGCGACAATGCTTAGCCCGATTACCGCAGATTGTTGAGAACAGGATTTGCAACAGACTTTGTTCTTTAATTACTCACAGATCGGATTTAAACGAGTCGGATGTGCGAATCCCAAAACTTTCTTCTATCTCATACATGTTAATGCTTCAAAATTCGCTATCACAGCACCAATAAAAGTAATATATATTTTTTATTCTACAATACGTCAGCTGCTTGCGTAGCGCCAGGCTGAATGAGCAGCCAATTTACAACAAAACTACGAAAATTCGAGAAAATCGCAAAAAAATCACTATCACTTCTTTCCGTCGGAATAGACTCAAATTCAATTGCGACCTGTAGGCAATAATCAAAAACATACACATAAAATTTTATTCAATTCTATGCAGAACTTTATACACTTTTCGATGATACTATAATGAAAATGACACAAAAATCGCTATTATAGCGCCCCCTTCCAGCGGAATATCACCAAATTCAAGAAGGACCTGCTGGCCATTAGTCACAAACGTATATATAAAAAAAAATTAGTTCAATTCTATTCATAACTTCATACAATTTTAGAAAATACATTGATGACAGACACAGGGACACACCGACAAACATACAGACATTTTGTGTAAACATGTTTTTCCGGATCTCTGACCCATAAAACGTGTAAATACGTCGAAAACTAGAAGTCGGAAAAAATTTCGATTACAGTATTTTCTTCTATTGTAGATAGAAGAAAGTAAAAATCGGGCGCATTATTACCACTCTCTTACTGAGATCTATGTTTGTAGTAAGCTACATTGTAATTGATCGCACCATTGTGTCCATTTCATTGTCAGATTGGAATGGATACATAGGAAGCTTCACTCCAAAAACCAGCCTGTGATGGATAGTATCCAGTGACCTGGAGGTGATAGAACGTTCTTTTATCGAAACCAAAATCAATCAAAATTTACCATCTTTGACGTTATAAAAATTCTTGAAATTAAAATAAATCAAGATGGCAAATTTCTAGTATACAAAATGCCATACTCAAAATTCAAACTAAATGAAATCCGAGAATCTTAATTTGACGAGAGGACCACGTGATTTGAATGTATCACAGTTAAAGAAAAATCTATTATAATATTAATGACAAGTTTTAAATCTCCAATTTCAACCACTTAGCGCCGAATTTGTTTTGTATTTTGTTCGTAATTTGGCCATGTTTCAGTATGTACGCGAAAGTATTTATCGGCGGAACTATATACAGTTGTGGAGGAAAAAAAAATTAAATAACGCACAATCCCGTGCTATTTTGAGCATTCGTATAAAAATAGTCTAATTGAAATCATTATCATATATATACTGTTTCTGATGTCAACATTCCTTTTTCTATGCACCAACAAAACGCATAGCGATGATGGAGGTATCATTCGAAAAATTTTAGAAAAGGATAGTTACACTCCCATTTCGTTAAAACCCGTTTTCTTTAATTGCAGATGATTAAAAATTAATAAAAAAATAAAGTATCAGCAAACAATCTTATAGATTGTAGCGCGAAAGTCTTGCACATGTCCACTGGGATATATAATTTCTGATGTCAATATCACTTTTCTGAGCACATACAAAACGCATAACGATGAAGGAGAAATAATACGAAAAGTTTTGATCAGGATTTTGACACTGTACACTCACATTTCGTTAAAACACATTATTTAATTAAAAATTGCAGTTTATAAATAAATTAATGAAAAACGTATGGACAAAATAATCTGAAAGATTGCTTTGTCACGCGAAAGCCTCGCACGGGTCCAATGGTATTTTGATAAAATTTGTCTTGAATCAGGTAGAAAGTGTTTGACCGAATGCTAAGAGCGTTTCAGAGAATTATTTAGTAGCCTTTAGAGATATGAGAATTTGGACAAAAAAAAAAAAGGTGACTTTATCGCGTTTAAAGCTCGTAAAAAAAAAAAAAACTGTTGAGGAAAAACATCGAAAAAAAAGCAAACAAAGAAATTTACAAAAAATGATTGAACGCTTATCACTACAGGTTGGTCAAGTATAAGCCACCAAAAAATGGTGAAATTGCTGAGTATAATTTTGCTGCTTTAGAACGCGGATAACTTTTTGGTTCAGTATGTTATCCTATACTTCTGTGTAAAACTACTATTTTTCATGTTTTTATGTGCAATAAATTTTTCAGCATAAGTTGAGAAAATGAAAAGGACACTGTATATTCTAAACCGGCCGCAGCGCAGCAATACTACGCCCCCCCCCCTTTCCTATAGAATATAGAGGATTTCTGAAAGCTTTTACATTATTTCAACCAGGGAAATATTGCCTAGATTTTCAGTGGTTTCAAAGGAGACTCCAGAAAAATATATTTATGATGATATGGAAATAAACAAATGAAATTATTTTACCAATTTAAAGAAAGAAAATGAATTTATTTTTACATGATTATTACTACAACTTTATTATTATTATTATTATTATTGCGTACTTTTAATTAAAAATATGATACGTATAAAAAAAAATTGACCGGACTATGCGGTTTACGTCAAATGTCTTTGCTTATCAAAAAATTTAAATCCTTTCTCTTAAAATATATTTAGTAACACAGATGAATCTCGAATTGCGCACACACGACATTCCCGCCGCGTTTGCGTAATACAGTTAGTTCCTCGATTAAAAATGAGCTTCTCCTAAACAAATCACCCTTCGAAACAATATTCTCTTAAATAATAGCGTGTCACAAGGAAAGGCTTGAACTTCAGGTGTTAACCGCTTATCAATGCTTATCTCCCTTTTTTCTTTACATCGAGAGGTGTCCACACAAACTGATGTGGAGAAAAAGAATTCAAACTGAAAAGATCAACCACAGCTCACGCTTGACTCATTTTAAACATAAATCAACACTTTTTACACTCTTTTATTAAATTCCTACTATTAGCTCACACTCTCTCTATATATATCTTGTTGGAATTTTCATTCGTTAATAAAATATTTTCTATTCATCCATTCAAGTTCAAATAAATTTTTTTAAACTTGTACTGGATGACAATTGATGTTAATACAGTTTTTTCAAATATTAATTCATTAATTAAATTAAATTAATTAATTTTAATTTTTATATGGGAGAAAAAAATGTCTCCCATTATTTTCATAAATGAAATGAAAGATTTATCTCAAATGAGTGATGCCAACAAAAAATAAAATACCGCAACGATGATTATAAAATAATGTTCAATAAAGATAACGTTGGGACATTCATGCTGCACGGGTTTATTTTATATATTTATGATTAAAAAGTAGGAATTGACTTAAATTTTTTTTTTATATTACTTGTTCAACTTAACTTTATTCGTGAGTAAAAAGATGGAGTTTTCTAATTGATTTTTCATTTTCTTACTGATAGACTAGAATTTCAAAAATTATGTAAACAGGTGTGTTTCCGATAACAATACAACATTTCAATATTTTTAGAACTTAATTATAAATTAATAACTAAAACATCAGGGTCCATAAGCCGTGTTTTTGGTCCATGAAATAAGACAAAAATTCGATTTTGTTATACTGACTTAATTATTTCACTTTTTAATATTAAAAGTTTCATCTTGTACGATTTCAACAATAGTTTTTGCATTTTGTTCAGATTTACATGACTTCAGGGTGGTGCAAAATTTTAATTAGATTAACTATTGAAAACTAACGATTAAAAGTTTAATTATGACTAAAGATTGACGATAAAGTTCAATCGTCAATCTTTAGTCATGATTAAACTTTTAATCGTTAGTTTTCAATAGTTAATCTAATTAAAATTTTGCACCAACCCTGCATGACTTACACAAGCTCAAAGTTTGTATTATTCGTAGTTTACGATGAAAAATACGTAATTTCTCCTAATTTTACCTCATTTATTTATATGAGCGCAATCGTGCAACACTTTCTTATTTACATATATTATAAAATACATCAAAATGTACAATATATGTAAAAATAAAAGTGTTGCAAAGCTGCGCTCATAGTAAAATATTAAAAATAAGAGATTTAAGTAACTGCATTCCCTCACGTCACTAAGAGACTTTAGGATGCTGCAACGTATTTAAACGTGCTAAAATGAACGTAACTATTGCTAATGTGAAGGAATGCAGTTATTAGCAATAGTTTCATTTTAGCACGTTTAAACACGTTGCATCATCCTAAAGTCTCCTAAGGCTGGTGAGGGAATGCAGTTACTTAACTCTCTATTTTTAATATTTTACTATGAGCGTATAGCTTTGCAACAATTTTGTTTTTACATATATTGTACATTTTGATGTGTTTTATAATATATGTAAAGAAGAAAGTGTTGCACGATTGCGTTCATATAAATAATTGAGATAAAATTAGGAGAATTTGTGTATTTTTCATCAAAAAATACGAATACTACGAACTGTGAGCTTGTGTAAGTCATATAAATCCGAACAAAATGCAAAAAATGTTGTTGAAATCGTACAGGATAAACTTTTTAATATTAAAAAGTGAAATAATTAAGCCAGTGTAACAAAATCGAATTTTAGTCTTATTTCATAGGCAAAAAACGCGGCTTATGGACCCTGATCCTTTTAAGTCATATTTCCGTTATTCAGCCATAGGTGATAAATCGCCAAATATTCTATATGATTACAATTGTATAATAGTTACAAAACAACAAGGGATTTAATGATACGCCAAACCACGCTAGCTAAAAAATTAACCCGATTTATTAATTTTTAATCCAATTTTTTTTGACATTATGACATAGAAAATTAACATTGAATTGCTCTGGTTGGCATATTAATGAATAGTACGTTGCTTATAAAGTAAAAATTAAAAAAAATAACACAAAACTTTTTCTTGTATATTATCTTTCTTAATTTTTATTGCTGTCTTTTTCATCGCACGTACTTGATTCTAATACGGTAAATGCGATGTAATGAGGAGCCATTATATTACATACTTCATCCGTGTCCTCAATTTCAAGTGTTAATTGAATCCTTTGATAAAAT
The DNA here is from genome assembly GCA_963931845.1 of Maratus michaelseni. Taxonomy (NCBI): domain Eukaryota; kingdom Metazoa; phylum Arthropoda; class Arachnida; order Araneae; family Salticidae; genus Maratus; species Maratus michaelseni. The sequence continues at coordinate 165,602,106 of OZ007597.1, forward strand.
CTGAAAGTAGCGAAGTAGCGACTACTTATGTAAAGTAGATTGTAGTCGCTACTTTTAAAACAAGTTGTTGCAGTTGTAGTTAAATTGGTAAAAGCATTTCTGGTAAAGTAGTTGAAGTTGTAATTCGCTACAAAAATGAGGTAGTTTTTCCGATCACTGCTTACAATACATACAATACCTGAAATATACATAACAACACTTACAATAAATATGCATACAAACATGTTACAATACATACAACAACTGCCGCTAATCATCTCATATGATTTCTTTACAGATTTGAATAATTGTGTCAAAATGAATCTAGTGAAATCACGTTTCAAGCGTTTACTGGAGGTCCCCATTGCCTGTGATTTATTCTGTTGTGCTGATTCAGATATCAGACCAGATGCTATGACCATTAAGATTAACTAGGTGAATTAGTTGAGCTATATTCGTCCGCGATTGCTCAGTTGGTAGAGCATTGCAGTTTCAGCAAAGGGATCCCGGGTTCGAATCCTGGCACGGACGTTTTTGCTCATTTGGGAAGATTACATCTCATATGACAGTCATTTGTAGTCATGAAAAAGAAAGGCATGTTGATCCGAGGTCCGAGGTATAACCTGACCCAAGCTTAAAATGAAGAATCTTTCATAATTTGAGTACTTAATTTTTGATAACAATGTTTTTTCCACCAAATTAAAGTAATAACTATTCTGTCACTAATAACAATTATTATTATTATTATTATTATTTTATTATATTTTATTTACTACTGCTATAATTAACGAAAGTATGTATGTATTTGAAAAAAATATCATGCACACTACGCAATATCATGCAGTAGGAATTTAATTAAATTGAAGGTAATTGAAGGTAAAATTAGTAAAAAAAAAAAAAAAAAAAAAAAAAAAAAAAAAAAAAAAAAAAAAGGGGGGGGGGGTGACGAACGCTGTGCTAATGCATCAATTTCCACATTAGTATTTCAGAAACTTATACTTCAGATGCCATTACTTATCAAAAAATTTAAATCCTTTCTCTCAAAATACATTTAAGAAAAGAGAAAAGCATTCTTGCTGTGTTACGAAATGCCTCGATTAAAAACGAGCTTCTCCTAAATAAATCGCTATTCGAGACAATATTCTCTTAAATAATAGTGTGTCACAGGAAAGAGTTGAACTTGCCGCATTAGCTCCTTATCAACGCTTATCTTTTATTTTTTATTTTTTACATCGAGAGGTACCCACGCAGACTAACATGTAGAAAAGAACCAAATGGAAGAGATAATCCATAGCTCGAGTTTGACTATTTTGCACAAATTAATACTTTATGGAATAAATAAATAAATAATTAAATAAATGAAATACTCGTAATTTTTGCAAGAGTGCGTCAAATGTTAAACGTGAAAATGGACATTAATGTAAAATATGGATTTAAGTAGCACGATTTTAATTTACGCAATGTTTTTTCTGACCCAGTCTACCATGAAACTTGAGAATTAGATACAGTCAAACCTCGTTAGTACGTCACTCTCGGGTCTACTTAAAAATACCTTACTAAGCGGAGTTTATGTTAAATGTAAAATGAAATTACAAATGTTTATATTATAAGTATACCTGTAACTAAATTACATTATAAATTATATAAATTAGTAGAATAAGAATTAGAATGATCATAAAATGGATGACAAATTCCGGAAAGTATAGTAAGTAAGTACACTGGAAAAAAAAAATGTTGATTTTACGGTGTAATACTAGCATCCCAGCTGCCAGTATTATACCGTAAAATTAACACTAATAAACAGTAAAATAAGCAGTAATACACTGCCGCGCATGCGCGATAGTTTAAGATTTCGGTTACAGTATTTTCTATGAGTGATAAAAGTTAGAGGTGCGTTTTCAGATGTATCATGCATTTTCATGTTTAACTAAATTTTTGCATACTACATGGTGTGTATAAATTTTAAAGATTACATAGAGGGCAACGCAACATATTTTGTAAGCATTATTGTGTATGAGCACGAATTGCTTCAGAGTGCTTTTTTAATTGAGTTATGCATTTTTCAGCTGAACTATATTTAGTATACTAAGAAACTCTTATAGAATATAAATAAACTCATATACAGGGTTACGCAAAGAACCTGACACATTCCCATATATGTATGGATTTGTAAAAGTACGTTTTCAGTTGCTCTGTGCGTTTTTTTTTTCCTGTTTTAAATTTTATTTTAATATGAGGAGTGTATAAAAATCTGAAGATAATATACAGGGCTGTACAAAATTATTCGAGTGTATTTTTTGTTTATTGGTGAAAATTACTGAAGGTGAATTTTCGACTGTGTAATGCATTTTGTTACTAAGCTAAATGTTAGCGCACTGTATACAGATCTACAGATCATATACAGGTATGAACAAAATGATTTAAGTATCTTTCCGGCTATAGACAGTCATTGCTGAAATCTAGTTTCACCTTTTTAAACGGTGGTAGTTCCGTTGCAGTATTCTTGAAGTGTTGGAAAATGTTTCATAATCCATGCTTGACTCATGATTTTTCTTCCGTGTTTATGGTTGTATTTGCACTGGAAACCAAATTAAATGCGCAATTTACTGTGTTGATTCCAAATATTTTACGTTTCGTAGTATTTCTATAAAATTATGTATTAAAACAGAGTTTTATACATTATTAACCATTGGGAAAATGGTTGTTGTTTTCGGTCAAGAATGGGCCTCTTGGCATCGTCACTTTATTTTTTTAAGCGTTTTTAACGAAATTCTGTAACTTTAGAATTTTTCTTTTTTTTTTATAACGTTTTTAACGAAATTCTGTAACTTTAGAAGAAATTTTCTTTGAATAGGCAATATAAACCCATAAAATCGTTACAAAAATGTTAAAGTTACAAAAAGGATAGATGCAAACTATTAGATAAGAAAAAAAAGCCGAATTCAAAAATGGACATCGGATGAGAAATCTTCTGATAAAGCAAAAAACGTGATCTTCAACTTTAATGTCCTCAAAATGCCTTTAGCTCAGACATCAATCTAAACAAGAGTTTCTTTTTAGTATTGTAGGAAGGGGACCCGACAAAATATTAAGGTATATTAAGGATAAGGTATAGTAATGGAAAATGCGTTTCAATAACTGCGGCGATGGTTTAAACGAATATTTTTGCGAGGACAGAGAATGCCAGGATCTCTTCAACTATAGTAATGGAAAATGCGTTTATTTGTAGATGGTTCCGATGAATATTTTTGAATAATTAGTATTTTTAATTAATTTGATTTTTTTTTTTTTTTTTTTTTTTTTTTTTTTAAGCTTTTGAAACATTTTTCCAATGGTTGTTGTAATTTGTTAAATTACAATTTTTAACCATTGGGAAAATAGTTGTTGTTTTCATTTTGGTTTTTGTAAAGTCTACGTCACAAGCGTCACTACGTATACCAGTGTTGCCACTTTTTTTTAATTAACTTGATTGACACCAGTTTTTGTAGAAAGTAAAATTTGCCTTATTTAATGACATGTTAAATAGGGCGAAGAGAAGACGAATTATGCTATTTCAAAAAAGTTGTGTCAATTAAGCAATCTTAATTTTAAAAAAGTATCTCACTTGCAACACTGCCGTATAGTATTGCTTTTAATTGTGGGCACTACTATTTCCGAATAATGATTTTCGCCTTATTTAATCACTGAAATTTAGAGATTAGATAAGGACAAAATTACTGTGCTGAAATAGTGGCATTCACATACAAGGATTTTGTGCACCTTATACGGCGCATATATGTGCCGCTCGTAGCAAAGGGATTACTAAATGCTACATTATAGCTATTTTTATTTGTCTAGAAAAAATATAGATAGTAGCCAAGTATCTAACTTTTTTATGTACTAGTTTTTTTTTCCTATTGTTTTTGTGAGTATAGCAACATGCTGGCTTGTGTTACGATGGTTACGATACATGATTTTAGTTTGAAATATAACCTTCGTGATTAAAAGTTTTGTTTACTGGAATAAGCGCGTGTTTTAATTTTATTATTATTCATCTTTCGTTCATTTATTTAGCTTTAAATATGCAGCATAAATAAAAATAACGATCGTTATAATTTTTCTGTATATTTAGCGTTCAGATATCGCACAACTGAAGAAAAAACAACTATTTGGTTCTAGAAAAGAAGAAAACTCTAAAGTGAGAGTGAATAATTATTAAATGCATACATTACATTTAATGATTATTCACTGTCACTTTAGAGGCGAGTGGTCCACAAACTTTTATGCTTCGCGTACCCTTTGAAGAATAAATTATAAATAAAAAAAGTTTTAAAGACAAGCTTTTATTATAATGTAATGAAAAGGGAAAAATGTTAAAGGAGAATCGATTGAAACAAATACCCTTTTTAAAAGAAACAAATTAGATTACAAGTGATTTTTTTTATCAGTTAGTCTTTTTTTTTGTTGTAAATAAATGAATGTACAATTTTAAATACATCTTCCTGGCAAGAAAAATAATCGATCAACGTCCTCCTGAGGATCGAACCCACAACCAATCTCCTCCAAAGTGGAACTGAAAGAGGGTGCGTTTACCAACCATGCCACAGTTCAATCGACGAACATCAGCTTATTTCTAAAGTAATCAATGATATTTACGAGCAATAATTACAAGCATTTATTTAACTTGCTTTGTATATCCGTTCAGCTCAAATTTGTAATCCAATTTTAATACACTTCCTGCTATACATGGCTTGTGTATGTGTGTGTGAGAGAGGGAACCCGATAAATGCCAAACGGTACTTCCAGTTGAGCTCCCATTTGGCGACTAGACCATAATGTAATGGAATTCTTTGTGTATCCCTGTACACGTGATGACATTTACGTACCCTTATTGGATAAATGTTTTTGCCTTCTGGGGGGCGGCACAGGCAAGCTTCAAAGACTTTATTTTTACAGAGTATTGTCACCAGACGACTACCATCACACTACCAAAAAATTAGGCCAATTGTATAACAGGAAGTGTGTTAGAATTGGATTCCAAAATTTGAGCTGAACGGACATACAACGCACGTTAAATAAATGTTTGTAATTATTTGTGGCTGGCGTGCCAACAATTTTACTTATCCATCATACGTAGTACAGGGTAAGTCTTGTAATCGTTTTGAAAATTGAAAAAAAAAAAAAAAATTGACGGATTTACACGTTTCAGACACTGGAGATTCCGAAAAACATATTGATAGAAAAAAAAAAATTGCCGCCCGCCTGTCTTTGTGTCTTGTGTGTGTCTGTAAACGCTCTATCTCCCGAACAAATTGAGATAGAGGTTTGAAATTTGGTATGTACTTAATATGTAATAATGAGAAGAAGCTTATTGAATTTCAGTAACCTCGATTATCCAGAACTTTTTTTTTCGGACTCTCAAAATATTCGTTCTGATAAAAGTTATATAAAATTTTTTGAAATTGTTTATTTTAAAGAGTAAATATAAAAAACAATAAAAAAGCATAAAATTTGCATAAAGAATGAAGTCGATCGGATAATAAGTTGCCGAGATATTTGTAATTGTATTTTTCACACTCTACGATTTTTCATGACCCTGTATTTCATTCAAATTTCAAATCAAGATTATATTTTAATTGGAAATGAGAAGCTGAATCCGACGCAGTAAACCGTTAGTTAATAGGATTATCAGTTTTGGAGTTATAAGGATGTTTCTTTTACGCAATTCAGTAATAGAATATCTCGATTTAAAGTTTATGACGTCATCAAGCCACGATTTTATTCGAATTGCAATGCATTTTATAAATACTTTACACATGTTTTATTTTCATATTTCATATTATACATATCCCTGATGGGTAAGAATTACAGTGCCGCCCCCCCCCCCCCCAACGGACTTACGTTTACTTTCCGAATAGATAGTGTAAGGAAAGTATTGTAATCATGCTTTGTGTATGTGTGTGTGTGAGGTGGTAACCCGATAAATCCCAAACGGTACTTCTGGTTGAGCTCCCATTTGGCGACTAGACTACAATGTAACGTAATTCTTTGTGTATCCCTGTAAACGATCTATAAATTCTACACACTTCATTTTCAATAACATGTAAAAATTACATGCCCATCCGATCATATTTACGCGAGTTAAAGTACGGCCAGACAGACAAACCTAATTTTTAAGCACTTTTCAGTTATTTTGGAAAGTTTATCGAACACTATTTGAACACTTATTAAACACGGTTCGCAATAAAAAGAAAATATGTATCTAATTAACTCGATTCCTAATCAACTCTATGGGCATGTTTGGATGAGTTACTTGTAATATCGTGTTACTTGGACCCGATAAAGAACTCCAGTTTGAATTCGTCCAAGATTCTTTTCATGCCTAACAACAGGGCCGTGCGAAGAGGGGGGCGAAGGGTGATTTCGCCCCGGGCGTGGAAATTGAGGAGGCGCTAAATTTATACTACCAACCACAGTTTTAATTATTTATTCATTCATTTTTTAGCCGTCATTCATTTTACGGAGAATTTCTAAAACATCATGCATGATTTCTCTAAGAAATAAGTGCAATTTTCTCATATTATTTAGTTGGTTGGAATTTCTGAATTTAAATTAAATCTTTTAAAGTTTCAAATTAAACGCGAAATATTTATTCAATAGAATTTATTTCTGTTTCTGCACTTTATCAATTTTTTTTTACATCTGTCACAAAGAGAAGAAATGAAGGGAATGGGGGCGCCAAATTGAAACTTTGCCCCGGGGACAGTTTTCTCTTCGCACGGTCCTGCCTAACAAAAATTTTATTTTTAAGGTAATGCAATCCTCATTTTTATAAAAGTAAGAAAAAAAAGAACCAAAACAAACAAACAAACAAAAAACTAAATAATTAAATAACAGAATAAATGTATTGAAACTTATATACATAAAACTTGTTTCTACTCCCACGAAAATTGAAACAGCAAAAATTATTTATTTTATACTTAATTATACAGCTATTTCAAAATTGCGTAAAAACTAAAGTAATTCCTGGAAAAAAGGTAATATTTATTAAAAACAAATTTATAAGCAAAAGTAGATAGTTTTAGTTTGGTCATTGTACGACCACAAATTATTATAAAGAAAATACAATGTGCTTTTAAATGATTTCATTACTTTTTTAACATAAAATATAACTATATTACTTAGGAAAAATAGTATGATTGCAAAATAATGTGTCTCTGTAACTCTACTGGTAGTATGTCAGGATTTATGTCTTTACTAGTTTCGTGGAATATTGCGGCATAATATCTTTTAAAAAACATAATAATGCTGTTTTTTATCGACTCCCCATATAATAAAAATATTATATATTTTATATTTATTACTAACAGAAGATTGTGCAATAATAATAATAATAATAATAATAATAATAATAATAATAATAATAATAATAATAATAATAAAACCCTACTCGACGTTCCGAACAGTTTATGGAATACTATGCAATCAAATAAATAGTAATATAAAAATAAAAATAAACTTAGATAATTTTACAAAGTTGAAATGTTTCCCCTTGGGAAAACGATTTCATCTTTTAAAGAAAGCGCCGCTTTAATTCATAAAGCTTGATTGTTTGTTTTTTTCTAAAATTATGACGTAATTTTCAACTTTCATTCCGACCAAGCTTGCCGAAATTAGGACCTGTTGAAAATGGAATTACATTGTCATGCTAATGGGAGTTTTAAGTTGTTTTAAATATGTAGAAGGTCGTTCGCACTTTATGTAAACGATTTTCACAATTAATTCCTGTACATATATGCCATAATCTTTGCGGAATTTTTAATCTACTGTGTAGCCATGATTCTTGATTATAACATTGGATCGAAATTTCCATCATAGTCGATTTCTCTCTTAGTACAATCATATCAATTTTCTATCACACCTCTTGGAAAACTTTCCAAAGTCTTCCAATCTGTTGTGGATAGCGCTTTCTAACGCTCGCTTTAACAAACATATAGGTGGTGGTAAATAAAATTTGGAGTAACACTGGATGAAACATGGCTTTATTTAAGTGAGTGTATCAAAAGAAAAGCAAATTTTTATCAATGAACAGAAAATAAGAAAGAAATGGGTTTGTGAATGTAAAGAAAAATTTCCAAAAGAATTCATGATTGCTGCTGGATTTTGTTATGAAATTAAATTAAAGGTAAAAATACAGTAAAGCTAAAGTGATTTAACTTTATTATCAGTAAAATATTTTAGAACCCCTTTTTGAAAAAGAAATTCCAGCTTTATATGAAAAAGACATTAACCGAGCTTCATATGAACAAAGTTTCCCAACCGTTCTTCCATAACTCAACTGATGCATATTTAGCAAAGAAAGAATCCCAAACGGAAATAAATTGTGCATTAATTGATGAAATGCATGAAAACTCACCTGACGCACCCCCCCCCCCCCTCATCAATGGCCCTTTTCTGCATTTAGATTGTTTAAATGAATTCACGTACTGTTACGCCAGAACAGTAAATTTGAGATGGGACTTAAAAATTAATAATTAAGATTGCAATAATACTTATGAAAATAATTCTTTTAAATAAGAAAATTCTGATTTATGATTGAAATTTAAAAAAAAATTAAATGATTAAAATTTAGAACAATTAAAATAGGGATTTCAAAATATTTAAATTAAAAGAAATTTACTGTTGTGGCGTAACACGTACATTGAAAACACTTTGGAAAGTTTTTGTAAGAATAAGAGGTCTCGGGAAAAACTGATATGACTGTAACGAGGAAATTCTATTATCATAGAAATTTCGAGCCAGAGCTTATAGCCAAAAGTCAAGGCTATCCAACAAAATCAAATTGTTGAAAAGAATGTGTCATTTATGCGTAGAAATTAACTTTGAAAATTGTTTCCACAAAGTGCGAACGACCTTCTGTAGATATTTCCCTATATTGTTCCTGAACAACATGCAATATTTAAATTTCTCTGTGCTTTTATCTATACTAATATAATTAAGAGAGAACGCCTGACTGGCTGACTCACCAACGCGGCGCTGAAACGACTAAAGTCAGATTCACGAAATTTGGACTGTAGATTGCTGTTATGACCTAGGCAAGCAATAAGAAAGCATTTTTTAAAATGTACCCCCTAAAGGGTTAAAGGGGGGGGGTGTCGAAAGTTTTAGATAATTTTTCGCCATATCTCAGCAGCAGATTTAGGTAGGAGCGTGAAATTCGTGCAATTCAGGATAACAAATTTATTTAAAAAATAGTTAAACACATATTTCCGCGATTTTAGAAATTCAGCCACTAAGGGGGTTTAAATAAAGGGTCGGAAGTTTCAGGTCCTTTCGCCATTTCTCAGTAGGTAGGAACGTGTAATTCAGGATAACAAACATATTAAAAAAGTGGTTAAATACGTATTTACTGCAAATTCCCAGCTCACATTGGGAACACATTTGGAACACTTTGACTCAAAAAAAGTGTTCTAGTTACCTTAACGTGTTTCCAATATGCTCCGCTATAAAGAAAGTGTTCTGAAAGTGTACCGAAAGTGTTTTTCTCAGGATATCTGTTAAATATAAATTTGGGTACACTTTTGAGAACGAATTGGGAGTACATTTGAGCACACTTGTGAAATCATTGCTTTCAAAAAGTGCGCTAGAAAGTGTGCTTAACAAAATAAGTGTTCTCAGAAGTATTCTAAAAACTGTTCCAAAAAGTGCGCTTCAAAGTGTTCTAAAAAGAGGACAAAATAAGTGTTCTAAAAAATGTTCTGAAAAGTGTATAAAGATTTGCAGTGTTTCAGCTGTTTTAGAAATTCACCACTAAGAGGGTTAAATGGGGGGTCGAAAGTTTTAGGTCACTTTGCCATATCTCAGCAGCAGTTTTAGGTAAGAGTGTGAAATTCAGGATATCAAATGTATTAAAAAAACTGCCCAGATAAACTGAGGGCATTGAGCTCACAGGCTATTCACACTAATTGTATTTTATACTCATATTTCAAAGAATTTGAAATAAGCCCCTCGAAAAATAAACAAATCGACAATGTATTAATGGGGGCTAATCCCCCCGTTACTCCCCTCATAGTTAACTAATGAACCCCTTAAACTAATCAGGGAAGCCTCTAATTACAATGAATATATATATATACAAAATTTGAAGAAAATCGGATAATTCTGCATGAAAATCCCATTTATCTAAATTAAGGGGGATTAGCCCCCCTTTCCCCCTTTATACTTAACCGATGAGCCCCCAAAACTATTCAGAGAAGCGCATTATCACAATGAACCTATATACAAAATTTGAAGAAAATCGGATAATTCGGCATGAAAAACCCATTTATCTAAATTAAGGGGGGGGGGATCATCCCCCTTTTCCCCCTTTATACTTAACCAATGAACCCCCAAAACTATTCACAGAAGTGTATTATCAAAATGAACCTATATACAAAATTTGAAGAAAATGGGATAATTCTCCATGAAAAACCCATTTATCTAAATTAAGGGGAGTTAGCCCCCCATTCCCCCCTTTTATACTTAACCAATGATCCTCCAAAACTAATCAGGGAAGCGCCTTATCACAATGAACCTATAAACAAAGTTTGAAGCAAAACGGTTATTTCTATCGAGTTATCGCGTTACGTATATACTGCGGGCCGGATGGCACTCTTGGGGACATACCCACATCTTGGGCTATCTTCTCATCCAAAGCAAAGAGTGCACATCTAGTAATCCAGAACACATCACTACAATACTCACATCTCTACACAGGCATGCACTGTGCATTTGTCACAATTACTGCAAAGGAGGGCAAACTAATTGTTGGTTCCACCTATGCAGCACCCAAAACAAACTTTGAAGATTCCCTCGAGGAGTGGAGCTCACTTATCACGCAAAGGCTATTCTTTATCTGCGGAGGTGATTTCAACGCTAGCTCCACCTTATGGGGTTACGATCATGAAAGCCTTCGTGGGGATACCCTTATTGAACATCTAACAATCCATAAACTATCCCTAGCTAACATAGACAACACATCACACACCTTTGTCAAAACAAACATCAGAGGTGAGATAATAGCTCAGGGCTTCCCTGATTACACCTTGGTGAATTCCAAAGCACTCCAAAAAATCAGACATTGGCGTGTTTCAGATGTTCACACCGCCTCGGATCACAAATACATAGAATTTGGCTTCGAAATTACACCACTCTATACAACACAGCGTAGATTTAACACAACCCGAGGCAACTTCAAAAAATTTACCCACATTATCAAAACACAAAAATCACTCCTCACCAGTCAGATAAAGGACGTTTCAAACACAGCACAACTTAACGAATTTACATCCACACTAATCAAAACCATGCAAACAGTAGCGCGAGCGTCCTTTAGACTCAAAAACACTCGAAGAACACCTATTTTTTCTTTCTGGACATCCGACCTCAAAACGAAAAGAAACCAACTCACGGCACTTCGTAAAAAACTTAAAGCACTGCGCAACACAGACCAAGACACCGAATACTTCCGCGATCTAAGTGCCAAATACAAACACCTTTCGGCAAAATACAAACGCAGTGTTCTGGATGCACGAACAACGGCCTGGAGGAACTTCTGCAGCAACCAAACAGATCCTTTCGGCACAGCACAAAAATTTTTCTCAGGCAGGTACTTCACGCCTGACGAAATAAAGCTCGAACTTCCGCCTAGCAGATCATCCAGACAGCATAATATGGAGCACCTCACGACAACCCTTTTCGGCCCATCTCAATATCCAAACATAGATAACTCAGACCTACGTTTCGACTCACCTCCAGATAAACCCTTTTCAAAATCTGAAATAGCAAATGCACTCAAAACATTAAATGACAAAAAAGCCCCAGGCCCAGACTGTGTGGATTTCAAAATCCTAAAACTCACGCACAAAATTATACCCGGTGTTTTCACCAGTTGGGCCAACCTGTGCCTTAAGCGCAATTACTTCCCGCTCACTTTGAGACAGGGCGAAGTGGTATACTTCCTCAAACAAGGAAAGGATGCCTCTGAACCCACATCATACCGTCCGATTTGTTTGCTTCCAACTCTAGGAAAACTCCTGGAGAAACTAGTAGTCATTAGACTAGTTCACTTCCTGGAAAGCAACAATCTACTCCACCACAGGCAGTATGGATTCAGAGAGGGTCGGTCATGTGACAAGGCCCTATTTGACATCCTTTCTACATGCACAAAAAGCATAGAGGAAGGCAACTATACCTCGCTCGTCTCCCTCGATATCAAAGGTGCTTTTGATAATGCGGAGTGGCGGGACATTTTGTTACAGCTAATAGATATTCACTGCCCGGGCAACATAGCGGGAGTCATCGAATCTTATCTAAGCAATAGGAGTATATTTATAAACTGGGGCTCTGGGTCCTCAGTACACCAATTGCAGAAGGGTTGCCCTCAGGGCTCCTGCCTTGGGCCAATCCTTTGGCTAATTATTGCAAATATATTTTTAGTAGAGTTAGAAAAATTGGGATTCGTCCTGTATGCCTTCGCCGATGACTTCAGCTTTGTACTCTCGGGCCGCAGGCGTTTGGACCTGGAAAACTCGGCAGCTCGAGCTCTCCCGGTCTTTTGTCAACTTTTGGAACGTCTCCACCTCCAGCTCTCTACAGACAAAACACAATCCCTAACATTCACAAAACCCAAGAAGCTTAAGCGCAAACCCATAATGAGAATTTATGGGAAAAGCGTTTCACATGTCACACACCTTAAATTACTAGGAATCGTCATAGACGAACACAGGAGCTGGACGGAACACATCAACACCCTCAAGACAAAACTAACTAAATATCAACACAATGCACGCAGATTAACTTCTAAGTCTTGGGGAATTAAACCTGCAATGTTAAAAATCTGGTACCACGCAATCATAGAACGGATCCTCTTTTACTGTGTGGGCGTCTGGGGAGGAAATCTCACCAAGGCAGTCAAAGAAAAGTTGGTTTCGATCCAAAGGATGTTCTTGCTGCAAATGGTGAGAGGGTATAGGACAATCTCAACGGACGCACTCACAGTACTAACGGGGATCCCTCCAATCCTAATATCACTAGAATACGAGCACCAGAAAAACAGAATCCAACACCTAGAATATGAACCAACTACTATGCTACACTTCCCAAAAACAATAATACAGAGAAATGTTCCAAGTTGGCACCTGCACCCCGCGGAGGAGACATCACAATTACAGGTATGCATCGCCAAGAACAGTCACAGACCCTCGCAGCATCCAACCATCTACACTGATGGGTCGCGCACTGAAACCGGCGTGGCCGCAGCCTTCTGCGCCGTGGTAAATGGAGTGCCGACCTATGAGTGGGCCTCCAGAATTGGAGACGATAACTCAGTATATCAAGCTGAACTGTTTGCAATTCTGAAGGCTTTGGAATGGATTGCTGCCTCCCCCACGCAGGAAAATTTTAAAATTTTCAGCGTGGATTTGATAGTCTTTCTGGACTTCAAGCAATTTTTGCCCTACGGACAAAACACCCTCTCATACTGGAAATTAAAATTAAACTTCACCAACTGTACAAAAAAGTTACCCTTGGCCACGTCACTGCACACATTGATATCGCAGGCAATGAGCTGGCGGACAACCTTGCAAAAGAAGCCACCAAACGCCAATCAATAGACTTCTCTCTTCCGGTACCCCCATCTTTTATTCGCAGAAAACTCAAATCTAAAATACTCCCCAACTGGCAAATCTACTGGGACACCTCCACAAAAGGTAGACACACTTACAACCTAATTCCAAAAGTTTCCAGAGAACTACTTAACCTCACTCCTTATACAAGTGCTTTCTTATCCGGGCATGGTCCGTTTAAAAATTACCTCTTCAAATTTAAAATTTCACGAACCAATGTGTGCGAGTGCGGCGATAGTGGTACCCCCATGCATTATTACTTCTCCTGCCCACTGACTGTTGCTTGGCATCTTAGGCCTGCTCCTTCTAACCCACCTCCTTCTTGGCTGCTGAACATAATTACGCGTCCCATCTTAACTCATAAACTTTCAGAAATTTACAAATTACTAACACACCTATCTAACATAACTTAATCACTCAAAGCAGTTTTCTTTCTCCATAAATTAATAATAATAACTCGCTTATTTTAGTCCTTAACGTAATCATTCTATCATTTTTTATCTGCTTAGCTTTCTCCATTTAGCTGTTTTGCAGCTTAGTTGTTTCTCTCATCCGCAAGTAATGTTCTCTTCCTAGCAGGGGCTGAGTCCCCATTAATTAATTTATTTTTATCGGGAACCGCAAGTTTGGTCAGCAAGCAACGTATCGTTACATCTAACACGAAGTGCATCCAGCCTCCATCCAGTGTGAGGGTTCCAGGGCAATTGTGTGGCGCTCCTTGTCGCGTGGGAATCTCACACTGGCACGTCCACATCTCAAGTGCCGTCATTTACGAACTGTACAATTGGTACAGTCTTACCTAAGAACTGCACCTTTCTACTAAATTAGCGGACTGTACAATTGGTGCAGGCGCACCTGTGGACCTCGTCTACCCTGTCTGTCGCTCCTTGTCGCGTAGGAACGCTGGTTCCAGCGACAGACCCTGTATTAAATTATAATTTTTTTTTTTTTTTTTTTTTTTTGTATGTCTTTAGTTCCTGCCACCTGTCGCGTGGGGCTTTGCCCGGCAGGACCAGCCATTGGCGAAGCTTGTACTGCCACGTTTAATCCCTGCGTGCCGGGGAGCTAGCCGGGGAAGACATTAAACGCTCAACGGCTGGGTTCGCCCTCAGCCGAGTGGTCTTCCTCAGGCATTAAAATATTAAAATACGTACATACATGCAGAACGGCGGGCACATTAGCTCTCAGGCTTTGATAGCCTGTGAGCTAAAAAAATAGTTAAACATGTATTTCAGCGATTTTAGAGCGACGATTATAGAAATAGTCGCTTTCATTCATAAAGCTTAACTTTTTTTTTTCTAAAATTATGACATAATTTTCAATGAATTTTCATTCCGACCAGGCTTGCTGTAACTAAGACCTGTTAATTAAAATAAATTTTGGAAAATTAATTTACATAGTCATGCTAATGGGTAGTTCCAAATATAGATATTTTCCTAATTGTTCCTCAACAACGTGCAATACTCAAATTTCTTTTTTCTTTTACAAGATTATAAAAACTAGCTCTAGTTTTTTTATTTGTTTTTAAGGAAAAAAAAATACTAACTTCATGTTCTAAAGAAACATGACTGTTGTATTAACATACGAGGGAAAGTCATTAAATAAGTCACAAAAGATAATTAAATAATGACTTACAATGGTATTCACTTCAAAACTATTTTTATTTCTCAACATATTCACACCAACATTTATGCACTGATATCACCGTTTTATCAGTGCCCAACACCAGATGCATAACATTCTTTGGGTTGCTGTCTCAGCCCCATTAGGACTTCAAGTTGAACCTTTTCATCATCTGTGAACATCATCTTGCTTCCAAGATGTTTTTTTAGTGGACTAAACAGATGAAAATCGCTTGGGGCTAAGTCGAAGCTGTATATGGTGGATGTTGAAGAAGTTGCAAGATGATGTTCACAGATGATGAAAAGGTTCAACTTGAAGTCCTAATGTGGCTGAGACAGCAACCCAAAGAATGTTATGCAGCTGGTGTTGGGGCACTGATAAAACGGTGATATAAGTGCATAAATATTGGTGGAGAGTATGTTGAGAAATAAAAATAGTTTTGACGTGGATATCATTGTAAGTTATTATTTAATTATCTTTTGTGACTTACTTAATGACTTTCCCTCGTAGAATAAGTGTGAACAATAAAATTATTTAATTGAGTAATCGAGTTAAATAAGAATACAAAATCACGCATCACGGCATTATATTATGAAACACTTTCCAACACCATCGTCACTTTCTCCCATAGATGTAATAATGTAGTGAAATTATTTTGTGCGTCCCTGTAAATTACCTGTAATTGCTCTATACTTACTCTACACTCTAATAGAAAGCATGTTGCCATATTGCCATGACTTGAATTAGAAATCCGTCAAATTAGTGCCTTACATTATTAACGAGAATTACAAGACGTAGTATTTCGAAACCACGAAACTTTTAAAAGTCAAGAAAGTCCTTCCTCACTACAATTTCACGCAACAATTACGTAATTTTCATTTTAAAGGTAACGATTCATTTTAAAGCTACTTTAACGTTCGCGAATATTCATGATGAGCAAATTATCTCGCATAATCAGATTTACTTACACACGTTTTCTCTGTTGCTACATGAAGGCATTTAGGTAGAAATTGTAATCGTGATTCAACTTTTCATAAACCTGACACAAACTCTCTCATTCCAAGGTGTTGCCATGTTCCGAATTAGGATTCAGTGCTTAAATTAGTGCCTTACATTATTAAATAACCTACATACCTCATCAAAATTTCAAGGAAAATGTACCATTTTTATGGGTGGTTTCACGCGAAAACTAAATTGTTTTAATAAAACATTTTACTCAATATTTAATTCATTTTTATAGATGTGGGTGATATTTAATTTTCCAGAAAACTCTATATTCTAAAAAATTTGGTTTATTAAAATTTGATGTAGACGATATTTTAGTTTTCAGAAATTTGTTTATTCTAAAAGTTGTTTCAGTGAAATATTCTATTATTTATTAATACAGGCTGTATCCGCCGATATTTTATTATCCTTATGAAACAAATGATATTCCACAATTAGATACATCAATCATTTTCTTGAAATCTATATAAAAAAAAAAAAAAAAAAAAAAAAAAAAAAACACTATTAAATGATGGAAATTAGACTAAACACAATTTTAATGATTTATGTTTATTTTTTTAACTTTTAATGACTTCTTTTTTTTTTTTTTTTTTTTTTTTTTTAAAGGTGTTTGAATCTGATTTTGTAAAAAATCATATTCTACCCTTTTAACAATATTTCTAATTTAACTATTTTACAATACTTTTTTGCATATTATTATATTATTAAACGATTTTAGAAAGGAAAATGATTTTATCAATGAATTATGTTAGTATAATATAAAAATTTAGTTTTTAAAATAAAATTAAAGGTATTTTTAAAACCATTCTTCCCCTGTAGCTGTAACTATTTTGCAATATTTTTTTTATACCGCTCTTAGAGGTGTTGCCTATAAGTTTAAGGAACCGATTACCAAAAAGTTGATTAATTTTGAGAGAAAAAAAAAATATCATGACATATGTAAAAATAGAAGAAAAGAGACCATTTTAATAACATTTTTATTTCTTCAAAATAAACTATTTATATCATTTCATATCTTATCCCACCACAAATAACGTCAGTCAAAAAAATTAAATCAATTGATGTTTAAGTTTTAACATTTTGAACATACGGAAATTGAGGCAGTAAAAAAAAAAAAATTAACAAATTACAATAACCATTGGGATAATGCTGAGGAATAGCGGGGCAATGTTCGGACTTTACCATAACCGTTACCTCGTACTATAAGACATTTAAAATATTCATTAATTTACCCCCCCCCCCCCATAAATACCCCTCTTATAGCAGACATATACGCCCCACCCTACTATAACATAGCTTCCCCACGCTAGCTATTCCACCCATCTAATACAGTATGATCTCGGCAGCAGGCGGTGAAACCACCGCACCACCGCCACCGCCACCGCCAACACTTCTGCTGACGCAGAAGTCACATTCCCTATCTACTGACTTTCCGATTGGTATCTGAAGGTAGAATAAACCGAAATATCCAAATATGAGACCAACTTTAGGTGTTAGCATTGAAATTTTTAAAGTTTGGTACAATTTCTATTTGTAGATCATCCACTAATCAATATTTAAGTATTGCTTTAACTCTTGTTTAGATTGATGGCTGAGCTAAAGGTATTTTGAGGAAATTAAAGTTGAAGTTCACGTTTTTTTCTTTATCAGACGTTTTCTCATCTGACGTCAATTTTTGAATTCGGTTTTTTGTCATATAGTTCGCATCTATCCATTTTGTAACTTTAACATTTTTGTAACGTTTTTATGCATTTCTATTGTCTATTCAAAGAAAAATTCTTCTAAAGTTACAGAATTTCGTTAAAAACGCTTAAAAAAATCTTCTAAAGTTACAGAATTTTGTTAAAACCGCTTAAAAAATAAAGTGTCAAGAGGTCCATTCTCGACCGAAACCTACAATCATTTTCCCAATGATTAAAAAGAAAAAAGAAAAAAAAGACATATTTATAATTATTACTTCTCGAGAATATATTAGGGATGACTAAATATATTTTAAGCAAAAAAATTGGAAAATTGATACTTTCGTCATTTTTAAGCAAAGTAACAGTAGCAAGCCCCATGCTAAACCGTGAAAATTTGTAATTTCAGGATGTTCATAACATACTTCTCCACTAGAATTTCATGCAGTAAGACGCATACCTTAAAGTTATTTTATCTTTTCGATACTCATGACCAAATTATCCGGAATATTTTTTTCCCACACGTGTTCTCTGTTGCTACGTGGAGGCAAGTTGGTAGAAATGATGATAAGACGTGATTCAACTTTACATAAATCTGACACTAATTCTCACATTCTAAGGTATTATCAAGCTCCGAATTAGACGTCTCTTAAATTTTCTCTTAAATTTTTCCGATATCTGCTTTTCAAAGCGCTGAGGAACTTGTGCGTCCATAGATAAGCGAAAAGGTACCACAGGAAAGGATTAGATTCCAAGAAAGATAAGCAGGGGAATATTTATCTTTCGCGGATAAAAGAAAAATAACATGAAAAAGTAAAAAGGAATGTAATTTTCTTTTTAGGGACGATTTTTTAACACTTTCCAAAACATTATTGAAAAGTGTTTATGGATTCGGTTTGTCTGTCTGTGCTCTAACTAGCGTAAATATACTCGGATAGTCATGAAATTTTTATATGTTATTGAGGTTTGCTATAGAATGTTTGGTATTGAGAATGAAATGTGTAGCATTTATAGTTCGGTTACAGGGGCACGCAAACTGATTCCGTTAGATTATATGGTCTATTGGGAAAGATCATTTGCAGTGCATTTTATTGATGCTAGGATATTTCAAACATAATGAGATAGATATACATCACTGAGATGGACTACAAGTTTTCTCAAGAGTATAGAATAAGTAGCATTTATAGTTCGTTTACAGGGACACACAAAATGATTCCGTTACATTACGGTCTATGAAGAAAAATCGTTTGCAGTGCATTTTATTGATGTTACGATACTTAAAACATAATGAGATTGATATACATCATTGAGATGGACTACAACATGTTTTCTGAAGGGTGTAGAATAAATAGCATTTATAGTGAGATGGATATACATAATTGAGATGGACTACAACATGTTTTCTCAGGAGTATAGAATAAGTAGCATTTATAGTTCGTTTACAGGGACACACAAAATGATTCCGTTACATTACGGTCTATGAAGAAAAATCGTTTGCAGTGCATTTTATTGATGTTACGATACTTAAAACATAATGAGATTGATATACATCATTGAGATGGACTACAACATGTTTTCTGAAGGGTGTAGAATAAATAGCATTTATAGTGAGATGGATATACATAATTGAGATGGACTACAACATGTTTTCTCAGGAGTATAGAATAAGTAGCATTTATAGTTCGTTTACAGGGACACACAAAATGATTCCGTTACATTACGGTCTATGAAGAAAAATCGTTTGCAGTGCATTTTATTGATGTTACGATACTTAAAACATAATGAGATTGATATACATCATTGAGATGGACTACAACATGTTTTCTGAAGGGTGTAGAATAAATAGCATTTATAGTGAGATGGATATACATAATTGAGATGGACTACAACATGTTTTCTCAGGAGTATAGAATAAGTAGCATTTATAGTTCGTTTACAGGGACACACAAAATGATTCCGTTACATTACGGTCTATGAAGAAAAATCGTTTACAGTGCATTTTATTGATGTTACGATACTTAAAACATAATGAGATTGATATACATCATTGAGATGGACTACAACATGTTTTCTGAAGGGTGTAGAATAAATAGCATTTATAGTGAGATGGATATACATAATTGAGATGGACTACAACATGTTTTCTCAGGAGTATAGAATAAGTAGCATTTAGAGTTCGTTTACAGGGACACACAAAATGATTCCGTTACATTACGGTCTATGAAGAAAAATCGTTTGCAGTGCATTTTATTGATGTTACGATACTTAAAACATAATGAGATTGATATACATCATTGAGATGGACTACAACATGTTTTCTGAAGGGTGTAGAATAAATAGCATTTATAGTGAGATGGATATACATAATTGAGATGGACTACAACATGTTTTCTCAGGAGTATAGAATAAGTAGCATTTATAGTTCGTTTACAGGGACACACAAAATGATTCCGTTACATTACGGTCTATGAAGAAAAATCGTTTGCAGTGCATTTTATTGATGTTACGATACTTAAAACATAATGAGATTGATATACATCATTGAGATGGACTACAACATGTTTTCTGAAGGGTGTAGAATAAATAGCATTTATAGTGAGATGGATATACATAATTGAGATGGACTACAACATGTTTTCTCAGGAGTATAGAATAAGTAGCATTTATAGTTCGTTTACAGGTACACACAAAATGATTCCGTTACATTACGGTCTATGAAGAAAAATCGTTTGCAGTGCATTTTATTGATGTTACGATACTTAAAACATAATGAGATTGATATACATCATTGAGATGGACTACAACATGTTTTCTGAAGGGTGTAGAATAAATAGCATTTATAGTGAGATGGATATACATAATTGAGATGGACTACAACATGTTTTCTCAGGAGTATAGAATAAGTAGCATTTAGAGTTCGTTTACAGGGACACACAAAATGATTCCGTTACATTACGGTCTATGAAGAAAAATCGTTTGCAGTGCATTTTATTGATGTTACGATACTTAAAACATAATGAGATTGATATACATCATTGAGATGGACTACAACATGTTTTCTGAAGGGTGTAGAATAAATAGCATTTATAGTGAGATGGATATACATAATTGAGATGGACTACAACATGTTTTCTCAGGAGTATAGAATAAGTAGCATTTAGAGTTCGTTTACAGGGACACACAAAATGATTCCGTTACATTACGGTCTATGAAGAAAAATCGTTTGCAGTGCATTTTATTGATGTTACGATACTTAAAACATAATGAGATTGATATACATCATTGAGATGGACTACAACATGTTTTCTGAAGGGTGTAGAATAAATAGCATTTATAGTGAGATGGATATACATAATTGAGATGGACTACAACATGTTTTCTCAGGAGTATAGAATAAGAAGCATTTATAGTTCGTTTACAGGGACACACAAAATGATTCCGTTACATTACGGTCTATGAAGAAAAATCGTTTGCAGTGCATTTTATTGATGTTACGATACTTAAAACATAATGAGATTGATATACATCATTGAGATGGACTACAACATGTTTTCTGAAGGGTGTAGAATAAATAGCATTTATAGTGAGATGGATATACATAATTGAGATGGACTACAACATGTTTTCTCAGGAGTATAGAATAAGTAGCATTTAGAGTTCGTTTACAGGGACACACAAAATGATTCCGTTACATTACGGTTTATGAAGAAAAATCGTTTGCAGTGCATTTTATTGATGTTACGATACTTAAAACATAATGAGATTGATATACATCATTGAGATGGACTACAACATGTTTTCTGAAGGGTGTAGAATAAATAGCATTTATAGTGAGATGGATATACATAATTGAGATGGACTACAACATGTTTTCTCAGGAGTATAGAATAAGTAGCATTTATAGTTCGTTTACAGGGACACACAAAATGATTCCGTTACATTACGGTCTATGAAGAAAAATCGTTTGCAGTGCATTTTATTGATGTTACGATACTTAAAACATAATGAGATTGATATACATCATTGAGATGGACTACAACATGTTTTCTGAAGGGTGTAGAATAAATAGCATTTATAGTGAGATGGATATACATAATTGAGATGGACTACAACATGTTTTCTCAGGAGTATAGAATAAGTAGCATTTATAGTTCGTTTACAGGGACACACAAAATGATTCCGTTACATTACGGTCTATGAAGAAAAATCGTTTGCAGTGCATTTTATTGATGTTACGATACTTAAAACATAATGAGATTGATATACATCATTGAGATGGACTACAACATGTTTTCTGAAGGGTGTAGAATAAATAGCATTTATAGTGAGATGGATATACATAATTGAGATGGACTACAACATGTTTTCTCAGGAGTATAGAATAAGTAGCATTTATAGTTCGTTTACAGGGACACACAAAATGATTCCGTTACATTACGGTCTATGAAGAAAAATCGTTTGCAGTGCATTTTATTGATGTTACGATACTTAAAACATAATGAGATTGATATACATCATTGAGATGGACTACAACATGTTTTCTGAAGGGTGTAGAATAAATAGCACTTATAGTGAGATGGATATACATAATTGAGATGGACTACAACATGTTTTCTCAGGAGTATAGAATAAGTAGCATTTAGAGTTCGTTTACAGGGACACACAAAATGATTCCGTTACATTACGGTCTATGAAGAAAAATCGTTTGCAGTGCATTTTATTGATGTTACGATACTTAAAACATAATGAGATTGATATACATCATTGAGATGGACTACAACATGTTTTCTGAAGGGTGTAGAATAAATAGCATTTATAGTGAGATGGATATACATAATTGAGATGGACTACAACATGTTTTCTCAGGAGTATAGAATAAGTAGCATTTAGAGTTCGTTTACAGGGACACACAAAATGATTCCGTTACATTACGGTCTATGAAGAAAAATCGTTTGCAGTGCATTTTATTGATGTTACGATACTTAAAACATAATGAGATTGATATACATCATTGAGATGGACTACAACATGTTTTCTGAAGGGTGTAGAATAAATAGCATTTATAGTGAGATGGATATACATAATTGAGATGGACTACAACATGTTTTCTCAGGAGTATAGAATAAGTAGCATTTAGAGTTCGTTTACAGGGACACACAAAATGATTCCGTTACATTACGGTCTATGAAGAAAAATCGTTTGCAGTGCATTTTATTGATGTTACGATACTTAAAACATAATGAGATTGATATACATCATTGAGATGGACTACAACATGTTTTCTGAAGGGTGTAGAATAAATAGCATTTATAGTGAGATGGATATACATAATTGAGATGGACTACAACATGTTTTCTCAGGAGTATAGAATAAGTAGCATTTAGAGTTCGTTTACAGGGACACACAAAATGATTCCGTTACATTACGGTCTATGAAGAAAAATCGTTTGCAGTGCATTTTATTGATGTTACGATACTTAAAACATAATGAGATTGATATACATCATTGAGATGGACTACAACATGTTTTCTGAAGGGTGTAGAATAAATAGAATTTATAGTGAGATGGATATACATAATTGAGATGGACTACAACATGTTTTCTCAGGAGTATAGAATAAGTAGCATTTAGAGTTCGTTTACAGGGACACACAAAATGATTCCGTTACATTACGGTCTATGAAGAAAAATCGTTTGCAGTGCATTTTATTGATGTTACGATACTTAAAACATAATGAGATTGATATACATCATTGAGATGGACTACAACATGTTTTCTGAAGGGTGTAGAATAAATAGCATTTATAGTGAGATGGATATACATAATTGAGATGGACTACAACATGTTTTCTCAGGAGTATAGAATAAGTAGCATTTATAGTTCGTTTACAGGGACACACAAAATGATTCCGTTACATTACGGTCTATGAAGAAAAATCGTTTGCAGTGCATTTTATTGATGTTACGATACTTAAAACATAATGAGATTGATATACATCATTGAGATGGACTACAACATGTTTTCTGAAGGGTGTAGAATAAATAGCATTTATAGTGAGATGGATATACATAATTGAGATGGACTACAACATGTTTTCTCAGGAGTATAGAATAAGTAGCATTTATAGTTCGTTTACAGGGACACACAAAATGATTCCGTTACATTACGGTCTATGAAGAAAAATCGTTTGCAGTGCATTTTATTGATGTTACGATACTTAAAACATAATGAGATTGATATACATCATTGAGATGGACTACAACATGTTTTCTGAAGGGTGTAGAATAAATAGCATTTATAGTGAGATGGATATACATAATTGAGATGGACTACAACATGTTTTCTCAGGAGTATAGAATAAGTAGCATTTATAGTTCGTTTACAGGGACACACAAAATGATTCCGTTACATTACGGTCTATGAAGAAAAATCGTTTGCAGTGCATTTTATTGATGTTACGATACTTAAAACATAATGAGATTGATATACATCATTGAGATGGACTACAACATGTTTTCTGAAGGGTGTAGAATAAATAGCATTTATAGTGAGATGGATATACATAATTGAGATGGACTACAACATGTTTTCTCAGGAGTATAGAATAAGTAGCATTTATAGTTCGTTTACAGGGACACACAAAATGATTCCGTTACATTACGGTCTATGAAGAAAAATCGTTTGCAGTGCATTTTATTGATGTTACGATACTTAAAACATAATGAGATTGATATACATCATTGAGATGGACTACAACATGTTTTCTGAAGGGTGTAGAATAAATAGCATTTATAGTGAGATGGATATACATAATTGAGATGGACTACAACATGTTTTCTCAGGAGTATAGAATAAGTAGCATTTAGAGTTCGTTTACAGGGACACACAAAATGATTCCGTTACATTACGGTCTATGAAGAAAAATCGTTTGCAGTGCATTTTATTGATGTTACGATACTTAAAACATAATGAGATTGATATACATCATTGAGATAGACTACAACATGTTTTCTGAAGGGTGTAGAATAAATAGCATTTATAGTGAGATGGATATACATAATTGAGATGGACTACAACATGTTTTCTCAGGAGTATAGAATAAGTAGCATTTATAGTTCGTTTACAGGGACACACAAAATGATTCCGTTACATTACGGTCTATGAAGAAAAATCGTTTGCAGTGCATTTTATTGATGTTACGATACTTAAAACATAATGAGATTGATATACATCATTGAGATGGACTACAACATGTTTTCTGAAGGGTGTAGAATAAATAGCATTTATAGTGAGATGGATATACATAATTGAGATGGACTACAACATGTTTTCTCAGGAGTATAGAATAAGTAGCATTTATAGTTCGTTTACAGGGACACACAAAATGATTCCGTTACATTACGGTCTATGAAGAAAAATCGTTTGCAGTGCATTTTATTGATGTTACGATACTTAAAACATAATGAGATTGATATACATCATTGAGATGGACTACAACATGTTTTCTGAAGGGTGTAGAATAAATAGCATTTATAGTGAGATGGATATACATAATTGAGATGGACTACAACATGTTTTCTCAGGAGTATAGAATAAGTAGCATTTAGAGTTCGTTTACAGGGACACACAAAATGATTCCGTTACATTACGGTCTATGAAGAAAAATCGTTTGCAGTGCATTTTATTGATGTTACGATACTTAAAACATAATGAGATTGATATACATCATTGAGATGGACTACAACATGTTTTCTGAAGGGTGTAGAATAAATAGCATTTATAGTGAGATGGATATACATAATTGAGATGGACTACAACATGTTTTCTCAGGAGTATAGAATAAGTAGCATTTATAGTTCGTTTACAGGGACACACAAAATGATTCCGTTACATTACGGTCTATGAAGAAAAATCGTTTGCAGTGCATTTTATTGATGTTACGATACTTAAAACATAATGAGATTGATATACATCATTGAGATGGACTACAACATGTTTTCTGAAGGGTGTAGAATAAATAGCATTTATAGTGAGATGGATATACATAATTGAGATGGACTACAACATGTTTTCTCAGGAGTATAGAATAAGAAGCATTTATAGTTCGTTTACAGGGACACACAAAATGATTCCGTTACATTACGGTCTATGAAGAAAAATCGTTTGCAGTGCATTTTATTGATGTTACGATACTTAAAACATAATGAGATTGATATACATCATTGAGATGGACTACAACATGTTTTCTGAAGGGTGTAGAATAAATAGCATTTATAGTGAGATGGATATACATAATTGAGATGGACTACAACATGTTTTCTCAGGAGTATAGAATAAGTAGCATTTAGAGTTCGTTTACAGGGACACACAAAATGATTCCGTTACATTACGGTTTATGAAGAAAAATCGTTTGCAGTGCATTTTATTGATGTTACGATACTTAAAACATAATGAGATTGATATACATCATTGAGATGGACTACAACATGTTTTCTGAAGGGTGTAGAATAAATAGCATTTATAGTGAGATGGATATACATAATTGAGATGGACTACAACATGTTTTCTCAGGAGTATAGAATAAGTAGCATTTATAGTTCGTTTACAGGGACACACAAAATGATTCCGTTACATTACGGTCTATGAAGAAAAATCGTTTGCAGTGCATTTTATTGATGTTACGATACTTAAAACATAATGAGATTGATATACATCATTGAGATGGACTACAACATGTTTTCTGAAGGGTGTAGAATAAATAGCATTTATAGTGAGATGGATATACATAATTGAGATGGACTACAACATGTTTTCTCAGGAGTATAGAATAAGTAGCATTTATAGTTCGTTTACAGGGACACACAAAATGATTCCGTTACATTACGGTCTATGAAGAAAAATCGTTTGCAGTGCATTTTATTGATGTTACGATACTTAAAACATAATGAGATTGATATACATCATTGAGATGGACTACAACATGTTTTCTGAAGGGTGTAGTATAAATAGCATTTATAGTGAGATGGATATACATAATTGAGATGGACTACAACATGTTTTCTCAGGAGTATAGAATAAGTAGCATTTATAGTTCGTTTACAGGGACACACAAAATGATTCCGTTACATTACGGTCTATGAAGAAAAATCGTTTGCAGTGCATTTTATTGATGTTACGATACTTAAAACATAATGAGATTGATATACATCATTGAGATGGACTACAACATGTTTTCTGAAGGGTGTAGAATAAATAGCACTTATAGTGAGATGGATATACATAATTGAGATGGACTACAACATGTTTTCTCAGGAGTATAGAATAAGTAGCATTTAGAGTTCGTTTACAGGGACACACAAAATGATTCCGTTACATTACGGTCTATGAAGAAAAATCGTTTGCAGTGCATTTTATTGATGTTACGATACTTAAAACATAATGAGATTGATATACATCATTGAGATGGACTACAACATGTTTTCTGAAGGGTGTAGAATAAATAGCATTTATAGTGAGATGGATATACATAATTGAGATGGACTACAACATGTTTTCTCAGGAGTATAGAATAAGTAGCATTTAGAGTTCGTTTACAGGGACACACAAAATGATTCCGTTACATTACGGTCTATGAAGAAAAATCGTTTGCAGTGCATTTTATTGATGTTACGATACTTAAAACATAATGAGATTGATATACATCATTGAGATGGACTACAACATGTTTTCTGAAGGGTGTAGAATAAATAGCATTTATAGTGAGATGGATATACATAATTGAGATGGACTACAACATGTTTTCTCAGGAGTATAGAATAAGTAGCATTTAGAGTTCGTTTACAGGGACACACAAAATGATTCCGTTACATTACGGTCTATGAAGAAAAATCGTTTGCAGTGCATTTTATTGATGTTACGATACTTAAAACATAATGAGATTGATATACATCATTGAGATGGACTACAACATGTTTTCTGAAGGGTGTAGAATAAATAGCATTTATAGTGAGATGGATATACATAATTGAGATGGACTACAACATGTTTTCTCAGGAGTATAGAATAAGTAGCATTTAGAGTTCGTTTACAGGGACACACAAAATGATTACGGTCTATGGGGAAAATCATTTGCGGTGCATTTTAATGATGTTATGATACTTCAAACATAACGAAAATTTACAGACACATGCAAAATAATTCGGTTACAGGACTTCCAAGATCGATAATTGCTGAGAGTGCGGTTTCCTCCGTGGTATGCATTTTTAAACTAATCTAATTTTGAGTGTATTAGGTGGTGTGTATAAATTCTATAGATTGTATACAGGGCTACAAAAAACTTTGCAGACATTATTGGATATAGACAGCAACTGCTGAAAATGGATTTTTACTGAGTTTTTTTTTTTTTTTTTTTTTTTTAAGGGTTTCGTTTATTTTACGAAACCTTATTCGTCCCGCCACGTTATCTGTCCGTCACAGAGCCGGTTCTCAGAAACTATATAACTTACAGACTTGAAATTTTGTGTACTGAATACCTACTATGAAGCTGAACATAATAAAATTTAAAAAAATCATATTATTTTAATATAGAGAGATAAAAAACCAAAAATCTAACAGCTTTTTCCTATTAAATTTTAACATTTTTCGTTATAGCAGTTGCCAACAATTAAAAATCCACAATAAAATTCTTTCTACAATAATGAATTTTCTATTGAAAGATTTCCACGTGTAAAATGAAAATGAAATAAAAAGTTTCACCAATTGAAAAAAGATTAATATGACGTCATACTGGTAATAAAACGAAAATTTTCAAGCATTTCTCAATAATACAAGGAGTATGAGTATGTGCAAGTACAGAAAGCAGGTTAATATGATGTCATTAGAGAATTAAAAAGAAAATTAATCTGACGTCAAGAGAGTATCAATATGAATAATAGAGAAAGCAAGTAGGTATGACATCAGCAAGTGATTATAATGTCATATGAGTTTGAGGAAGGTATTGAATCATGATAAAAACCCGATTATGGAAATATTGGCATATTTTAACATTTTGTAGGTCTCTATACAACATGTTTAATTTTGAAATTGATTTTTTTTTAATATCGCATTTATTCCACATAACAGATATTATTATGACAGAATATAGTAGCGGGCTTACCCGCTATCGGACAGGTTCATATTTTCGAAAAAACGAAAAAAATAGACCGGTAAATTTTTACTTTATAAAAAACGACTTTTTTATTTTTATTTTAGGAAAATGAAATTTATTTTGATTTATTAAAGAAAGGATAAAGCGTTTTGAAAGGAATATTAAACGAAACCCTTTGTGCGATCTTCGATCACACTTACCCACTTGTTTTGTTTCTTTCTTATTTAGATGTATCATTTCATTTTAGGAAAAAATGAAATTTCATAATAATATCCTGTTGGAAAGTGTTTCATATTTTATGCCTAATGCATTACTTTTGTTCTTGTTCTTATTTATGAGGCTGTTAGTACGAAAAGCTTTTGCTGATGCTTTAGTATAGAAATTAAAGAATTTTCTCGGATTAAATTCATATATAGCTAAATTTTTCCCTGTCGATAGAAATTGTTAAGGTTGTTCTCATAGAAATATTTCCCTCCGAGGAACTTTTTGACAAATTTACGGATTCATTTTTAAACGTAAAAGAATGACACTTGTAATGATTATTGAAGTGATTTGTAATCGAAATTTTTTTCATTTTTCGATAAATGAATTACATCTGGAGTCATAAGCGATTGGTCTCATAACGACCTTTCTCGGACTGTCTAGTCCAGAAATTCGGTTCAAAATGCTAACTTTGACAGCATTTTCTAGTGATATATTTCGAATTTACAGTTTGTCCTAAACCCTCTCTTCTAAGAATAAACTATTCATAGCAAAAACATACAAAATTGTAAAAATAATTACTGCATAACAATATCTGCCTGGAGTCGAGAGGAATATATTCTTTTTGATTTTTTCCCTCAAAATACTATATCGATTGTACTATATCGATTATACTATATCGATTTCAATATTGTTTCGCGTTGTATATTCTCTGCAATTATTATTAGTTTTTTCTTAATCTTCCGTTATGGGATTTATGTGATAAATTTTTTAAATCAGGTTTTGACCTTGTCTAACGATACATTTACCTGAATATGCGTTTTTATGCTAATATATATGTGTGTTCTAAAGGCACCGAATATGCTTAATTTATCGCGAAATTAAATTAAAGAAATCCTGAATGAACACCAGCCTCTGGTACCGGGAGATGCTGGAAAAGAAGGGTATTTTCTGAAGCCTCGTATCTCATTCATATAAAGATAATTTTTTAACACTTTCCACTATAGTTGAAAAGTGTTTATGAATTCAGTTTGTCTGCACTCTAAATACGACATTTTCAAAACTGAGCAAAAAATACTCATCTGAGTATGTCGCATAGTCAAAATGACTCCGAATCAAAATGACTCAAGTTTGAAACATGTATATACTCACTTCTGAAAACATGCACACACTCAAGAATAAAACATCATGTGCTCCTATTTGAGTATGTCCATGTTTCAAAAATGAGTATGAACTGACTTCTATGTGTTCATTTTTGAGAATTTCCATGTTTCAAAAATGAGTTTGAACCGGTTCTAATCATTTATGTCCATGTTTCAAAAATGAGCATGAACTGACTCCTATGTGCTCATTTTTGAGAATTTCCGTGTTTCAAAAATGAATTTGAACTGATTCTAATCATTTTTGAGTACGTCCATGTTTCAAAATTGAGTATGAACTGACCTCTATGTGCTCCTTTTTGAGTATGTCCATGCTTCAATATTCTGAGTATTTCTGGTATTTCAGAATTGAAAGCATCCTATCTGATACAAAAAGTTTCATAACAAAATGAAAACATCGATTTACTCAGATTTGAAAGTGTCATTTTTCTCAGTGTGTCTGTCGCCTGTCCGTACTCTAACTCGCATAAATGTACTCGGATTGCCATTCAATTGATATATGTTATTGAGATTTACTATGGCTTGATCGGTATTAAAAATGAAGTGCGTAGCATTTATAGTTCATTTAACAGGGACATTGAAAAGAATTCTGTTACATTACGGTCTATGGGGAAAGTCTATGGTGAATGCCGACAGGCTTGCCCGTATCTGGATTGAAATCGACTATCGTCTTGAACTTGATATTCTCCGTGCGACGAAGGGCGCACATGTGGAAATTCATTGACAAGGGGTATAAAACTTTTGGAATTTATCTAACCATTGTTGTTATTTATTTAAATCTATCTAACCATTTATGTTATTAATTTTAATCTATCTTCAGTATTTTAAGAATTTTTAAACATCAAAATGTGTCGGACCTTTAATAGATACACTGCAAAAACAAAAGGGGTTGATTTTACAGTATAATACTGGCACCCCAGCTGCCAGTATTATACCGTAAAATTAACAGTAATAAACAATAAAATAAGCAATAATACGCTACCGCGCATACTCGCATGCGCGGCAGCGTATTACTGCTTATTTTACTGTTTATTACTGTTAATTTTACGGTATAATACTGGAAGCTGGGGTGCCAGTATTATACTGTAAAATCAATACTTTTTTTTTGCATTGTACCCTGTATACTAATTCCTTTTACCAATGTATCATCACTGATTTCTATATATACATTTACTTATAAGTTGTTTACATATTAACATCTACATACTTTTTGTTTGCGCAATTTCCACTTATGTTTTAGTAAGATATAAATTACCTTAATTAAAACAAAAAAAACCACCCCTTGAAAAATATGGTACGTGATACAATAATGTCATTGCCATATTTTTATTTAGTGAGCTCAAATCTACAAGGATCAACCATTATTTTTGCGGGGGGGGGGGGGGGGGGCATTTTTGTACCGATCAGTCTAAAAAATTTGATTCATTTAATTTATTGATCATCATAATTGTCCAATTTATTTGAAAGCGATTAATCGAACTCCTCCCATAATTTTGTAATTGCTGCGCCATTGCTGGTCCTATAGGGGTATTATTATGGAAATAATAATTAACCAGAAGGACCCGTGCGAAGTTTTCGCACTACAGTCTTTGAGATTATTTCCTGGTACGTTTTAGCACTAATTTTTAATTAACTAGTTTTTTTTTTTTTTTTAATCAAACAACCCGTTTTCACGAAATGTGGGTGTACTATCTCAGAATCCTGTTCAAAAACTTGTCGAATGATACCTCATTCGACATATGTTTTGTATGTTTTATATGTGCATGTATGTTTTGTATCGTTGTATGTTTTGTATGTGCATAGAAAAAAAATGTTTACAAACAGAAATAATATATATGATGATTACTTGTGTATAAGAAAATGGGAATAGATTACAAGAGAATTTGTTGCCAAATTTTCTTCTCTCGCCAAGGTTATTTCTCTAGGTTGCCAAGGCACCTATACTTAAAAAAAAAAAAAATTATAAAAAATTTGAAACATTGAGTTTACGGAATTCATATGAAAGCAGTCCAGCAGCCATTTAAGAGATGTTAACTTCGCTGGCGTATTAACAGCTTAATGAAATATTAAAAAATAAATACTTTCAATTTCTTTGAATCTTAATGAGGTGTATATCTAAATGGAAGACAATCCTTAAATTAATTAATCTGCTTGCGCTCCAATACAGTACGCATATACATATACACAGCCATGATTAAACAAAGAAAATAAATAAACAATAGGGGACGAACGCCTAAAATTTAAATAAAAACCCGATTAAAAGCTCGATATTTTTTCAAAAAGTACGCGCAAGAAATAAATTAACAATCGTATTTTAATTGCATTATAGAATGACGTCATCTGATAATGCAGTATTTTATTTTTGTAGCAGCACTGATTTGAGGAAAATTTTTCATTTCATTTATGAAAACAATGCCGATTTAATTTTTAATTAATTACAATTTTTAATCGAAAAACATGTTTTAACGAAATGTTAAGTGTACTATGTCAGAAGCCTGTTTAAAATCCTTTCATATGTTATTTCATTCGTCGTTCTCCGTTTCGTATTTTCTTAGAAAAAGGGATGTTGACAGGAGAAATAATATATAGGATCCTTTGATAATAAAGCCAGCAAGGACGACTATTTTCCTATTAAATCGAACACTATTTACAATTTTTTTCCTTTGTAGTAAATTTCTCTAGAAAACAGCCTAGTATAAGTGTATGTCAGAGATTGTTTTTAAAAAGTGGTACGAATATAGAATTTAAAAAAAAAAAATCCATTGGGGTGTATATGTCACGCAAATATGTCAGGGCGTATATGTCGAGTCCTACATCTGGTTGGGTAACCCGATTTACCCGAACCCGACTTCGGGTCCGTTCGGATTGACGCGCTAATGTATTTCGTTGCGGGTCGGGTTCTTTCGTATTTACTTTAAATGTTTCGGACTTGATTCAGTTTTGGGCTACTTGTACTATTTCGGATCGGGGTAGGTTGATCAGATTTAAAAAAAAAAAAAAAAAAAAAAAAAAAGCCCTGAGTATTTTTTAAATGAAAAAAACTATATCTTTGAATATTAATGAACGTATATCTGTTAAGTTTTATACAAAAAAGATATAATAAATTAATATTAGAGATATAATTCTAGAGTACTTTTCCATAACTGAATTAAAATAAGGATTAACTTTCTTTCACTTTGGGTTCGGATCGCGCGCAGGACTCTAGTCTCGACCCGTAGTCAAAGGGTTAATATTGTTGCGAAAAGCAAATGAAGAAAAACGAAGTGACTATATGTTTTTCTCTCTATAGACTTAATCAGTATATACGAGATATATAAGCTCTATACACTGCAAAAACAAAATTGTTGATTTTACAGTATAATGCTGGCAGCTGGGATGCTAGTATTATACTGTAAAGTTAACAATTTTGTTTTTGCAGTGTATAATCACTCTTTATAAATATTATACATCAGTGATTGTGTACGATTTAAAATTGATAGTCCGCCAGACTGCGCCATCCGATAGAGTAATAATGATTTTTTTTTTCAAAAACAGTTGCGGACAGAAATCAGATATTTCGAGCTATTTCCATTTTATCTATTCCAACATCTCCGTCACACTCCTGACCATAGGTCTGCAGAGATTTTAATCGGCCTTTGTTAGTGAATCACAAACTTTCCACTCGTTTATCGAAGTGGATAAGCCAATGGTGATAAGCAACTCAATTAAGATTTAACCAAGCCACAAGATCAGTATTAAGTATTTACTGACTATGGAACTGAAGGGAATGTCTGATCTTAAAGCTTCCGAAGGGATTACTTTGGTAAATATGGTTTATATTTTGAATCTATTATATTAAAATCTGTCTGTCTGTTTATATTTCACAACTGCTCCTCCTAGAATATCTAACATTGGACAATGGAATTAACACAATTTATCCACATGGATCAGAGGATGTCATATAATGTCGCAGAATTTTAAAATTTGAATTACCGTATATACTCGTGTATAAGTCGACCCCCCTATTCTTATGCAAAATTTTGGAAAAAATTGAATTTTCGTGTATAAGTCGAACCACATTTCTGGTAGTATGTTGTAAAATGATTTGTGATCGAGGATAAAAAAATAATAAATTTTCATTAAATTAGTAAACTTTTTTTTTTTTTTTTTTTTTTTACGTTTCTAATCAGACTTTCTTTTTTTAAATTCAACATTTTAAAATTGTATAGTTATGTAAAACTGAAGAAGCTTAAACTATTTTGAAAGCTATTCACATCAATTTAATGATTACTTACTTTTTTTTTTATTTTTTATTTTTTTTTTAATCTATTCAAGTTTTATTTACAAGAGTAAACAAACTTCTTAAACTGCTAAAATATAGTACTTCTTTGTATTGTAGGACTTTTAGGAGAGAAATCTAGAAGCATTCTCAAGTTGAACTCTTTTTAAGAAGAGGATTAAAATATTGAAAGGAATGCCCCTGTATTAAAGGGAATTCTATCCCAAGAGAAAAGGAGTGCAGAACAATTGCAGAGACATTATTGTTGAGCTTTTTTTTTTATCAATCACCATTGTCCGCTTTTATCCGTTTCTCCAACCTAGACCCATATGCGATTAATTAAAAGACTTGCACATTCACCAATTATCTGCGAAAAAAATAGGACTCCGCTATTTTTTTTTTTTTTTTTTTTTTACTAACTCGTGTATAAGTCGACCCCCCATTTTCAGCTTCCGAATTTTGTCTAAAATTCTTCGACTTATACACAAGTATATACGGTAGTTTCCGAGATATTATTATTATTATTATTATTATTATTATTATTTTCGCAATTTTTAATGACATTTCTGTAATGGTGCCAACTAAATTACTCCATTTTTGTGAATAAAAGAGAGAATAGAGGAAACGGCCGGTTTCATTAGGTTTTTAGGTGCGTTCGTTAGTCATATAAATACTAACGAATAAATACTAACGAATAGTTAGTTGCCTGGTCCTTCCGTCTGTCCGCTAAAGCTACCCAACTGAATGGTTTGAAATTTAATATACATAATCGTTGCAGAATTTTCTCGAGTCATTTCAAATTTTATGAAAATCGAATCAAAACTTAAAAATATATTAATAAAAGTTTTCTTCATTCTGTTAAATCCTGTCATACGTAATTAGTTCAATGATATCCCATGATAGGTAATGATTCTAGGTTACCATGGTGATGACGTCCTATTTAAGATGGAGTCCTATTGTTTCCGTATTACTGAATTTAAAAATCGAATTTGTATACTAAAATTGTTTAATTATAGCAATCCTATAATCTACCGACAGTTTTTTGGATATAAGTTTCCGGAGAAATAGATATTAAATGGAAAAATGGTCTAAATATGGATTTCAAGTTCTGAAAATTTCAAAGCTAAGCTTAAATTTCCCATTGGAATTTTCAGTGAATGTCAACAAAAGATAAAATGTTGCCAACTTAAAATGCACTTATTTTATTGTGGAAATTAATCATATCATGATGACAGACGATATAATTCATTTCACTGAAATACTAACAATGATTTTTTTTTTTTTTTTTTTTTTTTTTTTTTTTTTACATTTTCTTTTATTGGATATTTGCGCATAGTATAATTTTAATGTAACAGAATTGTAGTTAATTGTTTGTAAAAGTATATTGAAACTTAATTTCATAAAATAAAATTAATATCTATAATGTTAAAATCTGCAAATAAAATAAATTTTGTGTTCATATGCATTTCTGCACAAGAGTGCAACAGCTATTGCACCAAGAACTGAATATTTATAAAACTAGTTATAGTACGAACGCACTTCATTTGTCACGTTTGACGTTCAATTTCCAAATGTTTTTCCAAATGGAACAGCTCATGCAATGTAAATGTACACAGGGAGTTACTATTATTTTTTAAATCGCACACAATGGTCCGGATTGCGTTTATAGCGAAAAAAAAAAGAAATACATATATATATTGCAATGCTTTTATTTGTAAGTAAAACATCTTTTTGATAAATTTGCGATTGGATCTAATGACAGTTCTAAGATAACGAAAGAGTTTTTAGCTAGTCTAACCAAATAATATAAGATTATCTGATTTTAATTCGGTCATGTTTTGAAAAAAAAAAAAAAAAAAAGACAAAGTTTACTTTGTGAATTAATTTCTTCAAGTAAGCAATGCTACGCATTTCAGAACTTTGAATCTCTTAATGTTCGAATGAATAACATATATCAATAAGTGGAAATATGAGTAATTTTACTTACCCATCATACGTAGTATAGGGTAAATCTTGTAATCGTTTTGAAAATCGAAATTTTTTTTTACCTATTTACACGCTTCAGACACTGGAGATTCCGAAAAACATACTTTTAGAAACAAAAAAAAATTGCCGTCCGTCTGTGTGTCTGTAAACGCTCTTTCTCCCGAAAAAATTGAGATAGAGACTTGAAATTTGGTATGTACTTAGTATGTAACAATGGGAAGAAGCGTATTGAATTTCAGTAACCTCGATTATCCGAAATTACTTTTTTCGGACTCTCGAAATATTCGTTCTGATAAAAGGTATATAAAAATTTTCGAAAATGTTTATTTTAAGGAGTGAATATAAAAGACATTAAAAAAAAGACATAAATTTTGCATAAAGCATGAAGTCGATCGGATCATGAGTTGCCGAGATATTTGTAATCCTATTTTCCTCACTCTTCGATTTTTCATGACCCTGTATTTCAACCAAATTTCAATTCAAAGATATATTTTAATTGGAAATTTGACGCTTAATCAGATGCAATAAACCGCTAGTTAATAGGATTATTGTTTTTGGAGTTATAAGGATGTTTCTTTCAAGCAATTCAGTAATCGAGCCTTTAAAGTTTATGACGTCATCAAACCACGATTTTATTTGAATTGCAATGCATTTTATAAGTAGTTTACACATTTTTATTTTAATATTTTACATTATGCATATCCATGATGGGTAAGTATTACGGTGGCCCCCAACGGCTAGTTTTGTATACGTTAATATAAATGTACAAATTCCCAATTCCAAAGATGAGTCATTGACTTTGAAAGTAGGCAAGAATATTTTTGTTATTAGTGCTAAATGTAAAATTTGTATCCATAGTTGCCAACCTACCAATTTTTTTCATACCAATATTTTTATGTAAAAATATTTGTTTTATTTAATCGTACAATTTCTGCAATTTAATGAAGCGAAAATTTTTATAAGATTTTACAGGTACTCAAAAAATTAGGAGGTTGGCAACTATGGATATCGAATGGTTTGCATTTGAATGAGTTTAAAAATATTCGTAAAAATATTTTACGGATATCTTAAAGCTTAGACTTATTTTATATTTTTTGTCATCTTATTTTATATAAATTTAATATGCAATAATAGTTATACGTGTTAGCTGAAAAAAAAAAAAATGTTTTATTTGGTTAATGCAAAAGTTCTGTTACATCTAATTTTAATACCTTTAATAGCGGTAAAATTTTAATACCTGATAATTTTAGCTATGAGTTCAAAACAAGCGGATATAATAAAATTATAAGGTGTTAAAATTTTACCGCTATGAAAGGTATTAAAATTAGGTATTAAAATACGACAGAACTTTTGCATCAACCCAATAGGGTAAATCCAGCAATAAATCAACACTTAAGCATATATTTTTTAAAGATTTATAATATTTTAACAAACAATACTTTTTGTTGTCTGACAGTGTAAATACATGTGTTGGGATACGAATGAATAAAAAATAATAAAAGGAAGTTTATATTTCATTTGTTTGGGATGTTAGGGGTGTCTCAATAAAAAGCTATACAAAAACAAAGTAAATGAACAGTTCTTTACTCGTGAATGAACGCAAACTTTTCCAATGAATGGAGAGGCAGCAATTTAAAAACACTTAAATATATGTGTATAAAACATATTGTGCGTATAAAACCGGGCATGCGCGGCAGCGTATTACTGCTTATTTTACTGTTTATTGCTGTTCATTTTACGGTATAATACTGGCAGCTGGAGTGCTAGTATTATGCCGTAAAATCAACATTTTTTTTTTTTTTTGCAGTGTATAAATTATGATAAAACAATGTTTTGCTTTACCAATGTTGCCAGTTCACCACAGTTGTGGTAGAACTGCTAAATTCTGATTGTGCTAGTTAATATTATGCAATTGTAAAAAATAATTCTATTCAAAGTGAACTCGCTCACTTTCAAAATCAACGCATTTAAAATATCGTTGACCCAATACAGATTACAAGTATAACAAATTTATGCTGATATGAAAAGATATTTATTGTGAATTGATTCAAAACACAAATTTCATGTTAATTTGTAACAAGATTTAGCTTTAACTAATTCTTTTTTCACAACATGCCCCAATTTCAAAATCAACGGCTCAGATAGACTATAAAAAACTAAATTTTCAATTTGATAATAAAACAAGAGCGAAAAACCATGCGTCAAGCATAGATTATGTAACACTTTTAAACACATTCAAAATACTGTAACAAATATTCACCGTTTAATTATGTGAAAGATGATATCTGACAGTCGTGGAGGTTAAGGTAGCTTAAACTCGGACCAGAGCAGAGTAACACGCAGTGGAATGTGTTCAGCCGATTAAACAGTTAAAAACAGCGTTAGCGTATATTAAAACAATATAAGAAAGATATTCATAATGGTGATTAATAGCCACATGCTACATTAGACGGTGAAAAACCATAAAATATGAAACAGAACTGTTTGCAAAAAGTCATCAGCAGCGACGCGGCGACATGCCATTTTAAACACAATATATATACAGTCAGTTCATTTATTATATCACGCCACACATTTGCCGAAAAATTTAAATAAAACAAGATGCTAAAAAGAAAATGTCAGAAGAAAAACTCTCCGCACACAGAAGCTTGAGTAAAATGCGAAGTGCCTGACTGAACGAGAAGAAAACTGGCAATGTGTGGATGCAAAGGATTTTGCTCTCAACTCGGGAAAAATGCTGGCAGGATAATTAAAAATAACTGAAGACATTTTAACTTGCGAAAAACTGTTATACCTGCTTGTCAAATTAGACTAATATTTGGGAAACTCATAAAACATTTGAAAACTCAATTTCGCTAATTACCATCTATAGTCGAAAATTCATTACAATTATTTTGTGAATCTGTATATACGATCAGTCGATTTGTATAGGGGAGATGGGGGATGAATGGGACATTTTCACAAAAATATTTATTTTAAATATTTTATATAAGTTATTATCAATATTACATATCACGTGTCAAACTTTAAGTGTTTGTCTACATCTTATGCACAACATTTGTTCAAGATTATTATTATACAGATATATAAATTAAATTTAAAAAAATGTTCTTCTATGTCCCAATCATCCCCACAGCAGGGATGAATGGGATACAAACATTTTCCTCCCCGTATTCAATGTTAAGGACTAAAAGCTGACAAAAATGCTACATTGGCAAAAGCTGAGAGATTATAAATTGTAATATGATC
Source organism: Maratus michaelseni (assembly GCA_963931845.1). Taxonomy (NCBI): domain Eukaryota; kingdom Metazoa; phylum Arthropoda; class Arachnida; order Araneae; family Salticidae; genus Maratus; species Maratus michaelseni. The sequence goes on from OZ007597.1 coordinate 165,642,035, forward strand.
TCCTGGATTATTTGTTAGTCAATGATCTTGGACTCATCTCAGCTTTGCCTTAAAAGGCCCATAAACGGTGGACTGAAGACGATGAGGAAGAAATGTGAGACAAAGAGGAAGAAATGTTAAAAGAATAATTACCATAAAGTATTAATTTATCAACCTATATAATATTATTTAGTTAATAAAAATTTTTCAGTATCCTCTAGGGACGAATGAAGCAGTCCCATTCATCTCCATTTGAAATGTCGCAATCATCCCCATGATATTCAATTGTCAACTATTTTGTCTCTGAAATTATTTTGTCACAATGGTTAATATGCATTAATTTTAATTACCAATATTGAGCCTTTAAATAAAAAACTACAACATATCTTAATTGTTTATATTGCATAAGATATTTAAGTAACTTCAAATGTAAAAAAATTTACTTTTAAGCAGAGTTTTCAGAAAATGCAAATTTGAAGAAAACTGAAAACAGCCATGTGCTCTTGCTTTTGGTTCTGAAGCAACTATGGTAGTGAAATCTATGAGGATAGGAAGCAACTAAAAAAAAATGTTTATTGCCTGAAATATTGAGAGCGTCCCATTCATCCCTTGTCCCATTCATCCCCCATCTCCTCTATATATATTACATATTATGCTAACATTTAGTTCAGTTAGGAAATGCTTAACAGAGGTGAAAATTCCCTTTTAGGAATTTCCGTCATTCGAATTATTTTGTACAGCCCTGTATCTGAAAAATTTATACACACCAAGTAATATGCAAACGTTACATTTAAAAACGCATACCAAAACTAAAAATGCGCTTACAGCAGTTATCGCTCATAGACAGTACTGCAAACGAATACTTTTGTGTGTCTCTGTATATGAACGATAAATGCTTATGTGCACCATTTTCAACAGTAAGTATCTTATTATGAACCTCAGTGATATATATCAATTTCAATATATTGAAAATAGTATAACATTATTAAAATACATTTTAAAACGATTTTTACCCATAGACCATAATGTAACGGAATACTTTTGAATGTCTCTGTAAATGAACTATGAATGCTACGCACTTCATTTTCAATACCGAACATGTCAACCCGATCCGAACGTGACCTGCAACGAAAAAAAATTAGCGTCAACCCGACCCGAACCGTAGGTCAGGCTGGTTTAGGATGAAATTGGGTTACCCGACCCGGTGCAGGACTCTAGTTCAAGCATCTCTTTCTATAGTCAAATATGAAGAGCAATTCATCTAGTGCTTTTCTAGTAGTTAAAAAAAAATTAAATAAATAAATCAGAAATTAGAAAGCTTATTTTCTTTGTCCAAATTCATTTTCATACTTCAGGTTTACCTTGATTTGTGTGGTGACAGAGTTAATGCGATTTTCATCTAGTGCGGTAATTTTTTTTTCAGACGCTCCTTCAATTAGTGCAGGGAAATTTTCGTTTAGTGCTTAAAACACAGAATGAGTTATCCACCATCTGCTAACCAAATTATGCCCATTTAGTCTGCAAATGGTAAAAAATATGACGAGATAAGAAATTCCAATTGAAAGACAAAATTCAACTTGAAATCAAATTTGTTATTACCGAAAAATATGTTCTGAAATGAAGAAAAAAGAACTGTGCAATTGACAATCGATAAGTTTATTCGGTACTTTTATGTTAGTCGGACCAACTCGCCAATAGCATTTTTTTTCTCCCCAGCAACAGTTTTTATTTTTTGCGTGTGTAAATTAGAAGTAATGCTTTGATTTTTATTAGAAATAATGCTTTGATTTTTATTAAAAATAATGATTTGATTTTTTATTAGAAATAATTCTTTGATTTTTATTAAAAATAATGATTTGTTTTTATTACAAATAATGCTTTGGTTTTTAAATAAAATGTTTTGGTTTATGGTAATAATTCTTATTTATTTATTTACTTATTTTTGTATTTTAAATGAAATGAGTGAAAGACACGTGTTTTAAATGTGTGTAATATATGTATTTTAAATACAATATTTATATAATACAATAATTATATAGTAAAATATTTATATAATACAATACATATATAAAATACAATATTAAAATACGATATTTTAAAAAGAAATGAATGCAATACGAATGATGTAATAGATAGAAACAATATTTGGAGATTTTTCACCTACGCCCGGTTAACATAAAAGTATCGTTTATTCTTAAAAAATTTAGAAATATGTTAGTTTTTAGTAATCAAATTATATTACAATAAGTTTAAAACCAATTTGTATAAGTTTTTAATGACTGAAGTTAATGTAGTAAACAATTGCTAATTCAGAAATGTCCATTTTATGTTTCTTGACGTGACATCAAATCAGCTCACAAATTTATAGAAACTCGTGTAAATTAGATAAATTTAATATAAAAAGTTTAAAAATTAAGTATTAATATGTACTTTCAAATCACGCATAAAAGATGCATTATTATATTGCATATCTAAGTTGCATTTGGTTTTTGTGGAAGTAATTTATTATAGTTTTTTCTTTTAATGTTTGTTTCAGTTAAAAATGGCAATAAGACTATTAAAATGTCGAAAAAGTAAAAAAAAAAAAATGACCATTTTTGTTATTTTAACACGTTGGAAATTGTACGCTAAACGTGACATATTTTTATAACTAGTTTCACAATGTAAAAAAATCATACTTATTATTTCAGTGAAATGAATTATATATTATCTGCTATAAGCAAAATGAGCATGCCTTTTTTTTTTTTTTTTTTATTCTTACGTATGCCACTTTACAAATGCTAATTTTTTTTTTCGACACCAGACAGCACTGTAAAATGCACCAGGGGGATCTTGCTTTGCGAATGATTACGCCCATGGTTTAATATTTTTATGACTCATAATGAACGAATCTCCTGTGTTTATTTAGTCTAATGGATTGAGATATTCGGCTGTTAACGTAATTTTCACTGAAGAATCATTTAGAATCTATAAATTTTTTAATGTAACTCATCCCTCAAACAAACAATTTTTTTTTTCAATGATTTTTCTAAAAATGTAACTTTTATGCAATTTTATTCAAAAAAATAATTTTGAATAAAAATGGCCGCCTGGCATATGAAAAAAAGAAGTGGTTTGCCCGTATTTGTTTTCCTCGGTCACATGACTTGCGCTTTTATTATATAGATTACGTACGATATAATTTAACAGAATAAATTTATACATTTTTATCTCTTTACATAAAATTTGAAATGACTCAACAAAATTCTACAACGATAAGATATTAAACTTCAAACCATTCGGTTGGGTAGTTTTTGCGCTGTTATATGCGGACAAACGGACGGACGGACGGACCAGACGACGACTAGGTGCTACGTATTTATATAATTACGAACAAGCACCTATAAAGGATGCATTACAAAAACACAATTATTAAATGCAGTAATATATAGATGTTTCTTATTTTCTGTTCATATTTTTTTCAGATCATAATGGGGAAAAATAATTTTTATAGGGATTTTTAAACTGATCGAGCAGAAAATTGAAATCACATGCGACGCGCATGATTACAAAATAATTTCTGCATGTAAAACAAAATTTTTGGTATCTAGTTATATTTGATAGTCTTGTGTTTACACTGAACCTTAAAAAGGGTTTATTTATAGTATTTTTATGTTAAAAAAAAGTATCTTGTTTAAACAAAATGTTTAAAATTTTAGCAATCTAACACCAATAAAAAAATATTTTTTAAACAAATAAAGATGAAAATTTAGGTTCACTTTATAAACCCTGCCTGCACTATATATCTTGAAAGTTTCATGAAAAAATATTGAAAAGTTTTTAACTACCTTGCGTTTAATGCCCCAAAATCACATTTTGAGAAAAATAAAGTTATTTTTTTGAAAATATTCCTTTGGGTAATTATAGAAATTTTTTCATGTGGTTTGTTTTAAAATGTTCAGGAATGATTGTCCTTTAATATATATCTATAATATTAAAATCCATGCGCGTATCTATCTATATGTAACCTCAAAAACTCGGAAACCACAGGGCGCAGGGCTACGAAATTTGGCCCATGAATGATTGGGGCAAAAAATTCGAAATTTTTAAATAGTTTTTTTTTTAATTTTAGGTTTTTGACGAATTTTTGCCTTTTTTATCTTCAACCCGTAATCGCGCGAGTTCTAACCAGTTCTAAATGTTTACCGCAATGTGAGATATACATATTATGTTACGCCACGCTGCAATACTAAGAAGCTGTAGCGGGTATTACGATAATTCTTTTACCTCGCATGCAAATAATTAGAGATTATTTAATTGCGCTTAATTGTTACTTTTTTAAAAAAAAATAAAGAAAAACATTTTATCACAAACATCAAGAAAACTTTTTATTCTATTTATTCCATTATTCCAAAGATATCGTTTTATCGTCTGCTGCCATAGCAACATGATGAATTAAATTTCATTAAACAAAAAAATGCACAGTAGTAGAAAAATATTTTTCTACATATTACATAGATACATTTGGTTGTACTGATTTTTATTTTTGGTTTTAGAATTAAATTCATAACTCCCGTGCGTAGAACGGGTTAAACAGTTAGTATATATTAAAAACTTGAATTTTTTGAAGGCTTAAGAGTCCTAAGTTCCTCAATGCGGATTTGATTAGTGCTGTAATACAACAGGATCAATTAAAAGCACTAATCATAGCGCACTAACCTGTACTGTATTTTATTTTAGCTGGTCATGAATGTCGCAAATACATACATAGCGACTTTCGATAGCTTAAAACTACCCGTTTTAATACTTTCGTCATTTTTAAAACAATAGAAAATAATACTTTAATACGTGAAAAACATTCCTTTTAAAAAACATAACGAATATCTTTTTATTATCTCACTTCCGTGCCGACAAAACATTCTACAAAACCATTTCTACAACAACAACATTTTTTCACACAGCTTGGAAAAATACAGTTACAAAAACAAAAAACATCTTGCTCACACAGCTTAGAAATTTACATCTACAAAAACAAAAACATATTTCTCACACAGCTTAGAAAGATACATTTATGCAAACATCGCCTGTTAGTAGGAGCCAAGAATACGTTTAATTCAATTGGATTCGCGACAATCTCCCACCTTGAGTTTTCAACAGGAAAACTCAACAATATGCACAACAAAATTCAAAATAAAACAAAATATGTGTAACATTATACTTACATTACATGGCCAAAGTATAGATATTCTTAATCCTAATTTTCAAAGACAAATTATACAAATTTCTGCAAAAATTCAAACAAAAATTAAACATATTATTACAAATTCAAATTAACACTAGGAAATGAGATCTACTAAAAAATAAGGAAAAAAGTTTGAAAAGTTCAGTGTTAAAAAAAAATAGTCTTATGACTGAAAACGTTTTGGAACAGTCACTGTTCTACCACTTCTTGTTCGTAATATTGGTTCTAAAGAGTTTTCTTTTGGAATCTCTAGATTATACAGTTTTTGTATTGGTCTTAAAAGTTCACCATTTTCAGTTTTTACCCGAGCAACTCTCGGGTGATCATCTTTTCCAGAAATTAGTTCTTGCACACGAGCTAAAGTCCAATACGTACGTTTCTTATCAGACTCTACGAGAACGACATCACCAACGGTCAGTTGCTTGGCATTCTTTTGCAGGGAATTTTGTTGGCGTAACTGCCCTAAATACTCAATACGGAATCGTCTTCTAAGATGTTCTCGAACTTGTTGTCTATACTTTGCTCTTCTGTTTAATTCTTGTGCGTCAATTGCATCAAAATCTATCAGATCTGAAGATCTTATTTCTTGAAGAAACATTGATGGTGTTAAAGGTGCTAGATCATCCACATCTTCTGAGACATACGTGAGTGGTCTAGCATTTACAACTTGTTCGCAGTCACAAAGAATTGTGATAAGCTCTTCATAGGATAATGAGGCTCTACCTAGTACTTTCCTCAAGATGCGTTTCACCATTTGTATCAACCTCTCCCACCAACCACCCCACCAGGCAGCAGTAGGCGGATTGAATTTCCAACGAATCTTTTGTACAGCTGCTGCAGCTGAGATCTGTTCCCAATCGATGTCTGAAAAAGCTCTATCTGCACCAACAAAATTTTTACCATTATCAGAATAAACGGTCGTCGGTCTTCCTCTTCTCGCTATAAAGCGCCTAAAAGATTGGAGGAAGGTATCTGTTGCTAATGACGTCACTAATTCTAAATGTACGGCCCTGTACACTGCACAAGTGTACAACACAATCCATACCTTTTTTCTATTTTTCAAATATAAGGGCCCAGCTAAATCTACTCCAGTTATTTGGAATACTGCCGCATCTTGAACTCTTTCTGCTGGCAATGCAATAGGTTCTGACTCTGTCTTCTGTGCACTAAATATTTTACAACGCACGCATTTCTGAACTACTGCTCGAATGGTTTTCCTGGCTTTCAGAATCCAGTAGTCTTCTCGTATAGATGTCATCAAAAGAGCCACTCCTGCATGTAATAGCTCTTGGTGTTTCCAGGAGATCAATCGATGGACTACAGGATGGTCAGACGGCAAAAGAATTGGGTACTTAAACTTGACAGTATCTTCTCGATAGATGACTTGTGTTTTTACTCTGATGATACCATCTTCATCACGGATTGGTCTTAGGCTACGAATTTTCTCATTATTCTTTTCATCAAAGCTGTCTTTCTGGATCAAAATCATTAATTTTCTTTCAGCTTGATCTATTTCTAAACATGTAAGATCAGATACTTCTTTTAAATTCGGTTTTCTTGAATTACTTATGAATCTTAGAATCCATGCAATCAATCTTATTATTTTCTTGTATGATGAAAATCGTCGATAATACCAATCATTAGGTTTCGTGTTCTTGTTTAATGCTGAAATGACACTTTTCCGTTTCTCAGTATTAATAACTTCTTCATCTGGTGATTCGACACTTTGCGGCCAAGTAAATTCTGGCTCAGCCAGCCAGGCTGGTCCCTCCCACCATTTTAGCTGCAAGAACTGTTCAATGGAACAACCTCTGGAAGGAAGATCAGCCGGATTAAATTTTCCTGAAATATGTCGCCACTGATCTTTCTGTGACAAAGATCTGATTTCTTCTACACGATTCCAGACAAATGTTCCCCATCTATCATCTCGCTTTATCCAGCTTAAAGCTGTGGTTGAATCACACCAATAACAGATCTTCAAATTTGGAATTCTTAAATCAGCAATGACACGACTACCCAACCTGGCTCCAATGCAGCATGATAAAAGCTCTAACCGCGGTATAGTTAGGTTCTTAAGAGGAGCTACTCTTGCGCGTGCTTGTATAAAACTCACCAAAATTTCATTTTTCTTCTTTACTCTCAGAAAAATACAAGTAGCATATGCGTGTTTACTTCCGTCACAAAATATGTGAAGGCTTACATCATTTTCAAAATTATCTAGATTCATCCAGCGCTCAAGTTCGATGTCAGAAATTAATTTTATTCCCTGCACCCACTTCAAAAATTGTTTAGCTAAATTCTCTGGAATTAATTCATCCCACTTTAATTTCAACTTCCAGCATTCTTGTAGAATAAGTTTAGGGAGCAAAGTCACGGGTGAGGCAAATCCCAAAGGATCAAAAACCTTCTGAGCCAATGAAAGTAGAGCTCGTTTTGTAGGAATAATTTGCTCTTCCTCAATAGGGCCGATTTTGCAAGATAGGGTATCGTTTTCTAGATCCCAGTTTAAGCCTAGTACTGGTATTATGTTAACTGTTGAAGTTTCAGACATAATTTGAATTGGATAATTTGACAGCCATCCCCTTAAATTGAATTTCGCGGAGGACAGTAACATTCTCGATTTAATTATGAACTTGTTTAACTCTTCAGTTGTGTTGAAACTACAAACACAATTATCTACATACAAAGATTCATTCAAAGTTTCTGCTGTAGAAACAAAATTGTCAGGTGTACTTTCCAGATGGTGTTTCAGAGTAGCCGCTAGTAAAAAAGGGCTGCAATTGATTCCGAAAACCACACGTTTATGTCTGTAAATTATATTATCCTTCCATAAAAACCGTAGATAGTCTCTATCACTTTCTGTAATACCTATCTGTAAGAATGCCTTTTCTATATCAGATACTGCACCAACAGGAAATTTCCGAAAACGATGCAATATTGTCGGAATCATTTCAATCATATTTAATCCTTTATCTAGACAATCATTTAATGAAGGAAAACCTTTCACATGAGCCGAAGCATCAAAAACCGGCCTTACTTTAGTAGTTTCACTCGATTCTTTAAATACAGGCCTGTGTGGCAAATAATGTATTTTGGATTTTTTATTATCGACCACCCTTTCAATTATTCCTGCATTTAACCATGTATCAAATACTTCATTATAAACTTCAGTTTTATTCAAATTTGATAACCTTTTCTTCGTTGCAGCAAGCCGTTTTTCGGCCAATTCTCTATTACTAGGTAAGCGGGCATTATCTAGTACCCAAGGCAATGCTACTTCATACCTCCCATCTGAATCTATTCTTATGTTTCTTTTAAAATGTTGCATAGTTTCTTCATGAATTTCATTTTTAGTTTTAGATTCAACCGGATCAGTTATACCAAGAATATCTAGCTTCCATAAGTCAGCAACGGAACTTTCGTTCCAAAGAGACGAAATAACCATAAGAGAATCATTTGTTTCAGATTTAATGCCTGGAATTTTCCCCATGAGAGTCCACCCCAAATGGGTCTTTACAGCAACCGGACCACTTTTTAAAACTTTAATATTTCCGGTGAGTAATTTTCCCGCCACATCGGAACCAATTAACAATTTAATTTCGTTTTTGGTTTTACATACATTGTTTTCAACATCCGAAATCTTAATACCATATTTATTTAATTCTTTTAACCAAGGTCCATTTGGCACCTTTTTTATATTAGAACAAATAACAGGAACATCTAAAACATGCATATCACATTTATAACTATTATTAATACTACTTAAATGAATTCTATATTTGTTGTGGTTTGTCTCACTTGTTTCAACACCACCAAATAATTTATGAATTAATTTAACTTCATCAATACTTTTATAATTCAAATACTTAATTACATCTTCTGATAAATATGAACGCTCTGAGCCCGTATCTATGACTCCCCGTACAATTTTTTCTTTGCCATCGTGCTTTACACGTACATGCAAAGTTTGTAATAACACTGATGGGTCGGAACCTTGAGTAGTCAAAACAGTATCACTACTCCCTGACTCATGTTTACGACTTTCTAATGCCGTATTACTCTCTTCATTACAAACATTTTGACACATTACAGCAAACTGCCTTTTACCACAATTTAAACATTTAATCTTCGATTTACAGTGACGTGAAATATGATTTTTCTTAAGACAGACAAAACAAGCCCCCTTTTTCAAAATTATACTTCGTTTATCTTCAAAAGAAAGCGAATTAGCTTTAAAACATTTTTCTGATAAGTGACACTTGTCACAAAATATACATGTTTCCTCATATTTCTTAATTAAATGTTTATCCTTAGATTTACCACTTACAAATAAATCAGTAGCAGTTGGCACAGAATTATATTCAACATTTTTAAATCTAGTAAAATTCTTAGATTTATCAAAACCAAAACTAGTACGCGCCAATAAAATACGTTCTTCAGACAACACTTCATTTTTTAAGAAATTAAGTATAGAATTTAATTCACTCTTACCTTGATCAGACTTCTCACGATCCCGTTCCCAAATTCGGAGAACATCATGAGGTAAACACGATTCCACCAACGGGAATAAAATGCTAGCGTATTTATCCTCTGTGACCCCAAGAGATTCCAACAATCTAAGTTTGGTTTCTAGGTTGTCATATAACGACGACAAATTACACTCTCTTTTCGATGTATTATTATTACACAATACCAGCTGCAGCAGATCGCGAACATAAATTTGTATCAGAGTGTCTTCTCTTCCGAATCTTTCTTTAAGATGTTGAATTACTTTAGCATAATTTTCAGCCGATATAGGATAACTTTTCACAATTTGAGACGCTTTCGATTTCGGAGTAATTGCTTGCATCAGATATACGAACTTCGAGTGATCGTCTAACACAGTGTCTTCGTGAATTTTCTTGAAGGTATTCCAAAATGTTAGCCACGATCTTGAGTCCCCATCAAACGGCTGCAAACTAATTTCAGGTAATCTAAGGGTGCGGGAGCCCATTCTTTCGTTTTCTATCGAATTAGATAAAAGAGGCTGATGTTCGACGGTAGGCTTAACAAAAAAATGTCTTACACTTTGCTTCACTGTTATTAATTTTTCATGGTATTCCTCGCATGCCTCGAACTCTTTTACATAATCTTTTTCTGGAGACCCATTCGCCAACATAAAATTTAATATTTCGTCATCTGTGGAACGTAATCTTGATGCTTTGTCTACTAATTGATCTAAAAGCTCTTCTATTAGATTAACATCTGGGCTTGACTGGTTAATAGCTTCGTTTAAAGCATTTAAAGTCTTCGTAAATGCGCTTCTAAGGGGTGTTCTTTTTATTTTTAACGCATCCATACTTGAACAGTTTTCCACTTAAAAAATATTACTTCCTATGTCCTTCTGTTCGGGCGCCAAATTGTCGCAAATACATACATAGCGACTTTCGATAGCTTAAAACTACCCGTTTTAATACTTTCGTCATTTTTAAAACAATAGAAAATAATACTTTAATACGTGAAAAACATTCCTTTTAAAAAACATAACGAATATCTTTTTATTATCTCACTTCCGTGCCGACAAAACATTCTACAAAACCATTTCTACAACAATAACATTTTTTCACACAGCTTGGAAAAATACAGTTACAAAAACAAAAACATCTTGCTCACACAGCTTAGAAATTTACATCTACAAAAACAAAAACATATTTCTCACACAGCTTAGAAAGATACATTTATGCAAACATCGCCTGTTAGTAGGAGCCAAGAATACGTTTAATTCAATTGGATTCGCGACAATGAACAAAAAAAAAAAAAAAAAAAAAAAAAAAAAAACGCTTCGAAGTTCTTATTTTCCATGTCGCTTCATACGACAACGGAAGGAATAAAACGAGACAGATAAAATGTTATAGTATGTTGTGGCACACAGAATCCATCACAGAATTTTATTCTATATAAATCAAATCGTCTGCGATCAAAATTAAATGACATTCTTGAGATATAGCAATCGTGAAAAATGCAGCATAGCAGCGCAATCTGTTGTGCGGTATATACCCAAACCTAATGATGTATTATCTCAAGGTGTAACAGAATATGACGTTTGGATAAATTCCGTGCATTAGTTCTTGAGATATAGCTATCGCCGAAATCGTGAAAAATGCAGCATAGCAGCGTCACCCGTTGGGAGATTTACACCAAAATTTAATCAGCATATATTCACACCAAGGTATAACAGAATATGAAATTTGATTAAAATCCGTGCATTCGTTCCTGAGAAAGAGTGTCCACAATATTTGTGTCACATACCGACAGAATGATAGACATTTTTTAAAAACAGTCAAATAGTCTGCAGGAGTTTTTAAAACGTACGCGTATGTTGAAAAGTGAAAGTCGAAAAATTTCAAGAATCCAATACTTTCCTCTTGTAAAGATAGAAGGCAATAAAAATTGATCTAACAGAATTTGCATTTCGTCTCACGCTAAGAGATGACAGAAACGAAAAAAGTATTCGTGTCACTTAAAAACGAGAAAAGCAGTTTAAAGAGCGATTAAATGTATTGTGTTGACCTTCAGTGCGTGATAAATGTGGTTTTCTTTTACTAGCACGTCTGAAGCTAAATTTTTAACTGTGAATCAGCTATTATGTAAACTAATCTCCGTTTAACTAAAGTTTTCAAGTAGTCGAGTAGTTTACCTTGAAGGCAGTCTTTCTCCAAAAAATTTGTTTTATATTCTTTAAAATAATTTCACAGGCTTGTAAAACCTCTTTTCGGAACAGGTGTGAAGTAGAGATGAGTTTGGACTTTTTTTTTCTTTTTCTTTTCTTTTCTTTTCTTTCTTTCTTTCTTTTTTTTTTTTTTCAGAGCCTGAGCCCGACGATTTGAAATCCGACATCAAAATATTTTGTGTCATCACCAGGGTTTGACAAAAGCGGTCGCCAACTCGCCAGTGGCGATCAAGCTTTTTATCTGGCAAACAAATAATTTATTTTGACTTTTTTTTTTCACAAAAATTGACCAAAGAAATGATTACTAACGGCATTATTTCACCCGGTATTAAGAAATAAAGACACGATATCCAAACAAAAAATATTAACTTTTATTTTTATTTTGGCAAAAGCAAGTCTATCAAATGCAAATTTTAAAATAATAAAATCAGAGTTATTTAGTGACTTCTTCAGGAAGAAGCAGGAAAGAAATAATAGTTAATAATTTTAAATAAATAATTTTTAATAGTGAAGCAGAAAATTGTTTTCAGATAACAGTAGATGTATTGATTAAAGAAAGTACTTATAGTTTCGAGAACAATTCATTATCAGCTCTCATCTTCAGGAAATTAGCATCAGCGAGTAGTTATCCCGTCAAGGATAAAACATATTCTCACAGAATATGATTTTTCCTTTCTTTTTTTTTTCCCCTTCCTAGTTTTATATTTAAAAAAACTACCCTATTGTAGTATGCAATTGCATTAGAACCCAAAACAAGTTTTAGTACTCGACTTCCTCTCGAAAATTTTTGATTACGGACTAGCGTGTATAATCTACAACAGAAGGTTGAGATATTGACATGATGTCAAAACTTTCCAAATTCCAAAAAAAAAAAAAACGGGGTTCAGGTTCGAATTTTATACCTGTCTTCGGGTTCGGGCTCGGGCTCAAAGTGAAAATTTTATTTATTAACAAATTGAAAAAAGGAAAAAAAATAAACTTGTCAGATGTTATTTGAGAAACAAGTATATAGTGTAAGTTTCTTAAAGCGTTTTACAATTCTCTAAATATTAGTTTGAAAAGGAATCGAAAAAGTTATTGATGGAATATAAAGAGAAATATTCTATCTAATTCTGAAGTATTTGCACAGTCAGTGTTAGTAACATAGACAAGCCGTGGGATATTCCTTGCCTATCCTTGCTTTCTGTTTAAAATCCTTTTCCAGTACTGGAAAACAGAACTTATGTATTTCTGCCATCTATATATTTAAATCGAAAAGCGTATTCTGTCAATTTTCCACACGAAAATCCTTTCTTTGCGCATGCGTCAACTTCTTTTTAAGGTATTCTCCCCTCAGAAACGGGAAACCTGGTTGATTAGCCTGTTTAGCCTAAGGGGGATTGAAAACGGTTGGAGGTGTACCAGTGCATTGAAAGCATAGGCTTTCTAATATATTTTTGCTCTGAGGTTAAAAGCTAAAGCTTTTTTTTTAAAGAACTCATGCTTTCACTACTAAATATGCATATTTTTTCGCAAAATTTTAAAGAGAGCTTGTATGCAGTTATATTTATAACCGATTGAAATGTCATAGAGTTCGGAAGATTAGAACTATTTTTTTATTGCTATGTTAAAGTAGCCGACGCGAAAACAAACAAACAAAAAAGCGAGAAGAAAACATTTCTTTTACAACTGGATTTTTTCACGAAATTTTTACACGGGCTGTAAAACCGTTTTATTTATTACCAATAAAGATTTCAAAGAGTTCGGACAAAACTAACTTTTTATTTTAAAACTATGAAACGACCCTACGTACAAAAACAAGAAAATCAGTGCTTTTATCACTAAATATCAATATTTTTTCGCGAATTTTTTATCTTAAAATATAATTTCATACAAAAATGGGTTATAGATATAAAATAATAAAACTTGATTTTTTTTTTCACAGGCCCGGGCAACGTTGGGTGGGGGTCAGCTAGTAATTGTATAAATATATTTTAAAAGAGTAAAAGTTTGACTTTTATAGATTGCTGCCAGTGCTTGGGTATAAATAACAAATTTGCTATTTTAAACAGATTTTCACTGACACATGAAAATCACAAAATGTCGTTATGATGGAATATTTAGGATCAATACTTATTTCTATGTAAGAAGATATTCTTAAATGAGAAAATTAATCTTCAAACAATTTGAAAATGGTATTAACAATTTTCTACTGCGTATTTTCGGTATCGATCTCGGTCTCTGAAAATAGAGCCCAAAATCCATCTATAGTGTATAAATATCTCTAAATGTTTCCTTTTCCTATTCTAGGATCCTAGAGAGCTAAGTGTCAGAGCGACAGAATTTGATGTTGATATAAGTAAGTTAAGTGTTAATTTTTTCATATTTAACTATTAGTAAATAAAAATAATATGTACTGATTGTGAAACAGTTTAGAAGCTTAAAATTTTATGTGTTTTTCTTTGAATACTCGATGAACAACAGAGATCTCTTCCTACGCTGAGAAAAATGACACTTTCAAATCTGAGTAAATCGATGTTTTCATTTTGTTATGAAACTTTTTGTTTCAAATAGGACGACCCAATACTTTCAATTCTGAAATACCAGAAATACTCAGAATATTGAAACATAAACATACTCAAAACTGAGCACATAGAGGTCAGTTCATGTTCATACTCATTTTTGAAACATGAGCATACTCAAAAATGATTACGATCAGTTCAAACTCTTTTTTGAAACATGGACATACTCAAAAATGGACACATAGGAGTCAGTTCATACTCATTTTTGAAACATGGACATATTCAAATATGAACACATGATGTTTTATTCTTGAGTGCGAGCATGATTTCAATAATGAGTATATACCTGTTTCAAACTTGAGTCATTTTGATTCGGAGCCATTTTGACTATGCGACATATACTCAGATTTGAGTATTTTTTGCTTAGTTTTGAAAATGTCGTCATTAGAGTGCAGAATGGTACACTTGTGTATAGAACTGAAAACTGTAATGATTTGAGAATTACACTGTATTTGTCATAATTTCAAAAAGCAAACTGCGCGGAAAATTGCAATGAGAGTATATCATCAAGAAATGTGATATATTTGGGTTAGGTTGTAAGGTATTAAGATTATTCTCAAAAAATATTTTTCCTCCCGAAGTTTTTCTGACATATATTTACAGACTTATTTATAAAAGTAAAATCATGACCTCGCAAGCATGGCTATCAAAGCGATTTGAAATAAAATATATATTTTAAATTTTTATAAATAAATGAATTATATATTGAGTTATATAAGCGATTGTTGTCTCGTGTCGACAGTTTTCGGTTTCAGCCTTCGAAAATTCAGCTTAAAACACCAACTTTGAGAGCATTTTCTGAAAGATCATCTGCTTTTAGCAAAAAATAGAAGAAAACTGTTCGATTTCATAGTTTTTGAATAAGAGTGCCAGTCAATCTAGGCAATCTAGGCAATTTTCAACCTGTTTAAAACGGGTTCTTTCTCTTGTCACTTGACTGTTTGTCTTAATAGGTTTTACTGCATTAAATAATCTTATACAGTAAAGTCTGTGAAATCGGAAACGTTAGAGACCGAAATAAAATTTCGTTTTGGAGAGGATTCTGATTGAGCAGTTATATAATTGTATGGTATTCCATGAAATTTTTACATTTAAGACAGAATTTTGTTATAAACAGGTTCTGCTTTCACAGATTTTACTAAACAAGTACATTAAAACCTGTAAAAACACAACAGACAGAAATAAATAAAAATATTCTGTCTATTAGCAGGTACGTTTGTACTGTATTCCTTTCTGCCGAATCATGAACATTTTTCCTGTATAAACAGGTTCTGTTTTCATAGATATTCAGTTCCATTCGATGCAGACTATAGAATGGCATACTATTAAACGGAATTTAAAAGAATTTGTGCATCATTAAAAATAGGGACTACCAACGTCCCGCAGAGTGATTGAAAAGGACAGGTCTCGGAATTCCTGAAAAGCGAGATGTCGCGCGTAAATCGCCTGCTATACGGTGCCGTAGGCATCGGGGACCCGTTCCGAAGGTTCGTTTGGAAAGAGGTTTGTTTAGAACAGTGAGACCTCTGGCGGTGGAAGGTGGAACTAAAAAATGTTTTAATCATTCGAGGTTCGTTTGAAAAAATCGACCGGCAAAGCGGAAGTCGTCTGCTAGTTATCATTAAAAAGAATATAAATAGTTCAGCATTTGTCTCGACTAATTTTCCATAGCTAAATTAAAACTTCATCAATAAATAAATAAATACAATACAATCAAATAAATAAAACAAAAATTTTAAAAATATGTAATGGGACACTTTAATTTTGTACACCGCCGAATAGGGAATAAAAAATGTAATTTCAAACATAATTTGTTTGAAAACTGTATCTCAGTTTGCTGATTGTTTATGGTTTTTAAATAATTTTCAAGCATGAATTATTTTTAAATTTATCTCTATTGTGTACAGCGCGATTGCGAAAGATAAACCCATTTGCATTTAAAACAACATAAATAATTTAGCATTTCTTTCCTGTTAATATTCTAGAATGCAATTAAAATTTCATCAATGAATAAATAAATAAACTAATATAATACAAATAAACACAAAAATTTAAGAGACATGTAATCGAACTACATACTTAAACCTCTGAAATGATTAATACGAAAGCATCGCTTTTAATAAATTTCAAACTTTCTATACATTATTGATATTTTTTATATAAAAATTATTTTTGGTGTTATTAACGGGTAGTCTATAAAAAATATTAAATATGGAAAATCTATTAGAGAGAAAAAGGGTTTTGCCAAAGTTCTACATCTCGGGAAGTCCGGATTAGATGCCCTAGTATATATAAAATGCAAATGGCAATTTCGTTCCGGTTGCATGTAACTGGAATTCTTCTGAATTGATTTTGTCGGCATTTGCACTGTTAGTTACATATTTTGTAAGGGAAGGTTGTAGTATGTAACATACCGTTCTACGCTGCTTAGTTATAGAATCATGGGAGAAAGTTCTATAATCAGTTGAACCCGATAATGAAAGATTAGCCTTTTTAAAAAGTTCTGCTGGATGGATTGTGATGAGACTTGCACTGCTCGCGTGCTAGCTAGATAATTTTTAAGGGAAGGTTTTAGTATATTTTATGTCGTTCTGTCATTATTTGCCAAATCCTATTGTGTATGGTCAACTGAAAGAGTTAGCCCTAAACAGCCCAAATTTTGTCAAACACATTAGAAAATATAATAGTTCAATGGCGTAAGGACATTCCAGATAAAGATTCATATTGTTTTAAAAAATAAAGTCAAATTTACAGATATATTTCCTTTGATTCAAGGTTCGTTTGGAGAAACAGACCAGCGTAGTGGGCGGAGCCTGCTAGTAGGTCTATAAGGAAAGGCGAGGCTAACGAAAAAGACAGGCTACCGCGGTGCATTCCACTTATATTTTGTTACAGACCGCTAGAGTGACGTAATACTCTTTTTGTACACCTGCATTGGTGTATTCGAGCATCACGTGACACCCACGGTCTGTAAAAAAAGATACGCGTAAAGCACCGCGGTAGCCTTTCTTTTTCGTTAGCCTCGGGAAAGGGCAGCTGACGTCACTGTTGGTTCAATTACGGTTGGTTAGTAAGAAAAACCTGTTTGTTCTTTATGTCTCCTATTGTACATATGAAATGGGGAAATTTTATTGGTCTACGTTAAACTGGTCTAAAATATGATTGGCCTACATCGCCATGACGATTCCTGCAATGATAGCTACGACAAAAATGAAGTGGTAGATTGGTTGATGGAACTGTTTGTTTGTAAAAATGCCCTTTCCTTATAAAACAAACTGAGGCTGACAATAATGATAATGTGTATACTTAAACTGCTGATTGTCCAAACTTGTGTTTGGCGAATTTACCCGCAACGCCTCATATGTTTCGGTCATGCGGTTTGTGGTGAGCCTGCCTTTGAACCTCCAGGTTTTAGTTCGCCAAGAACACTTGGGGTACTTAGTTTACTATACCGGGTTTTTCAGTATAACGTTTACAATCTTTAAGAAGTGGTAGATCATATACTACAAACATTTTTTGTACAGGAGACCAGGGTACTTATTCATTCATTCAAAATTACAGGGTGCTTCACTTCAATCTGAACCGGATTTTTGGTCATAATTTTAACAATAATGAAGCTATTTTAACGATATTTTAGCGACGAAGTTACAAAAAGAGCTAGAAGTGCACAGTAATTTTGTTAGGGCACCGTGTGCAATATCAACTACAATCCGTAAAGTGTGATCGTATATTTAGAACTGATTGGACGCGGATGATGGCTACTTTCACCCCATATCTTGATATTGTCTCATTTAAGGTGGTAGATGTGAACATTATCCACATCCAATTAGTGCTAAAATAGATGATCCACTTTTCGGAATACAATTGACAAGTTTGTAAATGTTATACTGAAACACCCTGTATTATTCCGTACTCCAGTTGTATCAATACTCATTTTATCGACCCGAAAGCATGAAAGGATAAATGAACCTTTCCCAAATAAGTAGTGAGCCTCGGAATTGCAGTGTGGCAGTGCAAAGTGTTAACCACTGAGCTTTCGGGCGTCTTTAAAACCATGAACCTATTTCAAAATCCCCCTCTTTTGTAATACAGTAAAACTCCAATTATCCGAATCAATTGGGACCGGACCTCATTCGGATAATCAAAAATTCGGATAATTGGATTTTCTCCGAAAAAAGGGTCTATTTTAATTAATTACTGTATGTATGTTGAAAATGGGAGAAAAAAAACTATTATTAAAGAAAAGGAGCTTTTAATTAATTAAATGAAAAGGCAACACTTTTACATGTTATGCGTACTTACAAGTGCTGTACATTAGTACAGTATGTACGTACCCTACTGTAAATGAAAGTCATTCCTTGCTGAACATCTCAGTCAAAGTAAGCTGTTTGACAGTCTTCATCTGTTTTCGGGCAGCCAAGTCGCGCATCCGCTTGACAGTGAGAAGTTGTATATGGTCATACTCGGGTTGACGCTCCATCCACTTCAACGCAATTTCAAGGCCGGCACTAGCTGATGGTCCTGTGTCTGCTTCAACTTCGACATTAAGGTCATCTTCTTCTTCGACACTTTCTTCTCTCACACTTTCAATAAGTTCATCATCATTTAGAATTTGAAACATAGGTTCTGAAGAATTACACACCATCTACTCTCCAAGGACAATAGCACACGTAGACAGAATCATTATTTTGCGAATCGCAATACGTTTCCATCTTAATTTTTTTTCTGAAATTCTGAAAGCGATTCGGATAATCAGCGATTCGGATAGTCGGAGTTTGGATAATTGGAGTTCTACTGTACTCAAAATTCCATCCCAGGTTTAAACCGAATATTTTCCAGTCTTTTCAACTCTAATTACAGTGAAGTCTCGATTAACCGCCCCCTTTTAAACGTCAGTGAACTGACGACCAGCAGAAGAACAAAATTGGATACCAAAAACAAACTTAATAAACTAAAAATGATGTAACGTTTTTCTCACATCATATTAATGAAATTAAGCACAATATTGAATTGAACAGTACGTATACTGTACTGTAATACTTTTGTCATTGAATGCGCTATACGGATATTACTCAAACGTAAGATACGCAACACGGCAGCAACAAAATCCCGTGGTAGTGGAGTATTAAAACAAAGGAAAATGACAGACTTTTTTAGTATGTAGGATTATGCTACTATACATATAATATTGTATTGAATTTTGTTAGTTTATCAACATAATAAACAGAAGTCTACAATATTTAATATCAAATACTGTATTGTATTTTTGTTGCTTGCTAACTGTTTAAAATACAGTGCTGAACATCAATTATATATATTATTATAGCTAGTATTTATCGTGTAGTCTGACGGATAATGGAGACTCCTCTGCATTTATAAATTTTAGTATATGCGTATACGTACGTATTGTAGTCTTTAAAAAATATATTTTGTATGACTACTTTTAACTTGTTAAATTTGTTTTTGCAGCTAAATCTATGCAAGAATATCCTCCACCTGCGAAAAGAAGCTTTAAAATGCGCTTCAAAAATTTCTTGAGTTGTTTTGGAAGTTGCTGGATGAAGACAGAAATGGATATAAGTGATGTTCCAAAGAACACAACCATGAATACTGCAACATAAATACTGCAACATGATTTTCATCGCAGAAAATCCCACCGATTCAATAATTATGTGATCTGATGTTTTCAATCGAATGATACTGTATATTTCAATGTAATCCAAAGATTAAATTATTTTCTAGTCCACATCACATTATGTGTATTTATGATATTTTTTTTAGTACGTAAGTCAAGATGAATAAGTCGAGTTGAGAAAATTTTGTACGAGCGAATGCCCAAGAATTTTTGAAACTTGTAGTCAATACTTCCAACCTATTGGTCAGCTCACTTAAGTCCGTCTTACAATGCGCATTGTGATAAAATAATATAGTGATGGCCCACTTCTTCCTGAATACTACGCATTGACACAAAAATGGCGGCTGTCGTAGGTGGATTTCTTTTAGCGTTTGTACGGTCTCTTAAATTTAGACACCAGTATTTTCTAAAAGTTTTCTTTGACTTGTTTAGTCTCAGAAAAATAAGGCGGAGAATGCTTTTAGAAATTATTGGTAATTAAATTCAAGGGATCGTACACACGCTGAAAAAAGTTCGCCTATGAAAGCCGCCATTTTTGTGTCAGTGCGTAGGCCTAGTATTTAGGGGTTGCTGGATGGACCTAGTGAGTTATTTTGATATTCCAATGAATCATTCGAGAATGCACAAAAACATAACTACCAATTTTTGTATTTTTTTAAATCAATTGAAACCAGAAAAATTTTAAAGTAAATAAAATTAAATAATAAACCCACTTATTTCTTCTTTTTTTTATGCAACTCTTTTATTTCACTTTCTTTTTATTAAAAGTTTTCTCGTTTTAATTGATTAAAAATAATACGGAAACTGCCAGCTATTCTTTCGCGTAAGCCCGCATAATTCAATCGAATATCAAAATAACTTATTATTCACATCACTAAAACAATATCCTGTAAAAATTACCTTGCATATCTGCTTCATTTAGGTAAATTTTCACAAAACGTTATTTTTTCCCCACTACTCATATTTCACGCATTGTAATTAGGAGGACTAACCAATCAGTTGAGCGTTTTTCAGATTACGTGTGAAGTGGCAAGGCGAAATGTCTTTTAATATATTCAGTGATGAGCTTTATGCAAAGGTAAATAGGTTGTTTCGAATTTATAAGCATTCGTAAATTTACAAAGTATATTAGTCGCTTTACTCGATATTGATTTTTTGATTACGAAAATGAAGATAAAAAAGCACATTTGAAGTTTTTTAGATATTTATTTTTAAAGTTACTTGTTTACAAGTGTATTTAAGGGGAAATTCTACTTCCTTGTGTCAAAATTTTCGTTTTTTTTTATTTTTTTGCACTTTTTGCATCCCTTAAATGTGTAGCTCATTGCCCTAAAGCGTTTCACGATATTCCAATTATATACAATCTTTTTTTGATCGTTGATGTAACGTTATGGTTCAACTTTAAACTTGTTTTAACCATGTTTTTTAAACTGGGTGACTATTTTTTTCGAGTACAATTTGACCAATTTCTCTCCTTTTTTTTAAAAAAAAGAGGTAATCTTTTTTTCTGGAGCTTGTACCACCGAAAAGTATAATTTCCATTGATTAATTATTTTTTGGAGCTTGCAGGTAAAACAGAAAGACGAAAAATTACCTTTTTTTCAAATCATCACCATTTTGTGACAAATCGACTTTTAAAACTAAATATTTGTATAAGACAAAGAGAATTTAATGCGCTTTCATAATTTGGCGACCCATTTTTTTTTCAGATGCTTGTGATCAGAGAAAAACGGTCGCCCGATTAAAAATCCACAGTGCACTCTTAAATATACTGCAAAAAGTCCGAAGGCGATATCTCTTTTCTTTGTAACCGAAAAAAACCCCGAAAAAATGACGTGAATTTTGAGTGAAAGAAGTAGAACCTATCCTTAAATCCGTTTCTACATCATCGTGTAATGTTTCTCCAATTGTCGGTTGTTCATAAGCTTCTATGCTTGCATAAGCGAAATAGGTTCTTTTCCTACAGATCATATAGAAGGGAATTTAATTAAGAAACATGCATCATTTATCAGATGAGTCGCATTGAATTCTATGAGGGCATCAAGATTTGTTAAACCATCCCGTCGGCTGAAGCGCAGATTCTGGATATTTGCCGCACTTCAAACGGAATTCTTGATCTCTCTCGTGGAACCATACATTGGACACTGGAAATAAATTTTGAAATATATCATTAGCATTCATTTACCATACTTCTCGACGTATAAAACGCGGATCAAACAATCAGAGTTAGACCCAGAAATTTTATTTAATAATTAAAGTCAAGTATTTACAGCGATCTCTTAAGTTTTTTATAAAATAAAATTTCTGGGTCGAAACATGGTTGTTTCATCCGCGGATTATACGCCGAAAATTACGATATTACAAAAAAAAAAAAAACACACATTTAACACTGACTATAAAATTCGAAATAGTTCATCTGAATTTATTTATTACATAAAATAGCAAGAAAGAAAAATCATGCGTCAAGCATAGAGTATGAAGCACTTTCCAACACATTCAGAATACTGTAACGAAACTTCATCGTTTAATAAGGTGAAAGATGATGTTTGGAAGACGATACATTTGAAAACCCAATTTTAGAAGTTACCATCTATAGTCGTGAAAATATTCGAATTGTTTTGTGCTGCTTTGTATATAAGCTATAGATTTGTATATATACCAGGGTAGTTTGATAAGCTCTCGGCCTGACACAGAGATGGAACAAGCATGACCAAATGACAATGATGTTTGTAAAGTATGATCCTTTAGATGACATGCTGCCGAATTTCAGACGCGTGAGTATATTGGTTATTGCTGGGCGATAAAGTAAAGTAAACAAGTTTTGGCAAAAAATTGAAGTTCGAGCTGTCATAAAATATTTTTTTAAAAAGAGGTTTAACCACCACGGACATACAAAAAGAGTCCACCTTAAAGGATTCTTGTCTTTCATACTCGACGATAAAAAAGTGGGCTGCTGAATTTAAACATGGTAGGAAACTTCAATATCAGGGTTCTGAAACGGAATTAGGAGAACTTTTATAAAACTGTCATTTGTTTCCAATATGGACCGGTGAGTGCAAAAAGCTGTAGATATGAGATTATGCTTTGTTTGTCGTAATTATGTGCACTAAGAATGTACCGGACTTACCAGTAAAGTTACTAATTTGCCCTAGACGTGCAGTTAAAAAAAAAAGTTTTACCATAAAACTTTTAAAATTGCTTTAATTTTTTTTCTAAATTTTCTTCATGATTATTTTTTTATTATTTTAATAAATTTTCAAAAAATAAATTTAGTTTTGTAATAATTGTTGTTTTTTATGCGTTAATTATAAACCGCATTATTTTATTTCACCTAGAGGCATATAACCTACATATGACCATATTACCTTCATCAACTCACCTTTTCTTAAACAAACTGCTACACGTACAAATTTTGACTAATTTAAATTATTTTTTTTCTCAGTGCTATAAAGGCTTTGTTATTCAATATTTTTTAATCAGTTACTAGCATGGAACTAAAAATAAAGAGGAATTGACATAATCTTCAAATAGTGAAGTTTCAACTGTAAACGGTTCTGCAAGGGGTAATTACCGACGAGGAAGACTTCCACCAGTAAATTTGTACAGAAATTTCCTCGCCATTTAATCGCTTAATTATTACAGAATTTCGGTCATAATTAACTCAGAAATATCTATTTGTTTTAACTGGTCGGAATTTGCCCCGGCGGTAGTCAGGCCCTGTTAATCCAATGTAAACAAACGATAGTCGTTATCTTATCATCTTCAGTTACTTCACTCACAACTGGTAGACACTACACTATATGTTTCTTCCTCTTTATCCATAGCTTCATTGTTGCTACTACCATTCAAAATTTTTTAACCTAACAGTGGCCATACTGCCTGCTGATACCTGATATGGAATTTCATAAACTACTAAATAATTTTCAAAGTGTATTTGTCAGTTTTATTGCAAATGATATACCCAGGAGTCTCAGGGTCCTATATTTTTTATTTTTGCTACCACTATTTCCAAACTATACACTTCGTAGTAGGTTTCTTTAACATTTACATTAGGAAGTACCACAAAAATCATATTTTGAAATTAGTTGAGGTGAAAATTAAAAAAGATATAAGACTGTGCAACACCTGTATCCTTCAAGAGCTAATTCACTCTCGCGAAAAGACCTGCTCGCTAATGTTAATCTTATGGGTACAGCGCGCCTAGAATACATAGTGTGGAAAACGGCTACAAAATAGTACTAAAAAAATAATCCGATATATGTAGAATAATGCTGAAAGATAACGGGTCGATCGCAGTGACATCTTCTAGCAGAGGCGTAGACAGTGTGGAGGTCCAGATGGTTTGGATACCACTAATTTTATAAAAATATTTTTGCCTTATCTAATCAGAGAATTTTCTATGCTATTCAAGCCGAAGAAAACTTTATAATATTACTGGTTTCCATAGCATTTGGACCTCCCTCTCTGGCTACGCCACAGTCTGCTAGCTCTTTTCAACGCAAACTTTGTATAAGAATCGAACTGAGAAAACGTTTCAGCTGGTGGTAAATATTTTAAATAATTAAATTGTACCCTATTTCCTTTGACTTGATAGTGATTTTCACAAGCTTTGAAAATATGAATGATATTGATCATGGCTAAAAAACGTGATACGCATTCTTTTGTGCCCAGTTGTAGTACTCGATACAAGACAGCAAACTAGAAACTATCCCTATTCAGCATACCAAAAGGATGAATCTCTGCTAGAAGAGTGGAAAAGATTAATTCCCTGAATTAATAAAAAAAATAACTTCAAAATCAGTTACACCTGAAATATACATTTACAAGAAGATTTTATTAACAGAAATTATGTTCATGTTGTCAATAATGAAACGGTTACTTTTGCTAGGGGTAAATCTATTTTTAAAGCAGATGTCGCTGCGATCGCCCTATCATTGTACCGCATCGGTGCACGTTTATCGGCTACAATTTTTTAGCACCTTTCAAAAGCATTACCAGTTTGGATTTTTTTTAATTCCGAAATTTCGCATTCATACCAGAAAGTCCCTTTAATGTTCTTTTCGTTACTTAATGGCAGATATTTCGTTACCTCTTAAAGTAAAAATTCTTGTTTCAGAATTTCTGGTTTGAATTCGAAAATTTTGAATTAAAAAGCGGTGAAACCGTTTTCCACACTGTGTATTCTAGGCGCTATTCTATGGGAGAGTCTTTTAAAATATCTCGTTTGCATTTCAATATTTTCAAATTATTTTCTTATAATTGGATAGCTGAGGTCGAATTTTACAAATGCCGTTTTTTAACTTTTCTGATTTAATTTGCAGGGTTTTTTTTTTTTTTTTTTTTTTTTTTTTTTTTTTTTTTTTTTTTTTAAATTAGGATACTTTTACTTTTGGAGCCGGTTTCGAAATTGAAAGTATCCTCACAAAAAAATCTGCAAACAAAATCGAAAAAGTAAAAGAAACGCCTTTCTAAAGATTGACCTCAGCTATCCACTGCGAAAAAAATCATTTAAAAATATTGATATGCAAACGAGATATTTTTAAAAGAACTCTCTCACAGGATCAACATTAGTAAGCGGGTACGCTCGCATGAGTGAAGGGATGTGGCTTAGCAATCAAACAGATATTGAAACGTAGAAAACGTAGGTAGCTTTTTGCTTTTATCTTTTTAGGTAGATTTCGTAAGAAATACTACCTATTACATTCTCACTTAAGTTGGAAATTTTGAAAAATTTTTGCAGATCTACGTCGATCATGACTCCCAGAACCCAAAACCACCCCCAGTTCAAAAGTTTATCTATCTTATCTATCTATCTATCTATCTATCTATCTATCTATGTCACTTTTTTCTGACCACGATAACTGGAAAAATTCTGCATAAATCTCTTCCAAACTTATACATAAAATCAAGGGTCATAAAATCTCGGTCAAGTTCGTTAATGGGCAAAATCGAACCAAGGAGGGGTAAATGGGGGGGGGGGGCTTTTTGTGAAAACAGAAAAATCCTCATAATTTCTTTATTATTATACGTATCGAATCCGTTTAAATTTATTATTACTTCTAGGAAAAGGGCCGAAAATGTATGTATGACAGATTTTTGATATAATTAAAAATGGCCCCAAGGGGGGGGGGAAAGGGGGTTTTTAGAAGAAAAAAAATCATAGCTTCGTCAATTCACAAGATAGCGAATCCGCGTAAATTTATTATTAATCCTCTTAGTATTATCTAAAACTTTTATATTGACAAGTTTTTTATAGAACCAACCGTTATAGCAAAAAAAAAAAAAAAAAAAAAAAAAAAAAAAAATTAAAAAAAAAAAAATCCCTGCCGGCTCCGCCTGCAAACAAGTTATTTTTCGAAGTAGGCGGTTCCAACTCCCGCATCTTTTCGAAACTGATACATAAAATCAAGGGGCATAAAATCTCGGTCAAGTTCGTTAATGGGCAAAATCGAACCAAGGGGGGATGGGGGGGGGATTTTTTGTGAAAACAGAAAACCCCCATAATTTCTTAATTATGATACGTATCGAATCCGTTTGAAGTTATTATTACTTCTAGGAGAAGGGCCGAAAATTTATGTATGACAGATTTTTGATATAATTAAAAATTGCCTTAAGAGGGGGGGGGGGGGGGAAGGGGGGTTTTAGAAGAAAAAAATTCATAACTTCGTCAATTCAAAAGATTTCAAATTCGCTTAAATTTATTATAAATGCTCTTAATATTATATTGACATGTTTTTTATAGGACCAACTCTTATAGCCAAAAAAAAAAAAAAAAAAAAATTCCTTGCTGGCTCCGCCTGCAAACAAGTTTGGTTTCGAAGTAGGCGGTTCCAACTGCAGCATCATCGCAAAAAGGTCATTTCTTCCGCAATTCCCGACAAACAGGCGCCCCACGTTCTGCGTCTTCGAAATCTACCTGTGCCTGTAGGCCAAGCCGTCAGGGATTTTTTCTGTATTTGTAAGTAGAGAATTTAACTATAAATTTCATTCATGGCAAAGTCTATAAATGTATAGCTTATTGTTAAGTAAAGCGTTTGAAAGACGACATTGTACTCACCCCATTTAGATCCAGTAACGACAGGACAAGCACCATGTAGAGTCAGAATGTTGCCCACACCGTTTGATTTCACATTGTGCCAGAATAGAGCCGAGCCCTATAGAAAACAGAGACAAGCATTTTGAATGTTTTTCAGTATTTGAATTTCCAGTTATTATTTAAGAAGATAATACGCTGAAGTTCCACTGAATTTGATATAGAGAGTGTTATAAAAAAGGTGGTATTTACTGCCAGAAAATGACTGCTCATAACCAAGTCTGTAGAGCATAGCTATTCTTCTCGGTCCCCTTTATTGAGGTATTTAAAAATAATACAAAATTCAGCCGAAGCTGAGTCCACCGGTAAGAGCGACAGAGAGCGGGGTGGTAAACAGAAGATAAATGTACTATTGAACAAGAAGAACTCCACTTTACATGCTGTTGCTGTACAAAACCAGTCTGCCGAAAAATCTGACATAGGGCAGAAGTGATAAGATGGAAATAATGGATGCAATGGTGAAAAATGCCCAAAGTTCAAACGTTTTTACTAGATAAAAAGTACAATAGTTCACACAGCCAACTAACACCTGAGCGCGACTCTGAGCAGGAGATGTAATCGATACATCTTCTACATCGATCTATAGATCTATGAATGGAAAGAACATTGTGATAGCGCAATGCTTAAATGCTTTAATGGAGCCCATGATAAATGAATAACGCTAGGAAATTGCACTTTGCAAAGGATGAATGTCGGCTTGTCAGAAGGTCTACACAATGATGATCACAAAAACTATTTACTTTAAGATGAGGCACTATGATGAGCACAAATCACTAACGGTGAAAAGAAACTAACAGATGCACTATGAGAATATACACAAAATATTGAATATTGAATATGAAAAAATTCTTGATGAAGAAATACACAATATGAGGACACAATATTAATATGTTAAAAAAAAAAAAAAAAAAAAAAAATTATCTATGATTATACTTGCAGTATACTTACAGAAGAACTTGGACATCACTAAATTAGGCCCATGAATACAGGTGATTGTATATTGAAGATTACCAGAAATATTAATTATAAGGGAACTGTGTTGGAAAAGAAGGTGAATACTGCAAGCAGTGATCTCCCTCTTCTCTCTTACTTTTAATGGAAAAGCCAAGTTTAAAAGGCATTTTCCATTTCATGCACATAAAACGCAATTCTTTTCTGCTCCATTCGGTTAGCATGTAACGTGATTAGAATGTGAAGAGAGGAGAGGGATTTCAATAAAACAGTAAGAAATATTGTCAATCCAACTTGTTTGGCATCTAAAAAATGGATGCAATGATTAAAACTATTCACACTTTTTTGTAAGTTTCAAATCAGATTTTTGTGCTCAGAATTAAAACTAATCAATCTATCACATTCATTTTAAAAGAATAATAACATATAAGTAATTATAAGTAATTTATTTGAAGTAAATCTATAAAACTTAATTAAAATTTCAAGAATAATTCATTTTAATAAAAATAATATGTATTTTTTAAATATATCTTCCTCACTTAAAATGCTTGGCGCCTAGCGCCTGTGTGCACTACACACGTTGGACAATAGTTCGGCGTCACTTTGTCTCCAGACAAGTGTCTGGTACTGGGTTGTTTGTACTCAAAAATATCATTAAAAAATCATTAATAGCACTTCAGAAGTTTAAGGTTTCTTTTTTGTTTTTATTTATTCTTAAATTCTTATTGTAGATCGTTGAATCAAGTTATTATTTTTTCTTTGCTTTTTGAAAATTAATAAAAGGGGGGGGGGGTTAAAAGCCCTGCTTACTATTCAAGACATGGGGAAACTGACTATGCGAAAAAAAAAAAAACAAGCACTCCGGGAGTGCCGACAGAAGTGAAAACATGAATTTCAATATATTATATATATATTTATTTATAATATATAAATAATATATATATATATATATATATATATATATATATATATATATATATATATATATATATATATATATATATATATATATATATATATATAAACTTATTGCAAAAATTAACCATTGAAACAGAAGCAACTGACCATATGCAATGAAATTATTACACCATATAGCACTGTCAAATTACAAATTATAAAACATAGTCTTAACAAATATGTATAATAAAATACCACTGTTTAATTTACATAAAAATAATATATAAATATATATTAAATAGAATATATAAATAATTTTCATGAAAAACAATAGGCCACAGGCAAGCATGCGGCGCGCCACGCGCCCGCCCCGCCCTACCTCATACGGAACTATACACAATACATGTACATACGTATATACAGAGGTGTTGGTTACAGTAACAGTGTCGGGAGTTCAATGTTTTTTTCCCATCTCAAAAAATGTCCAGCGCGCCTAAAGAAATTTTACCTTCAAATATACAGAGGTGTCGGTAACAGTGTTGGTTACAGTAACAGTGTCGCGAGTTCAACGATTTTTTTCCCATCTCAAAAAAATGCCCAACGCGCCTAAAGAAGTTTTCACTTCAATAAATTCTCCATCATTGCAACTGCATGTACTTTCATCAATACCCCTCTTTAGGTCTTTTGCATATCCATTATAATTAAACATAACACGGCCTAAAGGCTTATCATATTTAAATGCCTTTATTATTTTTACTTTACTCACTGGTAGTAGATCATTGTACTTGTTTAAATATTTACCAAAATTAACTCCTTTATAGCAATTCCCCACATAATCCAATATAAAATAGATCTTTTCTTCCGTACTTTTCTGACAGTTCTTTAAATTACAATATCTCTGTAGATCCTGTTTCTTGATTCTATACCGCAATAAATCCAAACCCAAATCGTTATTAACATTTCTTGTGCTAGATTGTAAAGTTGTTAAAGTCTCCGGTATCAATTTCTTTTTTATATTAAATATAATTCCCTTAATGTCATTTTCCCTTCGATTACTATCACAATTAAATATTGATTTTTCTATTTCTTTACAAATATTTAGATTTTTCGAAGTATTCAAATTGATATTATGTCTAATATCACTACTGATAAGCTCTTTCCTTATATCATGTTTTATTTTGTCATAAATAGATTTTGTCATCATCTTTTTTTATCCAGATTCCTACTTCTAAAATTCAGTAAGACATTCTTCTTGCAATATATATATATATATATATATATATATATACTAAAATACAATTATAAATTTACACTAACCACACTATATAGCCAAAAACAAATAACATTAGATCAACTGAACACTAAAATATAACCAATTTAAACTATAATACAATTATAACCAAACACAAAATACTAACGAAAAACCAATACCAGGAAAATTAAACCTGAAGGCAAGAGGGCATGGCTAACGACATGCACTGCAGGGTTAAAACTGGTTTCCACGCAAATAACGTCCCCCTTCTCCTGCCGAGACCAAATTAATTCAAACTATCAACCAAAACACTAAGCTACACACAGCAGTAACCAACCTTATCTGAACTCATCGAACAACTGATCTAGACCACACTTAGCATTCAAAAATGAATTCAGTTCACTTCTATATTTACTTCTACCTATAAAATTAATCATATTTCTCCGTACAAAGTTCACAGGTAACCCTGCATCAATGCCATGTTAATCCACTCCATGAATTTACCAACTGCATCGCCAAATCTTGAACATAATCTCTCAATACGAACTAAACCGTTTGTAAACACATTTCTAAATGCTGAAACATGCACGTTCGATTCAAAATTTAAGATCTTTAAAGTTTTAAAATCGAAATCATTTCTCTTGTAATAAACCCTTGTTATCAAATTGTCATTCTCCAACTCTAAATTCACATCCAGATAATTGATGTTTTTAATATTCTGGGAGGAGAGTTCTAGTTTAAAAGTATTTGGATAATATTTAAAATCTAGGTTTACATTTTTCCTTATTTAATCCAACTATTAAAACATCATCAATATACCTATAACTCAATATTTCTCTATTTAATATATTGTTATTCTCATATATATGTAAGTACATGTCAGCTAAAATTGAACTGCAACTCCCCCCCATTGGGATTCCACGAATCGATTTAAATACTCTACTCCCCTCATACCAGTAATTCTCTTGCACTAACAACTGAAACAACTTAATAAACCGATCTTTATCGCTATCTATATTGCTGTTTTTATTATAAAAATCTATAACCTTGTCCTTTAAATCCAGTAAGTTAATGGTACTGTATAGGTCTGCAAAATCATATACAAACAAACTCTTTATATTTTGATGTTTTTTCAATTTATCTAATAAAATGTAACTGTTCTTTATAATAAATGTGGACTCCGTACTCAACACTCTATCAAACACACTACTCAAAACTCCCAACAATTTATTATTAGCAGACTCTAGGTATGAACCATACCTTAAAGTTACAATTCTAAATTTCACTGTTTTTTTTGTGAAACATTGGCACTATAACAAGATATGGGAAACGTTGACTTTTCTGCTTCAACTTAACTTTTTTACATAGTGCCTTAACCCTGTTTTTCATCACTGAAACTTTCAATTTCAATAGCTCATAGTTATCGCTGTTCTTATAACTTTCATTTAATATTTCACCATAATTTTTTTTTACAGATTAATGCATAACTTGTGTTAGCTTTTTCGACATATGTAATTATAAATTTACTCTGAAGCTCTTTAATAGATTTAGTTAACCTAGTATAATCCTCTTGAGACACCGTCACAATCTCTAACACACACACACACACACACACACACACATATATATATATATATATATATATATATATATTATACACTGTTAAAAATTTGCAGCAAATTGTCCAGTCATTTGACCGTTTTTGAAGAAAACGGTTACATAATCGTAATTTGACTATACTCTGACCATAAAATGAACAATAATACTGTCAGAATATAGTTAATTTACGGTTAAGTAACCGTTTTCAAATGACTGGACAGTTTGCTGCAAATTTTTAACAGTATATATATATATATATATATATATATATAATTATATATTAATATATAATTATATAAATATTTGATATATTATATATTTAATTATACAATATAATATAATATAATATAATGTAATACTACAGTTTAATTTACATGAAAATAATATATAAATATATATATTAAATATAATATATAAATAATTTTCATAAAAAACAATAGCGCACAGGCAAGCATGGGGCGCGCGACGCGCCCGCCCCGTTCTACCTGATACCGAACTATACACGATATATATACATACTTATATACAGAGGTTCCGGTTACAGTAACAGTGTCGCGAGTTCAATGATTTTTTCCCATCTCAAAAAATGCCCAACGCTCCTAAAGAAGTTTTTACTTCAAATATACAGAGGTGTCGGTAACAGTGTCGGTTACAGTAACAGTGTCGCGAGTTCAATGATTTTTTCCCATCTCAAAAAAATGCCCAACGCTCCTAAAGAATTTTTCACTTCAAATATACAGAGGTGTCGGTAACAGTGTCGGTTACAGTAACAGTGTCGCGAGTTCAATGATTTTTCCCCATCTCAAAAAATGCCCAACGCGCCTAAAGAAGTTTTCACTTCAAAAAAAAAATTCTAGAAATCACCGATAGATAGCGCTGTACAACTATGCATTTGTTGAAAAGACACAAAAACACATTTTATGTGAACGTGCAAAACATTCATGGGACAAGGACCTTATCCACGCAGGTATCGACGCTAGTCAATAGTATTCCCTTCTTGAAGATTTAAAATCTGCAGTCTGTGGTCAGCTTGTTCAACTGTGGATCGTAACTGGTCAACTGAGATAAAAACTAAGTTGAGCCACCAGGCTCCTGAGGAGCGCCCGGCGCGTCATCGACCACCGGACCCAGGTCCTAAGGGACCTATCACGCGCACATCGGATTCTCCGAGTGTGCTACCAGCCGGTCTGGAGGACCGCCATTTGTGGAACCTCCAAACCTCATTAACCGAGCAGACGACGACATAGGTCGTTGCGGTTCGCGGAGGATCCCACATCTCAGAGGAAACCTCCACACAGACACTCGATGAACCGTCGAAACAACCCAGCGACCTCGTCGTCGATAAGGAGAGTCGGTCCCTCAGTCATGTGGCAGGCTTCCTGACGACCCTTGCTTTCCCACGATGTCCGATCATCGAGCGCATGGAAGGGCGAACGACTTGTTCATCTTCCTGGTCAACTGAGGTGCTTGTCACATGCAGAGTGATACCTGCTTTCAAGTCTGTCAAGGTTACCTGACGCCCTCGATAAACAACATTTTTCAAGTGTCCTCACAGCCAAAAATTACACGGATTAAGATCTGGAGAACAAGATGGCCAGGTTGTTGGAAACGCACAGCAGATTACTCTGCCATTAGTAAGACGTTACCGAAGAAACTGCTGTACACAGAGTTCAATGTGTGGAGACGCTTCATCTTGCTTAAAGGTAATTGAGTCAAGACATTGTCGCTCTTGCAAATGTGGTACAACAAAAGTTTCGAACATCATTTTGAACCTGTTGGCCGTCCCAATGCATGTCACTAGGCAATTGCAAATAGACTGTTCGAAAAAGAAAGGTCGAAAAATGAATGTGGCTGTGAATCCACACCAGACTGCAACTTTCAGTGAGTGGAATGGAATCTCTTGTAAGGTACCGGGGTTTTCAGTTTCCCAAATGCTACAATTATGAATACTCATTGTTCTATAGAGGTGAAAATGGGCCTCATCACTCCACAGAATATGACATGATTCATCAAATTTAACTCTTCAACTCTTTCTTTTAAATATCTTCGTTGTACAGCGCCATCTATCGGTATTTCTGGAACTATTTTTTTCTTGCCTAACCCGTTTCCCCATGTCTTGAATAGTGTGTTCAGAAAATTTGAAGCCTTTATACTGAGTAGTTCGATATATAGGGAGGTCAGAGTAGAGGGATGTTTTAATTCTGGCCACAAGGGTATGCAGTTGTATGTACGGGCCTCTATTATACACAACAGTCAAAAGTTACAAGACGGGAAAAACCTACGAGGTAGACGATTTTGATTGAAGACGGATAATAAGCTCTCGCCACAAGGGTTATTTAATTTCAGAAACAGTTCGACAATGCATTTTTCTCGTTCTATAGTATTAAGAGTGGAGCGAGAATAGACGTATGGCTCAAAAGAAAGTAGTTATTGGGTAAACAACACAGGATAGACAGGTTTGAATGATATTAAAAATTAAAGATTCAACAACACACGTTTTCAATTTTTGCAATGTCGTACAGGGAAGAAAAATGTACTTTTAAATGAAATTTGTTTGAAAACTGCATCCCAATTTA
This sequence comes from Maratus michaelseni, assembly GCA_963931845.1. Lineage (NCBI taxonomy): Eukaryota > Metazoa > Arthropoda > Arachnida > Araneae > Salticidae > Maratus > Maratus michaelseni. The sequence goes on from OZ007597.1 coordinate 165,676,508, forward strand.
TTGATTTATCATGATTTAAAAATTAATTTTCAAGCATGAATTTTTAAAAAATCTAATTCTATCGCATGTTATTACAAAAGAGGAACCCGTTTGCACCAAAGCAATGTAAATAGTTCAGTATTTATTTCAGCTAATATTCTATAACCAAAATAAAACTTCCATCAAGCAATAAATAAAATAATATAAATAAAACACAAATTTAACAGACACGTATTCGAACAACGTGCTTAAACAGCTGAAATTATCAGAATCAAAAAGGCTGCTGTAGATAACGAAATCGTTGACGATTTCTTCGGATATTAACTCCTGGCACGAAGCCAATACGAAAGCACTGCTTTTAATAAATTTCAAAGCTTTATTTGAACACATAATTCATATATTTCATATGAAAATGCTTTTTTGGTGTTTTTAGTGGGCAATCTAAGGCTATTTAAAGGCAGAAAATCAACGTTAACAAAGCACAAATAATACACAAAAAAGCAGCAATCAGCTGTTTCGAATCCCCAAGCGAGATTCTTCTTCAGTGCAACAAAGAGCAAAGCACAGCGTGCTAGAAACAAGCAAGGCTGGTTGCTGCTTTTTTGTGTATTATTTGTGCATTTTTAACGCTCGTTTTCTGCTTTTTAATATTTTTGCACAAAGGCTTTATTTGCTATTTTTAATCTAAAACTAGTCGATGTGCCATTCCCAAAACTCTTTTCTATCTCATACATGTTAATACCTCAAAAACCGTAATTTATTTAGTTATGCATTTTAAGATTTAAAAAATGCAGCATAGCAGCACCACCTGTTATGTGATTTACACGAAAACATAATCCGCAACAACTTATATCAACATCTAACTGAAACTGAAGTTTGATGAAAATTCGTGCATTAGTTCTTGAGATAGCGGAATACTGCGGAAATCGAAAAAATGCAGCATAGCAGAGCTATCCAAACCAAAAACTAACCAGCACCAATTTATATCAAGGTCTAACTAAATCTAACGTTTTCTAAATTCCGTGCATTAGTTCTTGAGATATTACTATCACTAAAATCTTGTAAACCCTGAAAAATGCAGCATAACAGCGTCACCTGTTGGACGATTTACACCAAAACCTAATCAGCAACAACTTATGTCAACGTCAACTGAATCGGAAGTTTGATGAAAATCTGCGCACTAGTTCTTGATATTGAGCGCTAAATCATTATTTTGTATTAATTGGTACGTACTTTTTTAGGCCATACTCTGATACTAAGTCTTGGTAATATATCTATTGCAGAAATCGTGAAAAATGCAGCATAGCAGCGCCACCTGTAGGGTGATATACCGTAATTTCCGGCGTATAAGCCGCAGCTCAAAGAGTCGTTTTTCGACCCAGAAATATTATTTTATAAAATGTAACTTAAAAGATCGCTGTAAATATTTAACTACAATTATTGAATAAAATTTCTGGGTCGAAAAACGACTCTTTGAGCTGCGGCTTATACGCCGGAAATTACGTACACCAAAAACTAATCAGCATCAATTTTTATCAAGGTCTAACAGAATCTAAAGATTTATTCAATTCCATGCATTAGTTCTTCAGATAGCACAAAATCTTTGTCACTTACAGACAGGTACACAGATTCTAGGACAGGCATTTTCTAAAACAGTCAAATCGTGTTCAGGACCTTCTAAAACGTATAAATCCGCCGAAAAGCGAAATTTTTCACGAATCCAGTACTTTCTTCTTTTAAATATTGAAGAAAATAAAAACTATATTAAATGTAAAAAAATCTATTTGAGTTTTCAATAAAAAAATAGTTTTCACCCATATTCTGTAACCCGGGAAATTTGGGTTGAATCCCCTTTTATTGATAAATCACTATTTTTGCTGAAACGTCAGTTGAGGCTTACTGTGGAGACGCGAAAAGTTTCTGGTTTCCGTCTGTTTGTTTGTCTGTCTGTCTCTCTGTCTGTCTGTTCCGCGATAACTGCCGTAATAAGCGCCCGTTTAGTTTGATTTTTGGTGAGTATATTGGTGAAGTACCCGGAATGAGCTGTATAGTTTTTAGTTACATTTGGTTCATTCGTTCGAAAAATATAGAACATTTAGCTTTAGGTCATAGTGCTTTCCTATGGGAATGCAAACGATTTTCAAATTTCATTTTTAACTGAAATGAAAATCATATATTTGAATAATGGATTTAAACTAAAATTACTGCTGCTAATTTTTTTATATGGAGGTTTTAAATTTATTCAATAGCTTTAAAAATTTGCCGATACATTTATTAAAATTTAGAAATTAATTGTTTAAATTATTGGAACATTTTTTGCATCTCTTTCGGGAAATATAAAACAATTTATTTTCATATTTTTTACAAATTTTAAAATGAATTTATTTTTACTTCGTTCTTAATTTATGAGTTGCTTAGCAACCCCATTTCAAAGAATATCAAAATAGTAAAATTCAAGTAACTCTCACTTGCTGCAATATTTTATTAGCAAAATAAACTAGTAAATCTACAGATCAGGAGCCTCAACGTCAGCTCTGAAAGTCAATGTTTTTTAAACTCACTTTTCATAATATTTAATATCTTACAATCCGCAAATTAAATTATTTAAATTACTACATATATATTTATATGCATATAAAATAATTTGAAGGTTTCAGAACTTAAACGTTAAATTAAACACGGTTTATGCAATAATATTCTGACATTCTTATGAATTTCTTATTCTATTTTTTAGATTTAAAAAAAAATACATTTCTTCAGGGGGTGGAGGGGGGGGGGGGGGGCGCTCAACCCCACTGAACCCTCCGTAATCTTATTAAATTTTTATTCGTGATTTCCTATTATTTGTGTGAATGATTGTAGTATATCTTCCATTTCGTTCTGCACAGTGGTTTTATTACGATAAGCAAAAATTTTGAAAATAATTTCATGTTATCCTAATACCTAAATAGCAATATTTACCAATCACGAAACACTCGTATCTGATTGATACGTTGAATAATATCTCGTGTACAAAAGTAATTTAGGGAAATGTAAACTGAATCTACTATATATTTCACTTATCTATTTCAGAAATCTAGTATTATTACAATTTTTGTTTCGGAAAAACAGTTTTGATGGTCATTGTACAATATTTATTTGACCTAAGTACATCCTGATCTAATTCGATGGCAATAGCATACTAAAATCTCCCCCAAATAGGCTTATTTGGAAACTTTTCAACCTATTGTGTAATCATTCATAATCGTGCCCACTGCCAATTCACTAAATAGCAACCTTGATTTGGCGCTATAATGTATTTTTTCACAGAGTAAGACAGAGATCCAACTTCGCCTGAAAAGAGCGACTGCGGCGGATGACATAAGAACTAAATCATCGGTTTGGCGATTTTTATCTTCGTTGTAAAGAATTGAACTTCGACATCCAGCTGCACTATGTGTCATTCTGTAAAGAATTGAACTTCGACATCCAGCTGCACTATGTGTCATTCTAGCATTTCCTGTGAGTACACTTAACTGCATACCTTCCCTCGCTATTTTTGCCTTGAAGACTAGCAGACGCCGAATTCTATTGTACTGTGAGCGGAAAGTTCGGACAGTGATGAAGTGGTGAGGCGTTACCCAAAAAGGGGTCTTATGCTTTGATCCTTGCCGAGTTCGTGGGAAAGAGTTCATCTGCGAGAGAAACGATCTCTGCACACGATTTTTAGGTTTGCGCCCGAAACTTTGCCCTTTGTCTTAGAACGTCCAATGACGGACTTAGTGAAAACGAAACAGAGGGATCTCAAGGCTGCTAAGAGGCTGGAGAGTTTCGAGGGGCCCGCCTCGACAAAGCCCCCGCCCCCAGAAGAAGTTCTCCTGCGAGAATGAAAAAGTGAGAGAGGACAGTTTTTGGAGAGATCGAAAAGGAGAGTGTTGACTCTCTGGAGAAGGGAAAAGGAAACGTCAGTTTCGAATTCAGCGTGGTGTAAGCGCTAGTGAGGTCCGACCTCTAGAATTGATACAGCAGGTATCCGGTGAAAATCCCAGCGAAGTGAAAAAGCACACCAAGTGCGAGAGTGAGAGTTCTTAGACTCAGAATTAACGAGTATTAGTAGATCTTCCGAAGAGAAGGAACGGACGAGCCTTGGTCCGAATGAACTTTGTTTTGTAGTCACGACTGTCTGTAATGTTTAGAGACTTTTGTTTGTTTCAGTTACACTTGGAGTCAAGAGGTCATTAATTTATAAGCGATTGACTCACGAAAAATAATTAAATGCTGTAATTAACTTTCTTGTACATATTTTCATTAGAATTAATATTGGTTTGCAATAAATTCTATTTTCTAATTTATACGAGAAATTCTCTGTGCCAGCGATCCGATCTCGCTACCACTCACCATCTTTTATCGGGTCGGTATAGAGGAGTTACTACATCGTGATTTCATTTTAAGTGTAACCCTATTCTGCTTGGCGTCTTTCTGTTGTCATTTGCGCATGTGCAAATTTTCGGCGTTTGCTAATTTATTTTCGAATTTTGTTTAATACTTATTATTAAAATTATTCTTTGAAGATCAAATAGTTGATTATAATTATTATAATTCTTCAAAATGCTACGAAGAGAGGAGTCTATTGTTAGCAAGAACAAGATGTCAAAGTTATTTTTTATTCCTAAGAATCGGTAAGTTGTGGTTTATTTCTATGTGTTATTTTTGTTTTTATTTTTCAAGTTCCATTATGTATGAAATATTTTATATACATTCAGTGTTGGCAGATTTTTAACAAATTTTGACTTTATATTATCGTTAAAATAACTGCCATACCATAAATCTCATTCATGTTTTAAAAAAATTTCTCCGTATAAAATTTTATTCATATATATTTTCTATCGTAATGTAAACATGGTACTAAGTTTTTTCCTATACTAGTAAATCTGCAGATCATTTTTTTTTTTAAATATCATTTTAACTTCGTACAATCCGCAATTATTATTTTTTCAATTGCATGCATGTTTATAAGCATATAAAATTGTTCGAATGTTCCAGAAATTAGAATCCTTAAATTAAAGTGGTAAGTAAAAATAAATGATTTTAAAAATTGTAAAAAATATGAAAGTAAGATGTTTATATTTCCCGAACAGATGCAAAAACATTTTCAAATATTTTAAGCAATTAATTTCTAAATTCTATTAAATTTATAAGCAAAATTTTAAAACTATTGGAAATCCATATCGAAAATTGAGCCTTCATAATTTTACATCTAAATCCATTACGCAAATATTCCATTTTCATTTCAGATAAAAATGAAATTTGAAAAATCGTCTGCATCCCCATAAGAAAGCATTATGACGTAAAAAAAAATATTCTATATTTTCCGAACGAATGAACCAAATTTAACTAAAAACTATACAGCTAATTCCGGATACCTAGCCAACATACCTACTAAAAATCAACCTAATCGGACCATTTTTACGGCAAACAGACAGACGGAAACCAAAAACATTTCGCGTCTCCACAGTAAGCCTTAACATGACGTTTCGGCACAAATCTGTCAACACTCAATATATATAAAATATTTCAAACATTATGGAACTTGAAAAAACAAGAACAAAAATAACACATGAAAATAAATCACAACTTACATTTTGAAGAATTAAAAAAATGAAATTTTCCTTTCAAACTTGGAAAAAAAAATTGTTTTACCACAGCACTTATTTTAAAATAAAGTTGAATTCCGATTGTTTCAGAACATGTTAAAAATAATAAATCTGTTTTCATTCGCGTAGATAGATAATCGACCGTCTTAAAATCAATCAACCAACCAACCAAAACAAGAAGCAAGTAGTCGCCGTTTTTTTTTTTTTCCCTTCCCTCATTTGTCGCCAAGAAAGCGATATATAGCTCTATTTAGCTACCTCTCTTCTGTTACGGCTGTAGTTTTCACGTCATCCGCAGCTAGCGCCACTGTCTATGTGTAATCCCATGTTAAAGAAGTTACCATTGAAGTCTATGAGAGTTGATTCTCTGTTTAAATCTCCTTACTCTGTGGTATTTTTTGTGATATCATTTTATGATCTCAGTTTCCAGTAATTGTGCTATTTCAGGCTGTATGGATGCGTTTTACTACGCTAATTTCTTTAGATTAACTATCTCGTTGTACGAGATATTACATTCTATTTTTAAAATAATACTAATTTTCAACCACGAAAAATCTACATCTCTTCCAGAAAATTAATAATATCTCATATAAAAATGTTTCGGCTATCATTCTATAGTAGTTAAAAGGTAACTTGTACAAAATAAATTCTCATTTATTTCAATAAAATATTAAAATCCTCCAATAATATTTTATTTTGCGAATAAAATATTGTAGCAAAATCGTCTGAGTTACTTGAATTTTATCATTTTGATATTCTTTGAAATATGGTTGCTAGGTTACTGTTAAATTGAAAAGGAAAATAAACTAGTCGTTGGGGGCCACCGTAATACTTACCCATCATTGACATGCATAATGTAAAATATTAAAATAAAAATGTGTAAACTACTTACAAAATGCATTGCAATTCAAAAAAAAATCGTGGCTTGATGACGTCACAAACTTTAAAGGCTCGATTACTGAATTGCTTGAAAGAGGTTTTTCCTTATAACTCCAAAAATAATAATCCTATTAACTAGCGGTTTATTGCATCTGATTAAGCGTCAAATTTCCAATTAAAATATATCTTTAAAGTGAAATTTGGATGAAATACAGGGTCATGAAAAATCGAAGAGTGTGGAAAATAGGATTCCAAATATCTCGGCAACTCATTATCCGATCGACTTCATGCTTTATTCAAAATTTGTTTTTTTATTGTCTTTTATATTCATTTCTTAAAATAAACAATTTCGAAAATTTTTATATACCTTTCATCAGAACGAATATTTCGAGAGTCCGAAAAAAATTGTTCCGGTTAATCGAGGTTATTGAAATGAAATAGGCTTCTTCCCATTATTACATACTAAGTACATACCAAATTGCAAGTCTCTATCTCAAATTTTTCGGGAGATAGAGCGTTTACAGACACACACACAGACACACACACAGACACACAGACGGACGGCAAAATTTTTTTTCTAAAAATATGTTTTTCGGAATCTCCAGTGTCTGAAACGTGTAAATCCGTCAAAAAAAATTTTTCGATTTTCAAAACGATTACAAGACTTACCCTATACTACGTATGATGGGTAAGTAAAAAAAAAAATTTTCGATTTTCAAAACGATTACAAGACTTACCCTATACTACGTATGATGGGTAAGTAAAATGAATGCATTTTAATATTTGCAAAAAGTGATAAAATAAATGTATTATATTATTAGAACAGATGTATAAAATTGCACCAAAAATTATACACCTAATTTAAAAAATCTGACAAATGTATAAACAAAATTTCAAATTAATTTAAATAATTTAACACCTGACTTGATAAATTTTAGCCTTCATAACTTACCGTTTAAATACATTAATCAAATGCGACATTTTATTTTCAACGACTGAAAAATTTCAAAATCGTCTGAATTCCCATAGGAAAGCATTATGATCAAAAAAGAAATGTTCTATATTTTCCGAACGAATGCACTAAATGTAACTAAAAACTATACAGCTAATTCCGGGTATCTCACCAACATACCTACCAAAAATCAAACTAATCGGATCATTTTTACGGCAGTTATCGCGGAACAGACAGACAGACAGACAGACAGACGGGCAGACAGACAGACAGACAAACAAACAGACAGACAGACAGAAACCAAAAACTTTTCGGGTCTCCACAGTAAGCCTTCACTGACGTTTCGGCAATTATTCTCGGGAGATTTTAATATTCTACTGATATAAATGAGAATTTATTTTGATACAAGTTTATTTTTTTATCTAAAAAGTTACACGAATAAGAATTTCATAAGAATTTCAGACTATAATTTCATAAACCGTGTTTAATTTAACACTTCTAATTTCTGAAACTGCCGAAGTATGGTATATGCCTATAAATATGTATGTAATATAAGAAAAAATAAATTGCGGATTCTAAGATGCTAAATAATATGAAAAGTGAGATTTAAAAACAATGACTTTTAGAGCTGACGTTGAGGCCCCTGATCTGCAGATTTACTAGTGTATTAGGTACGTACTTTTTTAGGCCATACTGTGAGATTAAGTCTTGGGAATACCGTTGCACCTCCAGCTTGCACGTCACTGATCTGAAAAAAAAAAAATATATATAGGTAAAAAAAAAGACACGCTTTTGTTATAATGTACTAAAAAGAAAAAAAAACTGTTGCAGAACAATTAAATGATATAAATACCTTTTTCAAAGAAATAAATTAAATTGCGAGTGATTTTTTATCATGTTTTTTTTTTTTTAACTAAAATTATATACAATTTCAAATCCCATGTCAAAAAAAAAAAAAAAAAAAAAAAAAAAAAAAAAATAGATCAAGTCCTCTTGAGGATCGAATCCACACCCAATTCTCTCTGCTCGGAATTGAAAGATGACGCATTTATCAACCATGTCACGGTTCAATCGAAGAACATCAGCTTATTTCTGAAGCAATCAATGACATTTACTTCATCACATATGCGATGACATTTACGTACCCTTATAGGACAGATTCAACCAAGCAGGGTGGCCTACCATACGGCTTAAGCTCTACAAGCCCTGCTTGGCAAGTTTATTAAAAAAAATACAAATGGGTAACCTTATTAATTCAAGGCGTACCCTATAAATATAGATGCTTGATGTGAGTTACAATTTTTTATACCCTTATAGGACAAGTGTTTTTGTTCCCTGAGGGGTGGCGGAGGGAAATTTAAAATATTTTTTTTACAGAATATTGTATTGTTACCGTAAATACGTCGCCCTACCAAAAATTAGGCTAATTGTACCACAGGAAGTATGTTAAAATTGGATTGCAAGATTTGAGCCGAATGGACAGACAAGGCAGGTTAAATAAAAGCTTGAAGAAGTGATCAGGGCTTAATTTGCAGCGGAGCCCACCCGAGCCCTGCTCCGGTACTTCTCTGTTTTTAGTAAAACTTTAAATATTGGCCAGAAATCACCGGAGCTCATAAACACTGTGCTTCGGAGCCCACTGTAATAACACTTCCGAAAAACGAATTCATCGTTTCCCTCTCATCTCCAATGTTTTGCCTTCTTTTGTATCAAAACACTTATAAGTGACGTAATGTGTCGCTGACGTAAGAGATGGAGATAAACGCTATCGATTTTTATATCAGTCTTCGGGTTCTTAAATACAAAATTTTATTTATTTCCATTTGAAATGATTTTAATGCTATTTTGATAAGAATAATGAATAAACAGAAATAGTCTTTTTCTATTCTGCATAGCTGAGAACTATTATTATTTTTTTTTTGTGTTAACACCATTTCCGAATCATAATCCTGAGCTTATTTAATCGCAGAATTCTGCGATGAATTAACATTAAGATTAGACAATGGTTTCTATTTGGAAGTAGTAATAACTAAAAATTGGAGTAGTTTATAGCTAAGTATATACGCAGATAGATATATTTAAAATTTTTCTTTTGCTAAATGAAAAAAAAAAAAACAACGCTTTCAATTAAAAAAATAATATATGAAATATAAATTATGCAGTTTGGAGTGACGGCGAAGAGAAGGGGGGGGGGGGGTGCACTACGGGTGCTGGTATTGCAGAATATTAGCGCTTCGGTACTTTTTTCCTTAGAAACTAAGCCCTGGAAGTGATTGATTGCATCAGTAACATCTAACAAAAGTAGAATTAGAAGGTGTCTTAAGAAGATCGCATGGTTTCTATACAGCGAGAAACCTTGCTCGGAATACGTAAAAAATAGGATATAAATCCTTTTCGGACCTTATTTTTTGAGAAAATGTGAAAGAAAAAGTTTAACATCACATCCGGTGCACTGGAAATAAGCTTTATTGAAAACACACTCACCGGTACTTACATAATGATATCCACATGAGTATAATGCTCAAAATGATATCTAAGCATATATTGAAACATGCCGTTTAATGGTTAACAAATTACGATCTAACAAATTTTGTGGACACGATGATAGGTCGCATACAGTGTTGCCACAATCTAAAAAAAAAAATCCCGCATATATACTTGTGATTTTATGTGAAATTCCTGTTTTTTAACGGAAACTTTTTGTTTTGGGTGGAAATAGTACATTTTTCTGGAATAAACAGTTTCTTTTTATCGTTAATCATTGAATGTTTTTTTTTAAGGTCTATTCCAAGAAATACAAATAGAAATGTTCCTTTTCAATTCATAGAAAACGGAAAAGATCCCGTTAAGTTTTCGTAATGGATGTTTTGGCTTATAACTAAGTCGTTGGACGTGGCCGGGTGGTGTAGGGAACAGAGCGTTCATCCTGTTGGTGAATACTGAGGTTCGAATCCCGAGGAAGGCAGCGTTAAAAATAGTGTGGTGATAATGCAAAAACCTGTTCCGAATAAATGTGAATTAGTGTATAATTATTATTTTATTTAAGTAAATTTATATGCAATTTTAAATTCTTCTTCCTGCCAGGAAAAAAAAAATAGATCGAGTCCGCTTGAGGATCGAATCGACACTCAATTCCCACTGCGCGGAGTTGAAAGATGACGCATTTATCAACCATGTCACGGTTCAATCGAAGAACATCAGCTTATTTCTGAAGCAATCAATGACATTTACGTACCCTTATAGGACAAGTGTTTTAGCTCCCCGAGAGGTGGCGAAAAAAAAATTTAATTTTTTTTTTTTTTTTTTTTTTTTTTTTTTTTTTTTTTTTACAGAATATTGTATTGTTACTATAAATACGTCGCACTACCAAGAATTAGGTCGATTGTAGCATAGTTAGGTGCGGTAATATTGGATTGCAAGATTTGAGCCGAACGGACAGACAAGGCAAGTTAAATAAAAGCTTGTAAAATGCTTGTAATGATTGATTACATCATTAACATTTAACACAAGGCGAATTACAAGGTGTCTTAAGAAGACCGCATGGATTCTAGACAGCGAGAATCCTTGCTCGGAATACGTAAAAAGTAGGATAAAAAAATTTGACATCATATCCGGTGCACTGAAAATAAGCTTTATTGGAAACTCAGACTCACTCACCGGTACTTGCATAATGAGTATACGCACGGTATACCACATGAGTATGGGCTTAAAATGATATCTAAGCATATATTGAAACATGCTTGCGCGCTGTTTAATGGTTAACAAATTACGATCTAACAGCGATATAACAAATTTTGTGAACACGATGATAGGTCGCATACAGTGTTGCGTGGAAATAGTACATTTTTCTGGAATAAACAAGTTTTTTTTACCCTTAATCATTGAATGTTTTTTTTTTTTTTTTTTTTAAAGCTCTATTCCAGGAAATACAAATAGAAATGTTCCTTTTCAATTCATAGAAAACGGAAAAGATCCCGTTAAGTTTTCGTAATTGACGTTTTGGCTTATAACAAAGTCGTTGGACGTGACCGGGTGGTGTAGGGAACAGAGCGTTCATCCTGTTGGTGAATATCGAGAGTTTCGAATCCCGAGGAAGGCAGCTATAAAATTAGTGTGGTGATAATGCAAATACCTGTTCCGAATAAATGTGAAACGGCAAGGTTAAAAAAAAAAACCACGGAAAACTCCGAACGGTTAGGTCGACGAGCGCGACAGGGGTTTGAACCCAGCATCTCCCGTCTACCAGCTTTGAGAACAGAACCTCTCAGCCCCTGGTGGGGCCCCAGAGGAGAGGAGAAAATAGTACATGCATGAATTTCTGTTTTAGTTCTGCGTTCATCAGGAGTTCAGTCAGAATGATCAGATGGACCCCTCTGCACTTTTGAATACTTCTTATTTCCTTTACGGGGATCCGATATCTCTAAAATAAAGTTCCACACGATGCAGGCTAACGTAGAGCATGGTGCTAGAATACATTTAAAAGAATTTGTACATCATGAAAACTTTTGGGTTCCGCTTATTGGTTCCGTGGGACGGGTCTTGGAATCTTTGAAAATGGGACACTCCGCGTACATCGGGACACCTAGCAATGTTAGTCGCATACAGCAGCCCATTTCATATTGTTCTAAAATACAATACCACAGGCGCTGTGGTAATTTTCAAGCATCTTCTGATGTAGAATCATGTGATGCATTTATTCTTATTCAGATTTCCAATAAAGCCGTAAATACGGGCAGGGCCTGATTACTGACGGGGCACACGTCCACCAGTAAAATTTAATAGACTTTTTTGTCGTATTAAAACGCCCTATTCATGCGAAAATACAGCCATGAATAAGGACAAAATTTCTATTCTTTTTTACTGGTGGAAGTGTGCCCCGTTGGTAATCAGGCCCTGAATACGTGTTAGGATCCCCTAGAAAGACCTCCACGGAGGGCACCCCCCTAGGTCCTATATCCCTCGTGTAGATAATCGGCAGACATAAATCAATCAATCAACCAACCAACCAATAAAGCCTACTTCTTGTATACAGTTGTGACCTCAAACTTTTTTTTCACATTTTTTAATCAAAAATTACGAAGAAATGTGGTGTTTTTTGGTCATTTTTTATGAATTACGAGGCAGGATTGAGCAATAGGAGGTATCGAAGGGCACCTACAATAATAATAATAAAAAAATGAGTGTAACTGACGCTTATTTGATATAAATATAATAAATGATTTTAGCAAGCACAGGGAACAGAATATACATTTTTGTAGGTTTTTAATCGTATGAGAAGTTTATGAAAACATACTTTTTTCTTTTTCAAATAGTCCCTTGTAAATTTTTATTAGATTTTGAGGATATAATTCGTGTTTCACAATCTACACTCTGATTTTCAGAAAAAAAACGAATTACATCTTTACTGAATTCGAATATAGCTTTGTGATAAAGTACAGCTTGACACATATATTATATATATAATATGTTATATAAATACCATATGCAGGATTTGAGTTGGTATTACTGCTGGAATTTTTAATTACTTGCCTAGTCTATGGTCTAATTAATATTCACATTGACTTTTGTTGAGTTTTAATCTTCGACCATTTAGAACTAGACGGCGCATGGTAACACCTTTGACTTACATGAGCAATAGTCAAACATCAATTCGCGTGGAGTTGAGGAACCTGACTGATTAACCTTTTGATTACGGCGACGACTGTTTTTTATTTTATTAGCACAACGTTTTTTTTTTAAAAAAATCTCTTCCATACACTTAAACTGGTATATTTTCAAGAGACACCGCAGAGAAATATTTTTGTAAACTGTGTTACTAATAGTTATAAAATGAAGCGCCAGTCCTGGCTTTTAATCAAAAAATTTGTTAATGGTGAAACAGCGATAATGATAGCCCTCATATTATCACCAAGTCTGGTTTTCTCCGAAATCCTCCGAACCAATCAAATTTATTCAATATGGTGTTTCCCAACTACAGTTCATCACCGATGTTGTGTCCAAGAATCACACCATACCCATATACGCCGTCTAGTAATAAACATTTAAAATAGGTGGATTAAACTTTGTGCCGTCATATTAAAAATAAATTATCAACGTAAAATAGCACAAATAAAAATATATAAAATGGCAAACATCTGTTTCGGAGCCCCTAAAGCTCCATCATCAGGGCTCCCTTTTTTTTTCTCCTCCGTACTTAGACTCGTCCAATCTGGCTGGACGCTTCTTTTGGTCTCCTGGGTCACATGTGTTTTCTGACTCCGCTGTTGGTTTGTAAAACTCACCGCCATTCAATCTTGAGCGCGTGCGGAAACGCAAGCATATTTACTTTATTAAACTTTTGAATCCTTTTTTAATCTTTTAAATTTGGCACTGACGATGGAGTTTTAGGTTCTCCGAAACAGCTGTTTGTCATTTTATATATTTTTATTTGTTTGTGCTATTTTACGTTGATAATTTGATTTGAATAGCTAAAAACAGTCTAATGTTTTAATAAATTCGCGAGCGATCTTGACGAATGAGATGTACTTACATATGTAAGCCAGGTAGCAATCCTGTTTCCCATGTCAGGTCCATAATATTTTTCTGTGTCAGGCTGAAAACAAAATAATGTATTTTATTAATTTTCTATATTGTGAATCTTAAAGCATTAACACAAAGCTGCGATGTTTGTAATGCAATTAGTCATGATATATGTTTCTTCTAAATGTACGATCATCGATCTTAGACAATTGAGGAGGTTAGAATGACAGTGGGGTAAGTCAATATTTAGTAATTTGAGAAATGAAATGGGTTTTGTGAAATTTTTCGTATTTCCGTTGCATTAAGTGGTCCAACTTGTTTTGCCCTCTAGCGACTCCCTAAGTGAACTATGACTTATTTGACTGTCGCACTGAATAGAAATTAATATACGTTCAGTAAAAATATGGTTTTCTATATTTTTCAAATTTTTGACTTACTCTACCGTCATCCTAACCCTCTCAATTAGCAAGTTTAAATGTAAAGGATATTCAACTATATCTTATTGCTGCATTTTTGTAGAAACAAACAATTCTGGGCTGAGGCATTATGGTTTTATCCATTCGGAATATTACTGTTGTATGATGTCCACGAAATAATTTAAATGATTATGGAAATGAAATTATAATTGCAAATACCAGATGCAAGAAAAACAGCATTAAAAGGATTATATATTCAACGTGCCATATTATTATCATCGATCAGTATGTGGTTACCACAGCGGTACACAGTGATCGCTCTTTTCGAATTGTAATCGTCCCGTTATCTAAACACAGAATTTCTGTCATAAAAATATGAAAATTGCTATTTGGAAATAGTGGAGGCTGTGTGCCACTGTGGTAATCAAATCAGACTCTGGTATAATATATAACTTGGTGCAAAAATTCTGCAACACCTCCTAAAACATATAGACCGGGAGGCGGCAGCACAGACAATCACCTCATCGAGTTCACGGCTGAAATTCCAGAATTAGTTAAAACTCGATTCGCATATTAAAACGCAACCGGTCTGCCAAGTCATATCTTGGTGAAAAACACGTGAAAATCCGATTTTAGCGGTTGACTCGAAGGTTTACCATTGTGATTTCCTGCACCCAAAAGTATGAAAACATGGAGAACTGGGTGCAAGAAAACACAATGGTAAACCTACGATTCAACCGCTAAAATCGGGTTTTCACGTGTTTTCCACCAAGATATGACTTGGCAGACCGATTGCGTTTTAATATGAGAATCGAGTTTTAACTAATTCTGGAATTTCAGCAGTGAACTCGATGAGGTGATTGTCTGTGCTGCCGCCTCCCGGTCTAATATATTTTGGAGAAAAATCTTATTTTCAAAAACAACTTCAAATCTAAATTTAATAAATCATGCACCAGTTTAAAGACACTATAGGATTGAAAACTGTTTAAAAATGTAAAATAACAGCTTTATTTGAATGTATATCGGAGAAAAAATTGTTGATAAAAGAAAAAAAAATATTATTGATTCTTCAGTAAAAGTAATATATTATTCATTATATTATAACCGTTTATGAAATGCTTTCATGAAATCTTCCAAAACTTTGCTCTAGTGATGAGCATAATAAATTATTTTGATATTCAGGCTTGCGCAAAAGCATAGCTTCCACACCTCCGTGTTCTTTTTAATCAAATAAAACCAGAAATTTTATTAAAAAATTTAAAATAAGATTAATAATAACCTTAAATTAAACATCAAACTTCAAACTTGGAAAAAGTAAATAGGCTACCGAGTTGCGAATAGCAAAACATAAGAAAGAACGAGAGGTGACGAGCTGTAGTTTAGGGCTACAAAATAAAGAGTCAAGATAGGATAAAAAAATAAAATACAATGAGAAGACTAGTAAAATAAGTTATGTTTAAGTAGAAATAAATAGTTCAATAGTTCGAGGAGTCAAAATGTCAGACGAGGCAAGGCAGAAAGGGACCCCAAGATTTTTGCTTAATAATAATTCAGCTTAATTGTAAATCCGTCAAATTTTTTTTTCGATTTTCAAAACGATTACAAGACTTACCCTATACTACGTATGATGGGTAAGTAATAAGTAAATTTCACTATGGTATAGCAAGTAATTTACAATAGAAAAAAGTCTTTTTTTTTTAAAAAAAAAAGATAGAGGAAAAATTTGGAATAAGCTAGAGTATTAACCCAAAAGACACCATGCCGTGAATTAGTCTGTGATATCAAACTCGTTAGTGAATATTTCAAGCTCTTTGATAATTACGAATATCTTTTCGAATGGGTTTTGGCATTTTTTGGTTTCTTGGGCGATTTCTTGAATACATTTGAAGAGCTTGGATAATTTAAGAACTTCCTTCAAATCTTTGAAGGTTGGAAAAATTTCATTAAAAGGGTTAGGGTTCGGGTTTGGGAGAGGGGAATTTTCAGAAATTCCGCCAGGGTTAGAAGAGCCAGGAGGGTCCTGTATGACGTTTTGAGAATTGCTTTATTTTGCCTTAGCAGTATAGTTGAAACTTTTGAGAATATCTACAAAGTCGTAATTTTTACGGGGTGTTTTGTTTTTAGGGGTAGGATTTTTAGCAGTATTTTTTATGTTTTGGGGATTTTTCAGGCAGCCCCTGTACGAGGCAGGGTGCGGACCGTTACAATTAGCTTATTTAGGGATAATTCTGCCATGGTGGGGGCATTCGGCAGAAAAGTGTTTATCAAACCATTTAACGCATTTAGGGGTGAAATTGCACGTTTCGGAAGCGTGTCCGTAACGTTGACAGCGATAACACTGTTTGATATTATTAGAGTTGCGAAAGTGTTCAATTGTGACGCTGATGTCACATAATTCCTTGATTTGGTAAATCAAATCGAAGTCCTTACAGAGGACGCGTACATTGACCATGTAGAGGGGCATAGCTTTGCCAGTCTTTCTGTTTTTCATCATAGCAGCACGTGTAGCTTGGAAACCATAGTTTTTCAGACCGTTGATAATATGTTGGGGGGTCCGTATTGGGGGGAGGGATGCCGCATACACAAAGTTTTTTGGGTCGCATATCCTTAGGGGAAATGGTTAAATATTTTAAATTTTTGCTAGCAAGAATTAGTTGGATTTATCTAAACTGGTTTACAGATTTAGGTTGGATTTTGAGAAGATCATTGTTTAGACTCACTTTGGGAGGGTTAGCAGCATCAAGGTTTTTATTTCCTGAGCGATGTTACGCCTTTCGATATCAGCAAATTCGATATAGAAGGCATGGACATCTTTCTTATGTGACATAGTATCGTCACCTTCCATTTCGGTATTTTGACTATCGGTTTGGGTTTCTAGAATTTGTGAGCTATCAATATTCACTTCCGAGGTTAAATCGGCGAATTTGTTTTTAAGAGGAATCGAACATTCCGTTTCGGATATTTTCCTTTTATGTGGGGGAAGAGCTTGAGGGATATAAAGAATTAAGAATACCTTCCTTAAGAATACCAAGTTTATAATCTTTAAATTTTAGGATTTTATAATAACCAGTGCTGAGAGGGAGATTGGGAGAGCTTGGCTCTCCTAACATAGTAGTAGCGAAGTGGCATACTTTTGTCACCTCTTCCTTTAAGCAGCTGTCCGTAAGATAGCCAGGCGTTTGTAGAGTTTGGCTGATGTAAACGTCTATATTGTGAAATATATCACGCAAAATTCCGTTGGCAGGCTCACAGTCCGTAGGAAATTCGTTGAAAGTTCCGAGGAAATCAGTCTGTTCAATGCCATTGACAATTCTGGGTATATTGTCTGCCATATAAATGTCGAATGAGATCGTGGCCATGCCGTCGATAATAGCGTGCAAGGTAGAAGCAATACCGCAGGCAGTTCGTCATAAAGCCCTTACAAGGGCACCTACATTGCTCAGAGTATTATGCCATAGAACAAGAGCTAACTGGGATAACGTGTACGCAAGTACGATGCGCTTCTCCCTACCTCCACTCTCACTGGTGTCTACACTCCGAATCAAACGTGATGTCTGTCAATGTCAATGAGCTTGAAACACGACAAGCCTGAAAGCTTAATTACATGTGACACTTAATTTAATACATTTTTCTTTATAAAATTTCTAGTTTCAGTTGATTAAAAAGAATACGAAGGTGGCAGCTATGCTTTTGCACGCGCCCGAATGATTCATTGGAATATCAAAATCATTCATCAAGCCCATCATATGACTACATTGCACCAAGCTGTATGTTATTCGATAAACTTTAGCAATTTTTGTTCAAATCTTGCGTATATCAATGTTTGAAACAATGATAATTTAATGTGAATAATCAATTGTTAAAGGGGGAATATCTTTTATTTAAATTCCACTTACTAAGACATCCATATGCAGATGAAAATGGCCCCCTAATCCGTAGTTGGCCATCTGAAAAGGCTCGGCTGATCGAGAAGACAGGCCAGTAATGTGCTCGATACGATTGTATAACTTGGGGATCACAGGATGGTCTTCTTTATTAAGCCAAGCTCTGTGGGAATTAAAGAGACATGTAATACAACTTCAATTTTACGTATTGTCAGGATTCACAACAAAATTTAGAAATACAGGGTAGATATAATTAACCCTAGAAAGCTAGTGTAACGTCATGTTGACGTACGTTTCTTATTGAAATAACATGTAGGTGTGAAAACGCTGGTGTGGTCTGTCTATTCACAGTAAGGAGAGAAAACGAGTAAATAAAAGACGTGCAAATTGGCAACTTTTGTAATGCTTTGGCTACAGTCAATGCCAACCAAGCTTTGAGAAGTTGCCATAAAAATGAATATAATTTCTCGAAATAAACTTTTAATTTGTGCAATTAAAGTATAAATTAAATGTAATTGTTATTTTGTTTAGTTCAGTTAAAAGAATAGAATATTTGTACACATTTATTTTAAAAAGAAAGTGTAGTGGCTCGATTGCCTGTTTCATACACTAAGTGACCAAAATACAGGGTGATTATAATTAACAGTCCCACTTTCAAAATGTTGTGAAAAAGGAACCACTGGTCAGAATGACTTCAAATTTGAACTGAATATACTGGAAGAAAGGGAAAACGGTATGGCATAAGAAAGAAAAGGTTCCAAAGTGTATCAATAGATGGCGCTGTAAGCGGCATAACGAAAGTGGATTCGTCTATAATTGACATTTTTAATCGAAATAAGACGGCTTTGGCGTGAGTTGCACAGTAAACCAACCTTACTGTTTAATGTGTATGAGTGTTTCGGTTGTTTGACGGAAAAAATGACTTCCAAATCAGTCAACAATTGTGGTACTGTTAGTGGAAAACTCATCCACCATGGCAAGGTCGTACCACATTGGATGGGAAAAATCGGTTTTTAATTGCCCTTGGCCCTAAAACTGCATAAAAAGCACATAATGATTCGGATTTTAACTGCGCAAGAGCGCTTTTTAATTTGCATAGTATGCCGTTTACAGCGCCATCTATTGATGCACTTTGGAACTTTTTTTCTTATGGCATACCGTTTCCCCCTTCTTCTAGTTTATTCAATTCAAACTTGAAGTCATTTTGATCAGTGGTTCCTTTTCTACAGCATTTTGAAAATGGGACTTCAATTATAGTCACCATGTATATTACGGACACTTCGCATAAAAAGTATGTTAACACGTTGACGGACAGTAGGAAATAGTGAAGTTCGAAAATTGACACTATATGTTTTTGTAATTTTTAGAATATTAGAAGTATAGTTTTACTCTTTCTGCTTAAATAAACATCATTTTGATTAATTCAGCACCTTTAATTAAGTTGCACACTCCCTTCACAACCACGTCAGGGTGGCTAGTGGTCAGGGAAAAATACAGTAAAAAAAAGTGATAAACACCAGTATATTCTTATAGAAACATTTATGTTTAATATTCGATCAAATAATCAATTTGAATTTTTCTATAAGAATATACTGGTAATTATAATTTTTTTTTTACTGTATTTTTCCCTGACCACTAGCCACCCTGCACGTGCATATTGAATCTGCAACTCGTATAACAGGTGGAAAACGAACTTCAACCTAAAAAATTGTTTCCAAAACATGACACTGGGCTTCTACTTGTAAGCCGGTAAATGCACATTTGTGCTGCTATAAGCCGTAGTGTCTAAAAACGACCGTTTCGTTTTGAGCGGCTATAGCCGTCATGCCACATTGTCAACTTCGCTTTGACGGCTATAGCCGCAACTGTCCGTCAACGTGTTAAACTTAAAAGGTATATGTATTAGAGTTTTTTATAAAAAATGGTTTTTATGTAATATAATATAAACCGGACAGTATGTACTGTAACTCGGAAACCCGGATTTGATATCCTGGTTAAATTAAAAAATTATTCGTACTGTTACACACACGCACGCACATGTATTTTTTAATATGATTTTTTTTCACTGTTACGTACCATTTAGTATATACCGCATTTAAAAAAAAATCTTTTGAACCATAAAACAGGGTTTGTACGCTTGTACCACGATTTTTTAATGGAATTTTTCTATTTAATATTTAAATAGCAGAAATTGTAAACGCCGCGTTTAGTTGCAGGATTTGTAATACTTTTTCTGCATTTAAATAAGGCGAAAAATTCTATTAAAAAATTGTGGTAACCCTGTAAATGTTTTAAAAAATTAAAATTAAACTTAATACGATTTATTACTTAAACTATGATAAAATTATATATATATAAAAAGGTTAAACTACATTAATATTATTCAATGTCAATTACTCCAAGCACTTTCAGCTATACACGTAACCATCATCAGGGATAAAATACAAATAGTTTGTATATATATAGTACATATATTGAATATAGTATATATAGTATGTATATAGTATATAATATATATAATTTGTATAGTTTGTATATTGTTTGCAATAGTTTGTATTTTATCCCTGATGATATCTGAAAATGCTTGGAGTAATTGACATTGGATAATATTAATGTAGTGTAACATCTTTCTTACAATTTTATCATCTTTTAAATAATAAACCCGTTAAGTGATATTTTAATTTTTGCGTTTTTAAAAATAAATTTTAGTCAGGAATGAGATTTCTCCGCTTTTTTTCATACCAGTACAATCTTACAGAAAATGTTTTTTTTTATTTAATCGGAACATTCTCAGATTTAATAGAGCAACGTTTTGTCTAAGATTATACTGGTATGCAAAAAAGCGGAGAAATCTCATCCCTGATTTTAGTATTATACTCATTTATTTGTCACAAAAGTTTTGTTTATAACTTCTTTATAAGTTTAACATAAAACATTTAGTATGAAATACATAAATAAACATTATTCTACGTAAAGCAGAGATTTTCTAGAAACACAAATGATACTTATATATAGGTCGAAATATTTCCCAAGAATTTCGTGTATGTCATACAGAGGCTGCAAACAAAAATACTTACATTTTCGTTACTCTCGTATCAGAAACTCGATGACCTAGATGACCGGTGTATTCGGCGACTTCCGCTCTCTGTAACTGAAAATAAAAACTATTTATAAGCTTCATGTTGTTTGCTGCAGTATGCAGAATTCTTCAAACTGCCAGTACAACATACCCGCATAGTTGCCAACCTCCCGTTTTTTTTTCATACCAGTATTTTTTATGAAAAAATATTTGTCTTATTTAATTGTGCAATTTCTGCTATTTAATAAAGCGAAAATTTTTGTATGATTTTACTGGTATTAAAAAAATCGGGAGGTTGGCAACTATGCCTTTCACATAGGTGCTAATCTCTCATTCCGTAATATGCGGGTTAATTTGACCCAGGTTTAACACGTTTCGCACCAGAAATTTTTTTAAGAAATGAAATTAAGTAAATTCCACGTAGAAACCTGAAATTGAATAAATAAAGATTCATGCAATAATTTTTCTGGTTTGAAGAGTTGTTAAACTGGGTCAAATTAACTCGCATATTACGGAATATTAATAAGAGGTTGGCACCTATGCTTTCACATTTGAACCCGTCATTTATTTTTAACACTTTCCAAACCTAGTTGAAAAGCGTTTATGACTTCGGTTTGTCTGGCCGTCTGTCCGTGCTCTAATTCGCGTAAATATACTCGGATTGCCCTGAATTTTTTTTTCGTATTGTCATATTTACAATAGTTCGTGGTTAATAAATCGTTAACGTTAAAATAAATCGTTTACAATATGTGTGACAAAAATTCTATGGGCGCTCTATAGTAAGAACTAATACACGGAATTTAATCAATCTTCAGAATCCCTATTCAAAATAAAATGTGTAGCACTTATAGATTTTTTTCTTTTTTTTTCTCTCTTTTCTTTTTTTTCCTTTTTTCTTTTCTTTTTTCTTTCTTTCTTTATTTATTTATTTTTGTAGGGACAGCCAAGAGTCAAAAGTCATAAGTACTCTGTTACATTACAGTTGATGGGAAATAATCGTTTCAAGTGCATTTTGATGACGCTACGTCATTTAAAACATAATGAAATTGATATGTAATTAGGAAGCGCATTAAAACAGGCTTTTTGTAGAATATGAGGTGAAAAGCATTTATTATTCATTTACAGGGTCACACAAAAGAATTCTTTTGCACATTGTTCCCGGGGAAAATCGTATGCAGTGTAATTTAATGATGTTTCACTATTTCAAACACAATGAAATTTATATGCATTACTGAGGTGCACTATAAATGGCTCACTTAAAAGTATGATGTGCATTGCGTTTATCGTTCATTTACAGGGACACACAAAATATATCGGCTACAGTATACGTGCAATAATTACAGTCTATGTGTGATAAGTGAGTTTTCAACATTGATTTGCGTTTTTAAGTTTAACAAAATTTTTGCATAGTACGTGGTGTGTATAAATTCGGTTGATCATATACAGGACTGCACAAGGGAATTCGTAAATATTACTGACTATGGGAGTGAATTGCTTAGGGTAGTTTTTAATTGTGTTACGCACATTTTCCTGTGAACTATAGCTAGTAGACTCATAGAAGTTTATGGAAAATAAACAAATTCATATATAGGGCTACGCAAAGAACAAGGTACATTGTCGTTTATGGTTGGTGATTGCTGGAAGTTTGTTTTAATTTGCCTTATGCGTTTTATACCTGAATTAAATTTTAGCTTGATATGGGATGTGTACAAAAGTCTTTAGCTAATATACAGGGTTGTACAAAAGATTTTGAGTGCATTTCCATCGATTGGTGAAAATTGCTAAATGTGAATTTTCTAAATGAACTAAATTTTATCATGCTATGTAGTATCTATCCAAATCTATCAAGCAGGGCGGTCGCTCTGCCAAGCCAAGCTTAAAAAAAAAAAACGCCGCACAAACAACGCCAAGAACTGGAATAAAGACCGCTAATGCTTATATACAGAAAGCAACTTCGCAATGTTAAATCGACAAAACATGCCAGATTAAAATATCAGATATCAAACAAACCAAGCGTCGTAGAAAAAAAAACGAAAACTAGAAGAATCTAAGGAAGAATTTCTTCAATTTAAGACCAAACTCATCTTTATAAGTGATTTATAAACAGAGATATAGCTTTTTTTAAAAAACGTCGAGTTACTTAAAATGATCACTTTTTTCTTCGTCAAACTTTTTTTTTTTCAAACAACCTACAGGCCTTAATATTGGGCAGAATAAAAAAAGGATTGCATTTTTGGACAAGTAATTACGTAATCTATGTGCTTTTATAAAATTCAGTGTAAAAAAGAATTATTTTCTCTTCTTAATTAGCAAAAAACTGTTAATTAACTTGGCGATTAAAAAATTATGCCAAAACAGAGATAAAACCCGCCAACGACCATGTACCATCTGTATTAAAATAGCACAAATCAGTTACAGGTTATAATATAACCACATCAAATTTCATCTGTAAGTCGGCCATTTTCTTTTGAAGATATTTAAAAAAAAAATAAAACTTCATAATTATAAGAACACACATTTTATCAGACAATTAAATATGACTGCAAATTGTAGTAGATGACCGTTTCCAACATGAATAAGTATGAGAAATTGCCGCTCAAGGATATCGGTCTGGGTGGCTCTGTCGCAGCGCGTCAACACGGCATGCACAAGGTCCCAGGTTCGAGTCCTGCCCCCGGTTAACTTTTCACTCATGTTTGTTTAGTGTATTTAATTGTCTGATAAAAAGCGTGTTCGTATAATATTGTAAAATAAAGTAATCAGACGTAGTGTTTATGCTTTAAAAAATATTTTTAATATATAATTTACGTTTTTAGAAAGATTTTTAAAAATAAATTAGTTTTTGAGGGAAGATGTACCTTCTAAAATGTATACATTAAGACTTATCGGCATCTAAAATTTCTTTCCAAACGTAAACAAAATATTTGAAATGAATTAAATGTGATTCGTTTATTTCTTAAAAAAAAAAAAAAAAAACACGGTAAAGGACAGGCATTTCGTTCGCAGGAATACCTTTCACGTCATTTTCCTATAAATTAATGAAATCCAGTTGTTAAATTACACAGCTCAACACAAATCTGGGGTTTGAAGAATGGCACTTTTTTCTTCGTAAATCAGTCACGCAAATATGACATTAGTTTTTTTCTAACACCCACAGTTTTTTCACAAAACAAAAAAGAAGGGGACGCCTCTTAATAAAATCAATGTGTAATACTTATTAAATAAGATACATTTTTAATAAAAACAAAAATTAATTTCTTAGTAAAGTGACATTAATAAATGTTAAAATACAATACTGCACTAAAGGATGAGAAATATAAATATAGATGGCGCCACTTTATGTATTGATATTTGCCTGAGAATGCACAATTTTCTCCCGCGCATTTGTAGTGAGAACATGCATTTATTTTGTTCGTTTATTTATATCTTATGTTTGTTTTGTCAGTTTCTTATAGCAATATGGCATCCAGAGGTTGTATAAATCCAGGATATAAAAAAAAAGTTATTCGGCAGAAATTAGTTGATCCAAAAGAAGTCCTCTTGCCTCCCCTGCACATTAAATTAGGTTTAATGAAACAATTCGTAAAAACCTTAGATAAAACAGGGGATGGTTTTCAATATTTAAATGAAGTTTTTCCACATTTATCGGAAGGTAAAATCAAAGAAGATGTGTTCGTTGGCCCAGATATGAGATGGTTAATGAAGGACGAAAATTTTGAGGAAAAAATTAAATCAATCGAGAAAGATGCATGGGTTAGTTTCAAACACGTTACTCAGAAATGTTTAGGAAATTACAAAGATTCTAACTACGCAACGATCATTGAAAAAAATGGTTCAAAACTTTCAAAAACTAGGTTGTAACATGAGTTTAAAAATGCATTTTCTGCACCCCTATCTTGAATGTTTTCCTGAATATCTTGGTGAAACGAGTGAAGAACAGGGTGAGAGATTTCACCAGGACATAAAATGCATGGAAAAACGCTATCAAGGACACTGGAATGTAAATATGTTGGCAGATTACTGCTGGGGGCTAAAAAGAGACACTAAACCCGCTTCAAAATCTAAAGGATACAAGCGTTCTTTTGATGATAAAGAAAAGTAATTTTACTGTATATACTAGAATATAATTTCTTATAAAACATGCACACACATTTATATATGTATATATGATTTTATTTATTTATCTGATTTTTTTTGTACATTTTTAAATGAATGTTGTGTAAATTGTATATTCTCAAATTCCAAATTCTTAGTTTCTTAATTGAAAGAAATTCTGATGTGATACATAAAAATGGATATTATTTTGAAATAAGCATAGCAGATTTCTTACAATTTACATAAATTCATGAAAACCCCAGATAAAAATTTAAATTTTGTAGGCCTGTGTTATTTTTGTTTTAGAAGTGAAGTTTCCATTTAAATTTATTGTAACAGTACAATGTTTAATTGAATAAAATAATGTAAATCTAAGAAATTGCTAAGAAATTCCAAACATGCACAGGGCAACGCAAAAATAAATAAATAAACAAAAAATAAATAAATAGATAAATAAATAAATAAAAATCAGCTTTCAGAAATTCTAAAAATTGTTCGTATATCTTAATTACAAGATAAAGGAGGGTTTATTTCTATATTATTCTATATATAATAGTAATTTCAGCAAATATATTAAATTCCAGTGCGATCTGATTTAAACTTTAAGATAGTTTATAAGACATGATAAAAAAAAATTATAAAAAAGAGTGGCGCGTCACATTTCGGGGAGGAGATGGGGAGGGGCGTGAACAAAATTAGGAAGTATAATAAGGCTATCTGTTTGAAACTTTACGGTATTTTATAACACATAACATAAATTTTAAAAATAAAGCCGCGTCAAAAATTATAGGGAGGGGCGGCGCGTGTTTTGCCTACACAAGGGGGGGGGGACACTTTTCTAAATTTTAACGATATCCGTCATGTCACATATCGTTACAAAGGGCTGTGACCACTTATTCCTGTTATGCATCACAGGTGTCACCCTCACATTTTGCGCCCCCCCCCCCGACACTACTCATGTGATATATCGTTGGAAAGGTCTGTGAACGCTTAATCATACTATGCAGGGAGGGGGGGGGAGATTTCTAAATTTTGCACATACCCCTCATGTGATACATCGTTGGAAAGGTCTTTGACCGCTTAATCCTATTATGCATCTCCGGTGTTCATCCCCCCACCTTGCCCCTAAACGTGATTAGCTTTCACCATCAGGGGACGCTTTCCTATCTCTGTTTCTATGGGTCGGATCACGACGGGGTATGGCTCATTCGACTCGACATCGATAGAGCTTTCTGATTTTAGTTCATTTTTTCACCACCAGGGGGCACTTTCCTATCTCTGGTTCTATGGGCTGGATCACGACGGGGTATAGCTCATTCGACTCGACATCTATAGCCTTAACGATTTCAGTGCCCAAAGTTCATATAGAACAGATTGCGCTACCTGGTGGTGGAAGATGGAACTTGAGCGTGCGCAGCACGACTGCTATACGGTGCCGAAGGCAGTGGAGACCCGTGTCGGAGGTTCGTTCGGTTAGAGGTTTATACTATTCGATGTGCAAATTAAGGGATTATCCTTGGATTATCCGGTGCCGAAGGCAGCGGGGAACCTGGTCGGAGGTTCGTTCGGTTCGAGGTTTATCTTATTCGAGGTTTTACAAGATTCGAGGCCCTGATGTAAATTAAGGGCCCACTAGTGGGTGAAGCCAGCTAGTGCTAATAATAAAAGAGCGTGATATCACGTTTCATATCAAATGCAGCACTGACACGCTATGTACGTATTCCATTTTTATTCATTTCATGGATAAGTCAGTGATATTTTTTAACGGAGGATAACAAGTATTATAACAAGCCACATTTAGTATGTTGTTTTTAAGAGTGTATTTAGTTTAATTGAAAAATCTACTGGTATTTCTAGTTAACCCTTTAAACAATGACTGAAAGTAAAATGTAATTTTAAATTATTTCTCATGTTTAGATTATTTAAATTATGTTTAATCTATTTAAAAAAAAAGAAATGATATCTACAAAAACAACTTTTCAAAAGTAGAAAAAGCCAAGCGTAAAAAAAAAAAAGTTGTGGCTAAAAAATGGTGTGATATCAAATTTCCAAGCTATTATATTACTTATTTAACTTTTTTCCATTAAATAAGTTATCATATATATAAGTCGAGTGCTTACGTATATGTTAATAGATATCGTTTTCTCCTGTACTAAATACATCCTAACGAGTTTCTGAAAATGCAATTTTTTTCAAATTATGCATGATGCATACGCGGCCATCTTTCCATATTTCTAAGCATCCAAATTTCTAAAGTAAAAGAGTAATATGTTTGCAATGTAATATGTTTATAACAATTTCGAACTTCAGATTTTAACTACGGACAGATAAATTAGATAAGACTGATATTTTGAGAAATTGATTTTTACTAGTTTGAAATATTAATTACTCTAAAAAATAAATCATAAGATGAATCTTTAAGGTAAGTCATCATTATCTTAAGACACAATTTTCAGAGCATACAAGTCTATAAATTAAACGCTTAAAACATTTGCTTAAATAATAATTTTGAACTTCGGATTTTAACTACGGATTTGAGTGTTTAGAATTTTGTGAATAATATGCAAAGATGGCCGCCAAGCCCATCATGCATAATTTGAAAAAAATTGCATTTTCAGAAACTCGTTAGGATGTATTTAGTACAGGAGAAAACGATTTCTATTAACATATACGTAGGCACTCGACTTATATATATGATAACTTATTTAATGGAAAAAAGTTAAATAAGTAATATAATAGCTTGGAAATTTGATATCACACCATTTTTTAGCCACAACTTTTTTTTTTTTTTTTTTTTTTACGCTTGGCTTTTTCTACTTTTGAAAAGTTGTTTTTGTAGATATCTCATATACAGGGCTGCACAAATATTTTGACTACTTTTTTGACTATGAAAGATAATTGCTAAAACTGGATTTTTAAATGTGTTATATATGTTTTCTCTAAACTATTTACTTACATATCTTCTTTCATTTTTTTTAACGGTGAAGTTTCGTAACAGTTTTCTGGATGTGTTGGAAAGTGTTTCACAATATCATAATCTATGCTTCACGCATGATTTTCTTTTCTTCCCCCCCTTTTTTTTTGGGGGGGGGGGGGGTGGGATTAAAACTACCATTCTTAATAGGTGTTTAATTAAAGTATTAATTTATTTTACATGTTTAAAATCCAAATCGACATTATCGTATTTGTCCGTGTATGCCGCGATCTCGTTCAACACGCGCATTTTAATTTATAATACCTTTTGGGAGAAAAATCCGACAAAAATTAAGAAAATAATACTTTTCACGCAGATTTTATTCTATTAAAATGCAACAGCTATTATGAAAATTACATAATTGTCATAAATAATAATTGCTTCGTGGTTGCGGAAACTTACTAAATAGAAAACTTCTGTATTGTAATTCAAGGTTTTCCAATTACTGAAACAAGTTATTAAAAAATTCGAATTATATAAGATTTTGTACTATTGTTTTGAATATGACTTTTAAGGGAAGTACATTTAAATTCAAATTAACCCTTCCTTTTATTATTTTCTATTTGTGTTCTTGTATCTATACCTACAATGGAATAAATTACAGAAAATTCTTATTCCTTCACGACGAGCGTCCTTTACAAAATTTTTAATCTTTTACCACCGGTTTTTCAAAACAGAACATTTTGGCTAATTGAATCGCAGAAATGTTTCCATCGTGTAAGGAAAAGCTTACAATAAAAAAATAACTGGTGGGAATAATCGAGGATTCTGAGCATCTTATGCGTCACGTATACGTGTCGCTCGTCCCCAAGGTATTAATTGGATTTAAATTATGTTTAAGTACACATAGAAAAAAAATATATATATATATTAACTATTTAATATTCTGATATTTTTTGCATATGAGAAGAATATAAAGAATCCAAATTCTAAATTTTAACGCAGTGAAAAACTAGTACAAGTTAATAGTTATAAACTGCTTCAATTAACTTATAAACTTTTAAAACTGTATAAACATTCAATAACTAGCCGCCACTGGCGACCAGTTTGGTCGCCCTTAAATGAGAGTTTAACCAGCCAACCAATCAACCAACTTTGAAATCCAGACTGCTTCAGCTATTAATTTTTTTTTAATAATCACATGTCTAATAGCTTAGTGAATTTATACTTTCACTGCTCTGCTAGCAATCGCATTATTATATCACAGAAAAATATTACGAATTCAACGATTAAAAAATACCATAACAAATTCTGCGATTTAATATTAACTAGAAAATTTATAATCTAAAATAGTGGTTACATCCAACATAGAAATTCCAAATAGCGTACATACCTTGCTTTTAATGGTAGTTTATAGTCCGATTTTATTATTATTTTTATTTATTTTACAGGAAAAAAAAGTATTGTATTCGTGAAAAATTTCGTCTTCCGGTTTTCATCGGATTTATACGTTTTAGACGGTTTTGAATATAATTTAACTGTTTTTGAAAATCTCTATCCGTGAGTCTATGCGTCTGTCTGTCTGTGACAAAAATTTTGTGGACGCTCTATCTCAAGAACTAATGCACGGAATTTAATCAACCTTCAGAATCAGTTAGACGTTGACATAAATTAGTGCTGATTAGGTTTTAGTGTAAATCTCTCAACAGGTGGCGCTGCTATGCTGCTTTTTTTACGATTTACGCGATAGGTATATCTCAAGAACTAATGCACGAAACTTTATCAAACTTCATATTCTGTTAGACCTTAACATAAATAGACGTGATTAGGTTTCGGTGTAAATCGCCCAACAGGTGTCGCTGCTATGCTCTATTTTCATGATTTCCGTGACAGCTAGAACGAATAGATTGTCATTTAATTTTGGTTCAGACGATTTTATTTACGTAGAAGAAAGTTTTGTGATGTCTACAACATAAGTTAGTTATACATTTTTTTTGACACATTATACGCCGGATATATAGTTTTGTAACATCTCAACTCATTTCCTCAATGTTTTTTATACCTAAATACGCTCTATTTCCAGTGGGGGAATGCCTATTAGTTACTGATAGACAATACACTACATTTACATTACATTTGTGATGTAAATGTTAAAATCCATTAAAAAAAAAAGCAAAGCATTGTCTCCAGTTTGTGTTAAATAGTGGCGAAAAATGTGCAATCACAGAGAAGTTCTTAACGCAATAAATAATAATGTATGGTTGTATATGGGATTTTTTTAAAAATTTGTTGTTGGTGTTGGGGGGGGGGGGGGGGTTCCTATATAGTGATACTTTCTAATGCTCAACCCATATTACATTCTTCATCTACAATTAGACTCAGCTGGAAAACTCATGTTGTAATCGAAAACGTTTTAAAAAAAATAATTAAAACGCTCAAAAGTGATATAATATAATCTGAAGATTTCTGTTAGAAACCTCATAAGGTCTACACACATAAATAACATACTATAGATATTAATGATTTGAAATTGCACAATACCATTGAAATCCATAATTCAAAAAGTTTCTGATTGTAGTTGATAAGCAAAGAAAATGTTTTTGTTTAAGCTCCAAATTTGCGGAACCGAGTAGCTCCGCCCCAAATTTCGTATTTTTTTTCTCTTTATGCATTTCAACAGATATATTTTTAATATTTATGTGGATACTGATTGCACAATTTTGACATTTCTATCTTAAAATAGGTAGTGTCTCAAAATTCGGTGCATCGTTTTTAAGGTAATATATTTTTTTAATGGTCAAAAAGATTTTTTTCTTAAATATTATTAATATTTAAAAACCGTTTTTAAGAGAAAATTTTATCTTCTTTTTTTTTTTTTTTTTTTAAACAATATCTACGGGAAAAAGTAAAAAGAAAACAAAATTGTTTCAGTGCCATTTAGCCTATGCTTAGTTTTTTAGATCAGCGGTTCCCAATCTTTTTTTCTCTCACGTACCCCTTGCTTAGAGTTTTCATTTATGCGTATCCTTTCTCACATAAACATATTCCAAATAATTTTCTTTTGTTCTTTGGTAATGTTGTTATGCTAGTTACCAATGTTAGACGCAGTTCTCTGCAGATTTCCAATTTTTAATCACATATTAATTTTAAACTACAACGCAATATCATAAAGTCACTCAAAACACGAAGTATTAGCTAAAGATGTCAAATTAGGCACTGACAGAGAAGGAATGAAGCTATACCGAATAATATACGCTAATGAGTTTATGCTAATGCTGGCCAGTTGACACTAAAATGTTGACCTGCTTTCAAATGGGTTTTAAAAGAAATTGTCGAAACCAGAAGACCCGATAAGATTTAATTTTTTTTTCTAATTTCTAGAATTGATAGAAAGTAAATAAGAATAAAGAAAAGGAAGGATACATCCAAATTCGCATGATGTTATTAGAAGTTTGCGGAGATAATGACAACAAATGGCAACAAATTACTATATTTAGCATTGCCCTTCATTTTATGCGAATAGCCTATCGTACTTTTACAAAAGTGTCTCTTTGTAAACGAAAAGTTTACAATTCTGTTTTCTGTTTTCATTTTAAGTTTTATTTTTGCGTTATCCGTCATTACCACCCAGGTAGCACAAAGATATTGGCCATTATCAAAATGTAATATCGGCCAATATAAAAATTTGATATTGACCAACGTTAAATGACCTCCCCCCCCCCTAAAATAATATTTGTGAATATTAGTTTTTGACATCTGTGAATATTGGCCAATATTTTCCAACAACTCTGAATACCATTTTTTGACATTAAGTGATATATTTTTCTGTTACTCTTGAATATCATCATTTGATATTGAGCGATATATTTTTCTAACATTCCTGAATAAAATTTTTGGATATTAAACGACTTATTTTTTTATTACTGAATAACAATCTCTTTTTCGCACCCCAGATGTGGTGGACAGAAATCCCTCATTGTAAAACGAGAGATCTGTGCTCAAGGGAAGAGCATGGGTTGTGGGGCTTCCTAGTTGCCATCAACTTAACGCTCAGTCTAGTGATAAAATGTCTTGCTTATAAAACTGAGCCAATGGGAAAAAGATCAATTGTATTTTTTAAACTACAACGAAGGGATATAATAATGGTTAAAATTTAAAAATGGAGAAGGCAGAGAAATTTGGAATATAAATAGTAAAGTTAAAAAAAGTTAATGGCTAGAAACTAGCAGGATAATAAGGTTAAATATAAAAAACATGGTATATCAGTATCTGTATAAACTACTGTGGAAAAAAAGGAATAAAAGATATTCGGAACATTTGACCAGGGTATAGTGGTTTTATAAACAGTACTTCTATTTGCAGCAGAGGTTTTGTTTTCGTTAATATTGATGTGCCAATATATTAAGTGTATGATCATTCCCCTTGATGGTTTGAATACGCTTATTAAAGGTTAATCTTTGAATATGTAGATCCGAACTAGAAATTTCTTCATAAAATAAATAAAATATAAACCGTTTATTGCTTCAAAGAGATTCCCAGTTGCACAGCAACTCCACTCCCTGTATATGAGTATTTGTATAACACATCTTAAAGGAGCCATGAACAAAAAAAAGTATATCTGTAGCACAAAATATGCACTACAATAAAAATAAAAGAAAGTGATTAAATGTCTTCGCATAGGACTTTCTTTCAAAGCAAAGCCATTAAATAATAAGCCCAGTCAGATAAATGGGAAACTTTTCGCAAGTTGAAAATAGCGCCATCTAGCGGTTGGGAGTGCTGCATTCGGCACCAAGAATATTTTAATAAAATTTTTCTTCTAAAATTAAAGCTTAAAATAAGGAGTTCATATTTTCTAAGAAAGTCGTTTGTAAATTCCGGTGTCAGTCAGTAATTTCACATTTTACGAACATAATTTGTCTGTGCCGGAAAGGGTTAATTGCATAGTGATGTAAATTTCCATCACTTTTTATTTAACTTTTAATAAATAAATCAACTTCTTCGCCACCACTATATTTATATAGAAATACTAATCCAGTAAATTTCCACATGTTTTTTTTCATTATAGTTTTAGCTTTAATGTAAAAGATCCCAATAATTAGCAAGCTCTTAAAGGAAGTGCAAAAACAAACATCGATAAAAATCGTATAAAATATCGATATAAATAAATCGTATCGTTTCTCTGCGACCCACTTCTGTTTTGTCCTCCTTCCGCAGCAGAGGTTTGGCGCTAGTGTGTCGCAAATAAATTTAACACTATCTGACTGGGCTTATTATTTAATGGCTTTGTTTCAAAGAGACAGACAGAAAATCTATATACGCGACTAGTAGA
The DNA here is from genome assembly GCA_963931845.1 of Maratus michaelseni. Taxonomy (NCBI): domain Eukaryota; kingdom Metazoa; phylum Arthropoda; class Arachnida; order Araneae; family Salticidae; genus Maratus; species Maratus michaelseni. The sequence continues at coordinate 165,710,190 of OZ007597.1, forward strand.
AATGAACGACCAATCAAATTACAAGATAGTTTTGGAAGGCGGGGCTTCGGGCTTCCTTAGCACAGAATACGGCATAATTTCCCTGTCCACCGCGGATAGACGATTGCGATTATCATGCTTTCTGATTGGTTGTTAAATCGAACGCTTCTTAAGTAATTTCCGGTAGAAGTTGGTTTATTATATAATATCTATTAATTTCTAAATATAGTATAATATAATATAATATAAAATAATAAATATATCATATATAATATTAATGTATATATTTAATATATATATGTATATATATATATATATATAATTAATATAACATTAATATATAATGTAGTATATAAAGCAATACAATATAATAAATTATATAATCTAATATTTCTATATAATTTAATAATATCTATTAATTTCTTATATAATATCTTTTTTAATATTAAAATTATAATATATCTACCCTATATATATAAAATCCTAATGAAACAAATTTGTGAAACGATTTTATGAAACGAATTTATGAAACGATTTTATGAAACGACTGATTATGTTTCAGGGCTATTTTTAATAAAATATTAAACGCTTGATGGTGAAATTAATACCAATTGTCCATAAAACTCCGCGGATGTCAAAACTGGTAATAGAATTTTGAAATTGGAATTAGTTTTCGAGATATTAATTTTTTTTCTAATTTTAATGACATTTCTGTAATGATGGCAACTAATTACTCAGTTTTTTTGTGACAAAAAAGGGAAAAAAATTGAAAAGGATCCCGATAGGGATTATTGATTTAACTTTATTCGTCATTTTCAAATTGAAATTGAATTTATCTTTTATTTCAATCAATAATGAAGACAAGATTGTGATTAAATTATGTTTTTCAGGGAAAAAAAAAAAATCACATTTCTATCGTCAGGATTCAATCGTCTGTCAGCATTTAATTTAATTTATAAACTGAAAATATTTTGAATAAATTTGTCCAAATGACGTCATTTATGTAAACGCAAAAGTAAGGAGCAAAAAAATATTTATACAATTTGTTTAGCGTAAAATGTCCTTTACCCTATTTTATATATAATTAGAAGTAATTTGTATAGAAAAAACAATAATAATATACGTATAATTAAAATACGCATATAAACAAAAAAATCGTCGAATTTGTTTCCATGGCTGTTTATGTCATTTGGCACCAAATCTCACTTCCTGATGCCCGAATTGCGCCAAGCTTTTTAAAAAAGTCAAGACCATGGTTGTCAAGACCCTTATAATAGAAAAGCACCAAAAGCTCATTGGGTTTGTTTTCATAACTTTTGGCAACAAATCTATGTATATTAACGAATCTATCCCTTTTCGAAGCTCGAATTACGCCAAATCTACAAGCAAAGGATCCTATACTGGAAAAGTACCCGATTTTCTTATGGACAATATTCAAGTGACATAACAAGGTGTAAAATTATCACGGATAGCAAATTTGTTTAAATATCTCATCAATTGATGCCAAATAAATGCAGGCATGCATGCACAAAATATTTAATTAATTTTGTATGATAAATAATTATTAGAAAATTCGTATATACATATTAATTAAAATAAATAATTTACATATTTAAAATAACATGAAAATATGCATGATGGTGCACTAAAATAGAGAGAAAATTAAAACCTGTTACTGAAAATATCTATGACATAGTACTTTTCAATACCGTGGTTCTTAAACTTATTCACAAGCAGATGAAATTTTTCTCATCCTTAAACGCAAAGGAAGAATATAATACAGATCGTTGTTATAAAAGTCCGAGAGGTAGCCACAATTTAAACCTAACCATTTTATACAAGCTGGTTTTCAAGTCGTAATTGATTTTACTTATCAATCCCGAAAACAGTCGTCAGTTGTCGCAACAGCTGTGTATGAGGCCATGATAATCAAAAAATGCCCCATTAAAACGTTAAAAGCATGGCAACCCAATTACAGATTTACCAATATTTTTAAAACAAAGCACGCTGTCATGTTTTTAGAGGCTTCGAAGACTGAGCGGGGGTTGGCGAGCGTAGCTCGCAGGGGTTAGGCCCCCTAGTAATAATATATAATTTAATATATAAAATAATATAATATAATAAATTATATAATCTAATTAATTTCTATATAATCTAAAATTTCTTTATAATCATCTAATAATATATATTAATTTCTTTTATAATATCTTCTTATCTATTCATAATCCTTTCAAATATCGGAAATTACTTAAAAAGCGTTCGCTTTTGCAACCAATCATAAAGCGTAATAATGCCAATCGTCAATCGGCGGTGGAGACGGAAATTATGCCAGCATGGCTGTTTCTTTACCCTTATTTGATAGCGCACCAGACAGATTACGGCGGTTGCGCTTTAACAGGAATTAATAAAAATAGAAGGCAAAAGTTATTTGTTAAAACTGTTAGAAAACATTTATTTAATTATACTATTTAATCTATCCGGTGTCAGAGTTAGTCTTTTATGTCAAAATATTAAAATTTAAAAATTGATTAATTGAGTGTCTATGAAAAGACCAGTAATTAATTCTCACAACCGCTGGATAACAAACACGATTGGTCGACTGGTTGCGACATTTTATAAATGGTAGACACGACACTTGATGCTCAGATCTTGGCGATAAGAACGTATTATATATAATTATTGCTTATGTCAACATTTACACGTGTTTTCTTTTCTTTTATTCATTTATTTATTTTTTCTTTTATCGTGAGTTTTTACTACATATAATACACTGCTCAAAACAATTAAAGGATATTGCAGTTTTAGGTGGATTTTGTATCTGGGAAACTTTTTAGCTGATTGATACATGGTCGACAGACATAGTAGGTTATATGAGAATAAATTACACATGTTTGGCAGAAAAAAATGCATTTTATTGCGCATTTGTGTACAAAAGGGAAAAAACACAATTTGTGCATATGAGAAAAAAAGAATAAGAAAAGGTGTTTTCTTCAAAGAAAATCATTTTCAGTAGGGGGTATTGTTTCCACGGGCGGCCAGCAACGTTGAACACCTTTGAGGCATGGACTCAATGAGGCTATTAATGACGAGTTGGGGTATTCTGCCCCACTCTTCCAGAAGAGCTCTTTCCAGTTCTTGGAGAGTTTGTGGGGGTTGTTGGCGGCCAGAAACTCGTCTTCCTAGAGCGTCCCAAACGTGCTCGGATTCATGTCTGAATTGGATTCACGTGAATTGGATTCATGTCTGGAGAACACGCTGGCCATTCCATTCGAACGATTCCTTCCTCGAAAAGAAAATCCTCCACCAGGTTTGCACGATGTGGCCTGCAGTTATCGTCCATTAAAATGAAGTTATCTCCGATTGCTGCAGCGTAAGGGACTACAATAGGTCTGAGGATCTCATCCCTATATCGGCGACCAGTCAGAGCTCCATCTCGAATGATGTAGAGGTCAGTGCGCCCGTCAATGGAGATGCCACCATACACCAACACTCCTCCACCGCCAAATCTGACACTTTCGTCTTTCGTGCACGAACGCAGGATTATTCCTACTGCCACGGTCCCTCCAGATGAAAATACGCCTATTATCCGGATGCACAGAAAAACGGGACTCGTCAGAAAACAGAATATTGCTCCATTCATTTCTCCTCCAGTTGACATGCTCGGTTGCCCACTCCCTGCGGTCGCGACGATGCCTTGATGTTAATCTAACACATACCATCGGTCGGCGAGCATACAGACATACAGCATGGAGCCGGTTTCGGACAGTCTGAGTTGAAATCGTGGTGCCTGTAGCCGAGCGAAGGTGTTGTTGGAGAAGAGTAGCGTTCATGTTTCGGTGTCTCCGAGCTGTTAACGCTAAATACCGATCTTCATTGGGCGTTGTTGCCCGTCTACGACCTTGCCCTGGTCTTCGGCCTGCACATCCACTCTCCAAAAAACGGTTCCAGATCCTGGAAATGACACTTTGTGACACTCCAATGGCTTGCGCTACTTCGGCTTGAATTTGGCCCCCTTCTAACCTACCAACAATTCTCCAAGCTTCTGAATCTGTCAAATGACTTCGCTGAGACATCGTACTCATCGAAACAAAGCAATCACTGAATGCCGATCATCCGTGTCTTCATTCTCTTTTATCCAGTTGAAAGTCAAATTTCATTCGCTGCCGCTGAAGCGACGTTTTTGACGTCGAACTCAAAATTTGCATACTCCACAGTTTGAAAACCAGAAAAATTTGCATTTGTGATTCTCTTCTTCTATTTTCGGCAAAAAAATTTCGTTTATATCTTTATTTTATATAAAACTTCAAATATCCTTTAATTGTTTTCAGCAGTGTATTTAACTCATATGTTTATCTATATAGTTAAAACAGAAAGCGCATTTTGTCAAAATTTCACACGAATATCGTCTCTTTACGCATGCGTCAACTTTTTTTTTAAGGATTCTCCCCTCAGAAACGATAAGACTGATTGATTAACCTGTTTAGCCTAGGGCTAGGGGGATTGAAAAGGGTTGATTGAAAAGGGTTGGAAATATATTTTTGCTCTGAGGTTGAAAGTTAAAGCTTTTTTTTTTTTTTTTTTTTTTTTTTAAGAACTCATGTTTTCACTACTAAATATGCATATTTTTCGCAAAATTTTAAAGAGAGCTTGGAGATGGTTGTATTTATAACCGATTGAAATGTCAAAGAGTTCGGAAGATGAGGACTATTTTTTTTATTGCTATGTTAAAGGAGCCAACGCGAAAACAAACAAACAAAAAAGCGAGAAGAAAACATTTCTTTTACAACCGGATAACAATATTTTTTCCCGAAATTTGTACACGGGCTGTAAAACTGTTTTATTTATCACCCATAAAGATTTTAAAGAGTTAGGACAAAAAAAACTTCTTATTTTAAAACTATGAAACGAGACTGCGTAAAAAAAAAAAAAAAAAAAAAAAAAAAACAAGAAAATGAGTGCTTTTATCACTAAATATCAATATTTTTTCGCGAATTTTTCTTCTTAAAATATAATTTCATACAAAATCGGGTTAAAGATATAAAATAATAAAAAATTTGATTTTTTTTTCTTTTTAATTTATTATCACGGGCCCGGGCAACGCCGGGCGGGGGTCAGCTAGTATATTTATTATTCTTATAAAATTTAGGTTATATTTAAAATAGGGCAAACGTGACTTAAGGAATGTCTTTAATACATATATATATATATATATATATATATACATAAGCAGTAACCATCACATCACAAACAAAACAGCTATATATTCGTGTGAACAGCGCCAGAAGCTGCATATTAGAGCACACAAATTCAATATAATACAGCAAAAACATGATTTTGGCCTGTCTGTTTATTTTTACATATATTTTCTACAGTGTTTTCTTGTGTTGTCTTGTTTCTGGTGAGGGGGGTGGTGCTAGTTCAGGCTAAAATCATGTTTTTGCTGTATTATATATATATATATATACAATAGTTATACTTTTTAGAGTGCAGATTATTTTTTTTATATTATATTAATATAGCAACAATATTTATCCGATTTCACGGTTATATTTCCCATTTCGATCGAAAATTTATTTGTAATAACAGAAAAAAGAGCAAAGCATATAAAAATTCAGTAATGGTAATGTTTATCAAAACGTTAGTAATGGACACTAACAAAAATAATTTAATATTTGATTTTATGTTTATATCAAAAACCAAAACTTGAAAAAAAAAAAAAGAGAGAGAGAGAGAGAGAGAGAGATGGAGATTTACTACATTATTAAATAGAATTATGAAAACTTTGTTTTATGATAATTTTATGTTTAGATGAAGTTAAATTAAAATGTCAGTAACCAGTAAACCCAGTAACACCAAAACCTAATCAATAACAAATTATGTCAATGTCTAACTGAATGTGAAGTTTGATGAAAATCCGTACATTAGTTCTTGAGATAAAGCTATTGCAGAAATCGTGAAAAATGCAGCATATTAGTGCCACCTGTTGGGCGATTTACGCCAAAAACTAATCAACACCAATTTATACCAAGGACTAATTTAATCTAAAGTTTTATTAAATTCCGTACATTAGTTCTCGAGATAAAGCGTCCACAAAATTTTTGTCACATATAGACAAACACGCACAGACAAATAGACACACTGACAGACTCACTGTCACAGACATAAATTTTTCAAAAACACTAAACTCGTGTTAAGGACCTTCTAAAATGCATAAAACCGTCGAAAGCATAAACACGTACGCAGAAAAAAAATAAGTTAAATATCTTCCTTTCCTGTTGAGATATTTTTAAAATACGAACACATTACACTCCCATAGGTTTAACATTAGCGAGGGTTATTGGGGAGCAGACTGATGGACACCCATATGAAATGTAAAACATAGTGATCGAAGAAAAAGATAAGAAGCAAGAACAAAGACGGAAACGTTTCCTTTGCCTTATCTATGGTTGATCTGAGTAAACGGAATTGGCGAAAACGATAAGCATGGGTGCCTGCCGAACAAAATCCATCGAGGAGCAAGATTTTGAACAGAAATGCCTGTAATCCGCTGACAAAGCTAGTTTTCTTTTTCTTTCTTTAATTTTTCTTTCTTTCTTTCTTTCTTTTTTTTTCAATGAAGAATACAAACATAAACTGAATTAAATTAAGAAATTTTTGTTAGGTCCCCATTTGTAAGACCACGTATCACTTTTAACCCTCTCTCTGACAAGCCCATGTTAATACGTTCATTAAGCTCTATGTTTCATTGCAATATAAGCATTATTTAAAGTAATAAAATTCTATTGATTTAATGCATTTTTAAAACGCTGAACAATGAATAATACTCATGAATGAATACAATGAATAATAGGATTACATAGCATAGGATTTCATTCATATTTGTAATTAAGTTTTTTATATTCAACGTTGAAAAATTAGTTTTTCGTAGCATTTAAAACAAAATTCAGCGAAAAAACACATTACAGATTTGCCCTTTTGCAAAGCTGTCAGAGGGTTTTAAACAAATCAACAATAAAACAATTAAAAAATGTAACAAATAACACTTATTAAAAATCCAAAAATAAGAGCTTCTACAGTCTTTTTTTCAAAATGAAAAGTGTAAACAGTTTAACACCCCCCCCCCCTCCCCGATTAATTTTTTTTAAAACAAAAGAATATAAAAATAAAACTAAACATTTTCTTCCATGGGGGATTCAAAGGTGCAGATATCCCCCTCCCACTCTTTTCCCCTGACGAAAAAAACTTTAGTTGCTTCTTTTCTTATGCTACTGTTTTTATTTAAAATCTTTCGAGAAAAATAATTATTTCTCAATTCATGCGAGGGAAAGAAAATTCGGTTAATTAAATTTTGTAATCCAGAAATTCCCTTTCCTCTAACGCCTTGTGGGCTCTCCTGACAATAAATACTAGTAAATCTGCAGATCAGGAGCCTCCACGTCAGCTCTGCAAGTCATTTGTTTTTTAAATCTCATTTTTGATATCATTTAACATCGTAAAATCCGCAATTATAATTTTTTCAATTGCATGCATATTTATAAGCATATAAAATTCTTCGAATGTTCCAGAAATTAGAATCATTAAATTAAACACGGTGTTATACAATGATGAAATTCTAAAGAACTGCTTATTCTTTTATTATTATTTTTTTTAAATAAATAGGCATTCATCCCCTCGTAGTCTCATTAAATTTACCTTCGTTTTCATAAAAAAAAAGAAAAGAAAAAAATATATATTTCATCAAAATAGTGCGAGTTCCTTGAATTTTATTATTTTACAGTCTTTGAAATACGGTTGCTAAGCAACGGATCAATTAAAGTGGAAAGTAAAACTAAACGCTTTTAAAATTTGTAAAAAACAGGAAAATAAGATGTTTATATTTCCCAAACCGATGCAAAATCCTTTTCAAATATTTTAAGCAATTAATTTCTAAATTATTTTAAATTTATCGGCAAAATTTTAAAACTATTAGAAATCCATATCGAAAATTTAGCATTCATAATTTTACGTCTAAATCCATTAAGCAAATATTCCATTTTCATTTCAGATAAAAATGAAATTTGAAAAATCGTCTGGATCCCCATAGGAAAGCATTATGACCTAAAATAAAATGTTCTATATTTTCCGAACGAATGAACCAAATTTAACAAAAAAAAAAAAAAAAAAAAAAAAAAAAACTATACAGCTAATTTCGGATACCTCGCCAACATACCTACTAAAAATAAACCTAATCGGACCATTTTTACGGCAGTTATTGCGGAACAGACAGACAGAAACCAAAAACTTTTCGCGTCTCCACAGTGAGCCTCAACTGACGTTTCGGCAATAAAAACTAGCCGGATGTACCAATCCCAAAACTTTTTTCTATCTCATAAATGTCAATTTTTCAAATTTCGCTATGACAGTACAAAAATTAAATGACAATCTAGGCCCATCACGAGGAGTCTAAATGTATACGTTCGTTGAATTGTGTGCATTTAAAAAGGAGAGGTAAGCATCGCATTTTTCAAAGAAATCATTGAATTTCACTCACCCCCTTAGATAACTGCAACCAAAATTCCCAATCCAAAGAGCATAAAGGCGACACACGTTGGACAGTATACACTCGAGCCTAATAAGGGTACATTTATGTGCAAGTGTAACAGAATCTGAAGTTTGATGAAAATCCGTGCATTAGTTTTTGAGCTATTGCGAAATCATAAAAAATGCAGCATAGCAGCGCCTCCTCTCGGGCAATTTACACAAAAACTAATCAGCACCAATTTATACTAAAGTCTAACTGAATCTAAAGTTTAATTAAATTCCGTACACCCACACAATTTTTGTCACATACAAACACACAGAGACAGACATACTCACAGACAAACATTTTCTTAAAGCAGTCAAATCGTGTTCAGGACCTTCTAAAACGTATAAATCCATCGATAACCGGAAATTTGAATTTTTTCACGAATCCGCTTTTTTAGGTGCGTTCGTAATTATATAAATAAGTAGCATATAACAACGCAAAAACTACCCAACCGAATAGTTTGAAATTTAAGATATATTATCTTTGCAGAATTTTGTCGAGACATTTCAAATTTTATTAAAATCCAATCAAAACTTTAGGAGATATTAATAAAAATATTTATTAAGAAATTTGAATTTTTTTTAAAAAAATCGGTGCTTTTTTGTTATAGGAGCTTTGGAATTTTCATCGTCAAGCGACCGATATACTTATTTTATTACAGAAATTAATCTGCAGACGATATAATTCGTTTCACAGAATTAAAAATCATCTAGATCTGAATATTTATATAACTAGCTATAGTATGAACGCACCTCATTTGTCACGTTTGACGTACAATTTCCAACTTGTTTTTCTTGTAAAGATAGAAGAAAGTAAATTTAACACATTGTGGACGGGAGCTGTGAATTCACGTTTTTGGGGATGTGTAACTCCGCCCACAGGCGGTATTTTTACATTTTATGTGTTACATTATTTCTGAAAAACATACACATAATTTTATTTTTGCAATTACAGTACTACGCATATAAATACCTCGATTAGAAACAATACCGTTATTAAACGCATTCAGTTATAATATAAACACGAACAGAGAAAGTATTTTTGTCAAAAAATGTTACATGCAAGTTTAAAACGCCCATAGTTCATGTTTAACAGAAGAAAATCTCCCGTCTTCAATGTGCTAACCCTTCTTTGCATGAGTTTTTCTTTTACAATTTTGTTTTTTTATACATATATTAAATATTAGACACCAGAAATTTTAAGATAGATTTTTAACTTTGTTCAGTAACATAGTTCACGGGAAATTTACTGGATTAATATTTCTATATAAGTATAGTGGTGGTGAAGAAGTTGATTTATTTATTTAAAGTTAAATAAAAAGTGATGGAAATTTACATCACTATGCAATTAAGGGTTAATACTCACCATTGGTACTGCTAGTGATTTCAATATTTCAATTTCTTTGTCAGAAATAACATCGTAGTAGAGAGAAATTTTGGGATTTTTCCACAGCTCCTCCTCTTTCACTGGTTGGAGTTTCAAATAAGGATGGTGGCCGACTAATCTGCATTTCATCTGAGAAGCAACTGCCTGGGAAAACAAGAATGAAAAACCATGCGTTAAACGTAGGATACGAAACAATTTCCAACACATTCAAATATTTCCAACACACCTAACAAATCTTCACCGCTTAATAAGGTGACAGATGAAATTTAAGTAAACAATTTAAAAAACGCGTAACATATTTGAAAATCCAATTTCAGTAATTACCATTAATAATCGTAAAATATCCGGATATTTTTGTGTAGCCCTGTATATGATCAAAAGATTTGTATATATACTATGTGGTGTGCTGAAATTTAGCCCAGTTAGGAAATGCTAGAGCTCCTATAATACAGGCTGAATCATACCGCCATTTAATAACCCAGCGGACCAAAAACCAAGCTAAAACCGGTTAGCTTACCTTACGAGTGGACGGCGAGTGACAGTAACAGGGACGGCAAAGACCTACTCAGGCGGTTTCCTAATGCTGAGCTAGGTTGCAATATGGCGGATATTTTGGGCAACAGAATGGATATGTGTCCTTAGGAAATGCATAACACAATTGAAAATTTCCATTCGGATATTTCCGTCAATGAACGGCAATGTACGTGAGAATTTTTAAGCAGCCCTATGCATGATCTATAGAATTTATACACAGCAAACAATACGCAAAAAATGAGTTAAAATTAAAAACGCGTGCAACAATTGAACACACAGACCAGCAATTATTGTTCGTGTACAGTACATTAACCGAATACTTTTGCGTGTCTTGTAAATGAACGATGAATGCTATGAACTCCAAAATCTATAGTCAGTATATTGTAAGGCACTTAAATGATCTACAGGGTGATCAGAAAATGAGTATACATTTGAAAAATTAATAATTCACGGAATAATGTAGGTAGGAGAGGTAAAAATTGACACATATGCTTGGAATGACATAGGGTTTTATTGTATCCACAAAAAAGTTCATAAAATGGCCGACAGACGGCGCTTCGTGTGATAAGAAAAGCAATAATTAGCATAACAAATTATGACAAAGCAAAGACTATGTTCTTCAGAACGAATGCTCAACATGTCCACCGTCATCCCGCAACAATAGCTGTAGCCGAGGGACAATGTTGCACACAGCACTGTGCTGCATATCTGCAGTTATGGTGAGAAATTGGCGTTGTATGTTGTCTTTTAGCATGCCTATTCATGTCGGTCGATCGCGGCAGATTCCCCATTTTGACAGTAGAGCTTCACTAACATTGCCTTTTCTGGTAACGTCAACATGCTGCGATTGTTGGTGCATCTGATTCTCTCTCTCATTACAGCTCCTTTTATACACGATTCTCAGGCAGAGTCACAGACGTTTTGCTGTTCAGTGCCATCTGTCGGCCTTTTTTTTTAATCTTTTTTTTGTGGATACAATAAAACCCCATGTCATTCCAAGTATGTGTGTCAGTTTTTACCTCTATACCTACATTATTCCGTGAATTATTAATTTTTCAAATGTATACTCATTTTCTAATCACCCTGTATATCAAATTCAATATGTTTGAAATACAGTAACATCATTAAAATATACCGCAAATGATTTTTTTCCGTATGTAAGAGAGTTCTTTTGAGTGACCTGGTAAATGATTGACCATACTACAGGTTCAGGTTCCGGTTCATTTATAAATATGTTTTAATTATTATACCATATCTTCTAGTCAATGTTTGATCGCACTCTTCAGTGATAATTAAAAATTCTATATTCATAGTTTTAGGAAGACTAACAGCAGTCTTTCTTTGCCATCAGGTTTACGTACGGGTGTGGCAGGACTAATAGTACAACACACAATTTTTTGTTTCGGCTGATGTAATCATCGTAAAAACAAAGAAGTTTATTTAATTTGTTTCATTTTGTAGTATTTTATTAGAAAAAAAAAATAGATTATTTTTTTTCTTTTGGGAATTTTGACACCCGAACCCACCCCCCCCCCCCCCCCCAAAATATTCAATACTAGGATAGATGTGCCAGTAATGGACACCCTTAAGGAATTTCTTTAAAAATTATTTTTTAATTAATAGTTATAATTGCTTTATTCCACATTTTTTAATATTATATTAATATTATATTAATATTATATTAACCATGCTCATAATCACATTTTCCAATGTGAATCGAAATTTAATTGCAACTAACAGAAATAAATCAAAACACCCTAAATTCCAGTAATGGACACCCCACAAAAAGTAATAGATAATTGATATTATGATTGTATTTAAAACAAGAATTTAAAGAAAGCATATTAATGAAATAAAAAAAAGCTGAAATTTTATTGATTATTTTTTTATAAACCAAAAACGTTGAAGGTGGCCCATTACTGGAAGGCGGTCCATTACTGGCACATCTACCCTATCTGCTTTTCACTTAAAAGGCCAGTTACAATTTATAAAATACTACTGAAGTCTTCGGATTTTCTTACATTATGCTAATAGAAAAATAGAATATATCTTAAAGTGGTGAAATACAGACTTACATTAGTTTCAATGTAGATTTCGAAAATTCGAATTAAACATATAGTTCAACGTTAGCAATGATACAAATTAATAAAAAAGAAAACTGCCCAGTTAAACTGAGGGCATTGAGCTCAGAGGTTATTCACACTAATTGTATATTATAACTCTTATTTCAAAGAATTTGAAATAAGCCCTCGAAAAATAAAGAAATTGACAATGTATTAAGGGTGGATCATAAATTTGGTGTAAAGGTAGTGTTTTGGATTCAGAAAAAAAAAAAAAAAAAAATTAAAAACACAAATATTCGAAAAAAAAAATCGAAAATTTGAATATAATTTGATTTTGTAGCGCTAGAAACTTGGAATACGGAATAAAGGTAGTACTTAGGATACAAAATAAAGAAATGAAAATTGAAAATTCGGAAAATTTGGAAAAAAAATAGAAAAAATGACAATAATTTGATCTCTTTCTTAGAAACTTAAAATTCAGCGTAAAGGTAGTGTTTAGGGTTCAAAAGAAGGAAAAATTAAAAACACAATAAAGTAAAAAAAAATCGCAAAATATCGAAAATTGAAAAAGAAATCGATTTTGTAGCGCTAGAAATTTGAAATTTGGAATAAAGGTAGCATTTAAGAAACCAAAAAAAAAAAAAAAAAAAGTTTGATTTTTTGGAATTTTCCCGGAATAAATATCAACTATCTATGGCTGCGAGTAATACCTCATATCGATAGCACATTTCCTGCAAGCAATTGAGAGTACTCTTGACTCATCCCCCACCATAACTTAGTTCTTGCTTAGAAACTTGAAACTCCTTTTTATCTAGAGGACGTTGCAAACGGAACTAAAGCTACCTTATTATTTGGTACCTACAAATAATAAGGACAGGGCTTGGCAAAAATCAGTGGATGATGTCCAAAAAGAGCCCAAAGTCAAGAAAAGGAAGATTGTTTACAAAAACTAGTCATTGGGGGCCACCGTAATACTTACCCATCATGGTTATCTATACTAATAAAAGAAAGTTTCGCTCTGTGTGTCTGTGTGTGTGTGTGTGTCTGTTGCATACTTGCCAAGTTTCAACTAAACTTCCGTAAAATATGAGTTAATTTGATCTAGGTTAAAGAGGTTTCTAACCAGAAAATATATCTGACAAAATAATATATATTTAGCTTCATGTTTTTACGTGGAACCTATTTGATTGCATTTCTTAAGAAAAAATTCTGGTTTGAAATGTGTTTAACCTCGGTTAAATTAACCCATATTTTACGGAAGTTTAGTGCAAGGTTGGCAGGTATGCTGTTGGCGATGGCTAGGAAAATTTAGCGCACCTAGAAGTCTGTAAATTTAGATTTAGGTAGTCTAAACCCTCTCCTGGTATACATGAGCCTCAGAATTTTAAAATTTTGAAAATTAAAGTAGTTATTAATTAAAAACTGATCAAAGATCACAAATAAAAAAGTCATTATTCCGAAGCTAGCTAGCGTATGCTCAGAAACCAATATCCGTATCTTCCGGAATAAAAGAAAGAAAACACAAAACATCCCGTTTTTTTTTAAAGTTTTTCTAAATTCGCTATGGGCAAACGGCTAGAAATACGGAAAAACCGTCTGCATATTCTGAAAGAACATACTTTTACGTCTTAAACGATCTGGTTGGTTTGAAAAAAAATTAAATTTAACCCTTTCAAAAAAAAATAATCAAAAATCATCCAATTCGTGTTTTTTATTTTCTCCTGTTTTCCGAGCCTTGCATCCACCGGAATACTAAAGATACGGAAAAATGAAGGTCACCAAATTAAAGAACTGACTTTGCCCTTTTCAAAGGCACCTTTGGTTTTAAAAAATACAAAAATTAATCCTTCAAAAAAGTATATTTTCTGTATGCCTTTTTGCGATTTTGGCAATTTTTAAAAATTTGCATTGGCGATTCAGAGAAAGGTACGGAAAACTAAAAATACCAGACAATATCTACATTTATTTTTTTTCTCGACATCTGTGTTTGTTTTTGAAAAATACGAATATTAACCCTTCAAAAAAAATTCGTGCGCAGGACTCTCTTTTGCGAATTCCGATTTTCGTGAAATTACGGCATCGACTTTCTGGATCTCTGGCATCGGCTTTCTAAAATAACCAAACAAAAAGCAAACACACCTAAAGACATCTACGTTCTATCGGGTTTAGCCAGAAACCTTTAGTTTAAAAAAAATCACGTTACCCCTTTCGAAAACGTTTTTTACCGTAAGTCAATTTCGCTTTTTTAACTATTTTTCCTATCTTTAAAAATCCGAATTCGCGTTTATAAACAAGATACAAAAAACTAAAAATACCGCGCCTAATCTACATTCCTTTGTTATTTAAAATCTGGTATCCATTTTTAAAAATTTTAATTTTAACCCTCCGAAAATCCTTTCCAAAACTCACTCACGCGATTTTCGTTTTTCGGTCCAGATTTAAAAATCGGCATTGACTCGGGAAATGCGAGTACGGACAAACAGTAGACTCCAGATCATAGATACGTTAATTTTCTTCAAAATGCACCGTTGGGTTTTAAAAAATATCTACATTAACCCTTTCGAAACCGATCGTTTACGTAACCCGCTTTCGCAATTTCCACTATTTTGGCAATGTTTACCTGTGGTTAAATTTCAATTCTACTAGGAAATTTGGTTGAGTCGAGTGTTCTGAAAAGGCCTCTTCCAAAACAGACTGCGCCCCCTGGCGATGGAAGGTGGAACTATAGGAGAATCTCTGGTTCTATGTGCCCGATTACGACGAGGTTTGGCTCATTCAACTTGATATCAATAGCCTTAAATATTTTAGTTGCACTTTCGACCGCCAGGATGCACTTTCCGATCTTGGGTTTTACGAGCCTGATTACGACGGGATTTGCCTCATTCGACTTGATTTCGACAGTCTTACAGATTTCAGTCATATTCGTTTAGAACAGATGATTAATATCTCGTGCTCGGGAAACGCCGGGCGGGTTAGCTAGTGCATAATATAAAATATGAAAATACAACATTTGTAAACTATTTATAAAATGCATTGCAATTCAGAAATAATCGTGGCTTGATGACGTCATAAACTTTAAATGCTCTATTACTGAATTGCGTAAAAGAAAGATTCTTATAAATCCAAAACTGATAATCCTATTAACTAACGGTTTACTGCGTCGGATTAAGCGTCTCATTTCCAATTAAAATATAGCTTTGACTTGAAATTTGAATGAAATACAGGGTCAGAAAAAATCGAAGAGAGTGGAAAATATAATTACAGATATCTCGGCAACTAAGTATCCGATCGACTTCATTTTTTTATGCAAATATTATGTTTTGTTATTGTCTTTTATATTCCCTCCTTAAAATAAACAATTTCGAAATTTTTTCTATATATCTTTTATCAGAACAAATATTTCGAGAGTCCGAAAAAAAAATAGTTCCGGATAATCGAGGTTACTTAAATTCAATAAGCTTCTTCTCATGTTACATACTAAGTACATACCAAATTTCCAGTCTCTATCTGAATTTGTTCGGGAGATAGAGCGTTTACAGACACACACACAGATAAACGGATGGCAATTTCTTTTTTTTTCTAAAAATGTGTTTTTCGGAACTTCCAATGTCTGAAACATGTAAATGCGCCAAATTTTTTTTTTCAATTTTCAAAACAGTTACAAGATTTGCCCTATACTACGTATGATGGGTAAGTAACATCACATATAAAAAATACAGCCAAGTCTCGTGACAGTTTTGCCATAAAAGGTTTTGAGATCGTGTAAAGCCAAGTTTATCTCTCTTAGTAACTCTGAAATTTTCATTCAAAAATGCCTCCTAGTCTCTAGATCTTTAGTTAAAGACTATTTTGTGACTTGGCAATTACGCAGCACAAGGAAGTTATTACACACTTTTTATTTTATTAAAGCTATTATGCATACGAGGACTGAAAACTTAAAGGAGGGATGTCTTTTTAAAGGGGGTTGTTTGTGGCACGTATTCACGTTACATTGGAAGACAACCACCCAAAACTCCGGACATCCATCTCAATCGTAGAAGAGGTTTCGCACACGGGCTTACAATATTATATAAAAGTAGGTCGACGCTACACATACATATACGTTCAATGCTCATATAAATACTATTTTACACAATATTTTATTAATAAACTCTATTATTAAAATGTAAGCAACAAACGTCCAGCTGCGTAATTGCGAAGTCAAAAAATAATCTTTAACTAAAGATCTACAGACTAGGAGGGATTTGTGAATGAAAATGTCAGAGTTAATAAGAGAGATATACTTGGCTTTACATAATCTCACAACTTTTTATGGTAAAAAGGTCACGAGACTTGCCTGCATTTTATACATGTGAGGTTTCTGATGGGATTATATTTGTACGAACGAATTTATGTAGTTCGCATTTTCATAACTTTATTTATTTATTTATTTTTTGAAAGTGTAATTTTGTATTTCTGATCTAGAATAGACTAGAGTTTTGCCGTGGACTTTGCACATAAGAAACATAGTCTTTTTAATATAAACTCACACCGCAAATATCTAAAGAAAAGATTTATAATCATTATTGTTTAAACAACCAGCAGTAATTGGAAATCTATGTATCATAACTCTCGTGAATGGTTACTCACAGTGTTGAGTGATCAATAAAAATGCTAAATAGTTTTAAAAACCAGTGTTGCCAGATTGGGGATTTTGTCCCCAGTTTGGGGAATTTTGAACATTTGAACCTTGTTCTAATGTTAAGTGACTGGTATATAACGCAACTAAGAAGGAAATATAAATGGGGAAAATACTTAAGATACGATTTTCGGCATTGGCTTTTCAAATCATTAACAAATTTTAACGGAAGTACATAACTAAAATCTTATGTACTTCCGTTACAAAGCATTGTTGCCTTTTTTTCCTAAACTAAATGTCATTGTGAATATAATATTTTATTTTGTATTTTCAACAAAACAAATTTTAACTGATGTATATAAGATTTTAGATTTAGATATCTGGTAAACATAAATAAACATTAAACGACTGTACGATATTCCGTTTTCAATCCTGAATTGCTAAAGATTCAAT
Source organism: Maratus michaelseni (assembly GCA_963931845.1). Taxonomy (NCBI): domain Eukaryota; kingdom Metazoa; phylum Arthropoda; class Arachnida; order Araneae; family Salticidae; genus Maratus; species Maratus michaelseni. The sequence continues at coordinate 165,727,789 of OZ007597.1, forward strand.
TCTCAGTAGGTTGTAAATGAGGAATACTTTGAAAAATAGGCTTGATCTGAGGGAAAATGTTAAAGTTAAATTAGTTAAATATTTTTTGCAATGGTAAATTGAAAATTGAAAATTTACTTTTTTGAGTAGAAACTGTGTTGGGAACTCTTTCGGAAAAAAAAAAAAAAAATCAATGATTTGGAGAAAATTTTAGAAATTTTAGGGAAATTGACTTTCGACTATCTGGCAACGCTGAGGAAGACTAACATCAGTTTTTCTTTGCCATCAGTTCTTTTGTACTAATGACAAAGACAAGATAGAGAGAGTCTTCTCTTTATACTGATGCTGAAGACAGATAAGTAAAAGTAAGAATGTAGTATTGTAAGGTACGATAAAAAATAATGGAACAAGTTAGAAAATTAATCTCGTAAAATCGCACGACGAGATGATTTTTATTTTGCGCGACAAAAATTAGTTTTAATTAATATATATATATATGCGTGTGTGTGTGTGTGTGTGTGTGTGTGTGTTGGTTGTGGTGGAAGGGGGTGAAACTTGCTTTAACTTAATGAAAAGTTCTAGGCTCATTTTTAAGGCGGTTTCTGACACATTTTCTGGATCATTTTTAAACGTAAAGGCATAAAATTGGCATTCCTGATTATGGAAACGATTTGGAATCGAAATGAGTTTTTTAGTTTTTGATGAATAAATTATCGATTTATAAGCGATTCGTGTCATGTGACGACCGGTTTTTCTTCTTTATCGTTCTGCCATATCGAGAATTCGGTTCAAAACGTCAATTTTTGACAGTATTTTCTGAAAATTCTTGTGTCTTTACAAAAATAAAAAGGGGGAAACGTATTTTGATTATAAAGTTTTTTAATAAAAGCAACTGTTTATTTGATATATTTATTTGCGAACAAAATGAATTAAAACATTTGTCATAAAGTAGCAAGTTTGGATTTGAGAACAGCCGTAAATTACAAAATTAAAAAAAGAAAATACTCCTTCAAAATATTTAAATATTCATCTCCCCCCCCCCTCCCCACAACCATTCGAAAATAGTGTGAATTATTCTAGTTGAAATAGCGTGTATCAGAGCTCCCAAATTGTCCACTTTATGAAAACCGGTATTTTCCCAGAAATATTTTATTTTTAGATTTTTCTTGCAAATTTTGCAGAAGCCACCTTCGGAGGTAAATTTTTGCGGAAATGTAAAAATTTAGCATGAAATTTTCTGTTAAAAATATTGGTATTCAGTTACCGGACCATTTGGGAGTCCTGATGTATTCATGTTAGGCTTTATATAACCGATTAAGTAGTATGTTTAAAGTTATAAAACAATGCGAAAAAAATGAAAAAAATGTTGCAGTATATATATATATATATGTGTGTGTGTGTGTGTGTGTGTGTGTGTTAAAGTTAAATCCCTAAAGTGATTTCCTACACGCCAAATCAACGCTGTCCGCCCCCCCCCCCCATATCAGAATCCTACTAAGTCCAAACTGAGTAAAGAGGCTGGCTAACCTCCCTCTCTATTGACAGGATAAGTTTGCTACAACTTTAGTTGGTGGCCAATCTAAAAAAATGTATTAAATGTGAAAAATCTTTTAGAGTTTTCCATTGAAAACGACTTTCAACTGTTTCTATACACCGCCTAAGTCGGATAGCCTGGAACTGATAATGCACGCAGTAAGATTTATCATTCTTGACATTTTTTTTCTGTTTTTACTTACCCATCATACGTAGTATAGGGTAAAGTCTTGTAATCGTTTTGAAAATCGAAAAATTTTTTTTGATGGATTTACACGTTTCAGACACTGGAGATTCCGAAAAACATATTTTTAGAAAAAAAAATTTGCCGTCCGTCTGTGTGTCTGTGTGTGTGTGTATCTGTGTGTCTGTAAACGCTCTATCTCCCGAAAAAATTGAGATAGAGACTTGCAATTTGGTATGTACTTAGTATATAATAATGGGAAGAAGCCTATTTCATTTCAATAACCTCGATTAACCGTAACAATTTTTTCGGACTCTCGAAATATTCGTTCTGATGAAAGGTATATAAAAATTTTCGAAATTGTTTATTTTAAGAAATGAATATAAAAGACAATAAAAAAACATAAATTTTGAATAAAGCATGAAGTCGATCGGATTGTTGCCGAGATATTTGGAATCCTATTTTTCCACACTCTTCGATTTTTCATGACCCTGTATTTCATCCAAATTTCACTTCAAAGATATATTTTAATTGGAAATTGGACGCTTAATCAGATGCAATAAATCGCTAGTTAATAGGATTATTATTTTTGGAGTTATAAGGAAAAACCTCTTTCAAGCAATTCAGTAATCGAGCCTTTAAAGTTTGTGACGTCATCAAGCCACGATTTTATTTGAATTGCAATGCATTTTATAAGTAGTTTACACATTTTTATTTTAATATTTTACATTATGCATATCCATGATGGATAAGTATTACTGTGGCCCCCAACGACTAGTTTTGCATTTTTTAGTGGTAATTGTAAAGTGTCGACAAAGTTTGGCAGTTCAGCATATATGTTTAAATATTCTAATGCAACGTAAAAATTCAAAATATTTATACTTCTCAAATCACAAAAACTTTATGGAATAGTTATTATAAAATTTCTTTTAACAATGCTAAATTCAATATTTTTACACGGATTCTTTTATCAGTCGAGTTCGATCACCATGCCCATTGCGGCAGTAGGTGATTGAATAGATTTGTACTGATTAAAGATACTATACTCTATGTAGATTAGTGCGGTATGCGTGTGCAATTCCGAGACCAAGCACAGTTCAGAGAAAACTGAATATAAATCTAAAATTCTATCCATAACATATATATCTATATATCCTAATCTATCTATATATAACCCTAATCTACCATATCTAGTCGCATTAAAAATTGTAACCCTAAATCTAATTTTTGAATTTTTGTAATCTCTCCAACGTAAAAGGGGACTCAGATATCCTACTTTTGCTTAATTTTTGGAATTCACAGTAGGAAAATGTTAAGCAAAAAGAGGTTTAAATTTTTTGCTTATGTTGTAGACCCCTTTTTTTTAACCTGAGAGAAAGTTAATTGGGAAGTGCTTTTCACTGGATTTTAGTTCGTACCTCAAGAAAATCTTAGCTTTATAGCAAGTCGGAGATTAATTTTGACAATCACACATATGAAACACTTAGAAAAGAAAACATTATAACTGTCAAGTACCTTGGTTGAGCGATAGTGCAAGATGATTTACATAAAAATTGTCATTTCTTTTTCTCCATACTTTGTCTCATATAAAATTAGGAACTTAATTAGTTTTCCTATATTTATAAATAGGAAGTTAGTAAAGTAATCACGGTAAGACTAAAATATTTTAGGTATTTCTCTATCTTAGGCGAATCTGTTTTAAGCGATAGCTATTTTGCTTACCGCAGCGCTAAATAATCGAAACAGGTCAGTATATAATTTCAATAATAAAGACAAGCCTTTTAATTACTGTAAATGTTCAAAATAAATGTTCAAAAAATCTATTTATTTCTTCATTTATTTATTTGTACGTGCGGCCATCTCATGAGATTAGTGCAGAGCTTCCCAAACTTTTGCCCTTCTCGTACCCTTTACTTGGGCAATTCATTTCGGAGTACCCCCTTTTATCAAAAACATGCCCCCACCCCCTACCCTCACTCATAAAACGCAAATAATGCTTTTTATAAATTAGTAAATACTCATTAAAAAGAAGGAAACTTTCCTATTAATACAAGTTAGTGACATAACCCCGCCTATTCGAAAACGAAAATAAGGGCCTGCTTTTCAACGCTGATCAATGGCAGTTTTCGAGAAGATAATATATAAGTACAGGGTGATTATAAAGAAACTTTGCCAACATCTGCACTTCTAGCGCCCGTTCTATTTAACCGATCAAGATGAAATTTTAAATATAGTTGTTTGAAGGTATGCGCTCGAGATTCTGTGAATGGCAATACAGTGGTGCTCACGGTTACGGTTATAGTTACAGAAACTCGAAAATTTCGAATGGCAACGCCTACTTTTTCCTGTCTCAAAATGTTCAGCGCATGCGAAAACCCTAAATAGCGTTGAAACGGTACCGATATGTCCAAAAACAAACGTGTTATGCATACACAAAGAAGAGTTCTGAAAACCGGCCAACAAAACACGATCTGTGCGCACGCAGTAACTTTGCATATGACACAGGCAAGATACCAATCACAGAACGCCGTTCGCCAGATATTCAGCGGAGGAAGCCTATAAAATACCAAGCGGGTATGCGAAGTCGTCATTCATGAACTCGCACATGCCGACGATATGACTCTTCCTGGGAAAGTTCGCGGTGAATTGATCAAACTCTATTATCTAAATGGGATGAACGCTGCGGAAGCCTTGCGTGTGTATCGCCGCAATCATCGACAACGACGTGGGCCATGTACTCTGCAAGCTGTGCGTGATTTAGTGCGCAAATTCGAAGATACAGGCTGCACCTGTGACAAACCGCGCTCCGGACGGCCAACAGTTTCTGAGGACGTTGTCATGGAAGTGCATCATACAGTGACTACAGGGCACACAGAAACTGCAAGAGGATTATCGCGCTTGTTGGATATTCCGAACACAACGGTCCGCAAGCTCTTGCGCTCAGTACTTCACATGTTTCCCTATCGATTTCAGCGCGTCCAGATGTTGCAGCCGGGTGACCCACAACAACGTCTGGACTTCGCAAATGAATTTTTATTACGATATGATGCTGATAACGACTGGCCACTTCGCATACTATGGACGGACGAGGCGCATTTCACCTTACATGGCAACATTAACACAAAGAATTGTGTGCACTGGGGAGAGACGAATCCTCACGCTGTGGCACCAGTACCATTATTTGACGCCAAAGTGACTGTGTGGTGCGGCATTACAGCTACATTTGTTCTCGGCCCGTTCTTCTTTGAGGAAACGACCCCAGCGGGTCCTGCAACATGTTCTGTAACAGGCTCTCGGTATGCAGCCATGCTGAAAAATTCTGTACTACCGGAGTTGCGTCGGCGGAATGCACTCAATGACGTTGTTTGGATGCAAGATGGTGCACCTCCACATATAGCGAGGTCAGTTAAAAGGCTCCTAGATCAGCATTTTGGTGATCGCATCATCTCACGCCATTATCCTATTCCGTGGCCTGCGCGATCCCCAGATCTGACGCCTATGGATTTCTGGTTTTGGGGATATCTCAAATCCAGAGTTTACCTGTGCAATCCGCAAACATTGTCGGGCTTGCAGGATTCTATACGGCGTGAGATTAGAAACATTCCTCGCGTCATGTTGCGTTCAGCGGTATTGTCCGTCGTCTCCCGCATGCAATGCGTAATTGCTTGTGATGGCACCCATGTGGAAAATGTTTGATGCCAATAAAGGTTTTCTTTTGTCTGATATGTGTTCTCATCATTCAGCAGTTTCTTGTCTCTGTCGAATGCATTATTGCTCGGTGCGCCTTAAAGAACGGTTTGTATGTCTATAACACGTCGGTTTTTGGACATATCGGTACCGTTTCAACGCTATTTAGGGTTTTCGCATGCGCTGAACATTTTGAGACAGGAAAAAGTAGGCGTTGCCATTCGAAATTTTCGAGTTTCTGTAACTATAACCGTAACCGTGAGCACCACTGTATTGCCATTCACAGAATCTCGAGCGCATACCTTCAAACAACTATATTTAAAATTTCATCTTGATCGGTTAAATAGAACGGGCGCTAGAAGTGCAGATGTTGGCAAAGTTTCTTTATAATCACCCTGTACTTATGCAATACGATTAGCGCTGGTCGGAGCTAGTGATATTCAATAATCAATGAATTATTAAGTTCAGTGGGCCTTTCCCTTCATTTTGAATATAACATGTTGGAATTACACATGAGACTAACTTTGTAATTCAAAAAGTATAAACTTTCTTTAAGTGTTTTCAATAAAATCATTTTTGTGATTTCCGCCATTACCGATATTAATTTTACGTACCCCCTGCAGACCTTCCACGTACCCCAGGTTGAGAACCGCAGGATTAGTGGATTATAACACGATGACTCCATCCATTATGAAATGCAGATTATGAAACTGGGAGAGACGAAAACATTTTGACTAAGCCATCTTATACTATGATGTTCTTGCGGGAGATTTTTATTCCGGAAATGTTTGCATGTAATTGAAAGTGCTTGAAACTGAATGCTGTTTCCTGTTATTTTGGTGTAGTCTCAGAGTGAAATCGCGATTTCATGGATACAATTTTTTACACACGAAATTGATCAGAAAGCCGGAGTATGAAAAATTCGCCTTCAAAAATAAGATCTTTGAGTCTAAGTTAGCGTTAGAAAAACTCATCTGGTTTTGAAGGAAAAACACTATCGGCTTCGACAGCGAGTACTTTGCACTTTATTCGTCAAAGATAGAGGTTTTCTAAAATAATTTGTTAGTGTTTTAAAAAATTCAATAACCCAGCCCTTTTTTCTTTCAAGAAGTTTTATATGTGTGTGTATATATATATATATATATATATATATATATATACAGGGTGACAGTTATTGAACTATATGAAATTTAACCGTCATAACTTCTGAACTGTTTGCGTGATGAAGTTCAAACTTCGCGGGTGGCTACAGGGCATGATGGGAATTTTTATGCACATGCGCACGTAACTTGTTGTCGTCGGCCATTTGCAAGTGAAAATGTCACGGTACAGCGTGTCCGAGCGTATATCGCTTATGAAGGCCTACTATAACAATAACAACCCAATTTGGGCTCAATGACAGTTTGCGACCGAGTACAAGCTGAAGACAACCGGTCCAAGTGCGCTAACAATCAAGAATTATATTCGCAAGTTTGAGAGAACTGTTAGTGTTTGTGATGACAGTTTTGGCAATGTCAGCTCGACCCCATCGAACCAAGAAAATGTTTGATGTCCTGGAGGATCACTTTGGGGACCGCATTCTGGCTCTGGGGTAGCGAGAGGCACTGGAATGGGACTCGCTTGGCCACCATATTCTCCGGATCTGAACACATGTGACTCATTTTTGTGGGGCTAAATTATAGACAATGTGTACAAAATTAACCCCAAAACCATTGCTGAGTTGAAAACCACCATTCAGGAGGTCATCGACAGCATCGATGTTCCGACACTTCATCGAGTCATGCAGAATTTTGCTATTCGTAAGCGCCATATCATAGCCAATGATGGCAGCCGTATCGAACATGTCATAACTTAAATCCGAATAACTGTAGTGACGTTTACATGTTGAATAAAGTTTGTTCATTCAGTAGTTTTTAAATAATTTACGTTTTATTTCATATAGTTCAATAATTGTCACCCTGTATATATATATATATATATATATATATATATATATAGTTCGTCTAGGTGTACTTGCTTTGGCCGAACATATCATAAAATTGAAACGATACGCAGAAGTTTAGCATAGCTGCTACGTAAAGATGACATGTAAAGCGTTCCGCATTTTTTTAATTTAATTTTTTTCTAAGAGCGGCTGATTTTTAGTCAGTTCCTGGCGGGTGTAGATTACCGCGTTCATGGGAGAAATTTCAGAAGAGTTCTGATAATTGTTTTATTATACAGCTGAGTTAAAATTGCTTATAAACTTTTAAAAATAGTTGCAAAATTACAGAAATTTTTAAGTAAGGGCAACAAAAATTTTATCGATGTAATGTACATTTATTTATTTTGTATTCATTTTTATTTATATTTTGAGTTAATTTTTTGATAGGATCAAGGCTTTACAAATTTCGTAAAATCTGGTAGCCAGCAATAAATTCTAGTCGAGGAAGTTGCGAGGGGGTATCAGTGGCGGATCCAAGGGGGGGTCAAAGGGTCAGCTGACCACCCCTGTGATGAGAAACAGCCTTATTATAGTAGCGCAGCCAAAATTTTTTAGCAAAAGGATTTCTTTTTTTAATTCTTATTATTTTTTGTTATTTTACACATTTTTTACAGTTCCGAAAAATTAGTATAGAAAATCAAAGTTAACCATTTTTTTCATGGTCCTGTAAGACCTGCTCTGCTCAGGTTGTCACACAAAAGAGAATGGGTTCGTCCTCTGGACCATTTTTACTTGGCGCTTTTTTCACCCTTCATCACCAACTTAAGCTTGACATTTTGTAAAGAAATTTTCCCCCACTATAATAGCTAAGAAAAACCTATTTTCTTTTGCTCACTTTGCCTTCTTATCGGTGCAACTCACCCATTCCCCCCAAAAATACAATTTGTCCATTAAAATAAGCAAGAATATGTTACAATGATAATGTTTATTTTATTTGGATACTGTGGACAAAAAGAAGAAAGCTCGTTTCAACAAATGTAGCAAATTGATAAAAAAAAAGAAAAAAAAAGGATTATAAATGTATTTGCTCTTAAAAAGCATGGACATCCTGCAACAGTTCTTTTTGGCGAAAAGAAACAGTTCGTTCGTTTTTTCTCCAGGAACGTGCTGTGTGTTTATTTCTGTCTGAGCACGCGACCGTCCCATCACTCTAAATATGCGTAAGTGAAAATCTCAAGCATATATTTTCCATTTCTTGATCAAAACGAAAAAGAATATGTGAATACAAGCAAAGTATGAGATCCAACGGAATCACACCGAAAGCAAAGAATCCAACTGAACCTTTTATTGCTACAGAAATTCAACCTGATGAGTATGATATCGGAAATTTCATTGGGAAATCGGAAAATATTGCAGATGAATTAAAGTGTGTCAAATACTTGGATTCCGCCAGCAACATGTAAATTTCCGATTGTTATGCAATCAGGAAGTAATAGGCAGTTTCAACGGTCGTGGCTTACAGAATTTTCCTGGTTGAGTTACAGTGCTAAGCATGCTGGAGCTTACTGCAAAATATGTGTACTCTTTGGAGCAAAAGAAGGGGGGGGGAAGCAAGATATCGCTTGGCAGTTTTGTACTGAGTCCATTTCATGAACCCTATTCTCCGTTTGGGGTCGAGGCTACAATTTCCGAAATGTTTCCCCAAAGCACGTGACTCAACATCATGAAAATCCGGTCCGTTGCCGCTCTATGACATGCAGGATTGAGTTGCGAACGAGTAATTGCATAATTAAGGACTACAATGTTGACAATGTTTCCCCAAAGCACGAGACTCTGACGTCAGTAGGAATAGGGCGAGGCTAACGAAAAAGACAGGCTACCGCGGTGCATTCCACTTATCTTTTTTTACAGACCACTCGAGGCTAACGAAAAAGAAAGGCTACCGCGGTTCTTTATTCATATCTTTTTTTACAGACCGCGGGAGTCACATGATGCTCGAATGCACCAATGAAGATGCACGAAAAGAGCATCACGTCACTCTAGCGATCTGTAAAAAAAGATAAGTGGAATGTACCGCGGTAGCCTGTCTTTTTCGTTAGCCTCGCAGACCACTAGAGTGACGTGTGCTCTTTTTGTACACCTCCATTGGTGCATTCGAGCATCACGTGACTTCCGCGGTCTGTAAAAAAAGATATGCGTAAAGCACCGCGGTAGCCTTTCTTTTTCGTTAGCCTCGGAATAGGGTCCATTAGTACAAAAAAGGCAAGGAAAGTCTGCGAGGACACGCTTTTAAGGAGTACCACAAAATAGCAACAATTAACTTTACCGACTTCATTAGGACATTTGAAAACCCAGCGGAATCGATTGACGTAAAAGTCAATATTGAAATGAAAAGAAGAATTGAAGAAAATCGTTTACGTTTACTACCCATAATAAAAACGATTATATTATGTGGTAAACAAAATATTCCATTACGAGGTCACCGAGATGATGGGAACCTGACGTAAGAGGATGGCTCAGGTTCAATAGCAAATGAAGGAAACTTTCGTTCCTTATTGAGGTTTCGCATTGACGCAGATGACACTGTTTTGGAAAATCACATAAACAAAGCTACTCGTAACGCTACTTTTATCAGTAAAACAACTCAAAATGAATTAATTGACATTTGTGGGGAGCTCATATTACAGAAAATACTGAACTCTGTGAAAGAAAGTCGGTTCTTTAATATCTTAGCTGACGAAACCACCTATGCTGGTACTATCGAGCAGATGGATCTTAGCATTCGATATTGGAATATAACTACGAAGAAAATCAGGGAAGAGTTTATAGGCTTTGTAGAAGCTAGAGGCTAAGTGGTGAGTTCCTTGCAGACGTAATTGAAGAAAATCTAAAGAAATTAGGATTAAAAATTGAAAATATGCGAGCACAAGGTTACGATGGTAATTCAAATATTGCTGGAAAATTCAAAGCACGCATAAAAGAAAAGCAGGCACTTGCTATTTACATGCATTGCGCGTCTCACAAACTAAATCTTGCCATATCTAAAGCCTGTTCATTACGCAGTATTAGAAACGCCGTTGGTGTCATGAAAGAAGTCATTAATGCAATTAGGGAATCCGCTAAAAGAATGAATTGGATGCGAGAAAAATACAAGAGCATCATCCTCAAGAAACGCGATTGAAGCTCTCAAAACTATGTGAAACTCGGTGGATTGAACGCAACGACACAATTTTACAAGTTTCCGATGCCATTGTGTGCTTTCTAGATTTATTAGATGCAGAAGAATCGTCCTCTAAATCCGCATGTTTAATAGCATCAGTTCTGCGATTTGGTTTCCTTATTCCAGTGGAAATCATTTCCTCCATCTTTAGTTCAACTATTTCTTTATCTCGTAATTTGCAAAGCCCTTCGTTAGATTTGAAGCAATGCTATAATATGGTAAAGCATGTTGTCGATACTTTAAATGATTATCGAAATTCACCATCAAGTTACTCGAAAATATACGACGAAGCATCGAAAGTAGCAACTAAACATTCCATTGAAATTACTATGCCGAGAAATGTAAAAACACAGCACCACAGATCCAATACTGCAGCGCCAAGTCCTGAAGAATATTACAAATTTAATTTATTTTTTGTCGTTTATGGATTTTATCATATCAGAGTTGGTAACAAGATTTTCCACTGCTGAACATTCAGATATCGTTGCATTACATGGATTGATCCCGGCATTTGCCAATGAGGATAATGAAACTTTAATGAATGCAGCTGAACCTTACAAGAAAGATATTCCAGGGACATTTTCTGAATTGCGAGGAGAAATAGACTTATGGCAGCAGAAATGGAAAAACAAACTGGAGTGCAAACTTCCACGCAGTGCAAGTGAAAGTACACTTCAGAATTTTACCCGAATATCAAGACTCTTCTCCATATTTTATGTGTCCTTCCTATTACAACCTGTACCAGTGAACGGTCTTTCTCAACATTAGACGGGTAAAAACTTACTTGAGGTCAAATATGAAAGAAGATGGCTGAACGGTTTAGCAATGCTTAACATTCATCGCGATAAGGAAATTCACCCTGAAGAAGTATTAAATAAATTCGCAATGAAGCGTCACAGGAAATTGCAACTGTAGTATTTTTAAGGTAATACAGCAATGTTTTGCCATTATTTTTTTCATTGCAATGGACCCTATTCTCCGTTTGGGTTCGAGGCTACGATTTCCGAAATGTTTCCCCAAAGCACGTGACTCAACTTCACGAAAATCTGGTCCGTTGCTACTCTATAGATATGCAGGCTTGAGTTACAAACGAGTCGTTGCAAAATTAAGAACTACAATTTCGGCAATGTTTACCCTAAGGCTCCTATAATAGGAGCTGACGCATATCCATTTTGTTTCGCATTATTCGGGTCTCAGTTCAGCATCTCAATCTACCGCTGCCGGAGCTGGGGTTGCCTAAGGCCTCGTTCCTCCACCTTCTGAAAGAGGCTGGATGTTAAATGGCGGAAAATTAGCTTGGTTTTTCGACTTTGAGACACATATCTGCGAGGATGCGTCAGCCTGTATTATAGGAGCCTCTAGTTTACCCAAAGCACGTGACTCTGACGTCAGTTGGAATAGGGTCGAGGCAAACGAAAAAGACAGGCTACCGCGGTGCATTCCACTTATCTTTTTTTACAGACTACTAGTGTGACGTGATGCTCTTTTCGTACACCTGCATTGGTGGATTCGAGCAACACGTGACTCCCGCGGTCTGTAAAAAAAGATACGCGTAAAGCACCGCGGTAACCTTTCTTTTCCATTAGCCTCGGAATAGGGTCCATAAAAAGTGTTCTCCACATCTTAAATATGAAAACGTTTAATTTTATTTAACTGAAGAATTTTAACATTTCTGTATTAACTACATATTATAGAATTAATAAATTGTATATTTATATGTTTCATACAAAATGATAACAAATTGGTTACTAAAAGTTAATTTAATAATATTGTTATAATTTGTAATTTATATATTAATTTAATATTAATATAATTTTTAATGGTTAATTTAATATTATTTCATGAAAATTTATTAATTACTGTGTAATATATTATATTTTGAAGTAGGTTTAAATGATACTTCGTTTTTCTTCCACTTTACTGATAATTTTATAAGTAGAAGGTATAACGCTGGCCACTGAAACCTGACCCCCTTGTGAAAATTTTCTGGATCCGCCCCTGGGGGGTATATATATATATATACCCCCTCGCACCTTATTAATTAATTATTCAATTAATTATTAATTAATTATTCAATTAATTATTAATTAATTAATTTATTATTCTGGAAATTTTTATTAATCGGTTTTAATTCTTAACACAAAAATCTGATTTGTAACTTGCCAAAAATTTTGTTTTTAGTATTGTATAAATTTTGGACGGTGCAGAGGCTGGATTACCAGTATTTCTTACTGATTTTATTACAACCTCCCCCCACATTTTAATCACATAACATGATAGTTGGCTAGTGCAGTAAAAAATATGTTTTATGTGCATGGGATGGAAAATGCCTTTTATACTGTGTTCGTCTTTTTAAAGTATGAAAGAAGAGTAATATCACTGGTTGCTGCGCGCTAATAGGCGTGGGGAAGAGAAAAAATGCCATTTGTGCTCATTTGTTCGGTAAAGTTTTGTACCAAAAAAAAAAACTGCGGCAGATGGTCGCCAAAAAAAAGAAGGTCGCCAGTCACAATCAGGCGCCCGAATTCGTCAAGCCCTGTCTAAGGCCACCAAATGTCAAATTAATGATTTAGAGACAGCTATTTAATATCATACAGCGGCAATAATTTCCTAACATACATAAAAAATACACTTTCTTTTTCTTTTTTCATAATGATGTTTTTTTTTATGAGGATGAAATAAAAAGTTTCAAATGCTTTTCCCCTTATATAAAATCCGAAAAGAGGAGCACAGGATTTTAACCCCAAAAAGCAAACATATTGATAAAGAAGAAGGTTGTTTGGAACTACGCAACTGTTGAGATTTCAAGAAATGTTAATGAACTTCAATAGCTTCCACTGAATTAGGCGAAAGATTCAACAAAAGAGAAAATGAAAGCCTAAGAAATACAACAAATATTGTTGTATTTAAAGCGTGCTCATGAGCTTAAGTTAGAAAAACTCTGAAAAGAGAAGTGCTAAATCCCAATAGTAATAATAAGAAACTTCTTCACCAAAATGAGCACAACAAAAGAGTAAAAAAAGAAAATAATAAGAAATAAATAAAAAAGCCTCTTACGTGATTCAATTAAAGACAATAAATATCACCGTTGTAAACATTATTATTACTTATGGAAGTTAACCTGTCCAGAATCTATTATGAAAATATACGAAGAACTTAACAGAAAACTATTTTTTCCTTTAAAATTGTACAATGCAAAAAATGGACTTCAACCCAGACAAAGAGATACAGAAACTTGCGCGAAAAATAATTTCAAAGATTTTCTTTATCTTAAAGTAACATTGTGGATATTAGTTCTATGCAGTCACGGCAATTTAAAAATCATACTTCGGATGTTCATGCAGTGGAGTAACAGGAGTGCAAAGGGTCAATTTATCGATATAAATTTTTGAAAATTGAAGTTAAGCAGAAAACTTTTCTTTAATTCTTTGATGCGAATGTGTCTTTAATAAATAGAAAGAAACATTAACTTTATTTTTATATTGCTATTTATATTCATTGAACAATTATACGCATGAGGCGGTAAACCACCAATCACTTAAAAAAAAAAAAAAAAAAAAAAAAAAAAAAAAAAAAGATATTTTTTGCTGAAAAGTGTATTTATTTATTAACTAAATCAATCGGTTGAATCCTCAAACAAGGGCGGTGTTTGGCGGCGTCGAAGTTGGTGAAGCGATAAATGAGATTTTCTTGCTACCAGTTCGTTTGTTATGTTTCTTCCACGCCTACTGTGGTTGATTGGTTGGTTTATTGTTGTTTGTTCTGGAGATTGGATTGTATTTTGAGCTCAATGCAAAGATGTAGGAAGGTTATGATTGGATTATTGTGTGTCGGATTTGTTGAATTACGTTTGTGGAATGTATTTTGTGAAGTTTAATGATTTGACGTTTTGTCGTATGTCATAGAAGGATAATTCCTGTGAAATAATAAAAAAAAAACCGAAAGATGAGAAATATGAGTGTTATATAGTTATATATATATTATTGTAGTGCCAACACTATTTTTCTATAGACGTTTTGGCAACAAGACCGTTTATTTTTTATTCCACACATGCCGCTGCGTTTGCTTGTATATGTTTATTATTGCTAATTAAAATATGGGTTAAATAGAAACAAAAATAGCAAAAGGTAAGTTAATTTTTGTTGATTTTATTTGATAAAATGTATTTCACGTATTCTAGAGACTACATCAAGTTATCGTTCATACATCCAGAGGTGTTTTTTTTTCGGAAAATGTACGCTAAGCGTACATGTATGTTACTAATTGCTGCTTGTATGAGTTTCGTATATTCTAGAGACTGCTGCACACTGAGGTTCATGCATCCAGAGGTGTTTTTTTTTTCGGAAAATGGACGCGAAGCGTTCATATATAAGTTACTAATCGCTGCTTGTACGAGTTTCGTATATTCTAGAGACTGCTGCGCATAGAGATTCATGCATCCAGTGGTGTTTTTTTTTTCGGAAAATGAACGCGAAGCGTTCATATATAAGTTACTAATCGCTGCTTGTACGAGTTTCATATATTCTAGAGGTCGCGGCACGTTGAGTTCCATGCATCAAGGGTTTTTTTTTTTTCGAAAAATGTACGTGAATCGTACATATATGTAAGTTAATAACTGTATGTTTGTAAAAATTGAAATATTCGAAGGAAATATTGCTAAAAGTTTGTAAAAATAGAAAAATACGGAGGAAAATATTGCTAAAAGTTTGTAAAAATACAGGGGAAAATATTGCTAAATGCTTGAAAAAATCTAAATATCCGGAAGAAATATTGCTAAAAGTTTGTAAAAATATATAAATACGCAGGTAAATATTGCTAAAAGTTTGTAAAAATCGAAAAATCGTAAAGAAAATATTGCTAAAACTTTGTAAATACTCGAAAAAAGGAATAAAATCGATGTTTACTTTGTAAAGAGGCTTGCCGTAGGAAGCATGCGTTCTGATTGGGTGGAATTTGGAGGTTGCCGAGTTTTGGGTTGGCGCGCGTCAGTGCTTGGCGCGTGTCAAAAAAATCGCCAAATCGGGGGTCGCCCTTGTTTGAGGATTTTGCCAATCAATCAAATTAGCTTAGCACACACACACACACACAAAAAAAAAAAAAAAAAAAAAACTGGCCGTTTATTTTTTCCAAATGTCTTACTTTGCGCCGTTCGACATATTTGTGCGAAAATGATAATTGCCTTAATGTCCTTACAAACGACCGATGTTGCCAGTAGGCTACTTTTTAGGTAGATTTCTTAAGAAATACATTCTCCTCCATGTTGGAATTTCTGAAAATTTTTTGCAGATCTACATCAATCATGATTCCCAGAACCCAAAACCACCCCCAGTTCAAAACTTTATCTATCTATCTATCTATCTATGTCACTTTTTTATGGACACGATAACTTGAAAAATTCTGCATAAGTCTCTTCCATACTGATACATAAAATCAAGGGGCATAAAATCTCGATCAAGTTCGTTAATGGGCAAAATCGATCCAGAGGGGAAAAGGGGGTATTTTTGTGAAAATAGAAAAATCCCCATAACTGCTTAGTTATGATACGTATCGAATCCGTTTAAATTTGTTATTATTTCTAGGAAAAGGGCCAAAAATTTATGTATGACAGATTTTTGATATCATTAAAAATGGTCCCAAAGGGAGGAAAAAGGGGGGGTTTCAGAAGAAAAAAAAATCATAAATTCGTCAATTCACAAGATATCAAATCGGCTTAAATTTATTATAAATCCTCTAAAAATTATCTAAAACTTTTATATAGACAAATTTTTTATAGGACCAACACTTACAGCAAAACAATAAAATAAAATAAAATAAAAACAAAACTATTCTGCCGTCTCCTCCTATTCGACACAGTTAGATTTCAAAGTGGGCGGTTCCAACTGTCGCGTTATGGTAAAAGGTCATTTGTTCTGGAATTCCCAATGAAGAGGCGCCCCACGGTCTGCATCTTCGAAATCTACCTGTGCGTGTAGGCCGGGCCGTCAGGGATTTTTTTTTTTAAATTCAGATTGTTTCATTCCCACCACTCTTTTAAATTAGTGCAATTTGGCATATTTAGTCTGTCATTTACTAAGGCGAATACTTACTTCTACTTCAAAAAAGTGATGGCAATGAAACAAAATATTGAATTAAAAAAAAGAAAAAAAAAAAAAAGTAGCCACTGAAACAGTAGATTTTAATGTTTAATCTGGCATTGAATTACTTTAATAATTATACGAGTAACATGCGCTCACTTGTTCTTTTAAACACTTCAATTATAGTTATACAGAAATAATGCAATTCGTGTGTTAATTTATTTATAATATATAAATCTTACTAAAATTGTGGTGTGAAATAATTAATAAAAGAGACGTGTTTATAAAATAGCCATTTAGCACTTTTAATAATAATAATAATCATTATCAATATCATCATTCATTATTCATCATTCCAGTAATATTCATTTTGGTGCCCTCAAGTCATTTTATGCGGTCCCACAAGAGAATACAGATTAGTTTTAGAATATGTTCCGAAATAAACATCTTTTTATAAGACTATTTTGAGCCATTTTACTTCAACCTAAATAGGTGGGACGGCATTTTGCCTATTGAAATAAATGAAAATAGTCGTTGTTTATTGTGTGTACAAATATTTTGAGCTTAATACATACATACATACATACATACATACATACACACACACACACACACACATATACACATATATATATATATATACACACACACACACATATACATATATATATATATATATATATATTGTTGGTTTTTATCTATCACATAGCAAGAAGTTAAAAAAAAAAAAAAAAAAAAAAAAAAAATAGTACGAGTCTTGGAGATTTGTAAATTTCCATTCTCTCTTCGGCCACGGCCAGACTTCATGCGCTCTCGCTTAGATGAAGTCTGGCCGTGCTTCGGCTAATATGGAATATCATCTATTTTAGACTTTATTTCCACAACAGTGAATACACAGTTATAAAGGCTGAGAGGGGAGGGGAAATCCAGTTCAAGCCTGGGAGACAGGAATAATCTTTGATATTTTGGGAAAAATAAATTTAAAACTTACCAAAACATGCGAAATCTCAAATATAGAGTTATTTGATATGCACAGCAGAATAAATAAAATTTACAACGACAATGAATATTACTGATAGAAAATAAATTTTTAAATTGTACAAAAATTCATTAATATTTATTTAAAATAAAATAATTGTTTATTATAGTTTTGAAAAATTATAAGCAGTTTATAATTATTAATATTTAATAATAATTGTTATTAATTAAGCAGTTGTAAAGGCTGGGTTAAACATCCAGGTAAAACCTGGGAATGGCCTTTTATTTTTTGGGAAAAGTAAATTTAAAACTTACTAAAACATGCGAAATTTTATATATAGGGTTGTTTGAAATGCTTAAAAAATAAATATAATATATAACAACAAATAATATTATTGATAGAGAATAAATTGTCAAATAGTATAAAATTTATTGTTATTTATTTAAAATAAAATAATTATATTTTATAAATTAAAAAATATATATAAACAGCTTATAATTATTAATATTTAATAATAATTAATGCTAATGATAACAATATTTATTATTATTATTGTTATTATTACTATTACTATTATAATTTAATATTAATTTATAATTACTTAATAATACATTTATGATATTTTTATATAGTTATGATTAATATAAATTAAAAATTAATTGATGGCTTATCATCTTTATGTTGTTGTATAATGTTAAAAACATATAGATGACAGATTAATTGAAAAAAAAAATTATAAAATGAAGTAAAAAAAAAAATAAATAAATAAATAAATAACGATCATAAAATCGATAAAAACTAGCTTGGATCCTTTCATAAAGCTGACTTTCGTAAGGCTCTTTTATACTAATGGCTGTTCTATTTCCAGTATCACAACCAGGACTAAATAAAATCCATGACGGCTCGGCCTACAGGCACAGGTAGATTTCGAAGACGCAGACCGTGGGGCGCATGAACATGCGCCCCACACGATTATTGGGTATTGCTGAAGAAATGAACTTTTTTCCATGATGCGGCATTTGGGACTGCCCATTTCGAAATCTACCTTTGTCTATAGGCTGAGCCGGCATGGATTTTTTGTTTTAATCTTTTTTTGCTGTAAGGGTTGGTCCTATAAAAAACTTGTCAATATAAAAGTTGTAGATAATATTAAAAGGATTTATAATAAAGTTAAACTGATTTGATATCTTGTGAATTGACAAAGTAATGAATTTTTTGTTCGTAAACCCATATCCCCCCTCCCCCATCCTTGAGGCCATTTTAGATTATATTAAAAATCTGTCATACATATATTTTTGGCCCTCTTCCTTGAAGTAATAATAACGTTAAACGGATTCGATACGAATCATAATTAAGAAGTTTTGGGGGAGGGGGTTCTGTTTTCATGAAAAGTCTCCCCCCCCCTTGTTTCAATTTTGTCCATTAACGAACTTGAAAGAGATTTTATGCCCCTTGAATTTATGTATGAGTTTGGAAGAGATTTCTGCAGAATTATTGAAGTTATTATGTCCATAAATAACTGAAATAGACAGATACATAGAAGATAGATAGATAAAGTTTTGAACTGGGGGTTGTTTTGAGTTCTGGGAGTCCTGATTGGCGTAGATCTAAAAAAAAATTTCCAGAAATTCCAACATAGGGATAGGGAAGAATGTAATAAGTAGTATTTCTTACGAAATCTACTTATAATTACTACCCATACTGGCAACTTGAGTAGTTTTAAAATTAATGAAATTAGTAACTCCTACCATACTTTCAATGCAAATATCTGACATCTACCCTAATCTCTGCGCTTCTAGCGACTTTTTTATCATTTAATCTTCAAGGACACACGTGGTTCTCAAATGATCTGCTCAACAACGCGAAACTTTCCTGCACATTTTTGACACATTTTTAAATGCAAAGGCATAAAACTGTTGCCTTACTAATGAAGAGGTTTGGAATCGAAATGAGTTTTCCATTTTTTGATAAACAAATTACTTATCGAGTTATAAGCAATTTGTACCACAGGATGACACGATTTTCTCTTTTTCGTAATGCAACGTCGGGAATTCGGTTCAAAACGCCAAATTTGACAGCATTATTTGAAAATGTTTCTGCCTTTACAAAAAAATGGAAAACGTCTTTCAATTACAAAGTTTCAGAATAAGAACACATTCTAATTTCATGAGTTTCCGAACAAAAAGGAATACAAAAATATGTCATAAAGTAGCCAGTTTAGGCTTGTGAACAGCCAAACCACCCTCCCTCCCCACCCCATTGTCGAGTCCTTACTCTTTAACACTTTCCAACGTAGTTGTAAATTGTTTATGATTTTGGGTCTTCCCGTACTCTTACTCTCGTAAATGTACTCAGATTGATATAAAATTTTTATATGATATTGACGGTTACTATCGAATGAACCGTATAGCATTTATAGTTCGTTTACAGGGACACTCAGAAGAATTTTGTAACATTATGGTCTAAGGGGAAAAATCATTTGCTGTTCATTTTATTGATGTCACGATATTTCAAGCAAAATGTGATTAAAGTATTGAACAAACTGGTTTTGGTACTATAAAGCCATAAAAAAGTTCTTATAACACCATAAAATAAGGAATACGCGAGGCCTTTCGAAATAACTTTGTCTTTCTTCGTCAGGCGCAAAGAAGACGTGCAACCACTTTGTAAGCAGAAGCAAGACACAAATAGTTAATAGGAGCCAAAAGCAAATTTTGCAGTCTTGCTCCCGCCTTCAAAGTGGTTGCACGTCTTCTTTGCGCCTGACGAAGAAAAACAAAGTTCTTTCGAAAGGCCTTGCGTATTCCTTATTTTATGGTGTTATTAAGATGTTTTTTATGCTTTTATAATGAGATTTTTATACATAATTGAGATGGAGTAAAACATGCTTTCAAAGGAGTGTAGAATAAGCAGCCTTTTTTAGTTCGTTTTTACATAGATGCACAAAAGGATTCCGTTATAATATGATCTATGGGGAAAAATCCTTTACAGTGCATTTTAATGATGTTATGATGCATCAGACATAACGAAATCATTAAAGTGCACTGCATGTATTACATAGATTATAGAGTAAATAGCATTTGTTGTTCATTTACAGAGACACACAAAAGAATTCGATTAAAAACTGACTAAGATCGATAATTATTGAAATTGTGTTTTCCTTTCTAATGTGCATTTTTAAATTGTTGTAATTTTGAGTATATAATGTAGTGTGTATAAATCCTACGGATCGCATACAAGGCTATACGAAAGACTGCGTAATTACCGAATTGGACAGCAATTGCTGAATATTGATTTTTATTGAGTTATGTGTTTATATAAGTGGTATTTTTAGATATCTCATTTTATGGTAGGAAAAAATTTAATTTCTTAATAATATCTTGATAGTGTTAGAAAGTGTTTCATAATCTATGCCAGTGCATGTTTTTTCGTTCTTATTTTTACTACGTTCTTGATTTAGTCTATTAAAAATAAATACATGCCTGATTTTTTTTAAAGTGTTTTGCTAATTGCGGTTCGCAGGAATCTGCATAAACTGATAAATTGCTCATAGAATATCCACTTCACACATTGGATAATTCAGAAACGTTAAGTAAATTTAAATTTTGTAATAATCATGTATACATTCAGAGTGGGCACAATTTTCCACAATTTTTATTAAAATTTTTCGCTTTATTTAACTTAAGAAAAATATAAAATTAGGCAAATAAACAAGGCGAATATTAATTCTACAACTCGGAAAAAAAAAAAAAAAAAAAAAAAAAAAACATGTTCACCACAGTAACCACAACAAATGATTAAAATAAATAAATAAATAGACATTTTACGGAATTCAAATAGACAATAAATATCAGCGCTGCAAACATTTTTATTACTTATGGAAGCCAAACTGTCCAGAATCTGGTTGCTGAATGTGGATTTTTACTGAGTTATGTGTTTATATAAATGGTATTTTTAGATATCTCATTTTATGTTAGAAACGAAATAATTAAATTTCTTAATATCCTGATAGTGTTAGAAAGTGTTTCAAAATCTATGCCTGTGCGTGTTTTTTCGTTCTTATTTTTACTACGTTCTTGATTTAGTCTACTAAAAATAAATACAAGCCTGATATATATATATATATATATTTAAGTGGTCTGCTAATTGCGGTTTGCAGGAATCTGCATAAACTGATAAATTGCTGATAGAATATCCACTTCACACATTGGATAATTCAGAAACGTTAAGCAAATTTAAATTTTGTAATAATCATGTATATATTCAGAGTGGGCCCAATTTTCCACAATTTTTATTAAAATTTTTCGCTTTATTTAACTGAAGAAAAATATAAAATTAGGCAAATAAACAAGGCGAATATTAATTCTACAACTCGGAAAAAAAAAAAAAAAAAAAAAAAAAAAAAAAAAAAAAAAACATGTTCACCACAGTAACCACAACAAATGATTAAAATAAATAAATAAATAGACATTTTACGGAATTCAAATATAGACAATAAATATCAGCGCTGCAAACATTTTTATTACTTATGGAAGCCAAACTGTCCAGAATCTGGTTGCTGAATATGGATTTTTACTGAGTTATGTGTTTATATAAATGGTATTTTTAGATATCTCATTTTATGTTAGGAACGAAATAATTAAATTTCTTAATATCCTGATAGTGTTAGAAAATGTTTCATAATCTATGCCTGTGCGTGTTTTTTCGTTCTTATTTTTACTACGTTCTTGATTTAGTCTACTAAAAATAAATACAAGCCTGATATATATATTTCTTAAGTGGTCTGCTAATTGCGGTTTGCAGGAATCTGCATAAACTGATAAATTGCTGATAGAATATCCACTTCACACATTGGATAATTCAGAAACGTTAAGCAAATTTAAATTTTGTAATAATCATGTATACATTCAGAGTGGGCACAATTTTCCACAATTTTTATTAAAATTTTTCGCTTTATTTAACTGAAGAAAAATATAAAATTAGGCAAATAAACAAGGCGAATATTAATTCTACAACTCGGAAAAAAAAAGTGCTAAATCACAAAAAAAAAAAAAAAAAAAAAAAAAAAAAAAACATGTTCACCACAGTAACCACAACAAATGATTAAAATAAATAAATAAAGACATTTTACGGAATTCAAATATAGACAATAAATATCACCGCTGCAAACATTTTTATTACTTATGGAAGCCAAACTGTCCAGAATCTGGTTGCTGAATATGGATTTTTACTGAGTTATGTGTTTATATAAATGGTATTTTTAGATATCTCATTTTATGTTAGGAACGAAATAATTAAATTTCTTAATATCCTGATAGTGTTAGAAAATGTTTCATAATCTATGCCTGTGCGTGTTTTTTCGTTCTTATTTTTACTACGTTCTTGATTTAGTCTACTAAAAAAAAAATAGAAGCCTGATTTTTTTTTTTTTCTTTAAGTGGTCTGCTAATTGCGGTTCGCAGGAATCAGCATAAACTGATAAATTGCTGATAGAATATCCACTTCACGCGTTGGATAATTCAGAAACGTTAAGCAAATTTAAATTTTGTGACCCAACTGAGTTATCCGTTTATATAAGTGGTATTTTTAGATATCTCATTTTATGGTAGGAAAAAATTAAATTTCTTAATAATATCCTGATAGTGTTAGAAAGTGTTTCATAAACTATGCTTGTGCATGTTTTTTTTTTTTAGTTTTTGTTTATTACTACTTTCTTGATTTAGTCTACTAAACATAAATACAAACCTGTTTTTTTTTTTTTTTTTTTTTTTTTTTTTTTTTTTTTTTTTTTTAAGTGGTCTGCTAATTGCGGTTCGAAGGAATCTGCATAAACTGATAAATTGCTGATAGAATATCCACTTCACGCATTGGATAATTCAGAAACGTTAAGCAAATTTAAATTTTGTATTAATCATGTATACATTCAGAATGGTCACAGTTTACCACAATTTTTATTAGAATTTTTCGCTTTATTTAACTGAAGAAAAACATTAAAAATTAGGCCAATAAACAAGGCGAATATTAATTCTACAACTCTAAAAAAAAAAAGTGCGCAATCACAAATAAATAAATAAATAAATAAATAAATAAATAAATAAATAAATAAAAATAAAAATGTGTACCACAATACCACAACTAAAGATTAAAATAAATAAATAAAAAGACATTTTACAGAATTCAAATAGAGACAATAAATATCACCGTTGCAAGCATTTTTATTACTTATGGAAGCCAAACTGTCCAGAATCTATTATGAAAATATACGAAGAACTTAACAGAAAACTATCATTCCTTAAAATTTGTACAATGAGCAAGAAATGGACTTCAATCCACACAAAGAGATACAGAAATTTGCTCAAAAAATAATGTCGAAGATTTTGTTAATCTTAAAGTAACATTGTGGGTTTTAGTTGTATTCAGTTCTGGCAATTTAAAAATCATATGTCGGATGTTCATGCAGTGAAGTAACAGGAGTTCAAAGGGTTAATTTATTAACATGAATTTTTGAAAATTGAAGTTAAGAAGAAAAGTGTTCTTTAATTCTTTGATGCAAAAGGTCTTTAATGAAACCCAACAAGCATTAGCTTTATTTTTATATTGTTATTCATTTTCATTTAACAATTATAAGCAAAGAGCTGTAAACCACAAATAACTTAAAAAAAAAAAAATATATATATATATATATTTTTTGCTAAAATAGGTATTTATATATTAACTAAATCAATTAAATTAGCTTAACACAAAAAAATAATTATGGCCGCCCAGATTCGCCAAATGCCTTACTGTGGGACGGTTGCCGTATTTGTGGGAAAATAATAATTGCCTTAGTATCCTTACAAACGACCAATGTTGCAACAAGTCTACTTTTTAAAAATTCAAATTGTTTCATTCCCACCACTCTTTGAAATTAGTGTAATTGGGCTTATTTAATCTGCCATTAAATAAGGTGAATACTTACTTCTACTTCAAAAAAGCGATAGCAAGTAAACACAATCGTGATTTACTAAAAAAAAAAAAAGAAAAAGTAGGCTACTGGAACCATAGATTTTAAAGTTCAATCCGTCATCGAATTACTTTTATATTTATACGAGGAGCAGGAGCTCACTCGTTCTTTTAAACACTTCACGTAATGTTACAGAAAGATGAGGTAATTTCATTGATAATTTTCTTTATAAATATAAGTTTGTTAAAATTGCGGTGTGAGATATTTAATAAAAAAGATGCATTTGTAAAGTAGACCTTTTAGCACTTTTTAATAATAATAATAATAATCACTATCATCATTCACTATTCATCATTCCAGTAATATTCATTATGTAGTTCTCAAGTCATTTCATGCGGCCACACAAGTGAATACAGATATTTGAATTTCATATTGTACATATTTTTATTATTATTTTTTAAAATTTAGCTTCAGAATATTTTCCAAATTAAATATATTTTTACAAGAATACTTTGAGCCTATTTATCTGAGCTGGCATTTTGTGTACTGAAAATAAATGAAAATAGTCGTTGTTTAGTGTGTGTAAAAATATTTTGTGCTTAATACATACATTATATATATTGTTGACATTTATATATCACATAGCAAGAAGTTAATTAAAAATAAATTTTAGTACGAGTCTTGGAGAGCTGTAAATTTCTTAACCATTCTCTTTTCGGCTAATATGGAATATTATCTATTTTAGACTTTCTTTATTTCCACAATCGTTACGCAGTTCTAAAAGCTGAGGGGGGAAGGAGAAATCCAGTTCAAACTTGGGGGACAGGAATAATCTTTGATATTTTGGGAAAAGTAAATTTAAAACTTACCAAAACATGCGAAATCTTAAAAAAGAGTTATTTGAAATGCACAGAAGAATAAATACAATTAATAACAACAATGAATATTACTGATAGAAAATAAATTGTTAAATTGTAAAAAAATTTATTAATATTTATTTATTTAAAGTAAAATTATTGTTTATTATAGTTTATGAAAAATTATAAGCAGTTTCTAATTATTAATGTTTAATAATAATTGTTATTAATTACGCATTAGCAAAGGCTGGAGTAAACATCCAGGTCAAACCTGGGAATAACCTTCGATTTTTTGAGAAAAGTAAATTTAAAACTTAACAAAACATACGAAATCTATACTAATAAAAGAAAGTTTCGCTCTGTGTGTGTGTGTGTCTGTTGGCGATTGCTAGCAAAATCTAGCCCACCTAGAAGCCTGCAAATTCAGATTTAGGTAGTCCAAACCCTCTCCTGGTGCACCTGAACCTCAGATTTTTAATATTTTGAAAATTACAGTAGTTATTAATTAAAAACTGATGAAAGATCGCAAATAAAAAATCTGTCTTCTGAAAACAGCTTGCACATGCCCAGAAGGCATTTATTTGTTCCCCGTTAAAAGATGAAACAAAGTGTGGGTCATTCCATTTCTTTTTAAGTTTTTCTAAATTCACCATGAGCGAACGGCTAGAAATACGGAAAAACCGTCGACATATTCTGAAAGAACATACTTTTACGTCTCGAACGATCTGGTTCGTTTGAAAATTTTTTACATTTAACCCTTTCAAAAAATATAATCAAAAAGCATCGAATTCCTGTTTTTTATTTTGTCCTGTTTTCCGAACCTTGCATCCACCGGAATACAAAAGATACGGAAAAACGAAGGTCACCAAATTAAAGATCTAAGTTTGCCCTTTTCAAAGCCACTATTGGTTTTTAAAAATATGAAAATTAATCCTTCAAAAAAGTATATTTATTTTCTGTATGCCGTTTAGCAATTTTTGCGATTTTTGCAATTTTTAAAAATTTGCATTGGCGATTCAGAGAAAGGTACGAAAAACTAAAAATACCAGACAATATCTACATTTATTTTTTTTCGATATCTGTATTTTTTTTTTTGAAAAATACGAATATTAACCCTTTAAAAAAAATTCGTTCGCAGGACTCTCTTTTGCAAATACTGATTTTCTGCGATATATAAAATCTGGCATTGGCTCTCTAAAATAACCAAACAAAAAGAAAACACAGCTAAAGACATCTACGCTCTATAGGGTTTAGCCAGAAACCTTTAGTTTAAAAAAAAGAATCACGTTAACCCTTCCGAAAACGTTTTTTACCGTAAGTCAATTTAGCTTTTTTAACTATTTCTACTATCTTTAAAAATCCGAATTGGCGTTTATAAACAAGATACGAAAAACTAAAAATACCGCGCCTAATCTACATCCCTTTGTTTTTTAAAATCTGGTATCCGTTTTGAAAATTTTTAATTTTAACCCTCCGAAAAAATCCTTTCCAAAACTCACTCACGCGATTTTCTTTTTTCCGAACCTTGCATCCACCGGAATACAAAAGATACGGAAAAACGAAGGTCACCAAATTAAAGATCTAAGTTTGCCCTTTTCAAAGCCACTATTGGTTTTTAAAAATATGAAAATTAATCCTTCAAAAAAGTATATTTATTTTCTGTATGCCGTTTTGCAATTTTTGCGATTTTTGCAATTTTTAAAAATTTGCATTGGCGATTCAGAGAAAGGTACGAAAAACTAAAAATACCAGACAATATCTACATTTATTTTTTGTCGATATCTGTATTTGTTTTTGAAAAATACGAATATTAACCCTTCAAAAAAAATTCGTTCGCAGGACTCTATTTTCAAATACTGATTTTCTGCGATATATAAAATCTGGCATTGGCTCTCTAAAATAACCAAACAAAAAGAAAACACAGCTAAAGACATCTACGCTCTATAGGGTTTAGCCAGAAACCTTTAGTTTAAAAAAAAGAATCACGTTAACCCTTCCGAAAACGTTTTTTACTGTAAGTCAATTTAGCTTTTTTAACTTGACTTGTTTCTACTATCTTTAAAAATCCGAATTGGCGTTTATAAACAAGATACGAAAAACTAAAAATACCGCGCCTAATCTACATCCCTTTGTTTTTTAAAATCTGGTATCCGTTTTGAAAATTTTTAATTTTAACCCTCCGAAAAAATCCTTTCCAAAACTCACTCACGCGATTTTCTTTTTTCGGTCCAGGTTTAAAAATCAGCATCGACTCGGGAAATGTGAGTACAGACAAACAGTAGACTCCAGATCATACACACATTCATTTTCTTCAAAACGCACGGTTGGGTTTTAAAAAATATATTCATTAACCCTTTAGAAACCGATCGATTATGTAACCTACTTTCGCGATTTCCGTTATTTTGCCAATATTTATCCGTGGTTAAATTTCAAATCTACTAGGAAATTTGGTTGGGTCAAGTGTTCTGAAAAGGCCTTTTCCAGAACAGACTCCGCCCCCTGGCGGTGGAAGGTGGAAGTATAGGAGTATATCTGGTTCTATGGACCCGATTACGACGGGGTTTGGCTCAAGTTTCGTATAGAACAGATTATTAATACAGGGTGGTTAAAATTAAACTGACGGTACTCAAAGGCTCATAATTCCGGTTCTACTGATCGGATCCGAATGAAACTTCAAGTATATGTTATGTAGATCATGCGGCCAAGGTTTTCGTGCAAAAAATAGTTTGAAATTTCGCTACCAGATGGCGCCGTATTGCTGAAACCATATGCAAATGAGTAGCTTATGTAATTTTGCTATAAAAGCGATACGTATGATTCAAAGAAATTAATTGTCCGCAGTGAACACGCAGATGAACAAGAAGGAACGCGCATTGATCGAATTTTTTTTTTTATCAGAATGAGAGCAATGCTTCAGCTCTGAATGCAATTTCCTCCACAATCGCCGACTCAGTTGCTCGTCGTCCGCTTCCGGTGCAACATCCAGAGAATCGATTTCTTCAAACTTACGAATCGGGCCTCTAACTTCATTTACGGACATTTTTCATCCGCCGATAAGCACGGACTGCTGCCGAAGCATTGCTTTCATTCTGATAAAAAAGTTTTCGACCAACGTGCGTTCCTTCTTGTTCATCGGCATGTTCACTGCGGATATATGAATTCTTTGAACCATACGTATCGCTTTTATAGCGAAATTACATTAGCTACTCATTTGCATATTGTTTTAGCCATACAGCGCCATCTGGTAGCGAAAATACAAACTTTTTTTTTTACGAAAACCTTGGCCGCATGATCAACATAACATATATTTGAAGTTTCATTCGGATCCGACCAGTAGAACTGGAGCTATGAGCCTCTGAGCACCGTTAGTTTAATTTTAACCACCCTGTATTTCGGGCCCGGGCAACGCCGTGCGGGTTAGCTAGTCTTAAATATAGGGTTGTTTGAAATGCTTAAAATAATAAATATAATATATAACAACAAATAATATTATTGATAGAGAATAAATTGTCAAATAGTATAAATATCTATTATTATTTATTTAAAATAAAATAGTTATATTTTATAAATTTAAAAAATATATAAACAGCTTATAATTATTAATATATAATAATAATTAATGCTAATGATAACAATATTTATTATTATTATTGTTATTATTACTATTACTATTATAATTTAATATTAATTTATAATTATTTAATAATGCATGTATAATATTTTTATATAGTATTTAATAATATAAATTAAGAATTAATTGATGGCTTATCGTCTTTATATTGCTTTATAATGTTTAACATAAATAGATGACTGATTAATTAAAAAAAAAAAGAAAATGAAGTAAAATAATAAAAATAAAAAATAAATGACGATCACAAAATCGATAAAAACTATCTTGGATCCTTTCATAAAGCTGACTTTCGTAAGGCTCTTTTATACTAATGGCTGTTCTATTTCCAGTATCACAACCAGGACTAAAAAAAAAATCCCTGACGGCTCGGCCTACAGGCACAGGTAAATTTCGAAGAAGCAGACCGTGGAATGCATAAACATGCGCCCCACACGATTATTGGGTATTGCTGAAGAAATGACCTATTTGCAATGACGCGGCAGTTGGGACTGCCCACTTCAAAATCAACCTTTGTATATAGGCGGAGCCGGCATTGAATATCTGTTTTAATCTTTTTCTGCTGTAAGGGTTGGTCCTATAAAAAACTTCTCATTATAAAAGCTGTAGATAATATTAAGAGGATTTATAATAAATTTAAGCTGATTTGATATCTTGTGAACTGACAAAGTTATGATTTATTTTCTTCTTAAATCTCTATCCCAACCCCACTTGGGGTCATTTT
This sequence comes from Maratus michaelseni, assembly GCA_963931845.1. NCBI lineage: Eukaryota > Metazoa > Arthropoda > Arachnida > Araneae > Salticidae > Maratus > Maratus michaelseni. The sequence continues at coordinate 165,757,521 of OZ007597.1, forward strand.
AGATGATATTAAAAAATCTGCCATACAAATATTTTCGGCCTTCTTCCTATAAGTAATAATAACTTTAAATCGATTCGATACGTATCATAATTAAAAAGTTATGGGTTTTTTTCTGTTTTCACAAAAAGCCCCCACCCCCTCCCCAATCTCTTTCGATTTTGTCCATTAACGAACTTAACGGAGATTTTATGCCCCCTTGATTTTATGTATCAGTTTGGAAGAGATTTGTGCAGAATTATTGAAATTACTGTGTCCATAAAAAAGTGATATCGATAGATAGATAAAGTTTTGAACTGGTGGTTGTTTTAGGTTCTGGGAGTCATGATCGGCGCAGATCTGCAAAATTTTTCCAAAAATTCCAACATAGGGAAGAATGTAATAGGTGTTAAAACATCTACCTAAAATTACTACCCATACTGGTATCGTGAGCAGTTTAAAAATTAATAAAATTAGTGACTCCTACCATACTTTCAATGCAAATATCTGACATCTACCCTAATCTCTGCGCTTCTAGGAACTCTTTCATCAATTAATCTTCAAGGACACACATGGTTCTGAAATGACCTGCTCAACAACGCGAAACTTTCTGGCACATTTTCTGACTCATTTTTAAACGTTAAGGCATAAAACTGGCAGGCCTGACTATTGGAGCGATTTGAAATCGAAATGTGTTTTCAATTTTTAGATAAATAAATTACTTGTGGAGTTATAAGCGATTCGTGTCATATGACGACACGGTTTTCCTCTTTTTCGTAATGCAACGTCGGGAATTCGGTTCAAAACGTCGACTTTGACAGCATTATTTGAAAATGTTTCTGCCTTTACCAAAAAATGGAAAAGGTCTTTCAATTACAAAGTTTCAGAATAAGAACATCTTCCAATTTCGTGCGTTTCCGAACAAAAATGAATACAAAAATATGTCATAAAGCAGCCAGTTTAGGCTTGTGAACAGCCAAACCTCTCCCTCCCGAACCCATTATCGAGTCCCTACTTTTTAACAATTTCCAACGTAGTTGAAAAGTGTTTATGATTTCGGGTCTGCCCGTACTCTGACTCTCGTAAATATACTCGGATTGACATGAAATTTTTATATGTTATTGACGATTACTATCGAATGTTCGGTAATGAAAATGAACCGTGTAGCACTTATAGTTCGTTTACAGGGACACTCAAAATATTTTTGTTACATTACGGTCTAAGGAGAAAAATCATTTGCTGTTCATTTTATTGATGTCACGATATTTCAAGCTAAATGAGATTAAAGTATTTAACATACTGATGTGATACTATAAAAGCATAAAAAACATCTTAACAACACCATAAAATAAGGAATATGAGAGGCCTTTCGACAGAACTTTGTCTTTCTTTGTCAGGCGCAATGAGGACGTGCAACCACTTTGTAAAGACTCAAATAGTTAATAGGAGCCAATAGCAGCAGTCTTGCTCCTGCCATCAAAGTGGTTGCACGTCCTCTTTGCGCCTGACGAAGTAAGACAAAGTTCTTTTGAAAGGCCTCGCGTATTCCTTATTTTATGGTGTTATAATGATGTCTATTATGCTTTTAAAATAGACTGATACACATAATTGAGATGGACTAAAACATGCTTTCCAAGAGTGTGGAATAAGTAGCATTTCTAGTTCGCTTTAGCATAGACACACAAAAGGATTGCGTTATAATATGATCTATGGGAAAAAATCGTTTGCGGTGCATTTTAATGATGTTATAATACATCAAACGTAACGAAATCATTAAAGGGCACTGGATGTTTACCATAGATTATAGAGTGAATAGCATTTGTCGTTCATTTACAGAGACACACAATATAATTCGATTCAAGAACTGACTAAGATCGATAATTATTGAAAGTGTGTTTTCTTTTTTTATATGCAATTTCAAATTGTTGTAATTTTGAGTGTATAAGGCAGTGTGTAGAAATCCTATGGATCGCATACAAGGGTACACGAAAGACTTCACAACTACCGGATTGGACAGCAATTGCTGAATATGGATTTTTACTGAGTTATATGTTTATATAAATGGTATTTTTAGATATCTCATTTTATGTAGGAAAATATTAAATACCTTAAAAACATCCTGAAAGTGCTAGAAAGCGTTTCATGATCTATGGCTATGGATGTTTTTTCGTTCTTATTTTTACTACGTTCTTCATTTAGTCTACTGAAAATAAATGCAAGCTTGATATATATATATTTTTTTTTTTTTTTTTTTTTTTTTAAGTGGTCTGCTAATTGCGGTTCGCAGGTGTCTGAATAAACTGATAAATTACTGGTAGAATATCCACTTCACACATTGGATAATTCATAAAAGTTAAGCAAATATAAATTTTGTAATAATTATGTATACATTCAGAGTGGGCACAATTTACCACAATTTTTATTAGAATTTTTCGCTTTATTTAACTGAAGAAAAATATTTAAAATTATGCCAATAAACAAGGCAAATAAGAAAGGTACAACTCTGAAAAGAGAAATGGTAAATCACAATTACAAAAGAAAAAAAAAACTTGCTTACCAAAATGACCACAACAAAAGATTTAAATAAATAAATAAATAAAAAAGCATTTAACGTAATTAGATAATATTGGCAAAGTAGAGACAATAAATATCACCGTTGCAAACATTTTTATTACTTATGGAAGCCAACCTGTCCAGTATCTAATATGAAAATATACGAAGAACTTAACAGTAAACTATTATTCCTTAAAATGTGTACAATGAGCGAAAAATGGACTTCTACCCAGACAAAGAGATACAAAAACTTGCGTAAAAAATGTAAAAAATAATGTCCAAGATTTTGTTCATCTTAAAGTAACATTGTGGATATTAGTTCTATGCAGTCCTGACAATTTAAAAATCATATGTCGGATGTTCATGCAGTGGAGTAACAGGAGTGCAAAGAGTTAATTTATTAACATGAATTTTTGAAAATTGAAGTTAAGAAGAAAAGTGTTCTTTAATTATTTGATGCAAATGTTTTTAATGAAACCCAACAAGCATTAGCTTTATTTTTTTATTGTTATTCATTTTCATTCAACAATTATAAGCAAAAAGCTGTAAACCACAAATAACTTTAAAAAAAAAAAGATATTTTTTGCTAAAAAAAGGTATTTATATATTAACTAAATCAATGAAATTAGCTTAACACAAAAAATAATTTTGGCCGCCGAGATTCGCCAAATGTCTTACTGTGCGATGGTTGTCATATTTGTGCGAAAATAATAATTGCCTTAATGTCCTTACAAACGACCAGTGTTGCCAGTAGTCTACTTTTTAAAAATTCAAATTGTTTCACTCCCACCACTCTTTTAAATTAGTGTAAGGTAAAGCCAGGAGAGATGGAGCGGTCGGAGAGATTGCACACATACAGATTCGGGGGAAGGAGTAGAGTGAGCGTTCAGCGACTGCAGGTAGTTGTACAACAGCAGTAGTGGAGTGTCTATTTGAAAGTGCACGTTGATTGTCTTGAGCGTCTAAGATAAAGCATTGCTATTTTGTTTTGTTTTCCCAAAGTCAGTGCTTGAATTTTCATAGCTATTCGTCAGAATTTCTATACAATGACAGTAGTACAAAATATTTTAGAGTTAAACGATTTTTCATAAGCTACTAATCTAGACGAACAGTGTGAACACCAACTGTTCGTTTTAGTAGGGGCCATGTTTAAATAAAAGGCCGCGCAATCTCTCCTACCGAAATTGGAGAGTTTGCGCATCTGCTACTTAGGAGAGATGGCGCATTGTTCCCATTAGTTTCCATGCTAGGAGAGATTACGCAGCTTATTGGTAAATTTGCGTAAAAAAAAGAAAAATGAAAATGGACTAATTTTAAGTTAAACGTGTTAACAAGTAACTTACTGTTATTTTGTAATCTTATCTGGACTTGCTTTTTCTGATTCTTTAATTTTTTTTCCTTTTAATTAAAAATTTTTAATCGTTTTTGAAATTATTTCCTTTTTCTGATTCTTTAATCATTAGGTTGAAATATTCACTTCTAATACAATGATATTTGCTCACAAAAACCATACAACAATGTCATTTAAGTGTAATTATTATTGTTAATAATTTAATTGTAGTTATTATTAGTAACAATCTCTCCTACCCATGTGCGCAATCTGACCAACCCTGCAAGGACAAATTGCGCAAAATAACTTTCTTGGTTTTAATACAACTGTTCTATTAATTTACAACATAACAACAAAATAGCATTGGAAATGCATAAAAAACGAATGAAGTAAAAATTAATCATGGATAGTTTAGCAAAAAATTAATATTTAAATTTCTTATTGTTATTATTTTGAATTGTGCGCAGAATCTCATAGCTTTACCTTAATAGGGCTTATTTAATCTGTCATTAAGTAAGGTGAATACTTACTTCTACTTCAAAAAAATGATAGAAAGTAAACATAAACTTAATTTACTAATAAAAAAGAAAAAGTACACCACTGGAACAGTAGATTCGAAAGTTTAATCTGGCTGTTATATTTATACGAGGAGCATGCACTCGCTCGTTTTTTTAAACCTACAGATATCACTTTCATTACTAGACAACTTGAACTTGAACTTGTGATAGGTTCAATGGGCTTCCAAGTTGCGAAGCAACTGCACACCCTGGCTTTGAGTAGGTGTATATCAAATCCTGAGAGAGCCATATGAAATGTCTAGCCGTAGTCCAATTGACTACATAAAATAGGATATTGTTAAGTATATCTATAAAATAATGAAAATTAACTAGTTAAAGTATAAAAGTAAAAATAGTTCATAGTTAAAAAAAACAAAAATATGCCAGACGAGGTAAAGTAAAGATGTTAAGAGAAGTTTAGGAGAAATGTCAATATAAAATTATCAGTAAAAAAATATATAATAATATATATATATATATATATATATTTGAAAAAAAAATTACTAGACAATTTGAACTTGAACTTGAACTTGTGATAGGTTCAATGGGCTTCCAAGTTGCGAAGCAACTGCACACCCTGGCTTTGAGTAGGTGTATATCAAATCCTGAGAGAGCCATATGAAATGTCTAGCCGTAGTCCAATTGACTACATAAAATAGGATAGTGTTAAGTATATCTATAAAATAATGAAAATTTACTAGTTAAAGTATAAAAGTAAAAATAGTTCATAGTTAAAAAAAAAAAAAAAATATGCCAGACGAGGTAAAGTAAAGATGTTAAGAGAAGTTTAGGAGAAAAGTCAAAATAAAATTATCAGTAAAAAATTATGTAATAATATATATATATATATATATATATATATATATATATTTTAATTAAAGAGAAAAATTTTGAGGTAAGAATTATAGCTCGGAAGGACTATTCATCAAGAATAGTGGAGTACCTTGGTTTTTTCCGGTTGGATGGACTGCAAGCATCGTAGTCAGGTAGCTCATAAATGAGTTCATTTGGAATGTGATTAATGTCATTGTAGAATTTTTTCGCAAGGTGTTTAATGCGATGTTTGAGTGAAGTCGTTTTCAGATCCTTGAGGATTGTGGAGTTTTTGAGGTATCTAGACCCGTTCCTGATGTAACGGAGCTGTTTGTAATGGGTACTAGAGAGGCTGTTCATACTGGTTTTGCAAGTGAAGCCCCAGATTGGACATGCATATGTGATAACAGAGAGAATGCAAGCATTATATATTAAGAGTTTGTTGTGTATGGAGAGTGAGTGACTGCGAAGAAGGGGGGCGAGGGTTTTGGAAATTCCGGCAACTTTACCGCGGATATTAAGAATATGCTTTTTAAAGGTAATGCGTTTGTCAATGGTAACTCCCAGGTACTTGGCATCGTCAGACCAGGGAATGGTAGTGTTATTGATGGTTAATCTATTAGGAGTGGAGAAGGTTCTAGAGAAGTAAACAGCAGTAGTTTTAGATTCGTTTATCTTAATGCGCCATTGATCACACCATTCCATGAAGATGTTGAGGTGGTGTTGTAGATTTTTGTAAAGATTGTATGGGTGATGTGCAGTGCCATAGAGAACAGTGTCGTCCGCATAGAGTGCGAGTGATGTGAAGAGTGTGCGTGGAATGTCATTAAAGTATATTATGAATAAAATAGGGCCAATGACTGAACCCTGAATAATACCACAGAGTATTATGTGTAGTAGAGAAAGTGAGTTGTTTACACGGACATAGAAGTCACGATCACCAAGGTAAGAGTGTATTAAATGGATAAGTCCAGACGGGAATTTAAGCCGAATTAATTTGTAAATGAGGCCCGCGTGCCAGACTTTGTCAAAGGCCTTGGCGACATCAAGAAATATGGCAGCAGTAGGCTTCTTCTCGTTGAAGTTTTCAGTTAAGAATTCCACAAATCGGAGAAGTTGGTGTTGGGTGGAGTGCTTGGCTCTGAAGCCGAATTGTTCAGGCATAAGAATGTTGTTGTTGTGAAGGAAGTCATTGAGCTGTGATCTAATGACGCGTTCGATGACTTTACTTAGACAGGAGAGAAGACTGATGGGACGGAAATTAGTTGGGTCATTAAGACTGCAGGATGGTTTAGGAATAGGAGAAATGATAGAGGTTTTCCAGGGTTTAGGAAAATAACAGTGTTTGAGGATAGAATTAGTGAGCTTCGTAATGTAGAGAATACAGTTGATAGGAAGTTGTTTAAGAGTATAGTTGGAAATTTTATCGTACCCAGGAGATTTTTTATTATTAAGTTTTTGAATAATATTGTTGATCATGATGGGTTGAATTTCGGGGAGAGGGATAGGAGGGGTTGAGAGGAAGTCATTAACAGTATCATTGACATTGTTAAAGTGTGCTTGACTTGCGAGGAAGGGATTCAGAGAGAATTGCCTTTCATATGAGCTAGCGAGGCATTCTGCCTTGTCCTCGTCAGTATACGCAGTTTGATTATTGGCAGTAAGGGGAGGAATAGGGGTATAATTATTATTGAGTTTCTTTTTGATTTGCCAAAGAGAGTTATCCTCGCAAGTAAGACTTTCGAGAAATTTAGACCAGTTTTTTTGCTTATCTTTCTGAATAAGGGTTTTAATTTTATTGTTGAGCCTGTTGACAGCTGTTTTAAGGGTGGGATCTCTGGTATTTTGGTAGAGTCGACGGAGTGTGTTGCGTTGTTTACATATATTATGTATGTAAGTGGGTAAGATGTAAGAGTTATTATTTTTGAATATGGTGTAAGTGGCATCTTTTTGAGCTTTGTAAATGATGTTGTTGAGTTTATTAACTGCGTTATCAATGTCAGTAGTGTTGTTGATTGTGGGGTAGGTAAGGTCGGTGTTGTTGATGTAATTTTGGAATTTATTCCAGTCAATAGCTACTGAAGGAGGAGGAGAGATAGGGTTGATAAGATCAATTTTGAAGAAGACAGGAAGGTGGTCAGAGCTTAGGTCATTAATAACAGAAGTGTTGATAGGGAAGGTAAGATTTTTGGTGATGGCGAAGTCAATAATAGAGGGGTGCTGGTTGCGAGCAACAGGAATGTGTGTTGGTGTAGTAGGTGCGTGGAGACTGAGATTGAAATGGCTAACCAAGTTGTGAAGAGTTCTACCTCTGGTAGTGGTGGAATGATAGTTCCACTGCCTGCTATGTGCATTGAAGTCACCAGCGATAAATGCGTGTTGGTGTTGTGTAATGATGTGTGTCAGGTCATTTATGGGGTATCGTCGCCCGTGTCGTGCGTAAAAAGATGTGAAGTTGATTTTGGCATGGGGCAAGTTGACGACAATACTGGTGTAGTCAATGCCTGGGAGTGGAATATTTTGAGTTGTGTGATGTGAGATATAATTTTTGATGTAGATGGCTGTGCCACCCCAGTGAGAGTTGGCACGTGGTGTATGATGGAGTTTGTAACCTGGGATGGTGATACTGCAGGAAGGGTTAAGTGTTTCTTGGATTAAGAGAATATCGATTTGTGGATTAATGGAAATAAAGGAGCGGAGTTCATTAATCCTGGGTTGCAATGATTGGCAATTCCAGGAGAAAATAAGAAGAGAAGAGAAATTTTTGTTATTGTAATTATTCATAATTGGTAATGTTGAGCTCCGTAGAAAAGGCGTCTAATTCTTCTATTATGATATACATTTTGTCGAATGGGTTGTTGCAGTTTTTTGATTTGATGGCGATGTTTTTTAAATGTTTTAGGAGTTTGGTAATATGGAGAAGTTCCTTCATGTCTTTGAAGGTGTCAAACATATCTTTGAATGTGTTTGTATAATTATTTTGTATAACAGGTGGTGTTTTATTTTGTTTGGTGTAACTGGAAGTGTCCTCAACTGGGGCTTCCTGGATATCGTTATTCTCGTCAGTAGTGGTCTCACTGTTGTTGATATCGTTTGGTTTATCATGAATGGTGTAATTGTAGGGTTTGAAAATGTCTGCGATGTCAGCAATTATATTTGGTTTTTGGTGTTGCGGTTTTGTTTTGGTGTTGAGTGTTGGGGTGTTTTTTTTCTTAATGTTGTTTGGATTTTTTGGGCAACCTCTGTATGAGGCCGGATGGGCACCGTTACAATTGGAACATTTTGGAATTATTTTACCTGTCTTGGGGCAGTTATCAGTGAGGTGCTCTTCTGAGCATTTAAGACATTTTGGTGTTAGGCTGCACGTCTCGGAGGCGTGTCCGAACCGTTGGCAGCGGTAACATTGTTTTGGGTTATTGTTGTTTCTGAAGTATTCAATACGAACACTTATATCACAAAGTTCCTCAATTTTATAGATCTTCTCAAAGTTAGTGCAAGGGAGGACGTTGACCATGTAAATTGGCATACCTCTGCCAGTTTTGCGACTCTTAAGCATGGCGGCTCGGGTGGCCTTAAATCCATGGTTACCAAGGTCTTCGATAATAAGTTGGGGGTCTGTGTTGGGGGGGATTCCCCTAATACAGATTTTTTTTGGTCGATGTTCTTTTGAGTTAAGGGTGTTGAAATTCATATGTTTGTCAGTTAGGTATCTTTGGATATCTCTAAATTGGCTGACAGATTTGGGTAGAACTTTTAGAAGTTCCCCGGAGAGGCTGACTTGAGGAGGATTATCAGAATCAAGGGCTTTTATCTCTTGGGCAACTTTGCGCCAATCCATATCTTTGAATTCAATAAAGAAGGGGTGCTTGTCGTTTTTTGAACATTCAACATCGGTGCTTGCAGCACCATCTTGAGCAGATTCCTGATCCATAAGATCATGGTTATCAAGATTAGCTTCGGAATTTAGATTTCCGAATTTATTTTTGAGGGGAATTGGATTTTCAGATTCAGAATTTTTTCTTTTTCCTGTACGGGGGGGGGGGGGGGGATTAGAATGTGAGCTAAAATTCTTTAGAATTTGGAGTTTTTCCCATTGGTTATTCCCTAGAAATCTAATATAACCAGTTCTACAGGCTAAATCAATTAAATCTAATCTAGATGGCTCCCCCAAAATAGATATAGCAAAAAGACAGAGGTCTTTTACCTGAGCCTTGTGGGTGTCGTTGTAGTCCTTTCGTTGTTGGAGAGACTGTATTTCTTCATCTATACCGGATAAAAATTCTCGAAAAACATCGTTCACTTGCTCATCTAGAGTAGGGAAGGCGTTGAATTCTCGTAACCAGTCCGCAGGAACATATCCGTTTATGATCCCATTCATAAGGCCGTCAAGCCGTTGGTACTCTTTCATGGTCATGGCATTCAAAAGAGCAGTCACGGAAGATTAGCAGAGATCAGGTGGGCGGGAGTATAGACAATTTGTTTGTTAATTTTCTTTACATATATATATATATATATTGTTAAAATTGTGGTGTGAGATATTTAAAAAAAGAGATGCGTTTGTAAAGTAGCCTTTTAGCACTTTTTAATAATAATAATAATCACTTTCATCATTCACTATTCATCATTCCAGTAATACACATTATGCAGTTCTCAAGTCATTTCATGCGGCCACACAAGTGAATACAGATATTTGAATTTTATATTGTACATATTTTTATTATTCTTTTTTTTTAAACTTAGCTTCAGAATATTTTCCAAATTAAATATATTTTTATAAGAATACTTTGAGCCTTTCTACTTCCACCTATTTATCTCAGATGGCATTTTGTGTACTGAAAATAAATGAAAATAATCATTGTTTATTGTATAAAAATAATTTGTTCTTAATACACACACATGTATATTGTTGGTTTTTATATATCACATACCAATAAGTTAAACAAATCAATTTTAGTACTCGTCTTGGAGAGCTGTAAATTTCTTAAGAACTTTCTCTTCGGCTAATATGGAATATCATCTATTTTAGACTTACTGTATTTCCACAATAGTGAATACGCAGTTATAAAGGTTAATGGGGGGGGGGGATCCAATTCATACCTGGGAAACAGGAATAATATTTAATATTTTAGAAAAAATAAATTTGAAACTTACCAAAACATGCGAAATCTTAAATATAGATTTATTTCAAATGCACAGCAGAATAAATGAAATTAATAACAACACTTAATATTACTGATAGAAAATAAATTGTTAAATAGTATAAATAATTATTATTATTTATTTAAAATAAAATAATTGTTTATTATAGTTTATGAAAAAATATAAAAAGTTTATAATTATCAATATTTAAAAATAATTGTTATTAATTATGCAGTTGTAGAGGCTTTGGAAAACATCCAGGTCAAAACTGGGAATGACCTTTGATTTTTTGAGAAAATTAAATTTCAAACTTACCAAAGAATCCGAAATCTTAATCATAAGGTTGTTTGAAATGTTCAAAAGAATAAATATAATTAATAACAACAAATAATATTGTTGTGCGTTCGGGGTTCGAAAGGACTGATGCCAATATATAAGAACAATCAAAAGGCTTTATTCACTATAAACAGTGCAATACGAACACAAATATCTTCTGAAAATTACAAGATATTCAGTAATCTTCAAATCCAATAAAAGCACAGCAAAATTTCACACAGAAACAATGCGTTCAATACGACGTATCAACGACAAAATCGATCCGAGAAACACAGTTCTCAATGCAAAGCCTCTCGTATGAATTCAATCGCAGTTGACAGACAACTAACTCAACTGAACTGGTGGAGGTCCCTTATATAGGCTTTAAAGATAACTGTAGAATTTTCCAGAGCCTTCAGATGCTAGAAATTACCAGAAAGTGCTTTAACTTTCGATAGAGAACCTAAGCGAGAAAGGATCCCAATGTACAGGTATAAGGGGGGGGGGGGTTGCACAAAAAGTCGCCAAATCCGTCGCCAACTTGGCGACATTTGGCGACAAAAATAAGTCGCCAAAACCATCGCCAACTTGGCGATAAACCCATTCCTTGGCGATTTTCCAATAGAGCTTCATTATAAAACCGATGCTGTAAGGTTGTTTTTCTTGCAAACCACCTGAGGCCTTTAGCATTGAGTTACATGATGCTCAATAGGAAATACATTAATAATACTGCAATTTTCACAATAATAAAATAAAATAAATTTAAACAAATGGAATATTTACAGGTATATACAAAATTCATAACATTGCCCCCCTCTCAAGGACTGCACGTCCCGGGCAGTTCAACCTTTGATCGGAAAGCAAACCCGTTGCCAACAAATGCTATACTATTCAAAACACTTAAAGCAAACATGCAAAATAACCATTAAACACATTCATAATGCTGAATTATACAAAATATACACTTATTTAAAAAAAAAAAAAATTAAATTAAATTAAAGTATAGACATCATTACATACAAGTATTTAAATAATAATAACATTAATAATGACAATGCTAAGCAAAAGAAATTTTTACATTAACTTATATACAAGACCATGGTCATACTAATTTACATTATTTACATTACACTATTTACAATCAATGAACTAAGTACTATGGCCATAGTATGGAGCCAGCCTGTCGTAATGAACGACTCTAGGCTTCGAACTTGGTGACTTTCGGATCCGAATTACGACATCGTTCAGTCTGTTTAGGACTGTATAAGGACCGTCCCAGTGCGATTGCAGTTTGGGAGAAAGTCCTTTACGTCGAGTCGGATTATAAAACCAAACCTTGTCACCTTCTTTGAATTGATGTCCCGTGGCTTTCGTGTCGTACCTGGTCTTCATCTTCTCCGTCTGTATATTGATCCGCTCTTGAGCCAAGTTGTGGACGTCTTTAAATCGTGCCTGGAGATTCTGCACGTATCCCTCTGGCGATGAAGGCGCATCTGGAGGGCGACCAAAAATCAGATCACAAGGTAGACGAAGATCACGACCGAAAAGCATCTGAGACGGGGAATAGCCGGTTGTTTCATGGACGGCGCTGCGATAGGCGAGAAGAAACAAGGGAAGTTTTTGGTCCCAGTCTTGTTGGTTTCTTGAGACTAGCAGTGAGAGATTGTTGAGGATGGTACGATTAAACCTCTCAACCATGCCATCCGACTGTGGATGTAAAGGCGTCGTCCTAGTTTTGTCCATTCCGAGAAGTTGACAGAGACCCTCAATCACAGCAGAGATGAAATTTCTCCCCTGGTCCGAATGCATTTGAAGAGGGACTCCATACCTTGATATCCACTGGTGTACCAAGGCATCCGCAACCGTAGAAGCCTCTTGATCAGGGATGGCATAAACTTCAGGCCATTTCGTGAAATAGTCCATGACAACAAGGAGGTATTTGTTGCCATCAGCACTTCTTGGCAAAGGACCTAGGATGTCAAGGGCGATGCGTTCGAAAGGTGCTCTACGTTGTAGAGATGTAGTCTTCCTCGGCTACGTTTCTTTGGTCCTTTCCGAGCTGCACATGCATCGCAAGATTTGCACCATTGTTCGACGTCAGCTCTCGCTTTTCCCAAGAAGAAGCGCTCTCGGACTCTATGTAATGTTTTCATGACTCCAAAATGGCCACCAGTGGGACTGCCATGTAATTCCTTGAGGACCTCTGGTATTCGGGATCGAGGAAGTACCAACTGCCACCGAGATGTCTTCCCATCTTCCGATTCGAATTTTCGGAACAGGACACCATTCCTGACGTGGAGAGAGTTCCAAAGAGCCCAATATTGCTTCGTCGTAGGACTGTAAGTCGAGATGTCTTTCCAACTGGGCTTCGTGCTAGAAGATTCTAATAACTCCAAGATTGGTTTGATCTCAGAGTCTGCCATTTGATCTTCTCGAATCTTCTCATCACTCCAGGGATCTGGTGGCGTTGATAGTGAAGTCTTCGTCTGGCGTATGACATGTTCGGGATTATACTTGTTCTCCGCTCTTGAACAATAGCGACAACTTTCGGGACACGGTCTTCTTGATAAGGCATCAGCATTTCCATGCGATGAACCTTTACGATGCCTGATGTCAAAGTCGTATTCCTGGAGTCGTTGTATCCATCTGGCTACTTGGCCCTCTGGGTTCTTAAAATTCATCAGCCATGTTAAGGATGCGTGATCAGTACGAAGGAGAAATTTCCTGCCATAGAGATAGTGATGGAAGTGTTCTATGGCTTTCACTATAGCTAATAACTCCTTACGAGTGACGCAATAATTCCGCTCCGGTTTCGATAAACATTTGCTCCAGTATGCTACGACTCGTTCTTGGCCATCTATTTCTTGGGAAAATACAGCGCCGACACTTTCCTGACTGGCATCCGTGTCCACAATGAATTGTTTGTCGGGGTCTGGATAGGTAAGGACTGGAGAGGATGTGAGAGCTTCTTTCAGCCGCTAGAAGGAATTGTCGCATTCTTGCGTTCATAGAAACTTCTGTTTGCTTTCAGTGAGCCTATGCAAGGGTCTTGCGATGTTGGAGAACCCCTGTACAAACTTTCTGTAATAAGTACATAGTCCCAGAAAGCTTCGCAACTGATGGACATTTTCCGGACGTTTCCAGTGCTTTACTGCAGACACTTTTTCAGGATCTGTTCGAACACCTTCAGCTGAGATGATGTGTCCTAAATAGTTTACTTCTCGTTGGAAGAACTTGCATTTCAAAGGGTTCAGCTTTAAATTCGCCGCTCTTAGCTTCGTTAACACTTTTCGAATATTTTCTAGATGTTCTTCAAACGTGCGGCCACCAATGATGACGTCATCTAGGTAGATGAGACAAGCTTCAAAAGTCAGGCCTTTTAACACTGTCTCCATGAGGCGCTCGAACGTTGCTGGTGCATTGCAGAGCCCGAACGGCATAACTTTAAATTGCCAAAGTCCTTGTCCAGTAGTAAATGCGGTCTTCTCTTTGTCATCAGGATGGATCTCTACTTGCCAATATCCACTCTTCAAATCCAGCGTGGAAAACCATTTATGTCCTGAAAGAGTATCTAGCGTGTCGTCTATTCTTGGTAGAGGATAGCTGTCCTTCTTCGTGATATCGTTAAGTTTACGATAATCCACACAAAATCTTGTGGAGCCATCTTTCTTTCGGACCAACACGATGGGAGAGGCCCACGGACTTGATGACGGTTCGATGATGTCACTATCCTGCATCTCTCGTAAGAGCTTAGAAACCTCTTCTTGTTTTGCAAACGGCAAGCGTCTTGGATGCTGTTTAATCGGTGGATGGTCGGCAGTATCAATTCTATGACGTGTCAGAGAAGTGCGACCTATATCATTCTCGTTTTGTGAAAACACATCCGTAAATTCCTGGAACAGTCTTTCTGCGGCATGTCTCTGCTCAGGAAATAAATTCTCATTTCGCCCAATTTCAGGTGTTAAACTTGTAGGCGGCTCCGACAACGTCAAGCTCGGGTCTTTGCAAACACAGGTGACTGGAGCACAGGTAACAAGCACTTCACCCTTCTGTATAATTCTAGACTTTTGACTTACATTCGCCATCCTCACGGGTATCACATCTCTCGACAGATCTACCAGCGCTGATGCTATTAGCACTCCTTTTGGGCTCTTCTCAGGATATCCAACCAAGCCACATTGAAAACTTGTTTCGTTTCCAGTTACTCCAGGTATCATCATTTCGGTTCGAGGAGGGATGATAACATCTGCCTTGGCTGTGATCCGTTGAATGGACCCGGACTCATTTCCAAGTTTGAAAATAGTGACATCTTCTTGAGCAGAGCGTAATTCATTATTCTTAAAATCCAGTGCAAATCCATGCTCTTTTAAAAAGTCCAGTCCGAGTATGAAAGGATCTGAAATATCCGCCACATAGACTGTATGATGGTAAGCGGCGTTCCCAAACTTTATTTCCAGTGTCATTCTTCCAAATATGTCGATCTTATCTCCTGTCACAGTTTGAAGGATTACACGTGGCGGGGTCCAGGAGAGTTTTTCTTTCAGCCGCTGAGCTAGATCTTTCCGAATGATGGTCACATTGGCTCCTGTATCGATGATCATATTACAGGGCAAATCATTCACACTTCCGACTAGAAAAACTCCGTTCTCGCCGCAACTTCTTGCAGAAATTTCACGTACTTGAAAATGAGGCTTCTTAAGATCTGGAAACCTCCACCCCGCAAGATGGTCAATAATCAGTTTTCTTGCTCCTCCGTTAGCGGGTGAGCTATTACCTTCGGTGCTGGGTCGTCTTGGGCAGTCGATTTGGATATGGCCTTCTCCACCGCATTTCCAGCACTTGATCTTCCTGTAAGGTTTGTTGGCCATTAAGGAGTTCATCTTTCTCATTATGTCATTCATCTGCTGCTGTAAGCACTCCACAGCTCTATCCGACGTCTCAGGCAGGTTGGCTGCTCGCACAAAGTGTCGATCTTTCCTAGTAGCTTGCTGGGCTGCCTCGAATTTCAGAGCGTAAACCAAAGCCCCTTTTAAATCATTGAGATCTGCAATCCGGAGTGCTGTCTGGATCTCAGGGTCACGCACACCATCAATAAAATGTTGCAGAGCTAAACTTTCTCTAATTTCAGTCGGACAGCCAGGATAAGCAAGATGTGAAAGTCTCTCGACATCCGTAGCAAGCTCTTGCAGGGATTCAGTGGATTTCTGCTGTCGAGATTTGAGCTGGAGTCTGCTATATTCCTTCATGCATTTCTCGCCAAAGCGCAGTTCTAAGGCACTGACGAGCGTTTCAAAATCCAGCGGTTCATTTGCAGGCAAAGTCTGTAGGACGTCGGCAGCATCAGCTCGTAGAGAAGCAGCTAACTGGCAAGCCTTTGTCTGGGAATCCCATCCATTGGCGTCCGCTACGATCCCAAATTGTGTCTTAAAAACTGGCCAGGAGGATTTGCCGTCATAGGTCGAAAGTTTAATAAAGGCCCGAGGAAGCATATCTGGATACTTGAAATCTTCGGAAAAGTTTACGGCAGTTATCTTCTGTTTCTTGACTTTTTCCAAATCTTTTTTTACATTCTCTATGCTTTCTTCAACGGTCTTGGCGATCTTTTGAACTTTTTCTTCTACTCTTTCTTCTACGGTTTTCGCTGTCATTTGAACTTCTTCTATGGTTTTGGCTGTCATTTGAACATTTTCTTCTATTTCTTGAAACCTTCCTTCAAATTTATTTTCCACGGAGTCAATTCTTTCATTTAAAGATGTTATTTTATCCTCTATCAGATCTTTCAACTCACCAAGGTTGGTTGACATATCTTTTTTTATTTCTTCCGACATTTCCTTCATTTCAGCCTGATTCGCAGTCATTTTCTCATCCATCGCTGACATTTCCTTCTTCATTTCAGCCTGGTTCGCAGTCATTTTCTCATCCATCGCTGACATTTCCTTCTTCATTTCTTCTTTCAACTCGCCAAGGTTGGCAGTCATTTTCTCATCCATCGCTGACATTTCCTCCTTCATTTCAGCCTGGTTCGCAGTCATTTTCTCATCCATCGCTGACATTTCCTTCTTCATTTCTTCTTTCAACTCGTCAAGGTTGGCAGTCATTTTCTCATCCATCTCCCCTAATTTCTCCAATAATTTAGTCAGCTGTGCCTCCATTGCTCTGGTATTCTGCATTCAACCCCACTCCTGACACCAATTGTTGTGCGTTCGGGGTTCGAAAGGACTGATGCCAATATATAAGAACAATCAAAAGGCTTTATTCACTATAAACAGTGCAATACGAACACAAATATCTTCTGAAAATTACAAGATATTCAGTAATCTTCAAATCCAATAAAAGCACAGCAAAATTTCACACAGAAACAATGCGTTCAATACGACGTATCAACGACAAAATCGATCCGAGAAACACAGTTCTCAATGCAAAGCCTCTCGTATGAATTCAATCGCAGTTGACAGACAACTAACTCAACTGAACTGGTGGAGGTCCCTTATATAGGCTTTAAAGATAACTGTAGAATTTTCCAGAGCCTTCAGATGCTAGAAATTACCAGAAAGTGCTTTAACTTTCGATAGAGAACCTAAGCGAGAAAGGATCCCAATGTATAGGTGTAAGGGGGGGGGGGGGGGGGGGTTGCACAAAAAGTCGCCAAATCCGTCGCCAACTTGGCGACATTTGGCGATATATCGCCAAATTTGGCGACAAAAATAAGTCGCCAAAACCCTCGCCAAATTGGCGATAAACCCATTCCTTGGCGATTTTCCAATAGAGCTTCATTATAAAACCGATGCTGTAAGGTTGTTTTTCTTGCAAACCACCTGAGGCCTTTAGCATTGAGTTACATGATGCTCAATAGGAAATACATTAATAATACTGCAATTTTCACAATAATAAAATAAAATAAATTTAAACAAATGGAATATTTACAGGTATATACAAAATTCATAACAATATTATTGATAGAAAATAAATTGTGAAATTGTGAAATAGTATAAATATTTATTATTATTTATTTAAAATAGAATAATTATATTTTATAAATTCAAAAAATACATATAAACAGCTTATTATCTATATATATAAAAGCCGTTCTTGGTATGTATGTAAGTATGTTCCTTATATAAATCTACAGTTTTTATCAGATTTGAACGAAACTTGATTGACATACGTTTTAGAACACGAGTAAAATTACTGTCAACTTTAAAAATTTCTCAGACCATTCTTTATCATTTCAAACACCTCCCATAGTTTATCATTACAGAAATTCTTTTTTTTTTTTTTCTCAATTTCCAATGCCATAATTCTTTTCTGTTGCCACACTCTAAAAAATGGCACAAAAATTTAAAAACAAATGATAACACATTTATTTTCTTTTTATAATCCAATAAAAATTCAGAATCACTCGCAATATTTTTTAATTTTCGAAATTGAAGTGATTCTAAAAAGAAAATGCGCATTTTGTTTCTATATAAATAGAAAACAATAACTTTAAATGCATTAAAATGATGTAATACCTTAATTTAAATTTATTTGTATTATATTTTATTTTGTGTGTATTATTAACACATCTACTTTAATACAGATATTTCAATTTCAAGAAAACAATTTAGTAAAAAAGGTTTTTTTTTTTTTTTTTTTTTTTTTCTTTTTTTTCTTTTTTTAAGGCTAGGTATGACGTCATATTCTATTAAAGGTTTTCATTTTAATTTCAAACTGAGTCTAAGTAATCGTATGCTATGTTTTATTCTTACTTCGGTTACAGCGCCTAGAATACATAGTGTGGAAACCGGCTACAAAATAGTACTAAAAAATTGTATCCAATAAATGTACAACGTTGCTGAAAATATTAGGATGGGTTCGCAGCGCCATCTGCTAGCTCTTGACATTGTATTAGAATGTTTCGGCTGGTGGTAAGTATTTTAAATACTTAAATTATATCATTTTCTCCTCTGACTTAGTGATTTTTATAAGTTTTTTTTTAAAATTATGAAAGCATGGCTAAAAAACGTGATACGCATTTTTTTTGTCTCTGGTTGCAACATTATCGTAGGCTTCGTAGGAGCACCGTTGCACATTTATAGGATACAACTTTTTAGCACTTTTTGAAACATTACACCATTTGCCGGTTTCCACACTATGTATTCTAGGCGCTGTACTTTGGTTGTATACTACAGCTGTATCTTATAGCTAGCTATACGTTATATTGCTATGTGTTTTATTGATTTAGAAGCAGTGGTAACATTTTTTTTAAATTTATATTAAAGTGAGGGTAATTTCTTTCGCTTTTCAACAAAAACTTCACGATTAAAAGTACATATAAAATTGATATGACTTTCATCTACTCATTATAGATAGAACTTTTATTAATCAAAATTTATGTTTCAATTTTAAAATGATGTTTTATTATCAGTAAAAAGTCTTGATTTTTTGAAATTAACGTTCATTATTTTATCAATAAATTAAAGGCTTATCCACAATTACGTTTAAGCCACACGAAATAATTTTTTTTAAACGTCACTGTAGTGGCTGGGTTATGCAATTTAGACCCAACTTAAAAGTAAATATTAAGATACTCCTTAATGTCATTTTTAATAACTCCATGTTTCCATCACTTTATTTTATTTTTGCTGTTAAAATTATGAACAAGCTATTTAATGATATCTGCCAATTTTCCAGTTTTATAGCTTTTTAGAATAATAATAATAAAAAGGAAATGTTTTCTTTGGTGATATTGATTATGATGTAATTAATAAGTGATATTAAAACATTTAAAACTATGAAATTAATATATTTTGAGCCCTCCTTCTAATATTATGATAGGCTTCCATATTTTCTTTCCCTTTTTTTTAAGTTTAAATTTAATTTGGCAATTTACTTATGTAATATTACACGTGAACCAACAAATGCTGAATTATTTACATTGTTTTAAGAGCAAACCAGTTAATCTTTTGTAATTGAGTCGCACGCAGATTTAAAAATATCCATTCTTGAAAATTACTTTTAAATCCATAAAACATCAGTAAATTGAGATACACTTTTCAAACAAATAACGTTGAAAGTACATTTTTTTGTTATTCGTCCGCATAAAAATTGAATGTGCTATGTTTAGAAGTAAATGTCTTTACTTTATAAAGATCAAGTAAGTTAATCTTTCGTAATAGGATTGGACACAGATTAAAAAATGTACATGCTTTAAAATTACTTTAGTTGACTTAGTGTTTTCTTTCTTGATGTGCATTTTTAAATTGTTGTAATTTTGAGTGTATGAGGTAGTGTGTATAAATCCTACGGATCGCATACAAGGCTACACGGAAGACTTCGCAATTACCGGATTGGACAGCAATTGCTGAATATGGATTTTTACTGAGTTATGTGTTTACAGATGTGTTATAAGTGGTATTTTTAGATATCACATTTTATGCTAGGAAAGAATAAAATTTCTTAATAATATCCTGATAGTGTTAGAAAGTGTTTCATAATCTGTGCCTGTGCATGTTTTTTCGTTCTTATTTTTACTACGTTCTTGATTTAGTCTATTGAAAATAAAGCATGAACTGATAAATTGCAGATAGGTTATCTACTTTACGCATTGGATAATTCAGAAACGTTAAGCAAATTTAAATTTTGTAATAACTATGTATACATTCAGAGTGTGCACAATTTACCACAATTTTTAATAGAATTTTTTGGTTTATTTAACTGAAGAAAAATATTAAGAATTATGCCAATAAACAAGGCGAATACTAATTCTACAACTCTCGGAAAAGAGAAGTACTAAATCACCATTACACACACACATATATATTTATATATATGTTATATGCAAATTTTATTTCGCATCATTCCTTTAAATTAATCTAAATTCTGACATAGTCATTATTTCCTTAATTCTTAACAATATTTATTCCTATTTAATGTCCTTTTAAAAGTAATAACACGTATATTATTAATTATCTTATTCCGAATCTTAATCTAAAACTTAAAGTTCATTCGTAACTTTTATCAACTCCCCAATCTATAAAATTCTGAGAGACGCTTGTTGTCATTTCAAATGTTTTTAAAAGTCATTTTTTAAAAATGTTTTATTTCCATGCTTCGCTTCGCGCGCTGGGTATTTTTCACGCCAAAATCAATGCGCAGCTGCGATAGGGAATTCTTTCTTGTTAAATCTTCTCCATCGCATCTCATTAGCTTAGCTTAACCCTTTGAGGGGCGGTGGTATATATTATATACCACCTAATTTTAATCCGATTCAAACCAGAAACTTTTGATTAAATTTTACATTTTTAACTTTGACGAGAAAAAGTTGAAAAATTGCTTATTGTTATTTTGAACTAAATTCTTTCCTAAATTCCAGTGGGAATTCAACGTTACAGGAGCACAACTGCTTGCCTCTGAAAGGGTTAATTTCGTCTGTCACTCATTGGTTCGTGCAAACGTTACGTCGTTAGTTAAAAAAATTAGCTTGCAAGCATTTGGAGAGCAGATTTTTGTCGTTTTGAAGTGCTGACCAAATTGTTATCTGGTGTTCAATTGACTTCAATTGACAAATCGCGACCGCTACCCAGGCATCACGGAGACCTTGCTCTAGATCGCGAAGTAATGGGTATTTGAAATGCATGCTAAACTTTAAACCGAAATTTCTCGAAAACTAAAGCCCATTTGAAGGAAACCTTTGACCTGAATAATTAGGGGAATGATCTCTACAACATACTTTAAAATCATTAAAATCTGTGCGCATCATGTTTGGCGGTCTCCTTGTTAGTATAATTGGACTTATTTAATCTGTAATACTGGTTTACACGGTTTATATACTTTCGCCGAAATGAGTATTATTTCATAGATTCTAGAGCACTGAGTACGGAAAAATTATTGAAAAAAATCTGTCACGTCTAGGTCTACTTTAAAAAAATTCTCAAAAAAATAATAATAACATGAAATATAAAAAAAATTAGAAATGATTGATTTTACTCTTCTTTTTATAATTTTCTTGATCTGTTTCGATTAAAATAGACCAGCAGTAGTCTCTCCCTGCCGAAAACGCTCGCCCTGCTCGTCCCTCACAGAGGCCAAGTTTTAAGGGAAAAAATCCGGGTGTAAATGGAGAAAATGTACCTTCAGAGCCATGTTCACACCCATTGCATGATAGTATTATAATAAAACAGAACTATGTAATTTTCAAAATTTTCAAAGGACGACCATCCTTTTTTTGAAATAACTGCGGAAAATTTGACTTCGATTTCGGTAATAAGTTAATTTTATATTTGGTGTCAATAAGTTCCACTGTTGTAGACGAGAGGCAAGAATCGCTGCCTTTGATCTAGATAGTTGCAAGTCTCGCACAAGGTCGTTCAACTCATTTTGGTTTATTAAATATGGTATTTTATCATCTTCGATTACGAATTCATCATCATTTTCATCCTCCATAAACAGATCGTCATTATCTTGGCAACTCGCACTTGACATACTGGACATACGAGATGTGACAGAGTTACCGAATGTGATATCGGTTTTGAGACTGATGGAATGTCAGGATATTAAATTTTATCTTTATTTTTTGAATTAAAGCCTGCAGTTTTTGTTAAACAAAAATAACAGTTATTTTCGTGATTTGAAGGTTCTCTCCACAGCATGCGTGATCCAAATTGAAGATACTTCCCCCCCCCCTCCCCCCTAACCCCATCATGTAAGAGTAAGCCTACAGCTTTCACAAAAAACATGTGGGACCCACTTTTTATTTTGATTAATAACTGAGAATCCAAAATAATGCACATATGCTGTTTTAGAACATTCCGATATCGGTCTTCCTTTTTTTGCGAATATCAATTGTCCACAAACGTAATAAAAACGACCAGAATTTAATTTACACACTCTATTAGACATTCTATCAAGAACAAAACCACTTTAGTTCACAAAAACACAAGAAAACAGAATATAGAATCAAAGTTGACAATGCCGGTAAGTTGAATGCGACGTGATAGATATATTATAGAATTAAAAATGTGAATATTGAAAAATGTAAAAATTTTAAAAATGTGACGTGATAGAATTTTTTCAAATACCGCCCGTAAAAGGTAGTATAATAAGAAAATAGGTGTTTCATCAAAAGTATATAAAAAATGTTTAAATTTGTAAACCAGTGAAATTAACTAAGGCGAATACTTATTTCTACTCTAAAAAAGTGACGGCAATTAAACACAATCTTGAATTAAGAAAACTAAATAAATAAAAAATGGAATGTAGTTCACTGCAACAGTAGATCTTTATTAATGTTTAATCTGATATTAATGTACTTTTATATCTATACGAGGAGCATGCGCTCACTCGCTCATTTTTGGACTTTTATTCTACAAGATAATGCACATATGCTGTTTTAGAACATTCCGATATCGGTCTTCCTTTTCGTTATCGGTCTTCGAAATTGAAACATGCAAGTTTTTTTCTTTGTTTTGCCTGCTTGATATGACGTTTTCGTGACGCGGTCACGGCTTTCTTATCTAGGGGACTTTGCCTGAATTCATTTCATGAGGCCATACAAAGGAATATAGATATTTGAATTTTATATTGTACATTTTTTTTTGTTGTTGTTAATTTCTCTATAAAAGTAAATTCTGGTAAATTTGTGGTGTGAAACATTTAATAAAAGAGACGCGTTTATAAAGTAACCTTTTGGCACTCTTTAATAATAATAATAATCATTATCATCATTCATTATTCATCATTCCAGTAATATTCATTATGAGCCCTGAAGCAACGCCCCCTAGATAAGAAAGTCATGACACGCGTCACGAAACGTCATACCAAGCAAGTAAAACAAAGAAAAAATTGAAACAACTTGCATGTTTCGATTTCAGTGGCTCATAGAATTAATAATTATTGTTTACGACTAATAGTTAATAATTCCACGAGCCATCGAAATTGAAACATGCAAGTTTTTTTCTTTGTTTTGCCTGCTTGATATGACGTTTTCGTGACGCGGTCACGGCTTTCTTATCTAGGGGACTTTGCCTGAATTCATTTCATGAGGCCATACAAAGGAATATAGATATTTGAATTTTATATTGTACATTTTTTTTTTTTTAACTTAACTTCAGAATATGTTTCGAATTAAACATCTTTTTATAAGAATATTTTGAGCCTTTTTACTTCAACCTATTTATCTGGAATGGCATGTTGTCTATTGAATATAAATGAAAATATTCGTTGTTTATTGTGTGTAAAAATATTTTTGCTTAATACATACATACATACACACACACACACACATATATATATATATATACATATATAACCGACAATATATATATATATATATATATATATATATATATATATATATATATATATATATATATATATATATATATATATATATATATATATATATATATATATATATTGTTGGTTTTTATAAATCACAAAGAGAGAAGTAAAAAAAAAAAAAAATATTGCAAATCTTGGAGAGCTGTAAATTTCTTAACCATTCTCTCTTCGGCTAAAATGGAATATCATTTATTCTAGACTTTCTTTATTTTCACAACAGTGAATACGCAGTTCTAAAGACTGGGAGAGGAAGGCGAATCCAATTCAAGCCTGGGAGACAAGAATTATCTTTGATATTTTGGGGAAAGTAAATTTAAAACTTAGCAAAACATGCGAAATATTAAATAAAAAGTTATTTGAAATGCACAGAAGAATAAATACAATTTATAACAACAATGAATATTACTGATAGAAAATATGATAGAAAATAAAATAATTGTTTATTATATTTTCTATAGTTTTTGAGTTTTGATTATAGTTATAGTTTATAGGTTTTTTTTATAGTTTTTGAAAAATTATAACCAGTTTGTAATTATTAATATTTAATAATAATTGTTATTAATTACACAGTTGTAAAGGCTGGGGTAAACATCCAGGTCAAACCTGGGAATGACTTTTGATTTTTTGAGAAAAGTAAATTTAAAACTTACCAAAACATGCGAAATCTTAAATATAGGGTTGTTTGAAATGCTTAAAAGAATAAATATAATTAATAACAAGCAAAATTATATTATTGATAGAAAATAAATTGTCAAATAGTATAAATATTTATTATTATTTATTTAAAATAGATTAATTATATTTTATAAATTAAAAAATATATATATAAACAGCTTATAATTATTAATATTTAATAATAATTAATGCTAATGATAACAATATTTATTATTATTATTATTATTATTATTACTATTACTATTACAATTTAGTAATAATTTATAATTATTTAATAATACACTTATAATATTTTATATAGTTATTAATAATATAAATTATTAATTAATTGATGGCTTATCCTCGCTATGTTGCTGCATAATATTTAAAATAGATAGATGACTGATTAATTGAAAAAAAAAATGTAATTAGAAAATGAAGTAAAATAAATAAATAAAAATAAATATATAACGATTTTAAAATCGATAAAAACTAGCTTGGATCCTTTCATAAAGCTGACTTTCGTAGGCTCTTTTATACTACTGGTTGTCCTATTTCCAGTATCACAACCAGGACTAAAAAAATCCCTGACGGCTGGGCCTACAGGCACAATAGATTTCAAAGACGCAGTCCGTGGGGCGCCTGTTTATTGGGAATTGCAGAAGAAATGACATTTTTGCCATGATGCGGCAGCTGGGACTGCCCACTTCGAAATGTACCTGCTTCTATAGGCGGCACCGGCAGGGATTTTTTTGTTTTATTTTATTTTTGTTTTATTTATTTATTTATTTTTTGCTGTGAGGATTGGCCCTAGAAAAAAAAACTTGTTAATGTAAAATTTGTAGATAATACTAAGAGGAATTATAATAAATCTAAACGGATTTGATATCTTGTGAATTGTGAAAGTTATGGATTTTTTACTTCTTAAACCCCTATTTTTTCCCTCCTTTGAGGCCATTTAAATAATATCAAAGATCCGTCATACGTAAATTTTCGGCCCTTTTCCTAGAAGTAATAATAACTTTAAAAGGATTTGATACGTATCATAATTAAGGAGTTATCGGGATTTTTCTGTTTTCACAAAAAGACCCCCATTCTCCCCCCCCCCCCCTACCCTTGTTTCGATTTTGCCCATTAACGAATTTGACCGAGATTTTACGCCCCTTGATTTTATGTATCAGTTTGGAAGAGATTTGTGAAGAATTATTGAAGTTATCGTGTCCATAGAAAAGTGATATAGATAGATAGATAGATGGATAGATAGATAGATAGATAAAAGTGGGGGTTGTTTTGTGCTCTGGGAGTAAAAGCAGAAAGTTGTCTCTATTTTTTTACGATAGCTTAAGGTTCAGTCATTGCTGCTAAAAAAAATAAGATGTTAATTAAATATGTCATTTTTTTCTAATGGATTATTAATTATATTTTTAACTTGTTAGAATCAACCACTATCTTTATGCTACAGTTAATTTAGCCAGCTATATATTTGAATCACTTGGTAGTGAATCATCATTTATATTATTTTTCATGTCACTATCCACTTTTCTATGCACATGCAAAGAGCACTTTGAATAGTGTATTTGTTTTAAAGTTTTTTTTTTTTTAAACCGAACTTTTGAAATAGCATACACACATTACATTAAAAAACGTTGTTTGAATTAAAATTGCAGTTAATTAAAAATTAATGAATAAACGCATCTGAAAGATGGTAATGAAAAAATCTTGCACATAGGTTTACTGGTATTAGATAGAATCTTTCTTTAAAACTTTTAGTTCGCTAGAAAATTTTTTTAATAAATCACTTTGGCGCATGAATAAAATCTGCGTATAAGCATATATATATATAATCTAATGATAACAAGGCACAAAAAATTGTTTAACGTAATAAACAATTAATATACAATATTTATCACTATGAGAAAGGTAATAATGTGCATTGAGTTCTTTTGTGACAACTAAAACTATAAAATTGAATTTCGGTTTAGCGAACTTCTATTTTACAAAATTCTATTTTTCTGGAACCTTGATTTGGGAGAAAAAGAACGTTGGAAAAACCCCGTAAGCTTCTAATTAACTAATTTATTTGATATATATATATTTTTTTTTAGTTGTAATTGTTTTCTACCAACTAGGGAAGCTTATTTCTTTTCTTTTTGTTAATATTCATCTTAATATTCATCTGTGACACAATCCAGTTTTCTATTTAGGAATATTCAGATATCCATTTATTTTAATTGCAAGGAAAGAAATCTCAAATTTGCCGAAGAAATTTGGTTGAAATTCTTAGAAGGTGTTGTTCTCAGAAATATGTTTGAAGCACTTGAGATCTGTAAATAATAGGGTGAACGAGATTATTTATTTATTTATTTATTTATTTATTTATTTTGTTAATTGTGTTCAATGAGAACTTTCGAAATTCTCTAATGCTTTCATTGGAAACTTCGAATAATAAAATTTTAAAGCTAAGCTATAGTTTTTAATCAGAAAAGAATAATTAATTAGTATCTGTAAAAAATTAGAACCAGAAAATATGTAGTCGTTAGAGCCGAGTAAAGATGGATGCGTATTTCTTTTCTTTTCTTTTTTCAGAAATATATCTTGTTAATTTTCTACTTGGCGAAATTTTTATATTGCAATTTTTTTTTTTTTTTTTTTTTTTTTTAGATGAACGAGGATATTTATTAAATAGATTTACAGAATTTTTGCAGTTTACATTTTTTGCACTGTGATCTTACACATATTTCTGAAAAATAAAAATATGACATAAGTGATTTTCTGATTAACTTTATTGTTTGATGCTGTAAATTCTTTTCTAGTTAATTAAAGTTTATGTCAACATTCATATTACATGCTATATCAATTTGTCTCAATTCGATCAATGTGTAAAATTTATAATGTAGTTGAAAAAGTATATAAGAAAAAAAAATACTCAAAGACAATATAATGTGTCTCAGTATTTCTATTACGTACTGTATAAATTATACACACCTCAGTAACCTAGTATAAATATTGATGACTGCAATTGTATAATGTAAGGAAAAAATTACTTCAAAAAAATTTCCGATCATAGGTGATAAAAAAGAAAATGCAATTTTTAGGGCGGAGTTTAAGCTTCAAATTTGTATAACTGAGTGGCTCCGCCCAAAATTTCGCTTTTCTTTTTGCATTCCAACATTTTTAAATATTTATGTGGATACCGATAATACAATTATGAGATATGCATCTCAAAATATGTTGCCACATTAAATATTTGACAGAAAATAGATCTGAATATGAATATGGTTTGATTTTTTAAAAATATTATCGAAAGAAAATGATTAAAATTCAACATACTGTGATTTTATGGAAGCGTTTTTGAAAAAAATATTTTTTAAGCATTCAATAAATATATTTTTTTTTTGCTTACTTAATATTAATATTTACAAAAAAACGGTTATTAAGAAGAAATTTAATTTTAGCTAAGGAAGAACATCTGAAAAAAAAAAAAAATTAAATTAAATTAAAAATAGAAAGAAAGAAAAGAAAAAAAGAATGGCAAATGCAAAATTATTTCAGCGGCATCTATGCCTGATTTAGATGGCTACATGCAACAAAATGCTGTCAACCTAAACTCTAGTATGCATAAGCTAATAAAAAAGAATTGGAAGACTGATGAATAATACATGTGTTGTTTTGAATCATTTGTTTTTCTGATTTGACTTAAAGTTCTTCTACTACTCTAGAAATAATAAAAAGTGGCTTAAAGATGCTGTTATTTCTATAATTTTAGGAGAGTCTTCTATTTTTCGAATAATTCCTAAGATTTAAGGAAGTGTTCTCTAAATATATTTGAATCCCCATAGATGTACGTAATTTCTCCTATTTTTCAGAATGGTGAATGAGAATTACTCATAATGATAAATGTCATCTATATTTTGCAATAATTTTCAGATCATTCGATTACCAACTCGAACGTAAATCATTCGATTATCAAAATAACTATTTTTGCCCATCACTAATTGAGGCATTGACATGGAAAAGGTAGTAAGTCAAGAAGAATCGATTTTGAGATTTTTAAGAGAAGATGTAGTAAAAAGTTGTGCCAATGGCATGGAAAGAGCAGTAAGTCAGTGTTGAAAGTAGTTTATGGATCTCATATGCTTATTTTTTGTGAATAAAACTTTGTAATTTAGCAGTGTAAAACCGTTTCTAGCTTCCCCTGTAAAAATAGGTTTCCTTAACTTACTACCCTTTACATGTCGGTGCTTCAATTCAATTTTAGTATTAGGTATATACGAGGAGCATGTGCTCACTCGTTCTTTTTAGCATTTTTTTACATACAAGTGATATACAAGCCGAACAGTTGCCGAACAGTTGATGTCGGTTAAGGGGCTTCCGAGTTGCGATCAACTTTACGCCCAGTCTTTATGTGAGTAACTTGTCTTGTAAATATTGAGCCGTTGGGAAAAGTTAAATGTAGTAACTACACAAGAAAGAACAATTAAAAATAGAAGAAAAATTAAACAATGGGAATAAAAAAGTAAAGCTATAGAGATTACGGAAAGAGTCTATTAAATGGAAAAAAGTAAAATGGTATAGCTGTAGTTAAAATTAACTACTGAAAAAAGTTGAAAAAGTGTAAAATAGGGTTCGGAACATGTTCAAAAACAGTACATAAATGCCAGGTGGAAAAGGCAGGCAAAGCTAAGCTTTAACAAAAATAGCACTTAAAAAGAACAAACATATTTATTATTTACAAAATTTTTTTTATTAATATTTATATTTTATTATTAATTTGTATAGCATAGGAATAAGATATATAAAAGTAAGAGAGAGAAATTTGCAGAATGGTGAGCACTAATGATCATAGTCAATAATGCAAGAATATTTTGGACGCTTGCGGTGATGTGGTTCAAATGCGTCATAATCCGGCAATTCTGCGATAATATCATTAGGGAGGTCATATAATTTTTCATAAAATTTTTTGGCAAGGTGGTTGATTCTTTTATTTAATGTGGTAGTTTTGAGGTCTCTGCGAACAGTGCTATTACGGAGATAGCGAGAGGCATTTCTGACAGTACGCAGATTTTTGTTATGAAGTTGGCTGAGGTTTTTCATGGAGGATTTGCAGATATAGCCCCAGACCGGACAGGCGTAGGTGATAATTGGTAAAATGCAGGAATTATAAAGGAGAAGTTTGTTATGGATAGCCAGTGTTTTACTATTAAGAAGAGGTTTTAGTGCAATCATAGCTCCAGCGACTTTTCCCCTGATGGTGAGGATATGTTTTTTGAAAGAAAGTCTTTGGTCAAGGGTGACCCCCAGGTACTTTGCTTCATTAGTCCAAGATATAGTGGTATTATTAATGGTTATTCTATTGGGATATGTTAGTTTTCTAGAGAAATAAACAGCAGCAGTTTTCTTTTCATTGATTTTAATGCGCCATAGGTCGCACCAGTCTAAGAAGGCATCAATGTGAGTCTGTAGGTACCTGTAAAGTGTGTATGGGTGATGAGCGTAAGCGTAGATTGTAGTGTCGTCCGCATACAGTGCAAGGTGAGTGTTAAGTGAACGAGGAATGTCGTTAAAGTATATGTTGAATAACAAGGGTCCGATGACGCTCCCTTGGAGAATGCCTGCTAAGATACGGAAAATGCTAGAAAGAATGTTGTTAATGCGGACGCGAAAAATGCGATCGCTAAGGTAAGAGAAAATAAGGTGTATAAGTCTAGCAGGGAATTTAAGCCTAATTAGTTTGTATATAAGGCCCACATGCCAGACTTTGTCAAATGCCTTAGCGATGTCAAGAAAAATGGCAGCAGCAGGAATCTTCGAGTTTAGCTTTTCGCTGAGAAATTCGACTACTCGAAGTAGTTGATGTGTTGTTGAATGTTTTGGGCGAAAGCCAAATTGTTCAGGCATAAGAGTGTTGTTAAGTTGAATGTGGTTCTGGAGTTGCGACCAAATGACGCGTTCGACAACTTTGCTGAGTGAAGGAAGAAGGGAGATAGGTCTATAGTTTACTGGGTCAGAAAGGTTAGCACCAGGTTTGGGGATAGGAGAGATTATAGAAATTTTCCAAGGTTTCGGAAAATAGTTAAATTTGAAAATGGAGTTAGTAAGTTTCGTAATGTAGATGATATAGTTAGGAGGTAGGTTTGTAAGAGCCGTATTAGGAATTTTGTCGTACCCAGGGGCTTTACGTTTTTTGAGTTTAGAAATAATTTTGTGGATAATAATTGGTTGAATTTCAGTGGTGGGTTCATCAGGGGGTTGTGCCAGGAATCTAGGAACAGTATCGCTGACGTGGGTGATATGATTTTCGTTAGCGAGGGTGGAATTTGTAGAGAATTGGTTAGAGTAAGCTCTGGCCAGGAATTCAGCTTTATCCTCGTCAGTGTAAGCAGTGCTGTTATTGGTCGAAAGGGGGGGGGGATGGGGGTATGGTTGTTATTGATTTTACGTTTAAGAAGCCAGAGAGAATTATCCTCGCTAGCAATATTATTGAGAAAATGTGACCAACTTTTTTGTTTTTCTTTGAAGATGCTATTTTTGATACTATTATTAAGTCTATTGATGAGGGGTTTAAGAGTGGGGTCTCTAGAGTTTTGAAAAAGACGCCGAAGACGATTGCGTTGTTTACAGAGGTTATAAATATAAGGAGGAGGAGTGAATGAGTTGTTGTTTTTGAAGTATTTGATGGTGGAGTGGTTTAGAGCTTTAGTTATGTGAGAATTAAAGTTGTCAACAGCAATATCAATATCAGCAGTATTATTGATTTCTGGAAGATTTAAGTTATTGTTATTGAGAAAATTGGTAAATTTTGTCCAGTCAATGGCCATGGAAGGAGGTGGGGAGAGAGGATTTATGAGATCAATTTTGAAAGAGACAGGAAGATGGTCAGAGCTAAATTCGTTAAGTACAGTAGTAGTAATAGGATAGGAAAGGTTTTTAGTGATAGCAAAGTCAATTATGGAGTTATGGGTATTAGTCCTCGTACTTATATGTGTTGGTGTGGTTGGAGCATGAAGGCTAAGATTAAGGTGTTGAATGAGATTATGCAGTGAGGTACCTCTTTGGGAGTTACCATGGCA
Source organism: Maratus michaelseni (assembly GCA_963931845.1). NCBI lineage: Eukaryota > Metazoa > Arthropoda > Arachnida > Araneae > Salticidae > Maratus > Maratus michaelseni. The sequence continues at coordinate 165,789,248 of OZ007597.1, forward strand.
GTTCCAACGTCTGCTTTTGGCGTTAAAGTCTCCCGCAAAGAAGCAATGTGTATGTTGTGAAATAAGGTTAGTGAGGTCGTTAACTGGGAAAGTACCAGAAGGATGTATATAAATGGAAGCTAAGTTAATATTAATATGTGGAAGTTGTAAGACAATACTGGTGAAATCAATTTTAGGAATAGTGGAATTTTGAGTAATATAGTGTGGTAAGTGGTTTTTAATGTATATGGCAGTGCCGCCCCATCTGGGGTCAGCGGTGCGTGGTGTGTAGTGAAGCCTATACCCAGGGATGTTAATACTGAAGGTAGGGTTACGGGTTTCTTGAAGAAAAATAATGTCAATATGTGGATGATCGAGGATAAAAATTTTGAATTCATTAAATTTAAATTGGATAGAATTGCAATTCCAGGTTAGTATGATAAGAGAAGAGAGGTTAGTGGAATTATTCATAGTTGGGTTTGTTAAATTCCGAGGCAGATATACAAGTGTTTATTTGATATTTATTATATACAAATAAATATTTGTAGAATTGTGGTGTGAAATATTTAATAAAAGAGATGTGTTTATAAAGGAAACTTTTACCACTTTTTAATAATAATAATATTCATTATCATCATTAATTATTCATAATTTCAGTAATACTTTTTTATGCAGCCTTCAAGTCATTTCATGCGGCCACACAAGTGAAAACTACAGATTTTTTAATGTTATGTTTTACAGATTTTTTTTTTTTTTTTTTTTTTTTTTAACTTTTCTTTAGAATTTGGTTCGAATTAAGCACCTTTTTATAAGAATATTTTGAGCCTTTTTACTTCAATTTATTTATGTGGGATGGCATTTTGTCTATTGAAAATAAAGAAAATAGTCTTTGTTTATTACGTGTAAAAGCATTTTTTGCTTAATATTTCCAATTCAAAAATCAGGGTAAAAAAATACTCAAACGTTTAATAATAATTTAGCATACAACTTTTACAGCTTTATAAAAGTTCTCACCCCCAATTGAGGAAGATACTTGTATATATGTCTCTCTCTATATATGAATATATTACGGCAAAAGCCCGAAGTTTGGCCAGTTCACGTAGTGGCCGACCATTTCGCTAATTGGCCAAGAATCCTGGCCAAAACTTGATGAACAGAGTATTTCGGGCTTTGGCCGGCCAATTCCCGAAATGGCCGGAAATCCCTGACCAATATCCGAAGTGATATCCAAGGCTGTACGGTAGGTAGCACCGACGTGCACGAGGTACGAGTAACATTCATTTTGGCAAAAATATTCTGTTCGTCTGGAGAATATCACACCTGTGTGACTTATTTTGATACAGCGATTTCATTGAGAGTATTGCATACTTCGTAATTTATAGTATTTAATATGAATAGTGTATATGGTTATTCTATAATTTTTCTTTATTCTAAAAAAGTAACTAATGCTACTGCTGTCGAAATTGAATTTATTTTGACCTTTTTACGGGTTATCTTGCAAAAACTATTGCACATACAAATATGAAAACTGGACTTTTTATAGATAAAAATATGATAAACACTTTCTATCAGACGGCTTTTAAATCGAAGAATTTTTTTTAAAGAAGTTTTTAATGTTAGAATGGGTCAAGATACTTCAGTTTAAAAAGTTTTATAGAATTAAAAAAAAAAAACTATTCATAGCAATTTAACTATCTTTTGCAAGCATATACTTGATTAGATGGTGTTATGCTGTGTCTAATAGTTTATTAAATTTGTTTAATTTTTTGGGGATTTTATTCATTCCCTTTTTGAAAAAAATATTATATGAATAGAGATTTAATTAATAGTTTGAAATAGCCACTTTTATCTCACGTTCTCAGATTTTAAAAAAAGCCCAAATAATTTAGCCAAGCTCTTTCAATTGAAGAATACATTTAAAAAAAATAATAAAACTTTAAAATGGTTAAAGTATAAATGTGAATAGCATTTAATGATAATAATTACGTCATTTTCAAATAATATTTTTAAAACGGGTTGCATCTAAAAGAAAAAATAATAATAAATATTAATAAAGTCCGAAGAGCAGCAATATTTTTTACATAACCATTTTATACAAGCTGATGTTCAAATGTGTAATAGATCTTATTTAATCCCAAAATCAGTCTGTAGTTGTCACGGAGGTGCGAGTTTGGGGACCGAAAAATTTGCTAGTCAAAGAAAAATGAATGACAACACGGTTACAGAAGATCGCCATTGGCCGCGATCTTATCTTACGTGGGTCGTAGATTGATCGTATTATTATCTTACGTAATACGATAATCTTTTTAAAACAGAGAAAATTAGTATGCTTTTAGAGTCTGCGGGTGTGTACGGAGGTGCGGGGGGGGGGGGGGTGGCGAATGTACTCTTAGGGAGGAGAGCCGCCTAGTTTAAAAAATATATATATTCTTCTTACGTTTCATATAAGGAAATTTCTCTTGTCCCAAATCAATATTTGTTATGAAAGACTACTTTATAAATATATATTTCTTCTATTATTAATCTGAGGTCAAGCGAGGGGTTTTATCTGGACGGAATTCAAATTAATATTACTCACTTAAAAATTCAAGAAACATGCCCTTCCCTGGATTTTAAAATTTCATCAATTTTATTCTCTTGTGATTTTGAAAGCTATAGTAAAATTTAATTTTCTCAAAATATTTAAGATAATTAAACAATAAAAGGAGTCGGAAATAAGAATTTTAGTCACAGGACTCAGAGCCCACTTGACACACCTCTCCTTAGTGAAGAAAATGTTTAATTATTCCTTCTTTTATGTTTATGTGCTTAACAAATATTTTAGACGCAGTTTTACAGGACAGAGCCCCTCCTCTCTTCCCTCGATGAACAAAAATAATAAACGGTTTCAATTCGTCATTTTTAATATGTATTGGTGGATTTGTAATATGTGTTGTATTTTTGTACTCCTTTTTAGATATGTTTAAAAATTATTGTTTTTCACATGAGTTGCTAATAAAAGAAATATTAGTTTAATTTATTTTATGTTTTCATTCTCGATTTAAAAGAAGAAAAATATTGGATTGCAATTGCTTCTGTTTGGATATCTGTCTATTTCTTGAACTTTGTTTTGCGGGCATACATATTGACAAAGAAATATATCCAGAATTTTATACAGGGTGAATCTAAACTCTTGGGCAAAATTTAAGGGGTAATAGTACGCATCAAGACAAACAATATTAAATGGGAAACTAAGGAAGGGTCCCAAACGTCTTCCGAAGGAGATAGGCGCCATTAAAGTATAGGGTCCAAAATTTCAAATAATTATAAAAAACTGAAAAATTGGTCGATTCGTTTGTAGTTTTCGCTAAAACTATTCTTCATGTCAGTATTTTCTTTAAAATAAATTTTAAACAAAAAGTTTTAAAATGTCGATAGAGGGCGCTTTAGACTTTGGAGTAACGAACAACTATTTTTTACCGTTATTTTTTGTATCTGATTAAATGCTTTTAAAAGCTTAGACTTAAACTTAAATTTTGAGCTCAAAATCTGAATCGTTGGCAGTGGTTAAGTAGCGCAAACTGAGCTGTGTTCAGGAGTAGAAATATAACCCCCCCTGAACACAGTTCTGTTATTCCCGATCTTGGTGTCGTAGACCAGGCAGAAACTACTACCCTCTACATGTAAAATAAACGATAGAGGGATGACAAAATTAAATAAAAAAATTATTTTAAAAATAAATTTTAAAGATAAAGTTCAAAAATGCCGATAGAGGGCGCTTTAGACTTTGGAGTAATGATCAACTCTTTTTTACCGTCGACTCCGACGAGGACCTGGTTGCGAGGATTGCCATCGTAGCAGGCGATATCCGGGAGATGCCCGGATATCGCGATATATACGATTCCGGGAGATGCCCCATTAATGTTCGCAACTCCCGCCACCGACGGCGTGAGTCCTGCATCGTTGCTGGTGGGCACTCTTTCGAGCAGTTTTTGTGATTCCTCACGAACATCATGCGTGTACCATTTTCTACGTGTCAACTTTCATTCATATTGCGCACTACATGCATACATCAAATTGTTTCTTTTTATTTTCCTTGGAGAAGTTGCTCTTGTCTGTTATGAAAAAAAAATTTCTATTTAATTTTGTCATTACTGTATCGTTTATTTTACGTGTAGGGGGTAGTAGTTTCTGCCTGGATTAATTTTAACACAATTATTGAAATTGGTAAACAAATCATATGAGTTGTAATTTTCCAACTGCACGAAAAATGTCCGGGCCAAGATTCGAACTTGCGATCTCTTGGCTGAAGCTGCCATGCTCTACCAACTGAGCTATCCCGGCATAAGCTGGATGAATTATGCCCTCCAGATTTAACCGGGATAGCTCAGTTGGTAGAGCATGGCAGCTTCAAGAGATCCCAGGTTCGAATCCTGTCCCGGACATTTTTCGTCCAGTTGGAAAATAACAGCTCATATTGTTTCTGCCTGATCTACGACACTAAGATCAGGAATAACTGAACTGTGTTCAGGAGTGGGGAGAGCTCAATAGGAAATACATTAATAATACTGCAATTTTCACAATAATAAAATAAAATAAATTTAAACAAATGGAATATTTACAGGTATATACAAAATTCATAACAATATTATTGATAGAAAATAAATTGTGAAATTGTGAAATAGTATAAATATTTATTATTATTTATTTAAAATAGAATAATTATATTTTATAAATTCAAAAAATACATATAAACAGCTTATTATCTATATATATAAAAGCCGTTCTTGGTATGTATGTAAGTATGTTCCTTATATAAATCTACAGTTTTTATCAGATTTGAACGAAACTTGATTGACATACGTTTTAGAACACGAGTAAAATTACTGTCAACTTTAAAAATTTCTCAGACCATTCTTTATCATTTCAAACACCTCCCATAGTTTATCATTACAGAAATTCTTTTTTTTTTTTTTTTTCTCAATTTCCAATGCCATAATTCTTTTCTGTTGCCACACTCTAAAAAATGGCACAAAAATTTAAAAACAAATGATAACACATTTATTTTCTTTTTATAATCCAATAAAAATTCAGAATCACTCGCAATATTTCTTAATTTTCGAAATTGAAGTGATTCTAAAAAGAAAATGCGCATTTTGTTTCTATATAAATAGAAAACAATAACTTTAAATGCATTAAAATGATGTAATACCTTAATTTAAATTTATTTGTATTATATTTTATTTTGTGTGTATTATTAACACATCTACTTTAATACAGATATTTCAATTTCAAGAAAACAATTTAGTAAAAAAGGTTTTTTTTTTTTTTTTTTTTTTTTCTTTTTTTTCTTTTTTTAAGGCTAGGTATGACGTCATATTCTATTAAAGGTTTTCATTTTAATTTCAAACTGAGTCTAAGTAATCGTATGCTATGTTTTATTCTTACTTCGGTTACAGCGCCTAGAATACATAGTGTGGAAACCGGCTACAAAATAGTACTAAAAAATTGTATCCAATAAATGTACAACGTTGCTGAAAATATTAGGATGGGTTCGCAGCGCCATCTGCTAGCTCTTGACATTGTATTAGAATGTTTCGGCTGGTGGTAAGTATTTTAAATACTTAAATTATATCATTTTCTCCTCTGACTTAGTGATTTTTATAAGTTTTTTTTTTAAATTATGAAAGCATGGCTAAAAAACGTGATACGCATTTTTTTTGTCTCTGGTTGCAACATTATCGTAGGCTTCGTAGGAGCACCGTTGCACATTTATAGGATACAACTTTTTAGCACTTTTTGAAACATTACACCATTTGCCGGTTTCCACACTATGTATTCTAGGCGCTGTACTTCGGTTGTATACTACAGCTGTATCTTATAGCTAGCTATACGTTATATTGCTATGTGTTTTATTGATTTAGAAGCAGTGGTAACATTTTTTTTAAATTTATATTAAAGTGAGGGTAATTTCTTTCGCTTTTCAACAAAAACTTCACGATTAAAAGTACATATAAAATTGATATGACTTTCATCTACTCATTATAGATAGAACTTTTATTAATCAAAATTTATGTTTCAATTTTAAAATGATGTTTTATTATCAGTAAAAAGTCTTGATTTTTTGAAATTAACGTTCATTATTTTATCAATAAATTAAAGGCTTATCCACAATTACGTTTAAGCCACACGAAATAATTTTTTTTAAACGTCACTGTAGTGGCTGGGTTATGCAATTTAGACCCAACTTAAAAGTAAATATTAAGATACTCCTTAATGTCATTTTTAATAACTCCATGTTTCCATCACTTTATTTTATTTTTGCTGTTAAAATTATGAACAAGCTATTTAATGATATCTGCCAATTTTCCAGTTTTATAGCTTTTTAGAATAATAATAATAAAAAGGAAATGTTTTCTTTGGTGATATTGATTATGATGTAATTAATAAGTGATATTAAAACATTTAAAACTATGAAATTAATATATTTTGAGCCCTCCTTCTAATATTATGATAGGCTTCCATATTTTCTTCCCCTTTTTTTTAAGTTTAAATTTAATTTGGCAATTTACTTATGTAATATTACACGTGAACCAACAAATGCTGAATTATTTACATTGTTTTAAGAGCAAACCAGTTAATCTTTTGTAATTGAGTCGCACGCAGATTTAAAAATATCCATTCTTGAAAATTACTTTTAAATCCATAAAACATCAGTAAATTGAGATACACTTTTCAAACAAATAACGTTGAAAGTACATTTTTTTGTTATTCGTCCGCATAAAAATTGAATGTGCTATGTTTAGAAGTAAAGGTCTTTACTTTATAAAGATCAAGTAAGTTAATCTTTCGTAATAGGATTGGACACAGATTAAAAAATGTACATGCTTTAAAATTACTTTAGTTGACTTAGTGTTTTCTTTCTTGATGTGCATTTTTAAATTGTTGTAATTTTGAGTGTATGAGGTAGTGTGTATAAATCCTACGGATCGCATACAAGGCTACACGGAAGACTTCGCAATTACCGGATTGGACAGCAATTGCTGAATATGGATTTTTACTGAGTTATGTGTTTACAGATGTGTTATAAGTGGTATTTTTAGATATCACATTTTATGCTAGGAAAGAATAAAATTTCTTAATAATATCCTGATAGTGTTAGAAAGTGTTTCATAATCTGTGCCTGTGCATGTTTTTTCGTTCTTATTTTTACTACGTTCTTGATTTAGTCTATTGAAAATAAAGCATGAACTGATAAATTGCAGATAGGTTATCCACTTTACGCATTGGATAATTCAGAAACGTTAAGCAAATTTAAATTTTGTAATAACTATGTATACATTCAGAGTGTGCACAATTTACCACAATTTTTAATAGAATTTTTTGGTTTATTTAACTGAAGAAAAATATTAAGAATTATGCCAATAAACAAGGCGAATACTAATTCTACAACTCTCGGAAAAGAGAAGTACTAAATCACCATTACACACACACATATATATTTATATATATGTTATATGCAAATTTTATTTCGCATCATTCCTTTAAATTAATCTAAATTCTGACATAGTCATTATTTCCTTAATTCTTAACAATATTTATTCCTATTTAATGTCCTTTTAAAAGTAATAACACGTATATTATTAATTATCTTATTCCGAATCTTAATCTAAAACTTAAAGTTCATTCGTAACTTTTATCAACTCCCCAATCTATAAAATTCTGAGAGACGCTTGTTGTCATTTCAAATGTTTTTAAAAGTCATTTTTTAAACATGTTTTATTTCCATGCTTCGCTTCGCGCGCTGGGTATTTTTCACGCCAAAATCAATGCGCAGCTGCGATAGGGAATTCTTTCTTGTTAAATCTTCTCCATCGCATCTCATTAGCTTAGCTTAATTTCGTCTGTCACTCATTGGTTCGTGCAAACGTTACGTCGTTAGTTAAAAAAATTAGCTTGCAAGCATTTGGAGAGCAGATTTTTGTCGTTTTGAAGTGCTGACCAAATTGTTATCTGGTGTTCAATTGACTTCAATTGACAAATCGCGACCGCTACCCAGGCATCACGGAGACCTTGCTCTAGATCGCGAAGTAATGGGTATTTGAAATGCATGCTAAACTTTAAACCGAAATTTCTCGAAAACTAAAGCCCATTTGAAGGAAACCTTTGACCTGAATAATTAGGGGAATGATCTCTACAACATACTTTAAAATCATTAAAATCTGTGCGCATCATGTTTGGCGGTCTCCTTGTTAGTATAATTGGACTTATTTAATCTGTAATACTGGTTTACACGGTTTATATACTTTCGCCGAAATGAGTATTATTTCATAGATTCTAGAGCACTGAGTACGGAAAAATTATTGAAAAAAATCTGTCACGTCTAGGTCTACTTTAAAAAAATTCTCAAAAAAATAATAATAACATGAAATATAAAAAAAATTAGAAATGATTGATTTTACTCTTCTTTTTATAATTTTCTTGATCTGTTTCGATTAAAATAGACCAGCAGTAGTCTCTCCCTGCCGAAAACGCTCGCCCTGCTCGTCCCTCACAGAGGCCAAGTTTTAAGGGAAAAAATCCGGGTGTAAATGGAGAAAATGTACCTTCAGAGCCATGTTCACACCCATTGCATGATAGTATTATAATAAAACAGAACTATGTAATTTTCAAAATTTTCAAAGGACGACCGTCCTTTTTTTGAAATAACTGCGGAAAATTTGACTTCGATTTCGGTAATAAGTTAATTTTATATTTGGTGTCAATAAGTTCCACTGTTGTAGACGAGAGGCAAGAATCGCTGCCTTTGATCTAGATAGTTGCAAGTCTCGCACAAGGTCGTTCAACTCATTTTGGTTTATTAAATATGGTATTTTATCATCTTCGATTACGAATTCATCATCATTTTCATCCTCCATAAACAGATCGTCATTATCTTGGCAACTCGCACTTGACATACTGGATATACGAGATGTGACAGAGTTACCGAATGTGATATCGGTTTTGAGACTGATGGAATGTCAGGATATTAAATTTTATCTTTATTTTTTGAATTAAAGCCTGCAGTTTTTGTTAAACAAAAATAACAGTTATTTTCGTGATTTGAAGGTTCTCTCCACAGCATGCGTGATCCAAATTGAAGATACTTCCCCCCCCCTCCCCCCTAACCCCATCATGTAAGAGTAAGCCTACAGCTTTCACAAAAAACATGTGGGACCCACTTTTTATTTTGATTAATAACTGAGAATCCAAAATAATGCACATATGCTGTTTTAGAACATTCCGATATCGGTCTTCCTTTTTTTGCGAATATCAATTGTCCACAAACGTAATAAAAACGACCAGAATTTAATTTACACACTCTATTAGACATTCTATCAAGAACAAAACCACTTTAGTTCACAAAAACACAAGAAAACAGAATATAGAATCAAAGTTGACAATGCCGGTAAGTTGAATGCGACGTGATAGATATATTATAGAATTAAAAATGTGAATATTGAAAAATGTAAAAATTTTAAAAATGTGACGTGATAGAATTTTCTCAAATACCGCCCGTAAAAGGTAGTATAATAAGAAAATAGGTGTTTCATCAAAAGTATATAAAAAATGTTTAAATTTGTAAACCAGTGAAATTAACTAAGGCGAATACTTATTTCTACTCTAAAAAAGTGACGGCAATTAAACACAATCTTGAATTAAGAAAACTAAATAAATAAAAAATGGAATGTAGTTCACTGCAACAGTAGATCTTTATTAATGTTTAATCTGATATTAATGTACTTTTATATCTATACGAGGAGCATGCGCTCACTCGCTCATTTTTGGACTTTTATTCTACAAGATAATGCACATATGCTGTTTTAGAACATTCCGATATCGGTCTTCCTTTTCGTTATCGGTCTTCGAAATTGAAACATGCAAGTTTTTTTCTTTGTTTTGCCTGCTTGATATGACGTTTTCGTGACGCGGTCACGGCTTTCTTATCTAGGGGACTTTGCCTGAATTCATTTCATGAGGCCATACAAAGGAATATAGATATTTGAATTTTATATTGTACATTTTTTTTTGTTGTTGTTAATTTCTCTATAAAAGTAAATTCTGGTAAATTTGTGGTGTGAAACATTTAATAAAAGAGACGCGTTTATAAAGTAACCTTTTGGCACTCTTTAATAATAATAATAATCATTATCATCATTCATTATTCATCATTCCAGTAATATTCATTATGAGCCCTGAAGCAACGCCCCCTAGATAAGAAAGTCATGACACGCGTCACGAAACGTCATACCAAGCAAGTAAAACAAAGAAAAAATTGAAACAACTTGCATGTTTCGATTTCAGTGGCTCATAGAATTAATAATTATTGTTTACGACTAATAGTTAATAATTCCACGAGCCATCGAAATTGAAACATGCAAGTTTTTTTCTTTGTTTTGCCTGCTTGATATGACGTTTTCGTGACGCGGTCACGGCTTTCTTATCTAGGGGACTTTGCCTGAATTAATTTCATGAGGCCATACAAAGGAATATATAGATATTTGAATTTTATATTGTACATTTTTTTTTTTTTAACTTAACTTCAGAATATGTTTCGAATTAAACATCTTTTTATAAGAATATTTTGAGCCTTTTTACTTCAACCTATTTATCTGGAATGGCATGTTGTCTATTGAATATAAATGAAAATATTCGTTGTTTATTGTGTGTAAAAATATTTTTGCTTAATACATACATACATACACACACACACACACATATATATATATATATACATATATAACCGACAATATATATATATATATATATATATATTGTTGGTTTTTATAAATCACAAAGAGAGAAGTAAAAAAAAAAAAAAATATTGCAAATCTTGGAGAGCTGTAAATTTCTTAACCATTCTCTCTTCGGCTAAAATGGAATATCATTTATTCTAGACTTTCTTTATTTTCACAACAGTGAATACGCAGTTCTAAAGACTGGGAGAGGAAGGCGAATCCAATTCAAGCCTGGGAGACAAGAATTATCTTTGATATTTTGGGGAAAGTAAATTTAAAACTTAGCAAAACATGCGAAATATTAAATAAAAAGTTATTTGAAATGCACAGAAGAATAAATACAATTTATAACAACAATGAATATTACTGATAGAAAATATGATAGAAAATAAAATAATTGTTTATTATATTTTCTATAGTTTTTGAGTTTTGATTATAGTTATAGTTTATAGGTTTTTTTTATAGTTTTTGAAAAATTATAACCAGTTTGTAATTATTAATATTTAATAATAATTGTTATTAATTACACAGTTGTAAAGGCTGGGGTAAACATCCAGGTCAAACCTGGGAATGACTTTTGATTTTTTGAGAAAAGTAAATTTAAAACTTACCAAAACATGCGAAATCTTAAATATAGGGTTGTTTGAAATGCTTAAAAGAATAAATATAATTAATAACAAGCAAAATTATATTATTGATAGAAAATAAATTGTCAAATAGTATAAATATTTATTATTATTTATTTAAAATAGATTAATTATATTTTATAAATTAAAAAATATATATATAAACAGCTTATAATTATTAATATTTAATAATAATTAATGCTAATGATAACAATATTTATTATTATTATTATTATTATTATTACTATTACTATTACAATTTAATAATAATTTATAATTATTTAATAATACACTTATAATATTTTATATAGTTATTAATAATATAAATTATTAATTAATTGATGGCTTATCCTCGCTATGTTGCTGCATAATATTTAAAATAGATAGATGACTGATTAATTGAAAAAAAAAATGTAATTAGAAAATGAAGTAAAATAAATAAATAAAAATAAATATATAACGATTTTAAAATCGATAAAAACTAGCTTGGATCCTTTCATAAAGCTGACTTTCGTAGGCTCTTTTATACTACTGGTTGTCCTATTTCCAGTATCACAACCAGGACTAAAAAAATCCCTGACGGCTGGGCCTACAGGCACAATAGATTTCAAAGACGCAGTCCGTGGGGCGCCTGTTTATTGGGAATTGCAGAAGAAATGACATTTTTGCCATGATGCGGCAGCTGGGACTGCCCACTTCGAAATGTACCTGCTTCTATAGGCGGCACCGGCAGGGATTTTTTTGTTTTATTTTATTTTTGTTTTATTTATTTATTTATTTTTTGCTGTGAGGATTGGCCCTAGAAAAAATAACTTGTTAATGTAAAATTTGTAGATAATACTAAGAGGAATTATAATAAATCTAAACGGATTTGATATCTTGTGAATTGTGAAAGTTATGGATTTTTTACTTCTTAAACCCCTATTTTTTCCCTCCTTTGAGGCCATTTAAATAATATCAAAGATCCGTCATACGTAAATTTTCGGCCCTTTTCCTAGAAGTAATAATAACTTTAAAAGGATTTGATACGTATCATAATTAAGGAGTTATCGGGATTTTTCTGTTTTCACAAAAAGACCCCCATTCCCCCCCCCCCTACCCTTGTTTCGATTTTGCCCATTAACGAATTTGACCGAGATTTTACGCCCCTTGATTTTATGTATCAGTTTGGAAGAGATTTGTGAAGAATTATTGAAGTTATCGTGTCCATAGAAAAGTGATATAGATAGATAGATAGATGGATAGATAGATAGATAGATAAAAGTGGGGGTTGTTTTGTGCTCTGGGAGTAAAAGCAGAAAGTTGTCTCTATTTTTTTACGATAGCTTAAGGTTCAGTCATTGCTGCTAAAAAAAATAAGATGTTAATTAAATATGTCATTTTTTTCTAATGGATTATTAATTATATTTTTAACTTGTTAGAATCAACCACTATCTTTATGCTACAGTTAATTTAGCCAGCTATATATTTGAATCACTTGGTAGTGAATCATCATTTATATTATTTTTCATGTCACTATCCACTTTTCTATGCACATGCAAAGAGCACTTTGAATAGTGTATTTGTTTTAAAGTTTTTTTTTTTTTAAACCGAACTTTTGAAATAGCATACACACATTACATTAAAAAACGTTGTTTGAATTAAAATTGCAGTTAATTAAAAATTAATGAATAAACGCATCTGAAAGATGGTAATGAAAAAATCTTGCACATAGGTTTACTGGTATTAGATAGAATCTTTCTTTAAAACTTTTAGTTCGCTAGAAAATTTTTTTAATAAATCACTTTGGCGCATGAATAAAATCTGCGTATAAGCATATATATATATAATCTAATGATAACAAGGCACAAAAAATTGTTTAACGTAATAAACAATTAATATACAATATTTATCACTATGAGAAAGGTAATAATGTGCATTGAGTTCTTTTGTGACAACTAAAACTATAAAATTGAATTTCGGTTTAGCGAACTTCTATTTTACAAAATTCTATTTTTCTGGAACCTTGATTTGGGAGAAAAAGAACGTTGGAAAAACCCCGTAAGCTTCTAATTAACTAATTTATTTGATATATATATATATTTTTTTTAGTTGTAATTGTTTTCTACCAACTAGGGAAGCTTATTTCTTTTCTTTTTGTTAATATTCATCTTAATATTCATCTGTGACACAATCCAGTTTTCTATTTAGGAATATTCAGATATCCATTTATTTTAATTGCAAGGAAAGAAATCTCAAATTTGCCGAAGAAATTTGGTTGAAATTCTTAGAAGGTGTTGTTCTCAGAAATATGTTTGAAGCACTTGAGATCTGTAAATAATAGGGTGAACGAGATTATTTATTTATTTATTTATTTATTTATTTATTTATTTATTTTGTTAATTGTGTTCAATGAGAACTTTCGAAATTCTCTAATGCTTTCATTGGAAACTTCGAATAATAAAATTTTAAAGCTAAGCTATAGTTTTTAATCAGAAAAGAATAATTAATTAGTATCTGTAAAAAATTAGAACCAGAAAATATGTAGTCGTTAGAGCCGAGTAAAGATGGATGCGTATTTCTTTTCTTTTCTTTTTTCAGAAATATATCTTGTTAATTTTCTACTTGGCGAAATTTTTATATTGCAATTTTTTTTTTTTTTTTTTTTTTTTTTAGATGAACGAGGATATTTATTAAATAGATTTACAGAATTTTTGCAGTTTACATTTTTTGCACTGTGATCTTACACATATTTCTGAAAAATAAAAATATGACATAAGTGATTTTCTGATTAACTTTATTGTTTGATGCTGTAAATTCTTTTCTAGTTAATTAAAGTTTATGTCAACATTCATATTACATGCTATATCAATTTGTCTCAATTCGATCAATGTGTAAAATTTATAATGTAGTTGAAAAAGTATATAAGAAAAAAAAATACTCAAAGACAATATAATGTGTCTCAGTATTTCTATTACGTACTGTATAAATTATACACACCTCAGTAACCTAGTATAAATATTGATGACTGCAATTGTATAATGTAAGGAAAAAATTACTTCAAAAAAATTTCCGATCATAGGTGATAAAAAAGAAAATGCAATTTTTAGGGCGGAGTTTAAGCTTCAAATTTGTATAACTGAGTGGCTCCGCCCAAAATTTCGCTTTTCTTTTTGCATTCCAACATTTTTAAATATTTATGTGGATACCGATAATACAATTATGAGATATGCATCTCAAAATATGTTGCCACATTAAATATTTGACAGAAAATAGATCTGAATATGAATATGGTTTGATTTTTTAAAAATATTATCGAAAGAAAATGATTAAAATTCAACATACTGTGATTTTATGGAAGCGTTTTTGAAAAAAATATTTTTTAAGCATTCAATAAATATATTTTTTTTTTGCTTACTTAATATTAATATTTACAAAAAAACGGTTATTAAGAAGAAATTTAATTTTAGCTAAGGAAGAACATCTGAAAAAAAAAAAAATTAAATTAAATTAAAAATAGAAAGAAAGAAAAGAAAAAAAGAATGGCAAATGCAAAATTATTTCAGCGGCATCTATGCCTGATTTAGATGGCTACATGCAACAAAATGCTGTCAACCTAAACTCTAGTATGCATAAGCTAATAAAAAAGAATTGGAAGACTGATGAATAATACATGTGTTGTTTTGAATCATTTGTTTTTCTGATTTGACTTAAAGTTCTTCTACTACTCTAGAAATAATAAAAAGTGGCTTAAAGATGCTGTTATTTCTATAATTTTAGGAGAGTCTTCTATTTTTCGAATAATTCCTAAGATTTAAGGAAGTGTTCTCTAAATATATTTGAATCCCCATAGATGTACGTAATTTCTCCTATTTTTCAGAATGGTGAATGAGAATTACTCATAATGATAAATGTCATCTATATTTTGCAATAATTTTCAGATCATTCGATTACCAACTCGAACGTAAATCATTCGATTATCAAAATAACTATTTTTGCCCATCACTAATTGAGGCATTGACATGGAAAAGGTAGTAAGTCAAGAAGAATCGATTTTGAGATTTTTAAGAGAAGATGTAGTAAAAAGTTGTGCCAATGGCATGGAAAGAGCAGTAAGTCAGTGTTGAAAGTAGTTTATGGATCTCATATGCTTATTTTTTGTGAATAAAACTTTGTAATTTAGCAGTGTAAAACCGTTTCTAGCTTCCCCTGTAAAAATAGGTTTCCTTAACTTACTACCCTTTACATGTCGGTGCTTCAATTCAATTTTAGTATTAGGTATATACGAGGAGCATGTGCTCACTCGTTCTTTTTAGCATTTTTTTACATACAAGTGATATACAAGCCGAACAGTTGCCGAACAGTTGATGTCGGTTAAGGGGCTTCCGAGTTGCGATCAACTTTACGCCCAGTCTTTATGTGAGTAACTTGTCTTGTAAATATTGAGCCGTTGGGAAAAGTTAAATGTAGTAACTACACAAGAAAGAACAATTAAAAATAGAAGAAAAATTAAACAATGGGAATAAAAAAGTAAAGCTATAGAGATTACGGAAAGAGTCTATTAAATGGAAAAAAGTAAAATGGTATAGCTGTAGTTAAAATTAACTACTGAAAAAAGTTGAAAAAGTGTAAAATAGGGTTCGGAACATGTTCAAAAACAGTACATAAATGCCAGGTGGAAAAGGCAGGCAAAGCTAAGCTTTAACAAAAATAGCACTTAAAAAGAACAAACATATTTATTATTTACAAAATTTTTTTTATTAATATTTATATTTTATTATTAATTTGTATAGCATAGGAATAAGATATATAAAAGTAAGAGAGAGAAATTTGCAGAATGGTGAGCACTAATGATCATAGTCAATAATGCAAGAATATTTTGGACGCTTGCGGTGATGTGGTTCAAATGCGTCATAATCCGGCAATTCTGCGATAATATCATTAGGGAGGTCATATAATTTTTCATAAAATTTTTTGGCAAGGTGGTTGATTCTTTTATTTAATGTGGTAGTTTTGAGGTCTCTGCGAACAGTGCTATTACGGAGATAGCGAGAGGCATTTCTGACAGTACGCAGATTTTTGTTATGAAGTTGGCTGAGGTTTTTCATGGAGGATTTGCAGATATAGCCCCAGACCGGACAGGCGTAGGTGATAATTGGTAAAATGCAGGAATTATAAAGGAGAAGTTTGTTATGGATAGCCAGTGTTTTACTATTAAGAAGAGGTTTTAGTGCAATCATAGCTCCAGCGACTTTTCCCCTGATGGTGAGGATATGTTTTTTGAAAGAAAGTCTTTGGTCAAGGGTGACCCCCAGGTACTTTGCTTCATTAGTCCAAGATATAGTGGTATTATTAATGGTTATTCTATTGGGATATGTTAGTTTTCTAGAGAAATAAACAGCAGCAGTTTTCTTTTCATTGATTTTAATGCGCCATAGGTCGCACCAGTCTAAGAAGGCATCAATGTGAGTCTGTAGGTACCTGTAAAGTGTGTATGGGTGATGAGCGTAAGCGTAGATTGTAGTGTCGTCCGCATACAGTGCAAGGTGAGTGTTAAGTGAACGAGGAATGTCGTTAAAGTATATGTTGAATAACAAGGGTCCGATGACGCTCCCTTGGAGAATGCCTGCTAAGATACGGAAAATGCTAGAAAGAATGTTGTTAATGCGGACGCGAAAAATGCGATCGCTAAGGTAAGAGAAAATAAGGTGTATAAGTCTAGCAGGGAATTTAAGCCTAATTAGTTTGTATATAAGGCCCACATGCCAGACTTTGTCAAATGCCTTAGCGATGTCAAGAAAAATGGCAGCAGCAGGAATCTTCGAGTTTAGCTTTTCGCTGAGAAATTCGACTACTCGAAGTAGTTGATGTGTTGTTGAATGTTTTGGGCGAAAGCCAAATTGTTCAGGCATAAGAGTGTTGTTAAGTTGAATGTGGTTCTGGAGTTGCGACCAAATGACGCGTTCGACAACTTTGCTGAGTGAAGGAAGAAGGGAGATAGGTCTATAGTTTACTGGGTCAGAAAGGTTAGCACCAGGTTTGGGGATAGGAGAGATTATAGAAATTTTCCAAGGTTTCGGAAAATAGTTAAATTTGAAAATGGAGTTAGTAAGTTTCGTAATGTAGATGATATAGTTAGGAGGTAGGTTTGTAAGAGCCGTATTAGGAATTTTGTCGTACCCAGGGGCTTTACGTTTTTTGAGTTTAGAAATAATTTTGTGGATAATAATTGGTTAAATTTCAGTGGTGGGTTCATCAGGGGGTTGTGCCAGGAATCTGTGAACAGTATCGCTGACGTGGGTGATATGATTTTCGTTAGCGAGGGTGGAATTTGGAGAGAATTGGTTAGAGTAAGCTCTGGCCAGGAATTCGGCTTTATCCTCGTCAGTGTAAGCAGTGCTGTTATTGGTCGAAAGGGGGGGGATGGGGGTATGGTTGTTATTGATTTTACGTTTAAGAAGCCAGAGAGAATTATCCTCGCTAGCAATATTATTGAGAAAATGTGACCAACTTTTTTGTTTTTCTTTGAAGATGCTATTTTTGATACTATTATTAAGTCTATTGATGAGGGGTTTAAGAGTGGGGTCTCTAGAGTTTTGAAAAAGACGCCGAAGACGATTGCGTTGTTTACAGAGGTTATAAATATAAGGAGGAGGAGTGAATGAGTTGTTGTTTTTGAAGTATTTGATGGTGGAGTGGTTTAGAGCTTTAGTTATGTGAGGATTAAAGTTGGCAACAGCAATATCAATATCAGCAGTATTATTGATTTCTGGAAGATTTAAGTTATTGTTATTGAGAAAATTGGTAAATTTTGTCCAGTCAATGGCCATGGAAGGAGGTGGGGAGAGAGGATTTATGAGATCAATTTTGAAAGAGACAGGAAGATGGTCAGAGCTAAATTCGTTAAGTACAGTAGTAGTAATAGGATAGGAAAGGTTTTTAGTGATAGCAAAGTCAATTATGGAGTTATGGGTATTAGTCCTAGTACTTATATGTGTTGGTGTGGTTGGAGCATGAAGGCTAAGATTAAGGTGTTGAATGAGATTATGCAGTGAGGTACCTCTTTGGGAGTTACCATGGCAGTTCCAACGTCTGCTTTTGGCGTTAAAGTCTCCCGCAAAGAAGCAATGTGTATGTTGTGAAATAAGGTTAGTGAGGTCGTTAACTGGGAAAGTACCAGAAGGATGTATATAAATGGAAGCTAAGTTAATATTAATATGTGGAAGTTGTAAGACAATACTGGTGAAATCAATTTTAGGAATAGTGGAATTTTGAGTAATATAGTGTGGTAAGTGGTTTTTAATGTATATGGCAGTGCCGCCCCATCTGGGGTCAGCGGTGCGTGGTGTGTAGTGAAGCCTATACCCAGGGATGTTAATACTGAAGGTAGGGTTACGGGTTTCTTGAAGAAAAATAATGTCAATATGTGGATGATCGAGGATAAAAATTTTGAATTCATTAAATTTAAATTGGATAGAATTGCAATTCCAGGTTAGTATGATAAGAGAAGAGAGGTTAGTGGAATTATTCATAGTTGGGTTTGTTAAATTCCGAGGCAGATATACAAGTGTTTATTTGATATTTATTATATACAAATAAATATTTGTAGAATTGTGGTGTGAAATATTTAATAAAAGAGATGTGTTTATAAAGGAAACTTTTACCACTTTTTAATAATAATAATATTCATTATCATCATTAATTATTCATAATTTCAGTAATACTTTTTTATGCAGCCTTCAAGTCATTTCATGCGGCCACACAAGTGAAAACTACAGATTTTTTAATGTTATGTTTTACAGATTTTTTTTTTTTTTTTTTTTTTTTTTTTTTTTTTTTTTTTTTTACTTTTCTTTAGAATTTGGTTCGAATTAAGCACCTTTTTATAAGAATATTTTGAGCCTTTTTACTTCAATTTATTTATGTGGGATGGCATTTTGTCTATTGAAAATAAAGAAAATAGTCTTTGTTTATTACGTGTAAAAGCATTTTTTGCTTAATATTTCCAATTCAAAAATCAGGGTAAAAAATACTCAAACGTTTAATAATAATTTAGCATACAACTTTTACAGCTTTATAAAAGTTCTCACCCCCAATTGAGGAAGATACTTGTATATATGTCTCTCTCTATATATGAATATATTACGGCAAAAGCCCGAAGTTTGGCCAGTTCACGTAGTGGCCGACCATTTCGCTAATTGGCCAAGAATCCTGGCCAAAACTTGATGAACAGAGTATTTCGGGCTTTGGCCGGCCAATTCCCGAAATGGCCGGAAATCCCTGACCAATATCCGAAGTGATATCCAAGGCTGTACGGTAGGTAGCACCGACGTGCACGAGGTACGAGTAACATTCATTTTGGCAAAAATATTCTGTTCGTCTGGAGAATATCACACCTGTGTGACTTATTTTGATACAGCGATTTCATTGAGAGTATTGCATACTTCGTAATTTATAGTATTTAATATGAATAGTGTATATGGTTATTCTATAATTTTTCTTTATTTTTAAAAAGTAACTAATGCTACTGCTGTCGAAATTGAATTTATTTTGACCTTTTTACGGGTTATCTTGCAAAAACTATTGCACATACAAATATGAAAACTGAACTTTTTATAGATAAAAATATGATAAACACTTTCTATCAGACGGCTTTTAAATCGAAGAATTTTTTTTAAAGAAGTTTTTAATGTTAGAATGGGTCAAGATACTTCAGTTTAAAAAGTTTTATAGAATTAAAAAAAAAAAACTATTCATAGCAATTTAACTATCTTTTGCAAGCATATACTTGATTAGATGGTGTTATGCTGTGTCTAATAGTTTATTAAATTTGTTTAATTTTTTGGGGATTTTATTCATTCCCTTTTTGAAAAAAATATTATATGAATAGAGATTTAATTAATAGTTTGAAATAGCCACTTTTATCTCACGTTCTCAGATTTTAAAAAAAGCCCAAATAATTTAGCCAAGCTCTTGTCAATTGAAGAATACATTTAAAAAAAATAATAAAACTTTAAAATGGTTAAAGTATAAATGTGAATAGCATTTAATGATAATAATTACGTCATTTTCAAATAATATTTTTAAAACGGGTTGCATCTAAAAGAAAAAATAATAATAAATATTAATAAAGTCCGAAGAGCAGCAATATTTTTTACATAACCATTTTATACAAGCTGATGTTCAAATGTGTAATAGATCTTATTTAATCCCAAAATCAGTCTGTAGTTGTCACGGAGGTGCGAGTTTGGGGACCGAAAAATTTGCTAGTCAAAGAAAAATGAATGACAACACGGTTACAGAAGATCGCCATTGGCCGCGATCTTATCTTACGTGGGTCGTAGATTGATCGTATTATTATCTTACGTAATACGATAATCTTTTTAAAACAGAGAAAATTAGTATGCTTTTAGAGTCTGCGGGTGTGTACGGAGGTGCGGGGGGGGGGGGGTGGCGAATGTACTCTTAGGGAGGAGAGCCGCCTAGTTTAAAAAATATATATATTCTTCTTACGTTTCATATAAGGAAATTTCTCTTGTCCCAAATCAATATTTGTTATGAAAGACTACTTTATAAATATATATTTCTTCTATTATTAATCTGAGGTCAAGCGAGGGGTTTTATCTGGACGGAATTCAAATTAATATTACTCACTTAAAAATTCAAGAAACATGCCCTTCCCTGGATTTTAAAATTTCATCAATTTTATTCTCTTGTGATTTTGAAAGCTATAGTAAAATTTAATTTTCTCAAAATATTTAAGATAATTAAACAATAAAAGGAGTCGGAAATAAGAATTTTAGTCACAGGACTCAGAGCCCACTTGACACACCTCTCCTTAGTGAAGAAAATGTTTAATTATTCCTTCTTTTATGTTTATGTGCTTAACAAATATTTTAGACGCAGTTTTACAGGACAGAGCCCCTCCTCTCTTCCCTCGATGAACAAAAATAATAAACGGTTTCAATTCGTCATTTTTAATATGTATTGGTGGATTTGTAATATGTGTTGTATTTTTGTACTCCTTTTTAGATATGTTTAAAAATTATTGTTTTTCACATGAGTTGCTAATAAAAGAAATATTAGTTTAATTTATTTTATGTTTTCATTCTCGATTTAAAAGAAGAAAAATATTGGATTGCAATTGCTTCTGTTTGGATATCTGTCTATTTCTTGAACTTTGTTTTGCGGGCATACATATTGACAAAGAAATATATCCAGAATTTTATACAGGGTGAATCTAAACTCTTGGGCAAAATTTAAGGGGTAATAGTACGCATCAAGACAAACAATATTAAATGGGAAACTAAGGAAGGGTCCCAAACGTCTTCCGAAGGAGATAGGCGCCATTAAAGTATAGGGTCCAAAATTTCAAATAATTATAAAAAACTGAAAAATTGGTCGATTCGTTTGTAGTTTTCGCTAAAACTATTCTTCATGTCAGTATTTTCTTTAAAATAAATTTTAAACAAAAAGTTTTAAAATGTCGATAGAGGGCGCTTTAGACTTTGGAGTAACGAACAACTATTTTTTACCGTTATTTTTTGTATCTGATTAAATGCTTTTAAAAGCTTAGACTTAAACTTAAATTTTGAGCTCAAAATCTGAATCGTTGGCAGTGGTTAAGTAGCGCAAACTGAGCTGTGTTCAGGAGTAGAAATATAACCCCCCCTGAACACAGTTCTGTTATTCCCGATCTTGGTGTCGTAGACCAGGCAGAAACTACTACCCTCTACATGTAAAATAAACGATAGAGGGATGACAAAATTAAATAAAAAAATTATTTTAAAAATAAATTTTAAAGATAAAGTTCAAAAATGCCGATAGAGGGCGCTTTAGACTTTGGAGTAATGATCAACTCTTTTTTACCGTCGACTCCGACGAGGACCTGGTTGCGAGGATTGCCATCGTAGCAGGCGATATCCGGGAGATGCCCGGATATCGCGATATATACGATTCCGGGAGATGCCCCATTAATGTTCGCAACTCCCGCCACCGACGGCGTGAGTCCTGCATCGTTGCTGGTGGGCACTCTTTCGAGCAGTTTTTGTGATTCCTCACGAACATCATGCGTGTACCATTTTCTACGTGTCAACTTTCATTCATATTGCGCACTACATGCATACATCAAATTGTTTCTTTTTATTTTCCTTGGAGAAGTTGCTCTTGTCTGTTATGAAAAAAAAATTTCTATTTAATTTTGTCATTACTGTATCGTTTATTTTACGTGTAGGGGGTAGTAGTTTCTGCCTGGATTAATTTTAACACAATTATTGAAATTGGTAAACAAATCATATGAGTTGTAATTTTCCAACTGCACGAAAAATGTCCGGGCCAAGATTCGAACTTGCGATCTCTTGGCTGAAGCTGCCATGCTCTACCAACTGAGCTATCCCGGCATAAGCTGGATGAATTATGCCCTCCAGATTTAACCGGGATAGCTCAGTTGGTAGAGCATGGCAGCTTCAAGAGATCCCAGGTTCGAATCCTGTCCCGGACATTTTTCGTCCAGTTGGAAAATAACAGCTCATATTGTTTCTGCCTGATCTACGACACTAAGATCAGGAATAACTGAACTGTGTTCAGGAGTGGGGAGAGGGAGGGTGGTGTTTCAAATTTCAACTCCTGAACGGAGTTCAGTTTGCGCTACTTAATCACTCCCAACGATTCAGATTTTGAGCTAAAAATTTAAGTTTAAGTCTAAGCTTTTGAAAGCATTTAATGAGATACAAAAAATAACGGTAAAAAATAGTTTTACGTTACTTCAAAGTATAAAGCGCCCTCTATCGGCAATTTTTGAACATTATCTTTAAAATTTATTTTTAAGAAAATACTGACATAAAGAATAGTTTTAGCGAAAACCGCAAACGAAATGACAATTTTTTCCGTTTTTATAATCATTTGAAATATTTGACCCTAGGCTTTAATGGCGCTTATCTCCTTCGGAAGATGTTTGGGACCCTTCGTTTCCTATTTAATATTGTTTGTCTTGATGTGTACTATCACCCCTTAAAATTTTGCCCAAGAGTTTAGATTCATCCTGTATATGTAGAATTAGTTTTATGATGAATATGTTATGCCAACATGAAAAGGCATATTCAGATTAAATTTAGAGCATTTGCGTCGTCCTTGGCTACATTTTCCCCTCTCCCTTTTCTTTCAACTAAATAAAGTTTTCTCATAAAGCCTTGAAGTATCTTAAAAGTAAATTTATTTTGTGTATTCTGTTATTTACGTTAGTTTTTTAACATCGTATAAACATCGTACGTAGTGCATCAGTTTTTGTATTTATTATATCGGGGTTCTGTGTTTTTCATGCGCATATATTGTTAACGAGCAGAGAAGACCGAGCTATGCTCAGAAATTAATTTTCAAAATCTCCTGAAAATCTCCTGTTTCAAACTAAACTGTATCTGATTCAACTTCATATGTTTATCTGTAGTTTTCTATACGATTTAACCAAAGAGGAGGGAGGGTTTTGTAAAATTCAGATCAGATGGAAAATTAAAAACCATACATCGCTTCTTGTAAGCTTCGAGATTCTGTAACGTAATTAAGCGAAATCCAGATTACTGGGGGGTAAAACTGAGCTGTGGTGCCTGTCACGCGCGTCAACCGTCGCACACGGGTCCTGAGGGACCCGTAAAACGCTCGATCAGGAGAGGCCTCCCGTAAGCACTGCGACCGGTCGGAGCACCGCCACCTGCGCATCACTACAATTGAACACACGAGGTGACGACATAGGTCATTACGATACACGGTGGATCCCAAAAAACAGAGGAAACCACCACGAAAACACCTGATGAATCGCCAGGGATCCCCCGACGGCTCCGTAGCCAGAGCCCCATGAGGGAAACCGAGTTCTCGGCCATATGTCGAGTACCTCTGACGACCCTTACTTTGCCGCAGCTTCCGATCGTCCAGTCCTAGGGAGGGAGGAAACGACTAGTTCGTCGGCTGCGATCATTGGCGCACCCAACGGGGGGGGGGGGCTAAGGGGGCTGAAGCCCCCCCCCCCCCTAGACCCCGAAACTTAATAATGAAGTAACTATGTAAAATTTTCTATAAAATTATAAAAAGTATTTTTTTTTTCAAGGTTTTTAGAAAATGTTTAAAACCTTTGTATCTCATTTCATCTTTATTCTCAATTTTTTTTTTGCCGTTTTCGACATAAGTTAAGCGTAAAGACTTATAGCGGTACTCTGATTCTCTCAGTTCTGAGTACACATCCATCATCCATATTTTTAGAACGGTCAAGCGGATTCAAGTCCAAACGAGGGTGGTATTTCTTCTACGGTGTACATCTGTGTAATGGACAATACGACCCATTTAAGGTCGATATACGATTGGCACTATCCATTTTGCAAAACATTGAAGTGGGGTGCTGGAGAAATGGCAGCCCCACACTGAAAACCTTTTATTACTCTAGTACAAATGAGGTACAAACGAAAAGATTGTTGGTACAAACGGGTACAAAAGAGGTATAAACGATTGGCCCTATCCATTTTGTAAAACATTGAAGTTGGGGGGCTGGAGAAATAGCAGCCCCACACTAAAATCTTTTTACTACTCTAGTACAAATGGGGTGCAAACGAAAATATTGTTGGTATAAACAATTGGCCCTATCCATTTTATAAAACATTGAAGTGTGGGGAGAGGGGGGAGGGGGGGGGGGCTGGAGAAATGGCAGTCCCACACTAAAATCTTTTTATTACTACTCTAGTACAAATGAGGTACAAACGAAAAGATTGTTGGTACAAACGAGGTATAAACGATTGGCACTATCCATTTCCGAAAACATTGAGTTAGGGAGCTGCCTTTTCTCCAGCCCCCCCCCCCCTACTAAAAAATCTTTTATTACCGTAGTACAAATGAGGTACAAACAAAATGATTGTTGGTACAAACGGGTACAAACGAGGTATAAACGTTTGGCACTATCCGTTTTGTAAAACATTGAGGTGGGGGGGGGACTGGCCGTTTCTCCAGCCCCCCCCCCACTAAAAACCTTTTATTACTCTAGTACAAATGAGGTACAAACGAGGTATAAACGATTGGTAATATTTTCGAAAAAATGTGAGTGGTTGGGAGGGTGGGGTGGGGGGGGGGGCTGGCGAAATGCACCTTTATTTTATTAGTACTTCTGGTTACACACTTTTCTAGCATCATTCGTGTTAAAACATTTAATTCAACGTATAAAAAAATAGCCATAGTTTTAAATTTTATATTTGGAGAATTTATATCATCAAAGCTCGAGAAAATCATCTAAGATTAGAATAATTCACCAGCACTTCATCACTAAATGGTAAGCATACATATTAATTTCTTTCTTAGGATAATTACACTAGTATATTCGTAAGCATAAAGTTTCAAATTTATTAATAGCCAAGAGAGGGCATATCCCGAAGTCTGCCCCTACCTCCTGTGCCGAACAAGGTACTAATTTACTGAATCATGAACACAAACAAAAATAAAAAATGCTAAGGCAAAATTGCAATGAATCGGTGAAGAATTCCGCTTTATACAGGTTTTTGCTTTAGCAGGTAAACTTTCAAGGTGTTTCTTCTGCTGAGACCATGGAATGTTTGCGATCAAGACAATATTTACGTTGTTTCATTTACACAAGTTAAACAGTATGGGGTTATTTACACAAGTTTTACGTATACAGTTTAACCAGTGTAAATGAAACCTGTCTATAACGGAATATTATCTTAATCGCAAACATTCCATGGTCCCATCGAAAGAAACATCTTTACAGTTTACCAGCTAAGATGAAAATCTGTCTAAAGCGGAATTTCTCACCGATTTATTGCAATTGCGTCTTAGCATTTTTTACTGTTTTTGTATCCATTGTATCCAAGCCAAAGAAGACTCAATATTATAAAATTGACTTGTTTTCCTATTTATAATAGATGTAAATTGTCAGGTTAACGGTTTTTAGCTCACAGGCTATCAAAGCCTGAGAGCTAATGGCCGCTGGTTCTGTATGTACGTAACGTGATAACTCTTGATAGAACAAACCGCTTTGCTTCAAATTTTGTTTATAGGTTCATTGTGATAAGGCGCTTCCCTGATCAGTTTTTGAGGTTCATTAGTTAATTATAAGGGGGTACGTGGGATGATCCCCCTGTTAATATATTGTCAATTTCTTTATTTTTCGAGGGTTTATTTCAAATTCTTTGAAATAAAAGTATAATATACAATTAGTGTGAATAGCCTGTGAGCTCAATGCCCTCCGTTTAACTGGGCAGTTTTCTCTTTATTTATTAGCTCACAAGCGATCAAAGCCTGAAAGCTAAAGTGCCCACAGGTTCTGTATGCACGTAAGTTATGTACGTAACGTGATAACTCTTGATAGAAATATCCGATTTGCTTCAAATTATGAATATAGGTTCATTCTGATAAGGCGCTTTCCTGATTAGTTTTGGGAGTTCATTGGTTAAGTATAAAGGGGGTGGGAACAGGGACTAATATCTCCCCTTAATTTATATAAATGGATTTTTCATGCAAAATTATCCGATTTGCTGCAAATTTGGTATACCTGTTTATTCTGATATTAGATTTGGAAGTTCATTGGTTAGGTATAAAGGGTGGGAATTAGGGAGATAATCCCCCCCCTCCTTAATTTAGTTAAATGGGAATATCATGCAGAATTATTCTTTGAAATAAGAGTATAATATACGCAATCAGTTTGAATAGCCCCGTGAGGTCAATGCCATCAGTTTAACAGGGCACTTTTCTTTTCTTTTTTTTAATTAAAAAAAGTTTTAAAAATGGATTGAATGTTCATAATATTAATTAATTAATTGAAGAATAGTTTTCCCCCTGTAAATACACAGCGGCAAAAAACGGTTGATACTGAAAAATAAATAAGTAGATAACATTTTCTGTCATTCACATCAAAGTTCTATTTATAGTAACAGGCTAACTATTTTATTATAAAATTATATTCCTTTGTTTTCTTCACAAAATGTTTCATTCTGTTCATTTATGATAAATAATATACGTTTTAGCATATGTTCAAATTCAAACGATATCGAATTACTGATGATAAAGCAGAGACGCACAAGAGCAGTCATCGTATTTTCATTATGTTGCTGCACTACAGCGAATACCGTACTATTACATCACATAAAATATTATATTACAGAATATGTTAGCTTTACATCGTAAAATAAAGCATTTTTGTAACATTTTTCAGTAACCGTAAAGTATAAAGGAAAAAAGGAAAATATCTGCACATATCCATAAATAATTAACAAATTTTGTATCACTGATGGATATCAGAAGTGATTATAGTAAATTTCAGCTACTGTTGCAGTGCGCAAATGCAGATGGTCACTTGATCACCGACTCGTGAGTGTCATGCAAATGCACTAGAGGTCTGTACAGGCCAAAATTTCGAGGCCAGGCCCGAACGAAATCTATCTTGCCCGTTGCAAAAGTTAAAAGTTTGGTCCAGAAAGTACAAAAATCAAAGAAAACAGGCCCGACCCGGCCAGTGACAAAATCAGTTAAATCATGGCCTATCCATTCAGCTCAATTTGTATTTAAAAAAATTCCGATTTTACTCAACATAAAATTAAGATTCTTTTAAAGAATATTGCATACATATATTTGGAGAAATTTTACAATATATTTTAACTTATATGTTTACAAGACAGAAAAAACTGAATAGCAACATTAATGATTACTCAGATTTTTCCGCCTTCAAATAAAGATTCAATCTAAGAATTAATGTAGTTTAGAATAAAAGAGAAAAAGAGGGTTAAAAAATCATAACATTTAAGCTGTATAAAAAAGTAGATTTTTGAAAATATTTCTTCGTAATTTATTAAGGCTCTTCTCAAATCGAATGGCGCTACTTTCTGACACATTTATGAAATCAATTTTCTTCAGGAATGCATAAAATTGACAGGTGTTCTTATTCAGAAACTATGTAATCGAATAGCGTTTTCCTTTTTCTGATAAATGCAAAAAATCTTTCAGAAAATACTATCAGAATTGGCGTTTTGAATTAAATTTCCAGACGCGGTAGCACGGTAAAGAAGAAAAACCTATCGTCACAAGAAAGGAATACTTATATCTCAATAGGTTATTTATTTATCAAAAAATGGAAAACAGTACTCGATTCCAAATCGCCGCTTCAAAAGTTAGACCTGTCAATTTTATGCCTTTACAGTTAAAAATAAAAGTCAAAAATGTTTCGGAGAGTTTCATTTTGTTAAACTGGGAATTTGAGAATCACTTAAGGCATATTTTCACTGAATCCGTTAACAGCAACTTATTATTTCTATTACTATTTTGACAAAACAAACTGTTTGGGCACAATTAAGTCCAGTTCCGACCCGGCTCGACTGTATATAAAAGAATTTAAGAATAAAACTTGGACTCAGACACGATATAAACATCCGATCTCGATCTCTACGCTTGACATGTTATATTACTGTATTGATGATGTTGCTAAACTAGCGTCACTTCATGACGCAGATTTATGCTTATTCTCGCGAACGTTATCATCACATTTTACCGGATTCGTTTAAATTTCTATATCGAGCCGGTTAAACGTAAAATTAATTTTTAAATTGGTAGTGGTAGTGACAGTGATGAACTGATTTTTATTCAAAGACGAAAAAAAGAGTGTTAAACGTATATCTTTCAAATATTCTGATTCAGACGATCCATGAAAGCAACTGAAGTTTCAACAAGTAAAAATCTACAAGTCATCACGGGTCCGAGGCCCGCACCCGGCCCCATTAAATTTTTTTGTTAGCCCGTTTATTTTGTCAGTCGGCACGGCACGGCCTATCAAAAATCTTCTAATTCTGGCGGCCCGGCCTGTTTTAAAATTTACCTTCATTTTGCCGGATAACGAGCCAAGCCGGGCCTGTGCAGACCTCTAAAATGCATTAGTCCCCCCCCCCCCCAAAGCGAAATCCTGGGTGCGCTACTGGCTGCGGTGAGTATTGTAAACCTATACTCACAGTCAATAATCTCAGTTTTCAGTATTAGAACGAAATAGAAGAAACTAGCCCTATGCACAGAAGTGAATCAAACCCAGATAGTTACCCAGTGACGTCAACGACACGAGTCTGAACTTTTACCCTTTTGAATTTTAGCCACGTGCCTAGATATCTCGGCTCGCAACATAAAAACTCTAAGTGACTATAAACTGTTTAACTCTCAGTGTAACTTCTCTTTCCTCAACTGAAAGGGTGTAATCTTTCAGCCGCTCTTAAAGCGAATATTAATTTATATAATGTGTTGTGTAATAATAATCGTATTAAAATTTTATATTAAAATTATTTAACTGCAAACAAAATGTGTCGCATCCCTATTCATAAAATTAAACACTAATCATATATTTATCTCTTTCACAATATAGTAGTGATAAAGACTAAGTGAAAAATTAGTGATAAAGTTCTCATAAAGGATACAATACACAATGGATTACACCAATTCCTCCCAGCAGCTGAATGATAAAAAGTAAGAAGATTTTTCCTTACCTAAATCTGTACTGTATTGTAATTAAGGATAGGAAACAAAACATTAAATTAAGAACTTTAATCAAAACTCATGAATCATAACATATTGAGTGACTTTTATCTGTGTGTTAAAAGCTCGAAAATATTAATGATTTACAACAGTGAGCAGGAGGAGCTTCTCGCCAACCCGGGACTTCGAAAAATCCGAATTGAGGAAGGTTTATTTTGTGTAGAAAAAAATAGTAATAAAGAGAGACAAAATAGAAAGGTGAGTCATTACCTGTCTCGTAATTTCATTTTTAGTTTTGCAGAGCTCTCTGTAAGAGGCTTCGTCAAAAACGGTCATCTGTGACGTGAACATTGTGTTAGTTTCAGCTGCCTCTAGCGAGAGACTGTTGGATAATCCGGCTGCTATGAATGGAGACATCATATAACCTTTTCAAAGAATAAATAAAGTTAGTATTACCCCCCAAAAAGATGATTTTTTATACAGAATAGTCCAAAATAGCTTAGACAAACTATAAGAGCAATTCAAGAAGATAAAAAAAGCTGTATTAAATAGAAACATGCAACCACAAATTCCTCTGTAGAGTATTACAATAAAAAAGGAAAATTTTCATTACAACGCTGGGCCATAGTAGAACACTCATGCGTTCTAGATTATGCGTATATATAATAGTTTATTATAATACTAACAACCGTTGTGTTGCATTTAAATTGCGTGAGGTATTTCAATTGTTTTGGGGGAATTAAATCCAGTTTTCTTATACTTTTCAAGTTTCTAGCTTTAACAATTCCAAAAAAAATCGTAATTTAGAACTTTTTTCAAAACGTTCTAGCGTTCTAAAGTTTCAAACGTGTCAAATTTCACATTTTGTAGAAAGCTTTCTTAGAGCATTTACATCTTAAAAGTTACCACCAAGCGAAATTTCAAGCTTTTAGCCCTAGTACAGGGGTGATTGTGTTCCGGTATTTTGTACACCACTAAATTTATATAGCAATATTTTTCTTCTTTAATCGATAAATTCTGCGATGACATACTAAGAATATTTTTTATAAAAATTTAGTGGTGTGCAAAATACCGGAACACAATCACCCCTGCCCTAGTAGTATAACAGATATCGAAATTGTATAACAGATATCGAAATTTTAGAATGTTTTTTTTTGTTCCTGCACACTTTTACATTTCGAATTTTTTAGAAATTAGTCTGTTGCTAGTTTTTACGTCTTAAAAGTAACAGTCGTGTGACGTTTAAAGTATTTAGTCTTAAAAGTCCCGAAATTAATCGTCATATAGAACGTTTTTACAACATTTACCGCTCATTTCTCTCTTTTAAATTGAAAATTTTTAGGAACCGTTCTTTGAGAACATTTACATATTGAAAGTAAATACCATGCAGAATTTCAAGTTTTTAGCTTCAACAGTGTCAGAGATATCGCAATTTTAGGACGTCTTTTGTTCGTGTACTCTTTTACATTTTGAAATTTTTAGAAACTTTTCAGTGTCAGGATTTATGTTTTGAAAGTAACAGCCATGTCAAATTTTAAGTTTCTAACCCTAATAGTTCTAAATAAAATATAATTTACAACGTTTCCCTCTCGTTTTTAACTTTTTAAATTTCGAACTATTTTGAAAGCGTTTGTAACGAGTATTTAATAATAACCACCACACCAAGTTTCAAAATTCTAGCCCCATCAATATCACAGAAATCGCAATTTTAGAACGTTTTTTTGCTTCTGCACCCTCTTAGAAGTTGTTGTCCTGACATAAAATATAGCCTATGTTAAAGCAGAGATGGTCACCAGCATTTTGCCACCTTTATTTTTGAAATCGGCTCGGTAGTTCACGAGATATAAGCTACTGTTTGTACTATTTTACACTTTTGTTTCCGTATTACTTTCGGCTCGGTAGTTCTAGAGATGTAAAAGCTACAGTTTGTACTAACACATGGGCTAATAAGTTCCCATGTGTTAGTACACTATAAAGAAAACACAACTTTTTAACATAACTTTATAATTTTATAACTTTAATAATAAATAAAAATAATTTAATAATAATAATTTAATAATAATAATAATTTAATAATAATAATTTAATAATAATAATTTAATAAATAAATAATAATAATGATTTAATAATAAATAACATACTTTTATAACGAAAGAGCTCCAAACAGTGCTCAGAATCATCGACTCGTTGTTGTTTTTGGTCAGAAGCCAACACGCGCGGCACCCACTTTGACAACAGCTTTTTCATAGACAAATGTTCATTCAAAATAAAACCTATACGTTCCTTGGATACCTTCAGAGTCTGAGCTATCTCCTGCAACTTCACTTTATGGTTCCCCAAAACGATTTTGTGGACTTTTTTGACGTTTTCCGGAGTAACCACCTCTTTTGCGTGGTGCACAACTGGTGTCCGTACGACCACGTTTAAATTCAGCAAACCAGTCAACAATGGTGGATTTACCTGGTGTAGTGTCCGGATAACGCTTATCAAGCCAAGCTTTTGTTTGAACGGTGTTTTTTCCCATCAAATAACAATTTTTGAGATTCTTGTTTATCCATTTTTTTGTTTATCAACAAAGTCGTTCAACTAAAACCACTCTAACGTTTTATCCACACGGCGAATCGTCATGACATTTTTTCTGCTACCTTTTAAAGGTTAGTATTTATTAAAAAAATCATCGTTTCGGCGATTGCAACGCCATCTGTGTGCCAGACTGGGAACTTCTCAGCCGATGTGTTATTTTACACTTTTGTCTCCTTATTACTTTCGGCTCGGTAGTTCCCGAGATGTAAGCTACTGTTTTTACTATTTTACATTTTTGTTTCTTTGTTACTTTCTTCTATCCTTACAAGAAGAAAGTATTGGATTCGTGGAAAATGTCTATTTCCAGTTTTCGATGGATTTATAGTTTTAGAAGTTCCTGAACACGATTTGACTGTTTTTAAAACATGTCTGTCTGTGAGTCTGCTGTCTGCATGTAACAAAAATTTTGTGAGCGCTCTATCTCAAGAACTAAAGCATGGAATTTAATAAAACTTTATATTATGTTAGACCTTAACAAAAGTTGGTGCTGATTAAGTTTCCGTGTAAATCATATAACAGGTGACGCTGCTATGCTGCATTTTTCTTGATTTCCGCGATATATATATATCTCAAAGATTAATTCACGGAATTTAGTCAAACTTCATATTCTGTTACAGTTTCACCAACAGAACCTTATTAGGCTTGGGTGTATATTGCCCAACAGGTGTCGCTTTTATGATCTTTGAGTTGGGAATTTTGGTTGCCGACATCTGAGAGGTTGGGTGCCGAAATTCAACTATTTGTTTGAAAAATGCGATGCTTATCTCCTTTTTAGATGCACAGAACTCACGAACCCATACGTTTATAATCCTCATGATTGGCATAGATTATCATTTAATTTTGGCACTGTGATAGCGAATTTTGAAGTATTAACCCTTCTTTGCATGAGTTTTTCTTTTACAATTGTGTTTTTTTATACATATATTAAATATTAGACACCAGAAATTTTAAGATAGATTTTTAACTTTGTTCAACAACATAGTTCACGGCAAATTTACTGCATTAATATTTCTATATAAATATAGTGGTGGCGAAGAAGTTGATTTATTTATTAAAAGTTAAATAAACAGTGATGGCAATTTACATCACTATGCAATTAAGGGTTATCACGTATGAGATAGAAGAAAGTTTTAGGATTAGTACATTCGACTAGTTTCCTTTTGAAGGCACGCATTTCTATAAAGAATACATTGCCGTCTGTAATCGCGATTATGAACAGCGAAATTTTCTTGAAAGAAATACTGGTTTTCAAAAGCTAAAAATTAAGAGGAAAGTCGGCACCCGTAAAAACCCTGATAAACTAAAAATTATTCTTTCCGCATATTAATTTTGGAATTCAATATGAATTGCGAATTACCTAATAAAAAAGCAGTTGTAACAGGTAACCCCACCTTAGGCTGTGAGCAACTCGAACTAATTCTGGCAGAAACCTACCGCTTCGCAATCTACCTGCAGCAGGGTTGCCAGTTTGGCGCTTTTTTTTATTATTCAGAAGTTCCTAAAAAGGAATTTTTATTTCGTTTAATCTCAATATGTTTGTCATTAAGTACAGCTTATGTCTACAACTTCTGGTCTGAATTTGGAATTCCTGATTAATAATGGAGGATGGGGGACAGACAGCCAAACCTGACAAACAGCGTATAATCATTTCGAGACATGCCTCATACACTTCGCCAACGCGATCGTGTATGTTTGCTCGACTTCTTACAAGGTGATTTTTCTTAAAGTCAAGAAAAGCTCCTGAACGTTATATAACAGATAAATATATTTCTATTATTTTTATGGTATGAAACTTAACTCTTTATGATCTCATTTATAAATTGTTGCAGTAATCTCTCACTTGTACATCAGTCCAAGGAACTAACCAGAAACGACGCATATGAGAGACGCATAAATGAAATCAGAGTAAAAGTTATATTTGAAATAAATGTTAAGAGAAAATTCATCATTAAATGGTTAAATAACATGCAGAATAATGAAAAATACGAATTATTTAGATTGTTAAAGATTTACCAATTCAAATCTAAAATACATACATCTCAAAATTTTAATTACATACTCATTTAAAAATTAAGAATGGTAACATTTTACCACTTGCTTATTATGGGTTACAATATGATAAATGTAAGTAAACAATTTAGAAATCGCCAATGTGGCATCATTTTTAAAAAGCGCCAAATGGTGGCTTGAAATAGGATTATACCACAATTATCAAATGGAAATTTTCTCCTTAAGTAATTTTAGAAAAATATACAAAGTATGCGATTATCCCCTCCAGGGGCAAGTAATTGTAATTGTGTAATTTAGAATTTACGCTAGAATTTTCGAACCATTTAATGTAAAAATAAGGAAATGCAATTTTACAGCTTTATTTTACACAAAATTATAAAAGTAAAATTTTATTCAAAAATTCCTGTGCAAATTTGGATAAAAATTAAGTGAAATAAAATCTATTCCACCGTCCCTCAAGGGGTTAAGGGTACTCTCCAGTCATGCACAGATGCTCGTTAGCTAATGTAAAATCTATGGGCGGGTTCTTTTCGAATTTGTCGTTTGAATTTGAATTTTTTTTTTTTTTTTTTTTTTTTTTTTTTTTGCGTAAGATAGCTGAGGTCAATCTCTAATATGGCCATTTTTTGCTTTTTCGATTTTGATAGTGGATTATTTTAATAAAGGCAACTTCCCTTTCGGAACCGGTTTCGAAACTGAAAACGAAACATTCGAATCCCAACATTTTCTGAAATTCTTCATTCAAGAGACGGGTCTTTTTATTCGAAGTAGAAGGAAAATCTCTTTTAATCGCAGAGGTGTTCCGGCAACGTGCTGCATTTTTTAACATTTTACATTTTTTAACGAGATTTTTTTTTAGAGTACCGTGCAACTACATTGATTGATGACAAACCTTAACTATCGTACAGTATTGCAACTATTGCGTTCTTTGGAGTTTACCATTTGGGAAAACCAATTCATACCAGAAAATTCTGCCCGTCAATTATTAAAGATTAGATATCGGAATTAATGTCTAACAATTTAATGATAGAATTTTCCGGTACGAACAAACTTTCGCAAACATATTATAGCTGGATAATTTATAATGCAAAATTATTTTATGACTGTGGCTTGTCTAGATAAGATCCCAGTATTACTGAGTTTGTTTGTAGGGGGTAATCTCTGGAATTACCGAGCCGATATAAAAAATAATGGTAGCATCTTTGTTCCAACATAGGCTATGTTTTATGTCTATATAACAATCCCTAAGGGGTACAGGGGCAAAAAATTTTCTAAAATTGCGATTTATGTGATATATTTCGGCTAGAAACTTGAAATTTAGTATGGTGGTTATTTTTGAGATGTAAATGTTCGCTAAGAACGGTTTCTAAACAGTTCGTAATTTTCTAAATTACGATTTATTTTTAATTGTTAGAGCTAGAAATTCGAAATTTAACACGGCTGTTACTTTTAAGACGTAAATACGTGCAACAGAGCAATTTCTGAAAATTTTCGAAATGTAAAAGGTGCAGGGGAAAAAAAAGTTCTAAAATTGCGATTTTTGTAATACTGCTGTGTCAAAAAACTTGAAAATTTGCTGTGCTGATTAGTTTTAAGATGTAAATGAAAAGGTTTCTAAAAGTTCTAAACGGTTCTCTAAGAACGGTTTCTAAAAAATTCGAAGTTTAAAAACATTAAATTAGCAAAAAACGTTCTAAAAACGTTCTAAATTACGATTTATTTGGTACTGTTAGAGCTAGAAACTTGAAATGTATAATAAAACTAGATATTTTTTTTTCAGCCCAAACAATTAAAAAACCTCATGAAATTTAAATGCTACGCCAGCCAGTAATAAACAAATAAATAAATACTTACCAAGTTGGAGTAGGCTGCTAGTGAAAAGTGTAAAAGACTGCCTTTTTTGCTGCAATAGAAAAAGGAAAAAAAAAATGAAATTTGGGAAGTATTCATTCTTAAGTCTTAAGACATAGTTTCAAACTGAACTAATGTGAGGAAAACAGACACTGTTTTCCGCTGGTCGGGCAAACTGCTCATTCTTATTAATCCATAGCTGCAAACATTTAGGCTTTTTTTCCTTATCATTTTTTAGACTAGTAATTCTCGCCTTATTTAATCACAGAAACTCTGCGATTAAATAAGACGAAAAATTTTATTCGAAAAATGTGGTAACAAAAAAAGCGTAAAAGTTGGGTGCTATGCTAATGACCTGACGAAAAGAGCAGATACTAGATTGTTTTCGAAACTATAGTTGTGTTTTTTAAACTCATTTTATGGATTTATATACGTCTGGTAATATTTTGGAATTCTTTCACCTATGGATGTCTCAAATTAACTGTTACTTTGATCAGGGTTTATTGCTTAATCATGCGCTAGGTGCATTGTTGGTTGTAGCCATTATATGAACTGTGTTGTATGGATTAATTTGTGAGTAATTTTTATTATCTTTACCGTAAAGATTTTTATTGTCAATCCATTCGTTTTCTTGTATTAATGCAATATTTCTGGCAGATATACACTAATCTTAGCATATTTGCCAGTATATATTATGAGATATTGCATTATTTTTAGGTGCGTTCGTAATTATATAAATACGTAGCACCTATAGTCGTCGTTTGGTCCGTCCGTCTGTCCG
This sequence comes from Maratus michaelseni, assembly GCA_963931845.1. Lineage (NCBI taxonomy): Eukaryota > Metazoa > Arthropoda > Arachnida > Araneae > Salticidae > Maratus > Maratus michaelseni. Next base: position 165,826,306 of record OZ007597.1, read on the forward strand.
TCCGTCTGTCTGTCTGTCCGTCCGTCTGTCTGTCCGTCCGCATATAACAACGCAAAAACTACCCAACCAAATGGTTTGCAATTTAAAATATATTATCTTTGCAGAATTTTGTCGAGACATTTCAAATTTTATTAAAATCGAATCAAAACTTTAGGAGATATTAATAAAAATATTTATTAAGAAATTTGATTTTTTTTTTTAAATCGGTGCTTTTTTGTTAGAGGAGCTTCCGATGGATGTTAAATCGTCAAGCGACCGAGATACTTATTTTATTACAGAAATTAATCTGCAGACGATATAATTCATTTCACAGAATTAAAAATCATCAAGATCTGAATATTTATATAACTAGCTGATACATATATATCTGAATATTTATATAACTAGTTAAGATATTTGTATGAACAGCGTCATAAAATATATACTTAACTAGCTGTTTAGCCCGTTCTACGCACGGGATATCATGAATTTAATTCTAAAACGTGCGTACGAACGCACCTCGTTTGTAACGTTTGACGTACAATTTCCAACTTGTTTAGACATGTGCAGGGTTCTGCCAGACTGAAGATTAAGCCTTGCACATGTCACTTTTTCATTTTAAATTCCATTTTAATTTAATTTGAAATCCAAATTCCAATTTTCTTACATTATATGGTACATTATATCATTAATTGTTATAAATTTATTTCTAAAATTTCTTTACATCTTTCAGTATTTTTGGCTGCGTGTCATCACTGAAATGGCGCATTGGTAATCTGTTGTTTTCACTTGTTAATTTTTTATATTAACTTAATTGTATTCTGTATACACTTTATGATTACCTATCTTTAAATAGGAGATTAGGTTAGATTATTTTGAAATATTATATATATATATATATATATATAATATTTCTATATATATATATATATATATATATATATATATATATATATATATATATATATATATATATATATATATATATATATATAATATTTCTATATATATTGTTGTGAGCTCGGGGTTCGAAAGGACTGATGCCAATATATAAGAACAATAAAAAGGCTTTATTCACTATAAACAGTGCAATACGATCACAAATATCTTCTGAAAATTACAAGATATTCAGTAATCTTCAAATCCAATAAAAGCGCAGCAAAATTTCACACAGAAACAATGCGTTCAATACGACGTATCAACGACAAAATCAATCTGAGTAACACAGTTCTCAATGCAAAGCCTCTCGTATGAATTCAATCGCAGTTGACAGACAACTCACTCACTGAACTGGTGGAGGTCCCTTATATAGACTTCAGAGATCTTTCCAGATTATTCCAGGGCCTTCAGATGCTAGAAATTACCAGAAAGTGCTTTAACTTTCGATAGAGAACCTAAGCGAGAAAGGATCCCAATGTACAGGTATAAGGGGGGGGGGGGTTTGCACAAAAATCGCCAAATCCGTCGCCAACTTGGCGACATTTGGCGATATATCGCCAAATTTGGCGACAAAAATAAGTCGCCAAAACCATTGCCAACTTGGCGATAAACCCATTCCTTGGCGATTTCTCCATAGACTCCATTATAAAACCGATGCTGTAAGGTTGTTTTTCTTGCAAAGCACCTGAGGCCTTTAGCATTGAGTTACATGATGCTCAATAGGAAATACATTAATAATACTGCAATTTTCACAATAATAAAATAAAATAAATTTAAACAAATGGAATATTTACAGGTATATACAAAATTCATAACAATATTATAATTGAACCCTATTTCTACAAATTCAATAACAACACTTCAAGTTTATTGCATAGTTAATTTCCGTAAGCCAAAGAACTTGGCATTAAAATTTTCATAAAACTTGAATGAGAGTTTTATAATATATATGCTTTATTAAAAAAGGAATCCATCAATATTAAAGAGAAACGCCCGTTATTTAGATGTAACCCGTACAATAATAATATGTATTTCTTCACTTTTGTTTTACATGATACTTTGTTAAAGCCAAATACAATGCGTACGGATATTTTGGATGAACATGTCTTTGAAATAGTAATTATTAATGAATAATGTGATTAAAAAAAATACATAAATAGTTTAAACAAAAATCTCATTACGCGCGCATACGCAGTGAAAAATTATTTTCTACAAATGCTCATTTTTCATAAATATTTACTATATTGATATCGTAATTGCAACATATTGTTTCTACTGTACTTTGTCAAGTTTCCCCAGTATTCAAAAGTTAAAGTTTTTTGAAATACCTGCATGCTACAAACAAAAAACTTGCGGAAATTTCTTGATTTTTTCTTTTAAAGATACCTTTATATCTCCGTAAAAATGCGTGCTAGTCACAGGCGCCGATTTCATGGGGTTGAAATAGGAAACCAGACATACTTGCACCAGTAATTTTAAAAAGGTTCTTTGTCCTATTTAATAACTGTAATTAATTGACACAAAAATAACATTTTAAAGTTAGTAATGGAAGTTTGATTGATTTTCCCCCGTCCCTCCGGTTTAGTCGACGCCTATGATGCTATTCTCATACGCTGATGTCCAGAAATTAAGGGGCAGTGACCGATTTCTGGACGTTTTGTCGAATATCTACTGAAACTCGTGAAGAAATGTTCGAAATGCCCTTAAAACTTTGAGGATGTAAAGAACATCTTTGATTTATTGTTTTTCATTGAAAATTTTGTCGCGAGAACAATTGGAGGTGGGGGGGGGGGGACAGTAATAATTTTAATAATAAAATAATATTTTCGATCACCCAAGTAACAAATGGGATTTCCCATATATGTGATTTCCTCCTCAATTTATCAATTAGCTCACTGTATTGCCTGTAACTTTTTGAGTTTTCACGCTATTTGACTGGACTTTTTATATGAGTTGCCCTATAGTATTGACTATCAAATCATGACAAAAAAAAAAAAAAAAACTTTGCTGTAGTTCGCGCATGCGCAGTTAAAATTTATTCCATACAACTACCCATATCTCATCAAATATTCAACATTTTAATATTTCAATTGCAGTATACGATTTCTATAATTTTTTTTTTAAGTTTTTGGAAAGCGGTGTTAAATTCAGTTGAAATCTGCATGCTGTAAAAAAAAAAAAAAAAAAACTTTTGAATTTTTCACAGAAACGTTAACATTTTCACGAATATCGTGCTTGCTTACTCAAAAGCACACAGATGTTGAACAGGACCTACATAGTCATTTGCTACAGTGACAGACCATTATTAGCAATTTCTGTTACTTGGGTGATCGAAAATTTATTTTGTTATTAAAATTATTATTGCCTCCCCCTCCCTCAGTTGTCCTCGCGACAAAATCTTCACTCAAAAACATGAGGTCAAACATGTTCTTTACATCTTCAAAGTTCAAGGGCATTTCGGGCATTTCCTCACGAATTTCAGTAGATATTCGACGAAACGTCTGAAATCGGTCACTGCCTCTTAATTTCTGGACATCAGTATACAAATGTTGTACAAGACCCACATAGTCATGTGCTACAGCTACAGATCATCTTGAGCTTTTTTTTTTTTTTTTTTTTTTTTTTTTTTTTTTACAGGGTGATCACATACATTAATTTTTTTTATTCAAATTTTTCTTCGCTTACGTGATTAAATCACTGAAAAATATGAGGTCAAACATTTTCTTTAAATTACTGGAAGTTCAAGGACAAGTCGTCAAATATTTCTCTAGATTTCGACAAACGTCTAAAAGCGAAAGTGTCCTAGTACTTTTGACCAGATAGTTGTCTACATCTACTGTTTCTAGTGACTGACGAATAATAGAAACTGGCGGTTAAAAGTTTGACGGATAGTTGGAGTTTCACTGTACTTTTTTTTCTCACAGTATAACAAGAAATTTTCTTGTAGTTTTGAAACAAAATCGCAAATAAGGGTGAAAAATCAAATTAGTCTACTTACTTCAGACATCTTGAGATACTTGGTTATTCCGTAATCGTCTTTTGCTGCATCTGCATCTGTGGCAGACTTCGTCTGGGCATCTTCCATCCATGACAAAGCGTAGTCAAAGTAGCCAGCGTGGAAAGCTTGTTTCCCCAACTCAAAGCAATCATCAGCTGAAGAGAAATCAGTTTGTTAACACGTTTAGTGCCACCAAATATATGAATTAAACTTTCATGGTGCCAAGTTCTCACTAATCTAACGTAATATATGGATTAATTTGATCCCGTTTAAAACGTTTCAAACCAGAAAAATTATTTGATGATTTTTTATTTAGTTAATTTCAGATTTAAATAAATAAAGATTCATCCAAAAAAAATTCTGGTGCGAAACGTGTTAAACCTGGGTCAAATTAACCCACGTATTACGGAATATTAATGAGAGGTTGGCAGCTCTGCTGAAGATTAATGAGAGCTTGGCACTTCTGTTTCATAGGATGCCATTATTCAATGATGGAACAGTTGGGCGACTCTCACCACTAAATTTTAATAGTATTCTTCGGTTTAAAAAATATCTGAAACTCTTTTTTTTAAAACAAGACAAAGAGTACGATTTCAATTTAACGGTTACAGATGATTCAATGCTGCTCCACTGGTCCAACGTTATATTATTCAAGGTAGCGACAGATCAGAGAAAAAGACAGTCAAAAAAAAAAAAAAAAAAAAAAAAAAAAGGGGGGGGGAAGCACCAGTATTTTCTTATGTAAAAATTCGTATTGTTTATTTGAACAATAAAAAAGTCAAATTTTCCCATTAGAAAACACTGGTACATTCCCCTTTTTTTCGGCTGTGTTTTTCCTTGATCTGTAGCCACTCTGTTATTAAATTTAGCGGTAAACTAATAACTTTAAGGTTATTTATTACAGCTGTAAGTAAAAATACAAAAAAAAAAAATGTGTTTTATGCACCGCCGGCTGTCACGCAAGTAATTTCGTTTTTATTCAAGAATTTTCTGTTTTTTTCAATTTATAACTATACTAATATTGTTTAACCCGAATAAAAGAATGATATAAATAATAAAAATGAATCTAAGTTTTTTTTTTTTTTTTTTTTTTTTTTTTTTTTTTTTTTTGTATGGAAAACGTAAAAAGACTGATGAAAGTGATGATAGGGAAAATAAAATTTTGAGTTGTAACCAAAATATGTTTTTTATTCCTTCTATAACTCATCCGAAATATAAGATTAGAAATTAATTTAAAAAACATCTACATATATATATTACGCTATCGTACATGGCACAGAAATCGCGATTATTTGTTAATTGTTTAATGACAACACCCGAATGAAAAAAAATCTCATTGGTTTGGTGCTGCCATCTACAGGAATAAAAGCGAAACAAACAATGATTTCTTGATTATAAACATTAACAATTATATAGATATATTTTTATACATTTTCATTTGAAATATTGATTTTTGTATAAGCATTTAATATTTATAATTTAAAAAATACAATTAGCAATATAAAATTTAAAATGTAAACAAAGCAATGATTTTTAAAAAGGGATTTTTAGTAAAAAGGGAAAAGTAAGTGTAATAATTTTCCTTGACCGCTTAATTTTTTAAAAGTAACTGTTATACTTTTGAAATTTTAGCTCTTATTTAATTTCTTTACAAGGTTTTAGTACAAATAAATATTATTCAGTCTTTTTTATGAAGTCCACTCCACTGTTATATTTTTCAATGACAGTCTGCCCGGGCCACGGCAACGCCGGGCGGGCCAGATAGTATTTAAAAAAAATGCTTTATCTAGGTGGCATAGAACAACAGTGATGTATGTTACTGGAGTACCATCAAAATGAACATGCTTTAAATTTATATTTATATATGACCGCCAGCGATACACTTGGTACTCTAATAAAAATAAAGTGTGGCCGCTGGCGGTACACATGGCACCTTAATAAAAATAAAGTGTGACCGCCGGCGATACACATGGCACTCAACGTGTTAAGAGCCTATACTAGTAACACAAAAACTCTCGCAATCTAATGTTAAACCAAAGTAGCGTTCTTTTAAATTTTATGGTTTATATTTTAATTTTTTGAATTTTTTTCATAAGATTTCTGAGGTTGATGTCTAATTAATGGAGTTCTGAATAAGGAGGAGAAGACAGAAATGTCTATCGGTTGCGGGTGAAGTAACTACGGATGTAACCACAAGATGGCGGCTGTTGTTTGTTTGTGTATGATTAACAGCGCCTGATTACCGACGGGGCAAAGTTCCAACTGTGAAAACGTATAGAAATTTTTGTCTTATTTACGACAGAAGCTCTGTAGGAATAAAGCGTTTAAATAAAACGAAAATTTCTATTCAAATTTACGGGCGGAAGTTTGCTCCGGCAGCAGTCAAATTCAGTGACACTGACAGAAGGATTATTTATGTAGTCATAATATGGCGAAACCGCAGGGCTCGACTACCGCCGGGCAAACGTCCACCAGTAAAAACGAATAGATCTGTTTGCCGTAACCCATTTTTGGCCAAAGGTGCGTAAACGCACCATTTCAATAAATATTTTTTTTATTAACACTGTAACGTATATTTTTCGCTAATTTTATTTTCTGCTATTTTTAAGGGTTCTGGAGACATCTATAAAATATTAGTAATTCAATTGAAATAATCACTTTCTGTTGAGAAATTTTCAAAATACGCTGGTTTTTTACTTGAAACGGTTATTGACAAATTCGACTTTTTGAAAATGTATAATTATTCCACTTGAGATTAATCATATGTTTTTATAATGGAGTAAAGTTGCAAGTTCTGTAAATAAAATAAAAATAAAACAAATGCCATAAGAAAACTTAATTTTTTTTTATTTAAATTTAATGGTAAATTATTAATGGTAACGTCAAATTAAATAAAATATTATTTTTCATGCACGAAACTTTTTTGAAGTCTTAATGAATGTAATTTAAGCAAATTTCTATGCAAATAATACCACATTTTATAAAATTTCTATGCTTGACCGAAAATGAATTAATTATGACATAAATTTTGCATGAATAAGGCGTTTAACCTTCCTACCCTGAATGGGTCGAATCGACCCACTTCTATAATTTATTTAATTCGATTGGAACCAGATTTTTTTTCATAAAGTAAGTTAAATAAATGCTACAGAGAACTACGTTAAATAAATATGTTAAATCATTATCAAAAACAAATTCTGGTGTGAATTGTTTTTATTAACGTTGAGCAAATTTTTACAGGGTACGAAGGTTAAATACGGAAATTTCTATTTAAATTAATGGTGGAAGTTTGCCCCGGCGCTAATCGGAACCGGTTACAGTTGAAGCTTCACCATTTTGAGGATATGTCAGTTCCCCTTTATTCATAGTTCCATGATTTAATCGGGTAATTTCGTACTTTTTCGATTTTGGTTACAGTTTTTTTTTTTTTTTTTTTTTCTCAGGACACTTTCACTTTTGAAACCGTTTTAGAAGTGAAACTGTCCTCAGATATCTTATACAAAAGAAAATTTTTTAAAATTTTTTTTATTTGTACAGGGAAAAAGTTTTGGATACGTTAAAAATTTCGAAAGTTATTATTATTATTTTTACTATTATTATTATCATCGCGCTACAATGCGAATCATTCTGACGCATTTATAAACTTATTTTCCCGTCTTATATGCAAAAATTTTTGTGACATTATTTAAATGCCAAGGAATCGAACAAAATATTTCATTTTCATATAAGTATGATACATCTTTAATTGTAGCTCATTGCTACCTGTCCACCTGCACTTTCCGATTTCCCTAAAATCGCTTTAAAACATCACTTTGATAGCATTTTCTGAAAACTCTTTTCTTTTGTTTTCAAGAAAAATGAAAAACATTTTTCAATAAATTGGAATCGGTAGGGTTAAATGCTGTTTGTGGAACACTTAGTTTAACGAAGTTGGATTTTTTTTTTTTTTTTTTTTTTTTTTTTTTTAGTTCATTTTGTTTGATTGTCACCACTTTTTTGAAGTAGAAACATTCGCATTACTTAATTACAGATTAAATACTGAGTAAATAAGACGAATTATACTATCTAAAAAAAATAATGGCAGTCTAACAATTTAAATAAAAAAAGAGTAGCAGACTGGTAAAACTGCAGATATCGTAAAATATATTAATACGTATCAGTAAAATATTAATTCTTTTTAGCACGCTATTAAAATGTACAAATAATAATAATAATAATAATTTAGTCCAAAATTTTTAATTTTTATTTTTATTTTCGTTATACCTTTAGAATTAATACAAAAGACTTCAGAAAAAAGAAAGCTTTTAAAGGCGGAATAAAAAAAATTAAAACTCTTCTTCAAACTATAATAAGTTGGAAATTGTACGTCAAACGTGACAAATGAAATGCGTTCGTACTATAGCTATTTATATAAATATTCAGATCTAGATGATTTTTAATTCTGTGAAATGAATTCTATCGTCTGCAGATTCATTTCTGTAATAAAATAAGTATCTCGGTCGCTTGACGATGAAACTTCCGAAGCTCCTATAACAAAAAAGCAACGATTTTTTTTAAAAAAAATTCAAATTTCTTAATAAATATTTTTATTAATATCTCCTAAAGTTTTGATTCGATTTTCATAAAATTTGAAATGTCTCGACAAAATTCTGCAAAGATAATATATATTAAATTTCAAACCATTCGGTTGGATAGTTTTTGCGTTGTTATATGCGGACGGACGGACAAAGCGACGACAATAGGTGCTACGTATTTATATAATTACGAACGCACCTAAAAAGCGTATGTAACACTAGTAACTGATTTCCTTGTAATGCTTGTCTGTTTTGACAATTTGCCTCAGGAGAGGAAAGTAGCGTTAGTGTGTGCTAAATAAAACGAATATAAGTGTAATAATATAAGCATAAGCATATGTGAGCATAAGGTAATCGTCTTATTTACACGTACTGCGTACACTTTAAATTAAACATAATCGCTCTGTTAACTAGCTTTTCACACTTTGCTAGCATAGTGCTATACGTAGGTGTCGATTGCAAGCTTTCCGTTCGTTACTTATTGAACGCCCACATATATATATATATATATATATTTATTTATTTATTTATTTATTCGAGATTTTTTTAAATCATAGTATTTTTTGTAGTTATTTATTAGCATATTTACTCATAGTTAAATCTTTGCATACACTTAGGAAATGCTACTGATAACATATCCTTCACGATATCGGATAATTTTGATTATTTTATCGATTAATATGATATAATGAGAATCGAACAATCCTCCTATATATCTTACTGTATATCCATACGAGTGAAGAGAAATTACCTGAAAGTTCTAATCCCTTGGGTGATCCGGGTAGAATGCCACGTGATAGAGCTGGTGTGTCCAATCCGTATGTCTGCTGTACTCTTAGTAACGCCTTTGCGGCACCAGTTATATCCTCGTAATCTGGGTATATGACATTCAGTAGATCAGTAGCTAGAAAATTGATTAAATACTATGTTATAATTCTACGTTATAATTCTAACGTTATAATTCAAAAATGTTTTTCAAATCCTAAAATTTAAAAAGAGAACTTCACCTTTTCATAAACATATAAATACATAAAAACTTTCTTTTACTTAAGTACTGTGTCATACAAAATATACATATAAAACAAATAAGCCACTGACATGTTTCGGTTCCTTTCGAGACAAAAGCCATGACAGTGAGAATGTGTTTTGTATGTTCTATATATTTCGTTGTCCAGTGTCATTCGTCTTGATTGATGTTGTATTCTTATGATGATGGTTTTTATCTCGAAAGGAACCGAAACGTGTCAGTGGTTTATTTGTTTTATATGTATATTTTGTGTGACACCTTACTTAAGCAAAATAAAGTTTTTTTGTATTTATATGTTATAATTCATAACTCTATGCATGTTACCTAAAAAGGTGGATTAAACTTTGTGCCGTTATATTAAAAATAAATGTACAACGTGAAATAGCACAAATTAAAAATATATAAATTGGCAAACAGCTGTTTCGGAGCTCCTAAAGCTCCATCATCAGTGCAAATTTAAAAGATTAAAACTGATTTAAAATCCTAAGCCATGTCAATTTGCTTGTGTCTTTCGCACGCGCCAAGATGAAATTGGCGGCGATCTCTTCAAAAACAACAGCGGAGTCAGAAAACACATGTGACGGATAGACCAATAGGAGCACCCCGCCAGACCAGGCGAGTTTAAGTACGGAGGCGAATAAAGGGTGGGGGGGGGGACGAAGAGAATGAATTAAGTGAACGGCAGCCAAACCTTTGAAACACTTTGTATGGAGGAGAAAAAAAAGGAGGGGGGAGGAACGATGAGAATGAATTAAATGAGAGGTAGCCAGACATTTGAAAAATTTGGTGTACTGGACATATCATTAACTAAGCTGCCTGAATTCTTCCATATATGATAAGCCTCCCAAAAATCTAGATCGTAAATAGATGAGCAGTTCTGAATTATTGAACCCTCTGAAAAATTAAAATTGTGATTTTCAGACCAACAATGGTTAGCTATTGCAGAACGTTTAATGTGACAATTTTTAACATAGTTTTTATGTTCCCCTAAGCGGACCTTAAGGGGTCTCTTGGTTTAACCTATATACATTTTATCACACTCGCAAGATATAAATTCCCCAATGTTCATTAAGTAACTGTCTGTGCTGTTAAGTAACAATTTTTAAACTTCATATACTTTTGAATACGCCTTACTGCACTAATTATTTTTTATTTTATTTTTTATTCATTATTTTTTTATTATTTTATTATTTTTTATTTTTTTATTTTTTTTTTATTTTTTATTTTTTAAAAATACGTTACAATTTGCATAAAAAATTACCTTCTTTAAAAATCTGAATCACAATTTTTGGAATTTACGCGGATGTTTCAGATCTGGAGCTTATTTGGATTGTTATTATTGTATTTCAATTTGAAAATGAAGTATCAGTGTGTTATGGAAACCATACAATTACACGAATTCATATAAAAAAGATTGTGAAGGAAGAAAATACAGCTTTGTTATGAAAGTATATGCTCAATTTTGTGACACTGAAATTTGTAACTACTACATAACAATTATGTTAACTCAAATATTATTCGCTCCTCACTTTTAAGTTTAGCTTAGTGGATTTCTTAATCTCTAATTTATCGTTCATGTAAATGACAAGCTTAAATAAGAATTTAGTATTACTCATTAACACCTTTAAAGGAGAGATTGGGTGGTATATACGCAATTTTGGGGAAATTGATTACCGAATTGGCGGAAAGATTTTATCAAAATAAAAATGCAATATTTATGAAACCTATATTAAAATTAAGAAGAACAAAAAATCATGCCTCAAGCATATATTATGAAACACTTCCCAACACTTTGAGAACAGTGCAACAATATGTCACTATTTAATAAGGTCAAAGATCATGTCTCAGTAAACAATTTGGAAAACGCATAACACATTTAAAAACCCAACTTCAGAATTTGTCATCAAGTGTCGGACAAGTATCCTAATTCTTTTGTGCAACCCTGTATAGGATTTATAGATTTGTATACATACTACATAGTTTATTAAAATGTAGTTCCCGTAGGAAACGCATAACACAGTTCAAAACTCAACATCAGCAATTTCCATAAATCAATGGAAATTTTTTCGAGATCTTTTGTACTGCTCTGTATATGAATTTATACACACCAAGTAATATGCAAAAAATTAGTTAAATTTAAAAAAGCATACCAAATCTGAAAATCACTTCCAGAAATTATTGTTATTAGGCAGTGCTGTAATCGAGTTCTTTTGTGTATCCTTGTAAATGAACGATTAATGAACATTAACACCATATTCTATAGTAGGCCTCTTGTAATACACTTCAGTGATATATATAAATTTCTATTTGTTTGAAATCGCGTAACATCATTAAAATACACCGTACATGATTTCTCTCCATAGACGGTAATATAACGGGATTGTTTTGAATGTCCCTGTAAATGAACTACAAATGTTACACACTTTATTTTGAATACCGAACATGCCGCAATAACATACATACAAGAACTCCGGTTCTTTAAAAAATCATATCGAGTTAACGGTATGAGTTAGGTCAGGTCAGTTAATTCAGAAGAAATCAGAAGCTCATCAAATTTTATCCACACCAGTTTCAGTTTTTTTTTTTAACACTAGGTAGCGCTGCGCATCATTGACCTTGAAGTAATGTCCATTCCATCATTCCATTCAGTTAATGCAGTGCGATGGCGACGCCACAACAAAAGGCTCTGTGTGTTATCTGGCTTATAGAAACTGGATCTGTTACCATTGTGCGGCGGAACTTTCGGCGCGAGTATGGTGGTAATGCGCCTACGGACAAAACCATTCGTCAGTGGCTACGTGCGTTTAAAGAAACGGGAAGTGTATTAAAACAAAACGAAGTCCGAAAAAATCGTTGAGACGACGCAGTCTTCAGTTGGGCATACCCAAATCAACTGTTCATAAGGTTGCTCATAAAAGGCTCCGCCTAACTGCGTACAAGATAGGCACATGTTACGGTTGGTTTCAACAAATTTTTTTTTTTTTTAATCTACATTAATTATTTAAATCACTTTCTCAACATTTATTTAAAAGCACTCTTTTTTTCTGTTTCTAATAAAAATTTAAATAAATAAAAGTAATTGTAATAATTATAATAAAATCAGTTTTTATTTTTTCTTCTTTCTTTTTCTTTTTGCAAAGTAATTTCAACGTTTATAGTCTAACGTAGCTTCCTGTTTTTCAAATACGAAAAGCAGACAGCAAGGGAGGGATGTTTTGTCAGTAGACTGCACAGGTGGAAAATTTGGAGTCATCTAGTCTGACTTTGATATAAGAATGACCGACCGCCCAGTATAAGAATTACGTTATCTTATGAGTGTACTATACACGCAATTAGGCTTTGTAAGTTTACGTCAGGCTTCAATTGGCTCTGCTATCAGGCGGATAGCTGGCGCCCATGTAAACAGAGGCTAACAGGACCCCCCTTCAGCACACGCCATGGGGGTGATGCATGGTTTCCTTCCCCCATGAAGCGGCCGGCAGAGTGGAGCAACAAGCTGTAGTCTTCACGATGAGTCCATTTTTCCTTTTGTTTCCATTCCCGTACCCCTGGCAGAGTGGATCGGTCCCGTTTTTCAAGCAGCGCGGGAGAATGAATGTTTACGACACTTGTTGCTTGGCCAAGAGACCTGTCGTTTGACTCGTAAAAAAAATTCGACTTATTACGGGGCTCGAAGATTGGCCTGTGGGCTGGATCGCGAAGTTGTTGAAGGCGGACAGGTTTCTGGAAGATTTTTTTTTTTTTGAGAGTGGGGCATTGATGGCCCTACAGTAACCATCCTAAATCATGATGTTATGATGAAAAGAGGCTATAAGGGCATTTTCGAATTGCGGATCTATAACTGTTAACGAGAAATTAAGAAGAAGATATGTGTAGCCTATTTTTTTTTGGCATAGTGGCGCTCCAAGATTATGACTTCTTAACCATCAGAAGTGATCATAGATATTGAACTAAACCGGTCGTTAGAAGTCGTAGTGTTCTGAGTTACGGTGATGGCTATCTTCGAATAAAACACATGCTTCAGGAAGGTGAAATTACTGACTCCGACGGTGAAGTTCTGGACCGTAGAACGATTTTCCCCTCCGGACTAGATGATGGACCTAGTAGTTGATGGCAAGTGATGCAGTGAGATGAGAGGATTGATGAATGTTAGCTTGAAACCACGTCTGAATTTTTCCCCAGCCTGAATACTCCAGCTTAAGTGCTTCATCAGATTTTGAAAAAGGAGGAAATGCTCCTAAGTGCCCATTGACTAAAATTGTAGAACTCTCTACCTGTTGTAAGTACTATTTGCATAGTTTTTCTTTTTATTTATTTGTACCTCTTTAAAAAAAAAAAAAAAAAAAATATGTTTGCTATACCAGAGTTTAAAAGTGAAATGAATATCTTTGGATAATTTCAATAAGAATAAACATTATGAACAGAAATAGTCTGTAGGTTAATATATAATGTTTGTATGTTTGAACGACCATTAAATGGTAATATGATGGTAATTTTAAAAATATGATGTGTAATTTAAAAGTAACCAGTGAGTGGTTTCAACTTAAAAGATCAGCTGTTATATTGTTTTATTAAGATTATTTTTGATAACTTAGTTGCTTCATTATTTTAAATGTTCAAATAAATTGTGTTTTTTTTTTTTGTTTATTATCAAAGTTGGTATGTTTTTCTTTGTATAAATCTCTAAATAATTAATTTTTTATATTCACAGTAGACCTATAAGAATGGCCTAACCTTTCTGTGATTAATTTAAAAAAAAAAAAAAGGGAGAGAAAATTCAACTTTATTAAATTAGGACTTTAAAATTTCTTAAGTTTAAATTCATAACTGACTGTTTTAATGAACATAAATTGAAGTTCACTCAATGTTATACAATCGTATTTTTGATCTTGATTTAAGGATGGATAGATTAATAAGTGAAACAGTAATATTAAATTTAATTTCGTAAAATGTTAAATTAAGCTTTAACTCTCCTCTTTCAGAAACATTGTTTTTCTAAAATATACACCAAAATTGTTTTATTTTAAAAAGTAAAAAAAAAAAAAAAAAAAAAAAAAAAAAAATATCCAGTCATTATACACCACTATACGATTCTTGGTTAACCGATCGGATCTTGTTCAGAATCTCTATGGTTGTTCTAAAATTTTAGTACATCATCATATCCCTATTCTATTAACGGATTTAACTCTTTCCCCTTTTGGTCCTCATATTGGAGGAATTTCAGGTTGTCTGCATTTTTCCAAATTATATGATGATTACACTTTTGTTAATTTAATGTGTATGGAGATTTGAGCTTGATCGGGTTGGAGTGGAGTTGGGTGTTCTTTATGCAATCCAGTATGCTACTTGATTTAGAAATCTGTTGCCCCTTACTACATTTAATATTGTCTTAAAATGATGAGTTCAAAATTATCATTGTTGTATTAACCTATTCGGATTCTTAAGTTTTGATATTTTGATTAGTTTAATATAATTTGCTACCTTTTCCATGGCAACAGATTTCAGTGGAGCTAATCAGGGTATACTTATTTTTTTCTAAATATTTAATTGTCAAGTGAAGATTGAGTAATAAATGAGCTTTTTAAGTTTAAGTAAGTTGTGTTTTAGAAAGAACCCCAAAACTCCACAACAAATGGAGCCGTAACAATTCGGTCTCTGGGTTATTGATTTTTTTTTACTTGTATGTATTTATGTATCAAAGAGCAACTGGGTGTTTTTGCAATTAAAATTTTATTTATATGTTCAAGTGTAAAAAGAGGTCTAGGCTCTCTCTCTGTGCTAGTAAGCTACAATTCCCAGTCAAAATTATGCCTTGTGAGCATAACCTTTTCTTATTTACAAAAAGCATAGTCCTGTACTTAAGTTTTATGTATTTATAAGGTTTTCCTTTCCCCTCTCTTTTTCTCATTTTTAAGTTGTCCCCCCCCCCTTTTTTCATTTTCTTTTTGGTTTGTTTGTCATTTTCTAACTCTAACTATGGCTGATAAGCACTCGGAAGCAATTGCCACTATTCAGCGAAAAAATGCTTTAGTGGATAATTTGTCAAACATTCCCCCATTCAATGGAGAGGCCAGCTCAGTCTGCTTCTCAGATTTTTCTGAGAAATTTGAGAGTTTTGCCAAATTATTCGACTGGAATGAGGAGGAGAAAAAATTCGTTTTGTTAGCTAGATTATCAGGAGCTGCTTCTAGGCGAATAAAAATTCACAAAGCAAAAACATCTGATGAGCTATTAAAAATCTTAAAAGAGAGTTATACTTCACAGGCCACACCAGATGTTGCCCTCAGTCATTTTTTAAATTTTAAACAGCCACCCAATATGAGTGTTCAGGAGTTTTATGACAAGGCATATATGTCATTAAGAGCCCTTGTAATTGAAGGTATCCAGGGTGAAGTAGTCGATAAAAGCCGAACGGCTCTACTACACTCCATGCTGTTGAGCAATCTTACACCAGAAGTGCGAAAGGGGGTAATTGCGAGAAATCCACAATCCCCAGAAGAGGTCCTCAAAATTGCGCTTCTTGAGGAAAAGGCTTATAGGAGCATTAACCCTTTCTACAACCACCGCGAGGAAATTCTCAACCCTAATTTGACCCAAAACCTACCCTGTGCTGCAGTTTTTCAGCAAGATAGCTCACAAAAGAAGGAGATAGACCAACTAAAATCTCAAATTGATGTTTTAGCAGCTAAGATAGACAGTTTAGTTGATCTTAGGGCTAGGGATGTACAGGAGAAAAACCAAGAGGTAAGACCCGTAACCTGCTATAGGTGCTCCGTACAAGGCCACTATGCCAGAGATTGTCCACTAAATTTTGTCGACTATAATTTTAGAAGGGGAGGTGGTCAAAATTTCAGGAGCCGTGGGCAAAATTATAGAAACAGAGGTGAAAATCCTAGAGGGAACCACAATCAGCGAGGCGGATATAGGGGAAGAAGAGGTGGTTATTACCAAAACAATAGGAGCACAGCTGCGAACAGAAATGAAGAGCAGGCGGTAAATAACACCCCAGTAGCTAACAATGAAAGTGAGGCTTTAAACTATTAGTGGCCGGATCAGATGTGGTCAAGTCGATCCCCAACAGGCCCCTGGACCCCCCAACTGTGTATAGTATGTTTCAGCCCCAATCATATACATTACCAACTGCAAGAATTTACATAAATAAAGTTTGCCTAAATGTATTATGTGACACGGGTTCTGCAATTAATCTCCTGAGTGGTACTGATTGTAACTGTTTAGAGAATTTTGAAATGGAGAATTGCAATATCCCCATTATGACTGTCACCGGTGAGAAAGTTCACCTAAATAAGAAAGTATTTTTAAAATTTGTTTTTGATAATGTTCAATGTCAAGCTGAATTCTATGTAGTGGAAGGTAAATTAGCAGAGGAATTTAATATGATTTTGGGAATGCCATTTTTGAAAGAGTACCGGGCAAGTATAAATTGTGATACAAATGCTGTCGCTCTTAAAGTGCCAGTTTCAGGCCAATGTAAACAAAGCGTAGAAACCCCAAGTAATACTTCAGGGTGTAATACTTGTCTTGCTACTAATTCTGTAAATATTTCTAACTCTGTATATAGTGAAAATTCTAATAATAATTGTATAAATAATGATTGTGTTAAAAATAATTCTGTAAATATAAAATGTGTCAACAAAGTAGGGGAGAATTCAAAAAGTAGTAATGCCAATAGCCCTCCTGAAAATTGTGCATGTGAGAAAGTTCATGACTCAGTTAATATTGAAAATGGGAATCATAGTAGTGAAAATATGGTAGTTCAGGACCCGCAGTTGAGTAATATGAGAAAAGATGTTGAGATAGTCATTCAAACTGAGTCAGATAAGGAAGTTGAAAGTGTTGCGCAGAACTTTTGCATGCAAACAACATCAGGCGGTAGCTCTGAGGGTAATAACACTGAAAATTTTTCAAGTATTCAAAGTGTCGACAACATTCTTTCAGCAGTGAGTCAGGTAACTCAGGGTAATTTAGCTGAAGAGACTACTGAAATTTGTAATATTGATGAAAGTGAAGATTTGGTAAGTATAGAGGATAAGGTACCTGAAGTCGAGGAGGAGAGCAATGAAGATAGCAGTAGTGATAAAACCAATAAAAATAAAAATATAAGTTTCGCTGTGTTATGTAGCAAAATTTCAATTCCCCCGCAGTCAAAAATGTTAGCCCAGGTTAAAAGTTATAAGGAAAATTTTATTAAGGAAAATGATATTGTTATGTTAGAACCTTTGGCGAAAAATTTAAATCAAGGTCTCCTTACCTCCAGAGCCATTTGCACTAAAGAACATGGCCTATATATCTCATTTGCAAATTTTTCAGACAATAGTATTCATTTAAATAAAGGAACCTTTGTTGCCAAAATTCAAAAATGTGTAGACCAGTCAAATATACCCGTAACTGATAATAAATTAACCTATAATATAAATTTGGCCCCTCCAATTGGTGACTTTGATCACGCTGATCTCACTTGGAGCTCTGAAATTAATTTAGATCATTTAGAACCCCCATTAAAACTTAAAATGCAAAATTTTCTAGACAAAAACAAAGATGTATTTGCAGCATCGGTCTTAGATTTACCCGGCTGTGATACAATCCCGCATGAAATTAACTTAACTTCAAATAAACCAGTTAAAGGCAAAGCTTATAGAGTCCCCTACAAATTACGTCAAGAAATGGAAGACCAACTTAATACTTTGTTACAGGCGGACATAATTTCCCCTTCCATGTCTGAATTTGCTTCTCCGGTTATTCTGGTTCGGAAATCAGACGGTTCCTATCGACTTGCTGTTGACTACAGAAGATTAAATAAAAATCTTGTTAAAGATGCTTACCCAATACCTAACATTACCGACTCTGTTGATGCTTTAAGTGGGGCTAAATTTTTTTCAACGCTAGATTTAACTAGTGGGTTTTTTCAACAGGTTATTCGCCCAGAGGATAGGCATAAAACTGCTATAATCACCCACAAAGGACTTTTTGAATGGACCCGTAACTGTTTTGGGCTCTCAAATTCAGGTAACAGTTTCCAAAGACTTATGAATGCTATTTTCGGTGATTTAGGCAATCTTGGAATTCTTGTTTATATCGACGACATTGTAATTGCCTCCAGTGATGTTAATTCTCATTTTGAGAAGCTTAGCATGGTCTTTGAAAGGTTAAGACTGCATAAACTTAAACTTAAGCCCAGTAAATGCACTTTCCTTTCGAATAAAATACAATATCTAGGTTTTGAGATTTGTAGTGGCCAAGTGTCACCTATCAATAAAAATATTGCCGTAATAGAAAATTTTAAACCTCCAACTACCCGAAAGGCTGTTAGGTCATTTATTGGAACTCTATCTTTCTATAGGAGATTTATACCAGATTTTACTAAGAGAGCTAAAAATCTAATCAACTTAACGAAAGAGACAGGAAAATTTTCGTGGAATGAAGATGCACAGAAAGAATTTGAAGACCTTAAAATGGCTCTTATTTCAAAACCATGTCTTGCACTCCCTGATTTTGAGAAAGAATTCCATTTATATACTGATGCCAGTGGCGAAGCATTAGGGGCAGTGTTATCACAATTAGATGAAAATAACATGCTCCATCCTGTTGCCTTTGCCAGCAGAAAATTGAAAGATGCTGAGACCCGCTACTCCACCACTGAAAGGGAATTACTAGCTTTAGTTTGGGCTACTGCCCACTTCAAATGTTACATTGCTAATACCCATTTTTTCATCTATACAGACCATGCGCCTCTAACATTTATGTTAAAAATTCACGACCCTACATCTCGCATGGCTAAATGGATCTGCACTCTCTCAGACTTTAATTTTACAATCAAGTTTGTTAAAGGTAAGTGTAACAGTGTCGCAGATTTCCTTTCGAGGTATGTCAACAATGATAACTCCAATGATACTGTTAATTGTAATTTTTGTATACAAGTCGAAAAGGAAGTTACTTTTATGCCTCATTCTAATCTACTTGAAAAAATTGGTGAATTACAAAAATCAGACAAGAAATGCTGCGAGATTGCAAGAAAACTAGACCAAGGTGTAGAAATTGCTCCTAAATACATGAAATTTTTTTTTAGAGATGACATTTTAGTTTGTGAGGATACAAGGGAGTCAGCTATTTTGAATAAATCTGTAAAGTTAGTCGTGCCAAAAGAATTGGTTACTCAAGTTTTTGCACTAACACATGAGTCCCTAGCGGCTTGTCATCAAGCCTTTCAAAAGACCATTGATCGCATTCGTGAGCACTTCTATTGGCCAGGAATGTCGTCAGATGTCAAGCATCTAGTGGAGTCATGTATTAGTTGCCAGCAGAAGAGAGCTTATAGAGCGAACCAGCTCGCCCCTCTGCAACGTATGCCGACCCCCCAGTTTCCCATGAACAAGGTTCATTTGGATCTCATTGGACCCTTACCGCAAACTTTTTCGGGAAATAAGTATATTGTCGCATATATAGATTCATTTACTAAGTGGCCAGAAGCATATGCGGTTAGTTCAACCACTTCAGATGTCATTGCGGACACTTTAGCTGATTTCATATCACGCTACGGTGCGCCCTGTTTTATTACGACGGACAACGCGAAGAATCTAATTTCAGATGCGATAGAGCACGTATATAAAATGTTTGGTATTAATCATATTAAGACCTCATCTTATCACCCGGCTGGCAACTCGCAAGTGGAGAGACAGAATCGTACTCTTAAAAATGCACTTTGTCACATAGTCAACCAAAATCAATCTGACTGGGACACTAAACTCAAATTTGCACTACTAGCTATGCGTTCAGCTGTCCACTCTTCAACTAAACTTAGCCCAGCTGCAGTTATGTATGGCAGAAATATGAATCTACCATATAATCTCTTTTCTCAACCACCTTCTTTTAATTATAATGATGCACCCTCTTTTTGCGAACTCTTAATCCCAGCTCTTCAAAAAGTATACACTGAAGTACATAGTAATTTAATTAAAGTTTCTGAGCAGCAGGAAAAATACCGTGAAAAGACAGCTGTTGATAAAAATTTTAAAATAGGAGATCTTGTGTGGTTATTTACACCCACAGTCGCCCCTGGTAATACAAAAAAATTAAGCAAGCAAAATAATGGTCCTTTTACTATAATTGAGAAGCTAAATGAGGTTAATTTTAAAATAGCGCTAGTTGCTAATCCCAAAAATTGTCAGGTTGTCCATGTTGACAGGTTGTCTTCTTTCAAAGACAGACTCCCCATCTGGTCCAGTAAACCAAAACAAACAATTGGCCTGGGATCGACTGAAAACGTGACCATCGATTCACCACACCAACCGCGCGATTCTCCTCCTGTACGCAGGTGTAAGCGTAACCGATTCATTCCCTGGGCACCATATGATAGTAACCGCGCACCAGCAGTAGTGAACGTCAACAATAACGAAACTCCGGTAGCGCCGGAAGTGGAGGAAACAGACAGCGACGCGACTGAAATCATAAATCCCTCTCCCCCACCTCCCATTTCTCCGGAGATTGCAGCGGCAGAGAATAACGAGATGTGCGTAAATAAAAATTTAGCAACGGCAGAAGGCAGTGAAATGCGCGTAGGTAAAAATTCAGCCACGGCAGAAAGCAGTTCAACTGCTGAGCACAGCGATTCGCGCAGGTCTCGTTCATCGATTCGTCCAGCTGCTAAATCGAATAGAAGTAGTCGTTCAATATCGATTTCTAGAACCGACTATTCGCTACGGGATAGAAGAGACCGTCCGAGTTATAAATACTAACTACCTTTTTTCGTTATTCAAGCATTTTTATTCAATTTTACCTTGTTTATTTGTATTTATTTATAGTTTAGTTAATGTGTATGTATATTTAATTATTTTTTTTTGACATTTTTAAAACGGAACTTAGTTTTTCTAGCGTATTAAAGGTTTGTTTTGGCTGTGTGTTGATACTCTCATGTAGGCATTTTTAACCCTTTTTATGCCTATACTTAAGGTTTTTGTCTGTTTTATGGTAGATTATGTGGTATATACCCGTCCGCACCCCGTTTTCGTAGATTTTGGGTATATTTTTGCAAAAAAAAAAAAAAAAAAGAAACGAATGTAATTTTTGTTACTTTAAAATTTTTTAAGGATGTTGTGTTTTGTATGCCCTTTTGCCGAGGTAGATCTGTTTAGTTCAGTTTTTTTTAATGCATCAGTGTTTTGTATATAACTTTTTAAGTATGTGTTTACTTTAATTTCTACATTTTAACTAGATAGATTTATTATTTACTATACAGTTTGTGGTTTTATTTGAGCTTAAACTTTAAGGAGTGTGGGCCCTTTTTCTTTTTCTAGTACATACTGTCTCATGTACATGCCTGTATGTTGTTGTGTGTGGCTAAAAGTGCTAAAATTAACTATTTTATTTATTCTACTTCCTATTTTTGTGGAATGTGTGTTTTCCTTCCTGGTGATATATGTCACCACCCCTGTTTTTTATTTTATTTTGTGAAATGTTTTCCCTGTAGTGCCCAAAAGGCCCGAAACTGCTTTTTGCTATAAGTAGCACAGAGGCAGAGATACTCTTTCCCATGCACATTACTTGTACGTGCATTTGTAAAATCTACATAATATCCCGAATCATTAGACTGTGTTCGAAAACAAACATGTGTTCTCATATAAAATTGTTACAATTGTGTGCGTAATTCTCTAACATGGTCTGTGATACCATAATTTGTGTCTTACAGATGTATATGTATATATTTTTTTTTGTGTGTCACCAGTTGCTCTTGTGTATTTTTGTATAATAGAATTAATATGTGTTTTACAAATTTCATTGACATTTACAGTGTTGTAACTATGATATTACTAGTACTTATTTACATTAATAGATAGTGTTGTAATATACTGTGATGCCAATTATTGAAGTTATGTATATAAGCAGTATAGTGACAATTAATCAGTGGGCACTTCTCTTCTTTTTCGGCTAATTTTTTTTTTTCAAAATTCAATTTATGTATTATTTACAGTTCTGTTGCCAGAAGTCTCAGGAAGGATGCAGTTATGCGTAGGAATGACAGTAGTAGGGAAGTGAGGTTTCACAATCAGGTGGAACATGTGTTCTTTTACAGGTGCAGAAAATATCTTGGTCATTTTAGTGGTAAAATCAGCCTTGTGGTCCCTCCTCTGGTAGTACTCTTTTATGGTCATGTTTCAGGTAATATTTTAGGTAATGGTTTCTACGGATGTGCGAGCTCTGGTTGTATATATCCGGAATATATTGTCAGGGTGGTATTTCAGCGGTGAACTCTCTGGATCCCGTCCCGGATCGATGTATGATCTGTGTTTGTGGGTCAGTTTTTTCAGTGTTGAGGTCCCAGCATACCATGTGGTACCAAGTTACCTTTCAAAAAAATAATTTGTTTTCTCAAAAAAAATTTTTTTTAACTAGCCGGGGGGAGCAATCTTGTTGCGGTTGGTTTCAACAAATTTTTTTTTTTTTTTAATCTACATTAATTATTTAAATCACTTTCTCAACATTTATTTAAAAGCACTCTTTTTTTCTGTTTCTAATAAAAATTTAAATAAATAAAAGTAATTGTAATAATTATAATAAAATCAGTTTTTATTTTTTCTTCTTTCTTTTTCTTTTTGCAAAGTAATTTCAACGTTTATAGTCTAACGTAGCTTCCTGTTTTTCAAATACGAAAAGCAGACAGCAAGGGAGGGATGTTTTGTCAGTAGACTGCACAGGTGGAAAATTTGGAGTCATCTAGTCTGACTTTGATATAAGAATGACCGACCGCCCAGTATAAGAATTACGTTATCTTATGAGTGTACTATACACGCAATTAGGCTTTGTAAGTTTACGTCAGGCTTCAATTGGCTCTGCTATCAGGCGGATAGCTGGCGCCCATGTAAACAGAGGCTAACAGGACCCCCCTTCAGCACACGCCATGGGGGTGATGCATGGTTTCCTTCCCCCATGAAGCGGCCGGCAGAGTGGAGCAACAAGCTGTAGTCTTCACGATGAGTCCATTTTTCCTTTTGTTTCCATTCCCGTACCCCTGGCAGAGTGGATCGGTCCCGTTTTTCAAGCAGCGCGGGAGAATGAATGTTTACGACACTTGTTGCTTGGCCAAGAGACCTGTCGTTTGACTCGTAAAAAAAATTCGACTTATTACGGGGCTCGAAGATTGGCCTGTGGGCTGGATCGCGAAGTTGTTGAAGGCGGACAGGTTTCTGGAAGATTTTTTTTTTTTGAGAGTGGGGCATTGATGGCCCTACAGTAACCATCCTAAATCATGATGTTATGATGAAAAGAGGCTATAAGGGCATTTTCGAATTGCGGATCTATAACTGTTAACGAGAAATTAAGAAGAAGATATGTGTAGCCTATTTTTTTTTGGCATAGTGGCGCTCCAAGATTATGACTTCTTAACCATCAGAAGTGATCATAGATATTGAACTAAACCGGTCGTTAGAAGTCGTAGTGTTCTGAGTTACGGTGATGGCTATCTTCGAATAAAACACATGCTTCAGGAAGGTGAAATTACTGACTCCGACGGTGAAGTTCTGGACCGTAGAACGATTTTCCCCTCCGGACTAGATGATGGACCTAGTAGTTGATGGCAAGTGATGCAGTGAGATGAGAGGATTGATGAATGTTAGCTTGAAACCACGTCTGAATTTTTCCCCAGCCTGAATACTCCAGCTTAAGTGCTTCATCAGATTTTGAAAAAGGAGGAAATGCTCCTAAGTGCCCATTGACTAAAATTGTAGAACTCTCTACCTGTTGTAAGTACTATTTGCATAGTTTTTCTTTTTATTTATTTGTACCTCTTTAAAAAAAAAAAAAAAAAAAAAATATGTTTGCTATACCAGAGTTTAAAAGTGAAATGAATATCTTTGGATAATTTCAATAAGAATAAACATTATGAACAGAAATAGTCTGTAGGTTAATATATAATGTTTGTATGTTTGAACGACCATTAAATGGTAATATGATGGTAATTTTAAAAATATGATGTGTAATTTAAAAGTAACCAGTGAGTGGTTTCAACTTAAAAGATCAGCTGTTATATTGTTTTATTAAGATTATTTTTGATAACTTAGTTGCTTCATTATTTTAAATGTTCAAATAAATTGTGTTTTTTTTTTTTTTGTTTATTATCAAAGTTGGTATGTTTTTCTTTGTATAAATCTCTAAATAATTAATTTTTTATATTCACAGTAGACCTATAAGAATGGCCTAACCTTTCTGTGATTAATTAAAAAAAAAAAAAAAAAGGGAGAGAAAATTCAACTTTATTAAATTAGGACTTTAAAATTTCTTAAGTTTAAATTCATAACTGACTGTTTTAATGAACATAAATTGAAGTTCACTCAATGTTATACAATCGTATTTTTGATCTTGATTTAAGGATGGATAGATTAATAAGTGAAACAGTAATATTAAATTTAATTTCGTAAAATGTTAAATTAAGCTTTAACTCTCCTCTTTCAGAAACATTGTTTTTCTAAAATATACACCAAAATTGTTTTATTTTAAAAAGTAAAAAAAAAAAAAAAAAAAAAAAAAAAAAAAAAAAAAAAAAAATCCAGTCATTATACACCACTATACGATTCTTGGTTAACCGATCGGATCTTGTTCAGAATCTCTATGGTTGTTCTAAAATTTTAGTACATCATCATATCCCTATTCTATTAACGGATTTAACTCTTTCCCCTTTTGGTCCTCATATTGGAGGAATTTCAGGTTGTCTGCATTTTTCCAAATTATATGATGATTACACTTTTGTTAATTTAATGTGTATGGAGATTTGAGCTTGATCGGGTTGGAGTGGAGTTGGGTGTTCTTTATGCAATCCAGTATGCTACTTGATTTAGAAATCTGTTGCCCCTTACTACATTTAATATTGTCTTAAAATGATGAGTTCAAAATTATCATTGTTGTATTAACCTATTCGGATTCTTAAGTTTTGATATTTTGATTAGTTTAATATAATTTGCTACCTTTTCCATGGCAACAGATTTCAGTGGAGCTAATCAGGGTATACTTATTTTTTTCTAAATATTTAATTGTCAAGTGAAGATTGAGTAATAAATGAGCTTTTTAAGTTTAAGTAAGTTGTGTTTTAGAAAGAACCCCAAAACTCCACAACACACACATTAAAATCTACTAAGTGGAAAAAATCTTGATAAATTTACCTTTAAGTACATATATAACATTAATCTTATTTTGTGAATGAGTTAAAAAATTTTGCTTTAAAACCCCGGAGTTCTTTTATGGACACCCTGTATATCAATTACAGGACAATCAGAGTACATTTACGCGAGTTAGATCACGGGCAGGCAGACAAACCGAATTTATTAACACTTTGCAACTATGTTGGAAAGTGCTAAAAATCTTAACAGACCTGAAGTATTTTCTACCAAATAACCACAGAAAGTATATTTTAATTAATAACAGCAGATTTTAAGTATTACGAAGAGTCAATGCTCATTCGTTGTTTTAATTAAAGGGGTTGTGAATCAAGTTAGTTTAAAACATTTACTTGTTATATTTATTATATTTATTTTTTGATATTTTGTGGTGTGAGTTTTCCATTAAAACAGAAAATATTAATTCAATTGCATTTTAAATTTGTTTAACCCTTTCCGGCACAAGGTACTTCTGTTACTAAAATGTTGCAATTATTGACTGACACCAGGATTTACGATCAAATTTATTTTTAAATAAGTAAAAGCTTTTCTTCACGTACATTACAAAAGAGATAGTTTTATATAAAAATTCTGGTGTCGACGGGGCTTTTGGGGATTAAAATTAAGTGGGACAGAATTTAACCCACCATGCCGGAAAGGGTTAAAGTGTAATTGAGTGGCCACTAATTTTCGGAGCCACCATATGTGGCAAATTTGGCCGAAAGATTCTATCAAAATAAAAATAATAAAAATACAATTATAATTAAATCATTACTAAAGTTAAAAATCTTTAAAAGTGTTGTGTTTCCAATAACCGCATGAAGAATAATTTGAAGTTAAATTTTAATCAGTGTTGCCAGCAGTCGAAAGTCAATATTCCACAAAAGTTCTGGAAATTTCCTCAAATCAATTTTTTTCGAAATGTCCCCAACTTAGTTTCTACTCAAAAAATGGAATATTTTAAATTTATCGCTATAAAAAATATTTAACTGATTTAACCTCAAACATTTTTCCCAAATCAAGCCTTAGTTTAAAAAAAAAAATCTATTAAAATAAAATAAAATAAATAAAAATAAAAATAAAGATTACCGAACTTTCAAACAGACATTTTTATTGTGATGGATTACTTTCTTGAAGAAAATAACACGAATTACGAAAATATAAATGGATATTAGAATTAGATAAATGATAAATTAAAACGTGTGAACTGTAAACGAAGAGCACGGGGATAACGATTGACAATGCATAAATTTCTGAATCGACGTCTATTGTTGCCAGATGACTAAAAAAAAACCTTAACCTGAAAACAAAACGTGAAATAATGAAAAAAATCGCAAAGTTTTTCTCAAAAATTCCCCTGAAAACAACCATGGACACAAAATCCCCAATCTGGCAACACTAATATTAATTGATGCGAGGAGTCTTTGGTGGACTCGATCGTTACTTGAATTCCACACTGTAAAATGCACCTGATATCTTTCAATAGATATTTGTTATACGTGTAACATTTATCTCTTGATATTTTGTGGTGCGAGTTTTTTATTATAAAAAATATTCATTGTAGAGTGTTTTAAATATTTTAGTCAAATTAAATAAATAATAATAATTAGAAGAAATTATTTTTCCCCAGAGTATATGAACACATTTTCTTTCTAAAAAACAATTTTTAATCTCTTAATTTTTCCGTAATATATTATCATATTCTTTTTTTTTTTTTTTTTTTTTTTTTTTTTAAGACAAATATATGATTTCATTTTGTTTATAGAGTTTTACTTAAAATATATATGTTGCAAAATAAATATCTTTCATAGGTTAAAACAAGACCGAAAAATCCTGCATCCTGCATAGATAATGAAACACTTTCCAACACAGACAGAATATTGTTAAGAAATTACACTTTTTCATACAATGAAATGAGATATCTAAATAAGTCTTTGTGCAGCCCTGTATATGATCTATGGAATTTATACACAACACGTAATACACTAAAAATTAGACGAGTATAAAATTTCATACCAAAACGGAAAACGCATTTCCAGCAATTATCGATCATAATCAGTAATGTAACCGAATTCTTTTAAGCGTCTCTGTACATGAACGATAAATGCTTCTTATTCCATAACGTATAAGAAAAAAGTTGTAGTTCACACTTAGTGATCCGTTTAAATTCCATTATGTTTGAAGTACACTGTAAAAAAATTTCGTAAAATTTCAGTAGATGTACCGTAAATCAACGGTACTTATACCGTTTTCACTCTTTATGGTATGAGTACCGTACTTCTAAGGTATATTAAACGTAAAAAAGCCGTATATGTGCCATTTCAATTATAAACGGTATTTATACCGTAAAATGATTGTTTTTCTGTAAAAAATCGCTATTTATACCGTAAAATAATTATTTTTCAGTAAGGAAAAAGCTGGTAGCCCCGCCTCGGTGTACGGCAACCCCTGAAGTGATGCTCTTGCTCTTGTTACGTAATGCGTGCAGGCCTCAGGAGAGGGGGGAGTGCAGCTGGTACATATACTTTAAACATTTTACGGTACCTATACCGTACAGTTAAATTACGGTATATATACTGGTCACAAAGTTGTCAGTATATGTACCGTAATTTCTAACTAAAATTTTTTACAGTGTATCATATCACTATTAAAATACATTGCAACCGATTTTTCACAATAGATCATAATGGAATGGAATTCTTTTTTTTCGTCCCTGTAATTCAACGATAAATGCTACTTATTCCATGCTCTGTTGTAGACCCCATCAGTGATGTATATCAATCTCATTATTTTTTAAATCCTTCTATATTAAAAAAAAGTAATCTGGAACTGAGCCAAAAACGATTTAGACCAACCAAATTCTGCGTAGATATTCCGGGTTAGTCTCATCGCTTTTTTACTAGGGACTTTTTTGAGGAGCTATTACTTCTTTCTAGCCATCCTACGGATTCGAAAATCATACCACCAGACGCGAAATATAACAAGCTTTCAGAAATTCAAAAAATTATCACGGTCGGACAATAAAAACTCAAAAAATCCTTAAAAATCGAGTAAAACATCTTTTATTGAAAAAGTCATTTTTTTTATATTGTTGCCAATTTCTAAATAAGCGCAAAGGATTATGTTTTATTTCAAATAAAAAATGTATTTGCGCGAGACTATTAAAAACAATAATCAAAGTTTAAAATAATAATTAAATGATCACGTGTTGAAAGCAGGAAATGAAGCAAATTACGTCATAAAAATTGTGTTTACACATGAATATTAAAAATAAAAAAGATGAATTAAATGAAAAAGCATTATAATCAGTTAAATGAAAAAGCATTATAACCTGATTACAGAAGATAGTCGCCGTTCGTGATATCATCATCATCATCTTTTTTAAACAGGATACATTACCAGGTTTTAAGAGGCTGTGAAATCAGAACAGGGGTTGGTGAGCGTAGCGAGCAGGGGTCAGAGCCCCTAGTGTCGTAAAATAAATAAACTGGACCGCGCACGATTTTACCCCACAGACCATAATGTAATGGAAAATTTTTGTGTGTCCCTGTAAACGAATTATACATACTACACAGTTCATTTTCAATATCGAACATTCTATAGTAAACCTCAATAACATATAAAAAATTTCACGACAGTCCGAGTATATTTACGAGAGTTTAAAACACGGACAGGCAGACAAATCGAATTCATAAACACTTTTCAAATGTGTTGAAAAATGTTATAAATGGGAAATTTTGCTTTTTGCATAATTTTTTTTATTAATACATGGCACATGTTGAGACACAGCTTGACAGGAGACACTGTTTAAACAGTGACCGCACGCGACACCACATAAGCATGGTCAGAGATGAAAGACTGAATACCACTAGGCGCCCTGCAGTGGCGCGGACGAATAAGCTCCGTTCCTGTAAGATCACCGAAAGTGAAGCAGCATCGACCGTGGTCACCCTTTGGGAGGGTGACAACCTCTTTCGACTGTGGCTGCTGTGTGACCGTGTACGTTAATGGGAGCTGGTGCAAGTAAAATCTGTTCGCGGCTCCAATGTCCTCCAAGTTCAGAATAAGCGTTACCTCTGAGGGTGTCAATCCAAGTGCAGGTCTCTCATCTGTAATTGGTTCAAAATTAAGAGACCAACTCTTCTGGACGGGACGGGGCTTGTGAGTGCTTAAGCCATTTGGTATGCCTCCCCATCTGTGATAAAGATATATCACAGTTTTATCTTTTTTAATTATTTTTATTTCAGCTCAACGTATTTCTATTTTATAGCCTTTCCAGTTTAATTTGCCATTCCTTAAAAGCTATTTATCGGCAGTCGCGCACCTTGTACGTTGCTTTTTTGGCAAGGCCGTCTCCCCCCTCATTGTGCTTTGCGTTCGTTGAATCGGCGATGTTGTTTTCTCTGCGAGGCATCTTCGCGCTTTGAGTTAGTTCAATCGGCGCTGACCTGTGACGTCACAGCTCAGCAGTTTGAACGTCAACAGCAGGAACATGCTAGACGATATAACCTTCCAATGCCACAAGTAAATATGTTTTTACGTCGGGATCGACATTCGGACCAACGCCGATACAATTTGCCAACATTTAGTGAAGTAGCTATGGTGTTTCAAAATGATGATGGGAATGCACTATAGAGTATATCCACAAAACAGTGAACAACCATATTTCAATATACGTAAATATACTAAGTCCAAATCTAGGTCCTATGACATATCCAATTTTTCCCCAATTGTGAACCAGGATGGCAATCACAATTATCATATAACTTATATCCGGAAGCTTCAGTCCGGACTAGATCAAAGTGTAGCATGCTTCAACATGAGTGCATTATTTGTAGTTCGCGAAGATGAATTCAATCTGAATTTACATGGAGGAAAATTTACAATACGCGGTAGATTCATACTTACAAGTGGAAGCCAACAATCAATATTATCTTCGCTAAAACCAAGCAAAGCTTCGAGCTAAAGAATATAGTTTACTTTATTTTGTTGGACGAGGGGATGCAAATGCTGGAGTTCAAACTAAAAGAGCAGTTATTTTACCATATACATTTCAAGGATCGCCACGAAACATGACAGAACACTTGATAACTAAACTTGGAAAACCTGACATATTTTGTACTTTCACATGTAATCCAAATTGGCGGGAAATAACTGGAAACTTGAATCCTAGTCAAGCTGCAAGCGACAGACTTAGTCGCAAAGATATTTCACATCAAACTGAATGCATTTAATTAAATACATCATTGACGGAGAAATTTTTGACAAAACGCTTGGTTATGTGCACACGATAAAATTTAAAAAAAATGAGGATTACCACATGCCCATCTTCTTATAATTTTAGGTGAGCTCTCAAAATGTCATCAACCATCTCAAGCTGACCGATTTATTAAGGCAATGATAACAGTGGGGCGCCGCTAACTGGCGTAATAAAACAAACACAGCGTTTCACTATTCGTCATTATGCATATTCCTCTTTCACATAGTTCATATGACGACGTCTGTATTTAAAAAATTGAAATGTTTACTGCAATACATTTGCAACACATTCACAATTTCATGTCTGCAGTTTAAATTGAATTTTATTCTATTTGATTGTATAGTATTTATATGTTCTTTTATTTTAAATATATACTTGTATACTGATATAATAAAATAGTTCGTGAAAGTCTGTAATTTTCAAATGTTGCATTTTTTAAATAATTACTTTCGCACCAACCATGTTTTTTTTCCCCAAATGATTCATTTGGTGTTAACTATTTACGCTAGGTGTCAATGGTGATGGTACAACGGAAAAGTACCATAAAATTATGTACAATTTACAGAAAAAAAAAAGATAAAAAGAAATTACCATTTGCTGAAATTTGACCTAGATTTGCACGAGTTTCGTTCCAATCCATCGACAGTTTCTTCATCAAGACAAATGCATTTATGGGATTCGTTATGAAATCGTGGAATTTTACACTTGAAATGTTATACAGACTTTCATACTCTATTTTTAGTCTGAAAGAAAAAAACACCTTTTAAAAAACTTTGTATTTTTCAAATAAAATGCTCATAATTAATAAATTCACAATAAATACATCAGTGGTGTAACTTGGTGTTCGTATCAAAATGAAATCAGTTCGAAAGTTCAACCGAAATTCTCAATTTCGGCAGACAATCAGGGGCCACATTTTAAAACTTTCTTGGAGGGAGGGGGGCGGAGGGAGGCAAAGGTTTTTTTTAAGGGACGCAAAAATGTCTTTTAATTTGCTTTTGCACAGCTGATATGCAATTAATACAGTTTTATTCCCATATATACAGTGGCGGTCAAAAATTTCCAGCCAGTTAGTTTCTTTGATTTGTTTGCCAGAACGTTTCAGCGAAGAAGAAGCGCAATTGCTCCAAAAGTTAGGAATATGCAAATGACCTCTGACCACGTGACAAGACAGCCTTGCTGCCTTGTTTCAAAATGTCAGCCACCCTAGAATTTCAAACTACTCTATTTCAGCCATTTTTTAAGATAGAGGTAAAACAAAAAATGCTCCGGAATCCTTGTACCAAGGCCTAACACTTAATTGAAAAAGAAATTTGAACTTTTAACTTTTTTGTATATTTATTTTAGTTTTAAAATTTTCAGTGGACGCCATCTTTAAACAAGATGGCGGACTAAGCTGGCCAACGAACTCGGTCGAGTCATTGGTGAGCTTAATACACACAATTAGTTTCATCCAAATTGATTTATAAATACGAGCGTTATCGTATGACATAGATCAGATATATATATATATATATATATATATATATATCAACATTTGAACGGAGGGTGGTTTTGGGGTCTTAGGGTCATGATCGGTGAAAATATACCGAAATTTTCCGGAATTGCTTTCCTCCGAACGGCTGCAATAGGTAGCTTTATACTTTTCTGTATTGAAAGCTACCTAAAAGTAACTCGAAAATTTATTTTATTTCGCCCTAGATATTAAAATTGAACAACTGTACAAGGTGACAAATACGAAAAAAACCTTAATAGTCGGATTTTAAATTATCCTAGAATGCATAACTTAAATAATGCAAGACTTACCTCGTTAATTCTTGTACTTTTCTTTTAGATTCTTGTATGTAGTTTTCGAGAGTACTTATGATGGCTCTCTGAGTGTCTAATAGAGCTTCTAAACCAACCATCGCCGAGTATAGTTCTGCAGTACTTCCAGTTATGACTGCTGCATACGTCATTAAAAGTAGGAAAAAACAGTGCATTCTGAAATTAAAAAGATTTCTTTTTATATTAACCATAGGCAAAACACATTCCATACAATTGCAGACAAACATATACACGCATACACATATACTATATGACCGAAAATAACCGGACACATTAGATTTTAGCCATTTCATCTAACAGCTAGATAATACAGGGTGTCCGGGACGAAATGCTCAAATTTTAAACACAAGATAATAAACAACCAAAATATTTTTGTTAGGTGGTAGCTTAGATCGGAAAATTTAAATTATATAATAGCAATAATTTTTATTTTAGGTGCTGAATGTCGGAAAATTTGAAAAATGAAAAATGACCACGAATTCTGAAAAACACAAACCCTGTGGTGGTATGTGGAATTATTAGGGTCCATTGGCAGGATGGAACACCTCCACATTGACATTGACTGCCGAATTCCCACAAATATGGATTGGGAGAGGTACTCCAATTCTCTGGCCATCCTCCTTAGACATTCTCCGTGCCACTCGTGGGGTACATATAGAAATGGTGTGATTGTGCAGACAAAACTCCATAACTATGTGTATGCATTGCTGTTACAATCTTCTTAATGCGACGATTACATGTTGTATTACTGTGATTGCGCAGACAAAACTCCATAACTATGTGTATGCATTGCTGTTACAATCTTCTTAATGCGACGATTACATGTTGTATTGCTGTGATTGCGCAGACAAAACTCCATAACTATGTGTATGCATTGCTGTTACAACCTTCTTAATGCAACGATTACATGTTGTATTACAGACTGTTCAAATTAGGGCGTTTCGTCTCGGATACAATGTATTTGACAAAGTCTTCTAGAACTTCAGTAATATAATAAATGTGTTTAATCTCACATTTTTCAACTAAGGTTTGATCACTAGGACATTTAAAGGACCAACAACAAATTCAATAAAAAATATTATTTTTGATCACCCGTAAAATATTAAATGCTCCAAATGATCTATAGCTGTAGCATACAACTATGTGGATTTTGTCGAACACATGTGTACATTTGTGTAAGAATAGCATGTAAATGCATGGAGATATAAAGGTTTCTTTAAAAAATTCAAGAAATCTCTCCACATTTTTAGTTTATAGTGTTAGGATATTGTGTAATCATAGAAATGCACTAAATTGTTATTATTTCCGTTTTCAGTTTTGCAAAATTGTGTTAGTTTTACTATGTTTTGTTCTTTCAGTTAGCTTTCTGTCAGGTTCTATACTTCTCTGACAGGTCCGCCATCTTAGTATATAAATCTAGACCGACATGTAATACTTAAAAAAGACCGACCATCCGCCGACTTTCCATTCATAAAAGGGTGCAAGCTTCTCCGGTGTATGCCGGCTGATAGAGCGAAATAATAGAACAACGTTCCGAGTTTTTCCCTTTAAATAATTTAATAACGTTTTCTGTTTATAAATATTTTTAGCATTATTCCTATTCAGGAAAGATGAAACTGGTGAAGAGAACATATACAAAGTCGTGAATTGAAGTTTCATCGCAAACAAGTGTTTACTTATTAATAAAATTTTCATATTGTATAAAAAGATTTGCTGACTAGTAAACTACTATATATAATTTAAGGGCTCGATTAAGATAATTTTTAAATATTTCAACAATATTTTTTATTTTTATTTTCGAGATAAATACTATATAACCTATCAAAAAATATCTTAGAAATTGAGTTTTGGCGCTGTTACATTATTATATATCCCTTTATAATTTCTTCCTTTATTTTAGAATAATACACTGGTGTCCAGAAATTAAGGGACAGTGACCAATTTAAGACATTTCGTCAAATATCTTACTGAAATTCGTGAAGAAATGCTCGGAATGCCCTTGAAATTTGAGGATGTAAAGAACATGTTTGACATCAGGTTTTTTATTGAAGATTTTGCTGCGAGGACAATTAGGGGAGGGGCAATAATAATTTTAATAATAAAATAATATTTTCGATACCCAAGTAACAAAAAATGCTAAAAATGGTCTGTCACTGTAGCAAATGACTATGTAGGTCCTGTTCAAAGTTTGTGTGCATTTGTGTAAGCATAGCACGTATATTCATGAAGATGTTAACATTTCTGTTAAAAATTCAAAAGTTTTTTTTTTATAGCATGCAGAGTTTTCAGCTGAATTTAACACCGCTTTCCAAAAACTTGACAAAAAATCGTAGAAATAGTATACTGTGATTAAAATATTAATATATTGAATATTTGATGAGATATAGGTATTTTTATGAAATAAATTTTAACTGCGCATGCGCGAACTACAGCAAACATATTTTTGTCATGATTTGATAGTCAATACTATAGGGCAACTCACATAAAAAGACCAGTGAAATATCGTGAAAACTCAAAAAGTTACAGCAATAATTGAAAAATTGAGGAGAACATCCCATAGGATTGTGTCGAATTTTGACACGATACTAAAATGTTCTCTGAAAGATTATCTAACTAAAACAGTCTACGTTCCATTGAAATCCATTGAGCAGAATCTTTAAAAAAGGTTCATCTTTCATAATCAGTTTCACCTGACTGCAGAACTTTCCCTCATAATCCTATAACTAAGCAACGTAGAACAATATGCAATATACTAAATTCACCCCTGAAAAATTATATGACTAGCAGTGCAAGTTTCATCAACATTCTACACGCAGAACGTTTTTAAAAAAGTTATTTTTTCATAATTTGGTTCACTTGATTATACATATTTGCCCATACTTCTGTAAATAAGCAACGTAGAACGATATGCTAACATGCTCAAACCATTCAGCAGAACTCAAGTTATAAGCGACCGGGACGAAATTCAAATTTGCATTTTATTGTATTTTTAAATGTATTCTTTTAGTTGATCATTTGTGGCAGGATTTGGTAAAGGACGATAGAACGATATACAATATTTTAAAACCATACCTGGAAAAATATCAAATTAACAATGCAAGTCTCATCAAAATCCGTCCAGTAGAACTTTTGAAAAAAGTTAATCTTTCATTACGGAGTTCATCTGATTATAGAACTTTCCTCTATAATTCTTTAACTAAGCAACGTGATCAATATGTTATGTACGAAACCTTTGCTGAAAAAAAAATTTAACTAGCGGTACAAGTTTCATAGAAATCCATTTAGCAGAATCTTTTAAAAAGATAATGCTTCATAATCGAGTTCATCTGATTATAGAACTTTCCCCCAAAATTCTATAACTAAGCAACGTGACCAATACATTATGTACTAAACCTTTGCCTGAAAAATCATTTAACTAACGGTGCAAGTTTCATAGAAATTCATTAGCAGAATCTTTTAAAAAGGAAAATGCTTCATAATCGGGTTCATCTGATTAGAGAGCTTTCTCCTATAATTCTATAACTAAGCAACGTGACCAATACGTTATGTACTAAACCTTTGCCTCAAAAATTATTTAACTATCGGTGCAAGTTTCACAGAAATTCATTTAGCAGAATCTTTTAAAAAGATAATCTTTCATAATCAGGTTCATCTGATTAGAGAACTTTCCCCCATAATTCTATAACTAAGCAACGTAGAACGATATATTATATACTAAAACCTTCCCTGAAAAATTTAACAGTCCCACCAAAATCATTCAGCAGATCTCAATTTAGTTATTAGCAGCCGAAACGAAATTCCCATTTGCATTTTATATTACATATCGGCGCTACCATGTCAAACTATCCGAATGTGAAAAAATGCATTTCTCATTACTTTTTAAAATAGACCGATTGTCACCACTAAATTTTAATAGTATTCAACTCTATTCGGAATCTCTGAATTAAAAAAAAAAAGGCCTAATTGGCAGTCTTGTTCTTCGCAGAAATTATATTAGTATTTTTACTAGTCGAATATTTTTAATCAAATTTAATAATGACAATCGGCCCAGGGCTTTAGCTAGAAGTGATTAACAGGGGGGGGGGAGGGTCAAGGAAATGTAGGGGAGACTCATATTTTTTCTCTCTGTCTGACACATGCACGCACAAACAAACACATACACACAGATATATATGATCAAAGTGTTATATAAGAAAGATAAATTAGTGCATATTCATATTGTAGGCACTATGTTTAGTTTTAAACTGTTGATAATAACTTCGTTTTATATAAAGAAAAGAAAAGGCTGCAGAATAAAAATTTCCAGCTTATAACTAGTGTGTAATTATACTGGTGACATAAGAAGTGGTGGTGTCAACAAGTAAATAAAAAGCTTACAGTTCACCTGTTTCATAGCAACCTTTAATTTTTTTTCTGGGAATTCCTTGCCCTTTAAGGAATTGAAAGTTGTATTTTTATATGATAAAAAAACATTAACAAAATCAAGGATGTATTTTGCATTTTAAAATTATTGTTTTTTAAACAATTATTTAAACTAATTTAAAACACTTATTTGTAGTTTTTATACATATATTCCAATTTAGTATTTGTGTCAAACTGTAAAAGGGGCCCAAAATTAAGTTCGATTTTTTAACAGACTTTCATTTGGTGACCTTGGAATTTTTCCCTGGGGTGGGGGGACTGAGCACTCCTGGCACCCCTCTAGCTACGGCCCTGAATCGGCCCATTTTTAAAAGTAATGAAAAATGCATTTTTTCACATTCGATAGTTCAACATAGTAGCGACGATATAGTAGATAGTAAATAGATAGACGATATTTTTACATAATTGTATTTGTCACTTGAATGAATCAGTAAATATATCACTTATACCTTATTAATTTTATCTGAAATTTGCTGATTGAGGAAGAAATTACACGAATAGTAAAATACGTGGAGACTAAATGCACCACAACATTTAAACATTAAATATTGTTAATAATAAAATTTAAATTAAATTGAGAGAGAGAAGGTACTAATAAATTTACCCTCATTTGCATACTTTAATTATACAGGTTGGAAATAGTACGTCAAACGTGATAAATGAGGTGCGTTCGTACTATAACTAGTTTTATAAATATTCAAATATTGGTGTAGTAGCTGTTGCACTCTTACGCAAAAATGCAAGAATAAAAAAATTATTTTATGTGCAGATTTTCATATTTATAGATATTAATTTTATTTTATGAAATTAAGATTCAATACACAACAAACAATTAATTATAACTCTGTTACATTAAAATTATACCATGCGAAAATATCCAATTCAAGACATTGTAAAAAAAATCATCTTTATTATTTCACTGAAAAAAGGAATTATATGATTCATTTCCGTAATAAAATAAGTACATTTTAAGTTGGCAACATTTTATCTTTTGTTGACATTTACTGAAAATTCCAATAGGAAACTTAAGCCTGGCTTTGAAAATTTCCGAACTTTAAATACATATTTAGACTCTTTTTCCATTTAATATCTATATCTCCGGAAACATCTAACCAAAAAACTGTCGGTCGATTATAGGATTGCTATACTTAAACACTTTTAGTATGCAAATTCCGTTTTTAAATTCAGTAATACGGAAATAATAGGGTTCCATCTTAGGACGTAATCACCATGGCAATCTAGAATTCTTACCTATCATCGGAATTAATTACGTATGATGGGATTTAATAAAATGAAGAAAACTGTTATTAATATCTTTTTAAGTTTTGATTCGATTTTCATAAAATTTGAAATGACTCGATAAAATTCTGCAACATTTATATGTATTAAAATTCAAACCATTCGGTTGGTAGTTTTTGCGCCGTTATATGAGGACAGATAGACAGACGGACGGACCAGACGACGACTACAAATGCTACGTATTTATATAATTACGAACGTACCTAAAAACAACAATTCTTGACTTACCTTCACAAATATGGGATTGTTTCCTTTAGCTTATCCCTTCCCCTATCTACTTCACTGTAACCGAATGTAAACTTCACTTTCTCCTTTTCAAGGTTAAAGAATATTTTAATAGAAACATCATAATCCTCTCAAAAACATGCAAAACGCAATCCATTGGTATCACAATTGTAAAATCTGATATAAAATGCCATATCAAGCTTTGAACTGGACAAAAGCGTAGTCAACGAAGCATTTGAAGATAAACCCAACCTTTCTTAACCAAACGAACTCGTAACGTTCCAGTGACTTCTTCTGTGAAAGCGATTTTTTTTTTTTTTTTTAAAGAATCCTATTTTTTTTTTTTATGAATAGCTTTCCAAAACAGCAGAAATTTCTGTAGAATTCGAAATCTATGCAAATTTTGACAATGATGTAGTGATTCGTTTTTCTTTCTTTCTTTTTTTCCTTTTTTTTTTTTTTTGTAACGCAAGACGAAATCACGGTAAACATGAATAAATTACGCATCATGACCAGTGGACCCGTCCGAGGGTTTCGCATTGCAATCTAATATTTTTTTTAAAGCCATATCTAATATGTTTTAGATGCAGGAAAAAATTTCTAAAAGAAAATTAAGGATAAAAGTATCTGCAAACAACATTAGTGAGGCCAAAATATCATCTCATTCATTCCATCAAAGTTACTGTAAAAACCAAAAAGGGCTTTGGTAAAAACTGATTGAAGACAGCAAAAGGCACGCGCAAAAATATAAATAAATAAATAAATAAATAAATGAAACACTTGTATTTTAACTGCATTAGATAATGATGTCATCCGCTTCAGGAAATACATAAGACAAAGAAAAATAAATTGAATACGCATAAAATACTCAATTTAATCTAATATAACAAAGCATATGTTTTAGGCTACGCGTAAATACCACTGTTTCGATCGATCGATGGTATCTTTTTCTTATAATCATTGCAATTTTAATTTTGCATTTTAATGGTAAATATAAAATAAAGCCATGCGGAAATGAAACACTTTATTTATTTATTTTTTTATTTTTATTTATTTATTTATTTATTTTTTTTTATTATTTTTTTTTTTTGTATTATTCATTTTTTTTATAATCATTGTTGAGCAGGGTATAATACTGTATTTTACTTTTGTGGCAACACTGATCTGAGATAAACCTTTCATTTCATTTATGAAAACAATGCTGATTTAATTTTTAATTAAAACTACAATTTTTGATTAAAAAAAAACACGTGTTTTAACGAAATGTAAGTGTACTATGTCAGAAGCCGCTTCAGAAACCTTTCGAACGATACTTCATTCATTGTTGTGCGTTTTGTAAATGCATATAAAAAGGGATGTTGACAACAGAAATATTATATATGATCATACCAGGTGGCCCGTGCGAGGTTTTCGCAGTGCAACCTTTAAAATTGTTTGCTAATACTTTTTTCATTAATTTTTAATTGACAGTAGTTTATTTATTTTTTTTTTTTTTCAAGTAACATGTTTTAACGAAATTTGGGTGTACTGTGTCATAAAATTGTTGAAAAACTTATCGTATGATATTTCATTCCTCGTTGTGTGTTTTGTATGTGCATAAAAGGGGAAGTTGACATCGAAAGTAAAATGTATATCAGTGGACCGGTGCGAGAGCTTCGCACTTAAGTCTAATATTTTTTAGCAATATCTACGAGGGGCAGTCGGAAAATAAGTTTCCCTTGGCGACTGTGGACAGAGGTGTGTATGAAAGAAAAAAAAAAGGCAATGTGACATTAAAAATAAAACATAACTTTATTTTTCCACATAAGTACCAAGTACATTGAGACATTTGTCGTACCGCTTTATAAGCTTCAAA
This sequence comes from Maratus michaelseni, assembly GCA_963931845.1. Lineage (NCBI taxonomy): Eukaryota > Metazoa > Arthropoda > Arachnida > Araneae > Salticidae > Maratus > Maratus michaelseni. Next base: position 165,866,868 of record OZ007597.1, read on the forward strand.
AAGCTCTCCAGGAAAAAATCAGGGCTTTGCATCGGACGAAGCGTTGAACGGCTATGGGCGAAAGACGACACATATAAAACATAGTTCACCTCATGGATGTATTATAAATACATCCATGGTTCACCTGCTGTGTTACGTTAACTAGATACACGTTCCACCACACGTTCACTAATACACGTTCATCTGCTCTGTCGTCTTTCGCCCTTAGCCGTTCAACGCTTCGTCCGTATGCAAAGCCCTGATTTTTTCCTGGAGGGCTTTTTGAAGCTTAAAGCGGTATGACAAATGTCTCAATGTACTTGGTACTTATGTGGAAAAATAAAGTTATGTTTTATCTTTAATGTTTCATTACATTTTTTGTCTTTCATACACACCTCTGTCCACAGTCGCAGGGGAAAATTTATTTTTCCGACTGCTCCTCGTAATATGTTTTAGATATGTAGCTTTACACTTTTAAAGAAAACTTAAGGATACAAATATCTGCAAGCAACGTTAGTAAAGCCAGAATATCATCTCATTTTATGAATCAAAGTTATAGTAAAAAATGCTCGAAGTTAGCCAGAAGCCGGTTCAAAAATCTTTCGAATGATATCTCATTCATCGTTCTGCGTTTTGTAATTCATCGAAAAATGGATGTTCGCAACAGAAATGGGAAGTATATGATTTTTTATTTAAGTGAAATTTCAAACAAACGAATTCTTTTAACGAAGATTCAGTATGCATTATCAGATATGGGAAAAAAATCCCATCCAACGATACCTCATTCATCATTTTACGGTAACATATTAGTTAAATTCAGTATATACAACGTTAGATGCAGTCGAAAAATCCTATCCAATGATACCTTATTCGTCGTTTTGCGCTACATATTAGTTGAGAGAAAGGGATGTTGACAACAGAAATAATGTATATGATGCCATGCAAACATGCAATTGTGAATAATGTTCAACTTTTCATGATTTACTTGTACTGGTTTAGCATTAACCATTTTTCTCGAGAACTATTGGACTGATTTTTCTCATTTTTTTTTATTTAAAAGAAAGCTAGTCGTTTTTGCTGGAGCTTATAGCACCGAATAGTATAATTTTCATTGATTAAATATTTTTTAGATCTCGCAAAAGGTTAAAAAAAAAAAGGCGAAAAAGTGACCTTTTTTGTTCAAGTGACCATGATTTTGTCGAATATCAAATTTTAAAACTAAATGTTAATATAAGCTCTAGATAATTTAATACCCTTCATCATATGGTGACCAAATTTATTTGAGATACTTGTGACCGGAGAAAAACGGTCGCCCGATCGGAAGTCCAGGGCGCGCACCTATGGTCGCACAAGGCATATTATTATTTTTTTTACACAAAAAAAAATTAAATATATAAGTAAAATGTGAATAAATACAATGCAAAAAGTCCAAAGATGATATCTCATTTCTCATATATCTGACCTGATATCTCAGGTCTTACTGAGATTAACGTACTGTATGCACAGAAGGAAATTTCCTAATTTTGTCACTACTGTTCCCTTTCAATGAAATCACATCAGCTCACTTGGAATAAATTGGAAAATGGTAAATTTCGACTGCGTTACTTTGCTATTTCACACGTGACAATGTAAAATAGCTTTAAAATGCGAATTAGCTTTAATTTTTTCTTTAAAAACATTATTTTATGCATGGTGGCTTTAAATAAATAAAAAAAAGTGATGTACACCAGTATTTTCTTATGGAAAAATTCGTGTTGTTTATTTGAACGATTGATAAGTCCAAAATACTGGTGTTTCCCCTTTTTATCGACTGTGCTTTTCCCTTATCTGTAGCCACTCTGTATAAAATAACGTTTTTAAAGCAAAATATTCTTTAAAGTTTATGCTAGAATATTGTATATTATTACTTACCAGCTAATCTATTTACAATGATTTTTTTTTCTATTTAACTTTTATTTTTTACTAAATCGCAGAGTGAAATTGCTCACTTATTAGAGAATCGCCCATTTCCAGATTTTTGTCAATTTCCTGGATGAATTTAAATATGCCCCAACCCCCCTCCCCTTTAAAATAAGTACGAGGGTTATTTTTAAAGTAAGGTCCGTTTTGCAATAGAAAAATATATAACAAGTATATTCAGAAATTTTTATTTTTTACAAGATTCTTCATATTTTTTTTTTCAACTTTTTTACATAGTCCATATCTGTTGAAATATTTGTTGTAACGCTCCACGACTGTTTGGTAATCCATCATCGTAGAATGCCGTAACGAAAGTCCTACCTTAACCGCCGCCGTTTCTACTTCTTCGTCGGTGTTGAATCGCTGGCCATCACGAAACGATTTCAGATATTGGAAGAGGTGATAGTCACTCGACGCAAGGTCAGGACTGTATGGAGGGTGCTTAAATTTCTCCCACCCAAATGATACCATGAGAGATTGTGTTTGAGCAGCAGTATGTGGCCACTCATTATTGCATTGTGGCCATACACCTCATAGATCTGACGATGAATGCCCGCTGTTGTCCCCGTATTTCACAGTCGGCTGTATGATCAATCGAGTTGAACATGTTTATCGCTCACTCTGAAGTAACACACTAACACCGTAGGCGTACAACTGACGTCTACTGTAACACAAGGAGTACCGGGAGTCTGCGCGTATGCGCTTTGCTGCAAGTGCTTGAGATTTAAATAGATATTTGGTAACGGATCTTACTTTAAAAATAGCCATCGTGCTTGATAAAACGTTACTCTAAAAATGTAAATTAGGAAAATTATCAATATAGAGTTGCCGGTCTTTTCAAAATCGCACGTGCGATCGAAGATATTCCTTTCGAAACCAGCTTAAGTGGCCGAAAGCAGCGAGTGGAGTGTGAGACAAGGGCACTGTTCGTATCTTTCCATTCACACAAATTTCAGTGTACGGGAATTAGCATTTATTCGTTGTCTCTTTTTTTATTATCCGTAATCTCCTTTTGTTACCTAATATTTAGTTAATTTTTGTTCGTTTATTAGGTTGATTGTGTGATTTGCCTTCTTTAAAAAGGAAAATGCGCTATTACTTACCCATCAAACGTAGTATAGGGTAAATCTTGTAATCGTTTTGAAAATCGAAAAAAAAAATTTTGACGGATTTACACGTTTCAGACATTGGAGATTCCGAAAAACATATTTTTAGAAAAAAAGAATTGCCGTTCGTCTGTCTATGTATCTGTGTGTCTGTAAACGCTTTATCTCCCGAAAAAATTGAGATAGAGGCTTGAAATTGGGTATATACTTAGTATGTAATAATGGGAAGAAGCTTATTGAGTTTCAGTAACCTCGATTATCCGGAACTATTTTTTTTTCGGACTCTTAAGACTGCTCGTCAGTAAACTTCCCCATTCCCCCCGCTAATGTTAATCCTATGGACGTAGGATGCATTCGCATTTTTAAAATATCTCCTCAGGAAATTAATATTTTTAAGTTCTGTTTTCTTTGTACTATTCTTAAAAGATGTTTCTTTTTTTCTTAGTTGTCAAAATTTTTCTGAAATATATACTTAATTTTATGTAAAGTGCTAAAATCTTATTCAGTTTTGCTAAGATTTTAACACATAAAATTATAAATTAAACACATATTTTAGAAATATTTTGATAACTAAGAAAAAAAGAGACATCCTTTAAGAATAATACACAGAAAACAGAAGTTTAAAATATTAATTTCCTGAGGAGATATTTTAAAAATACGAATGCATCCTATGCCCATAGGATTAACATTAGCGAGAGGAATCGGGAAGTTTACTGACGAGCAGCCTTAAAGCATTCGTTCTGATAAAAGGTATATAAAATTTTCGAAATTGTTTCTTTTAAGGAGTGAATATAAAAGACAATAAAAAAATATAAATTTTGCATTAAGAATGAAGTCGATCGGATAAATTATTGCCGAGATATCTGTAATTATATTTTCCGCACTCTTCGATTTTTCATGAACCTGTATTTCATTCAAATTTCAATTCAAAGATACATTTTAGTTAGTAAAGAGACGCATAATCCGAGGCAGTAAGCTGTTAGTTTGTAGCGGCCATCTTAAAATGTCCGCTGTGTGGTAGAGCACGAGGAAAGAAGTACAACTGTTTTAAAACCAAAAACTGGTTTATTAACACAATCAGTAGGGAGTTTGAGCGAGCTCCACGAAATTTTCCTAAAAAATTAAATTAACTAAAGAGTTCTTGCTAACACTTGTAGCTTAAACAAAAACGAAACAATATAATTAAACCTTAACCTTTTTAAATATATAATCACGATTCAATACTCTTATCCTTCAAATTACATAAGCACTGATGCAGGTTCAAGTCAGCTTTATCAATGTATAAAATTCCAGTATAAGAATACTAAGGCTGATTTTTAATCACGAGACTCGATGCGAGGTCTCAAGGCTAAACCTAAATCTCAGTCGCAATATTCAACTTCCCAGGCCACTTCTCTGCTGAGCGCTCACCAGCTCCTCTGAGCTCTGCACTCAAGTCAAAATTCGCTGCTTATATACTTCAGTGTCGATCGACCAGCTCCAGAAAATTTGCATAATCGAAATTACACGGCGACTCACAATTTCAGGGATTCAGCTGTCCTTCGAAAGTTAAAGAAAGATAGAGAGCCTTTATAACTTGTACGCACATAGTCGGTTAATGGACAAAAACGATCTCATTCACACATTGCCTACTCACGTGATGCGAGTAGTCAATACCTTACAACCCCTCCCGGAAATTGTGAAAGAAAAAGCGGTGGTTGAATGCATACCATCGTCTTTTTCTTTTAAAAATTTAGAGTCCAAAAAAATGAACACAACATGTGACGGGTAAATTTAAATTTTGAATCCAAATGTAAATTTTGTACTTTTAACCCATCATGCAAAAACTGGTCAGATCGACGACACTTTCAACATAACCTCCTGTAAATGTGCAGTATCATGCAAAAGAATCTCACAAAATTTTCCTCACAAAATTTTCCTCACAAAATTCACAGCTTGCCAAAATAAATACGCAACTTTACCTGCAAAATTCCATGAAGTGCCGAAACAAATTGCAAAGTAGAACGTCACTACAAAACTATCTGTCAAAGAATAAAGTAGCTTTCCTAAAAATTCCCAAATTGCCAAAAACTCACCTCCCCGAAATTCAATGTAGATGACTCGCTCAATTACAATGGTCACAAACTAACAGCTAACAGAGCTGTGAAAGTGAAACAATTTTCTTTTATAAAATATAAAGGTATAAATATACATTACAAATTTCTTCAAGACAATTCTTCTTCTTGAGAACTAAAATATAAAAAAAACTTATAAATAGACTATCTGCTTCAAGATGATTTACTTCCTGGAACAAACTTCATTATCTACATACAATGTTACGTCAGAACTATGAAATACACTAACAATATTCATAATTAACAACAGCAGAACTAATAAGTAAGTTCCTAACTAGGGTATAACGAACAACACTTAAAGCTTCATAACTAGTGCATAACCAACAACACTTTTAAAACGACATAACTTGCGAAAACCCAACATACAACACTAAACCGATAACGACCACGAACACGACCGAAGGGAGAAAGTTAGATTTGGTAACAATGTTAGTAAAGTGAAATAGAACGCGCGTGTCAAGGGCAACTCTTGACCGCAAAACACGTGCACGCCTATCCGCGGCGCGTGTAAAAAACCCATAATACTAAATTCATATTTCAAAATTCAACATATAGAACAATCATACACATAATATATACATAATTTATACATAGAATATTCACAGAACACTTATAGAACAATTATACAAGCAATTTAACAATCTCTCGAACATGAAAGCAGTGAATCTCGAAAGATGTTCTCTGACATCATAACTTAAATTTTGGCAAAAAAAAATTTTGAACAGAAATTAAATGCACAACTTGTGAAGCCGAGATACAAAATCAAACAATGGTCGAAAGGTAACTATAACAGTTCAGCTGCTTTGTCCAGTCCATAGAACTTGTTGACATTTATATAGGCACTTTAAATGAAATTGATAAAAATGGAACGTCGTCACCTGATTTTATAGTGAAGATGAACTGGAAGCTTGTAGGCTCATAGAAGAACTCTGGCGGCGTCCCCAAAATCCTTGGACGAAACTCCGTTCTGATGCAGACTGGTAAGGAGAGGCCACTGTCGCTTGCCGTGCCTGCAGCCGGGTGTTGTAACCATGGCGACGTCCTTTGGGAGGAGCTCGTGTAGTGTCCACTCGACGACTGCTCGTAGATTCCACTCGACGACTTCTAGGCGGGCTTACTGATTTGTCCATTTGATGATTGCTAGGCGGGCTTATTGAAGTGTCGACTCGACGATTTCTAGGCGGGTCTCGGCGATGGTGCCGCTGGGCAAGATTGTCTCTAGGGTTGAAGAATGTAGTATCGAAAGGCGTTCGTTTCCGTGAGGCTCCCGACATCGATGTGGAGGGCAAGGTCCGCTTTCTGCCGATTCTCCTGCGCCGTTTGGTTGTAGAGGGGAGATAGTCCATGCCACGTTTTCGTGCGTCACTTTGGCACTGTCGATGTGATGACTTCTGAGATGGTTGACTATCGGAAGATTCGTTGAGATCTGTTGGTGGATTGCCGTTCCGGCCTCTCTTGGCAGGAATGTCTGTCGATGACTTTGATAACAGTCTCTTGTGTTGTGGTCGGTGTGACGTAGAAGGGTTCTGCATGAACTTCTTGTCTGGAGGCTTAGAACTACTTGTCGAGATCGAATGCGGGTGCTGTCTTTTGCCATATTTTCGAACCACTTTAGGTAATGTCTGTTCAGCTGGCTGGTTAACCCTGTCTCGGTTAACTTGAGGAAATTTACGTTTCATCTCCGTTCGTATGTTATCACTATCATTATTAGAAGAATTATTTGCATAAGAAGATTGACTGACGTAAGGAGAATGAGAGGTCTTTGACTGAGGCATAGAGGATTCACCGTCTGACGTTTGAGAACCATTTGAGCTAGTGTCCCTAAACTTATAAACTCTGACCTGATCCAAGTTTACCGTGGTATGACAACCGTCAACATCAATAATTAAATTGTTACCTTTAACTTCCAACACTTTATACGGTCCCTCAAACTTAGGTCCAAACTTAGCGACTCGTTTCTGCCGACTAGAACTCAACCAATGTTTTTCTAACAACACAAAATCACCAACTTTAATTTCCAACTCTCTCCGACGCATATTATAATACAACGCTTGTTTTTTCTGAGCCTTTCCCATTTTTATTTGTGCTTCCTTAACCAACTTATCGATGTCCTGAATCATATATTCATTTTCATTTCCCGAAATTTTAATCAATTGTTGAAAAGGAGTAATGATTTTCCGACCCAAAAACAACTCTGCAGGGGTTTTCCCAGTGGATTCGTGAACTGCCGTACGCAAAGCATAGGCAAAATGCTGCAAGAATTGGTCCCAGTTTGAATGATGAGTGCCAATAAAGGAAGAAATCATTTGAATGAGGGTTCTATTGACCCTCTCAGCCATATTGGACTGTGGCCGGTATGGAACTGTAAAAGAATGAGATATCTCCAGCTGTGTGCACAATTCTTTAAAAATTTCGGATATAAAACAGGGACCGTGATCACTAATTACCTGGGATGGTGCACCATATTTCGAAATAAAACAGTTAAATAAAGTGTTAGCTACAATTTTTCCTGAAGCTTTTCTGAGGGGGACAAACTCAACCCATTTACTAAAATAATCTACAATTACTAATACAAATCTATATCTATTTCCAGTTAAAGGATAAGGACCAATTAAATCAACTCCGATACATTCTAGGGGAAAGGACTTTTTAATTGAAATTAGTTTGCCAGCTGGTCTTATGTTTTTATAGTTATATTTTTGGCATGTGTCGCAGCTGGAGACATAAGCGCGCACTGCTTCCCGCATTTTAGGGAAGTAGCAGGAGTCACATAATCTAGCGTATGTTTTCCTGACACCTAGGTGACCTGCTAAAGGGTTGTCATGGAATTCGTGCAAGATGGCCTTACGAAGAGAAGCTGGAATATACACTTTTAATTCACCACGCGAATTTACAGTTTTTGAATAAAACAGAAGACCATCGATAATTTTGAAATTCCGGGACCAATTTTGGAACATATGCGCGTCCGCGCTTTGTACCATGTCAGCATCCTGTAAATAATTATATAACTGACCAAATTCCTCATCCTTTTTCTGTTCCTCTATAAGTTGCTCTCTTGACTTCAAAACCAACGACGACAAAACACAAACCTTAACCTCTTCAGCTATTTCAACACCCTCCTGGGGATTCCTCGATAAAGCATCTGCTACTGCGTTTTCCTTTCCGGCCCTATGCTCAATTACAATATTAAACTCCGCCAATTTCAAACACCATCGAACCATTCGAGACGATAAACCTTTTCCGTGCGTTAACTTTGTTAAAGCAGAGTGATCCGTAACCACTTTGGCCGGGATATCACAGAAGAAACATCTAAATTTGTTCAAAGCCCAAATTACAGCAAGACATTCGCGTTCCGTAATTGAATAGTTCCGTTCCGCTGCATTTAAAATTCTAGACGCAAAAGCTATGGGGCGATCTTTCTGAGCTAACATCGCACCAATTCCGACTGCGCTAGCGTCACAGTATAATTCAAATTGTGAAGAGTAATCGGGATGAGCTAAAACCGGTGAAGAAATTAAAGAATTCTTTAAATGTTCGAAAGCATTTTGAGCCGCTTTCGACCAAACAAATTTAACCCTCTTTCGTTTTAAAGCATATAGTGGTTCGCAGATTTCTGAAAAATGTGGTATAAATTTTTGAAACCAAGCCACCATACCCAAAAATGTTGCTACTTGTTTCGCATTCTTTGGAGGTGCCATTGCCGCAATTGCATCTGTTTTTTGTTTGTCTGTTTGTATGCCCTCTTGTGTGATTCGAACACCAAGATATTTTAACTCTTTACGAATAAATTTACATTTTTCTAATTTGACAGTGAGACCCGCGTTTCTGAGCAATGTGAAAACTTTACGTAATAAATTTATATGTTCCTCAAATGTTTCAGACATAACTATAATATCGTCGAGGTATACCAGAACTCCGAAACCAAGAAGGGGTTTCAGAATGGTATCCATTGCCTTCTGGAACGTGGCTGGAGCCCCCGATAATCCAAAACTCATGCGTTTAAATGCGAAACACCCATTATGCGTTATAAATGCTGTTTTAAGTATGTCTTCCGGTTTCATGCCGATTTGAAAATAACCGGAGGTTAAATCGAGTGTGGACATGAATTTAGTACTTTGAATATTGCCTAGTATGTCATCTATTACAGGAATTGGATACTGTGGATATTGGGTTATTGAATTGAGTTTTCGATAATCTATAGCGAATCTCCAAGCCTCAGGATCCTCAATGCTTTTTCCATTGTTTTTCCGACATAATACTACTGGTGACGCGTATGGAGATTCAATGGGCATAATGATGTCGTCGCGGAGCATTTTGTGAATGTGATAATTAATGATTTTCTGTTTGACTTTATCGTAACGGTATGGTTTGCTTGCTACTGGTGCATGTGAACCGGTATTAATTTCATGCCAGGAAACGTGCGTCAACCCCGGTTTGTCTGAAAACACTTCCCTGAAGTCATGTAAAAACTTATTAAATTTGCTTATCTCCCCCTTTGTTAAACCAGATTCACTTAAATCAATTGAGAGTGATGAGGACTCGTTTGTACAAGTATTCTCATCATTATTAACCTCCAGTGTACGTGAAAAGAAATCCAGGCTCATCCCTCTATCTTTCATGAAATCAACTCCAACAATACAATGTGCTTTTAATCCATCGAATACTAGAAATTGCCACCTCGCTTTAACCGACCGTATTTCTACATCCAAATCCACCAGACCTTTTATACTGCATTGTATCCCTTGAGCCGATTGAACCACTAAATTAACATGTCGCAACCTTTTATACGAAAAATATTTCTTATACACCTCAAACGATATAAAACTTTTATCCGCGCCTGTATCCAGAATACTTTTCACCACTATTCCACTCAAAACTATTAACAACTCAGGTAATTCCACTGGGTTAACTACTACCGTGTTTAACTCGATCACAGAAGGCTTTGAAGCGTTAACCTGTGACTGCTGACCTTCCGCACAACAGCCACCTACCAGTTTAACCCCTGCTGACAATTTCTAGCCTTACCAGATCTTTCCTCTTTACGCTGAACGACTTTTTCGCCAACCACCAACTGTCTAACCCTGGACGAACTATTCTGCCGAGGGTTAACCTCGTTCCTTCTATCCAAACCATTGCTATTGCGACTGCTCACCCCCTCATTTCTTCTGAAACCATTATTATAAGTTTGATCATAATTCCGTAAACCACCACTAACTCTTTGAAAATTTTGCCTATCCCCATAATTAACTGGACCACGAACATTACGACCATTATATTCAGTATCATAATTCCTGGACCTATTAATAAACCTATCCCCCTCGTTGAATTCTCGTGTGGTTCTCTGTCTATGGTGATCCGCCTCATGTCGCGCTTCATACTTTCTTAATAATTGATAGAGTTCAGCTGTATTCGCTGGGGCACGCAGCTCGATAAAGTCCTGGATTGACACTGCGAAAAGAGGAAGCAGAATATCCATCAGCTCCTGATGAGTAACGTCAAGTGCCAACTTGTTTTTTAATTCGAGCTTTCTCAGAAAAAATCCGGACGCTTTTTCGTAAATAGTCTGGCGTTTACAATAGAATTCACGTCTTAATTCCGCTGCATTACGCTGATTAGGAAAGGCTTTAGTTAACTCCGAGCATGTTTGCTCAAATCTCTTCGCGTCATCGGTCACCAAGAAACGTCCAATGTTCTCAAGCCAAAGCAAGGCTTCATCCTTTAGAGAGCATTTCAATACTACATATTTGTTTTTATCCGGAATATCGTTAAAGGCAATATAATCGTTCAATTTATTTAAAAATTCTGTGACATCAGAATGTCCGGCAAAGTAAACTCTGGGGACTATCTCTCGTGGATGTGGGCCATCGTACAACCCGTGAAGTTGGGCGCCATTTGTAGCGGCCATCTTAAAATGTCCGCTGTGTGGTAGAGCACGAGGAAAGAAGTACAACTGTTTTAAAACCAAAAACTGGTTTATTAACACAATCAGTAGGGAGTTTGAGCGAGCTCCACGAAATTTTCCTAAAAAATTAAATTAACTAAAGAGTTCTTGCTAACACTTGTAGCTTAAACAAAAACGAAACAATATAATTAAACCTTAACCTTTTTAAATATATAATCACGATTCAATACTCTTATCCTTCAAATTACATAAGCACTGATGCAGGTTCAAGTCACCTTTATCAATGTATAAAATTCCAGTATAAGAATACTAAGGCTGATTTTTAATCACGAGACTCGATGCGAGGTCTCAAGGCTAAACCTAAATCTCAGTCGCAATATTCAACTTCCCAGGCCACTTCTCTGCTGAGCGCTCACCAGCTCCTCTGAGCTCTGCACTCAAGTCAAAATTCGCTGCTTATATACTTCAGTGTCGATCGACCAGCTCCAGAAAATTTGCATAATCGAAATTACACGGCGACTCACAATTTCAGGGATTCAGCTGTCCTTCGAAAGTTAAAGAAAGATAGAGAGCCTTTATAACTTGTACGCACATAGTCGGTTAATGGACAAAAACGATCTCATTCACACATTGCCTACTCACGTGATGCGAGTAGTCAATACCTTACAAGTTTATAGGATTATCATTTTTAGAGTTATAAGGATGTTTCTCTTACGCAATTCAGCAATAGAACCTTTAAAGTTTATGACGTCATCAAGCCAGGATTTTATTCGAATTGCAATGCATTTTATAAATAGTTTACACCTGTTTTATTTTCATATTTTATATTATGCATATCCATGATGGGTAAGTATTACGGTGGCTCCCAACGACTAGTTTTTTCTCAGTGCTTGTTATTTCTTTTAGTTGCATTGTTTAAATTTAACTTTTGAAGCTCAAATGTATTTCAACCTGTACATTGTTCTGGCTGATTTTGTTTTCACAATTTATGTATTGTGAACCTCCATTTAAATAACCCACGAGCCGCCACTGCCGATGTTATCAATCAGAAGGTGACGTAACACACCAAATTTTTGAGCATATCGCAAAACTGTAAAATGGTGTGGTAAAAAAATGTTTCACCAACTATCGTAAGAAACAGAGAACGATTACTCTAAATAAAGTTAAAATATGTCAGTACGGCATTTTTGTTTGCACTGAATATTTATTATTTAGTATTAAACCCATTTATGCCTAGCGTCCCAATTTTGGGACGCTTTGGTAAAATGGGAAAAAGTGCATATCACATCACTTTTCTTTTTATAGAAATTTAGCCTCATATTTTATCAAGGAGTCCTCGATAAAATAAGACAATTTCTATTTTAAAAAAAAGTGGTGTGAAATGCACTTTTTCCCATTTTACTAAAGCATCGACGCTAGGTATAAATGGGTTAACAAACAATCATTAACTTCTTTTGTACAAAAATTACTAAATTAAAGAAAATGTTGATAACCTATTTGTAAAAATCTGAATTCAATTTATTCGACACAAGACATTATTTTGCTTTTTTTTTTTTTTTTTTGGTCTAAACAAATGTAATTATTTGTTGTAAAAATATTATTTTTGGTAAGAAAATTATGTGATGCTTTAAAAAACGAATAATTTAGAGCCATTTTATGTCGAAATTTTTTGAATAAATATTTTGAACTCGAAACGAATGTGAAATTTGATTTGTGTTTATGAAATTATTTCATGTGCGTATATGTCTAGTAAGAGTGTAAAAAGTATATACTTACATTTCGGCAATAATAAGAATGCAGTGACGTTGGAAGTGTTACCTACAGGAAGCCTGTTCAACGCTAGCTTTGGAAACCTCTTCGAATGTTTAATTTTATAGATTTCTATAAAACAAAAATTCATCTCAAAATTTACTTTGCTTTAAAATCATTAATGATTGCATTCGACGGATTTATATATTTTAGAATGTTCTGAACACGATTTGGCTGTTTTTAGAAAATGTCTGTCCGTGAGTCTGTGAATCTGTGCTGACACAAATTTTGTGTACGCTCTATTTCAAGAACTGATACATGGAATTTTACCAAACTTCATATTTTGTTAGACCTTGACATAAATAGACCCTCATTAGGTTTGAGTGTTTACCGAACAACAGGTATCGCTGCTACGCTCTATCTTTCACGATTCCCGGGATAACTATATCTCAAGAACGAATAAATTGTCGTTTAATTTTTGTTGATGATGATTTAATTTATATAGAAGGAAGTTTTGTGGTTTCCACAACATATACTAGTTTTTTTTTGTTGCAAATGTTGTTATGCTTTTTGGTTCGTGTTTCTGTAAAATTTTTTGAGATAGTCACCGCGTTCCAGCGCTTAGGAAATATGTAATTCTAAATTTAATAAGATTTATTTATTTATTTATTTATTTTTCAAATTTTCACATCATGGAACGCTTATGTATATCATTATGAGACGTAATGTGTACGCGCAGACGTCTGTATCGCTAAAGTGAGATAATATTGTTGTATTTTTTTCTCTCATGTGTATAATGTAACCCATCATTAAGTACCCAAGCTGAGGCGCACCTTTATTTACTGAAAGGTTGGTCAGACCTGATCTGCAGTACAATGAAGAAAGTAGTTAACACGATATAAGTTCTGAAGAATATATTTTTTATTTAAAGAAAAACTCATTTTTTCCTAATTCTTGCTTTCTATTGCCACCAACAGTAAAATAGTGGATTCCTTTAAATTTTCGTAATTCTCACGTCAATTAATGTCGTTAATTAGTCAATCAATTCCCATTAAAAAAAACTTTTAAAATTTACTACTTATACCAGAAACATTACTCAGGTACTTTAAAATATAATTTTGTGAATTTTGCGTAACATGAGACCCTAGACTGAGAGTGCCTTATGCTCAAGATACTGCGCTTTGACATGTAGCGTGATGTATCACTGCCTCCTGGCAGTGGATGTATGTGAAAGTTATTAACCCTTTCCGGCGCGGAGTAAGTCTGTTTTTAAAATGATGAAATCGTGGACTGACACCAGAATTTATAAAAGAATTCATTAGAGAGTAAAAACTTGCTTATGTTCCCGTAACTATGTGGTATTCTGTCTACACTTTATTACTAATTATCTGTTAGGAGATTTAATTAGAATGTTACGAGAACTTGATATGTTTTTTTGAAATTCAAAGATATTATAATTATATATATATATATATATAAAGGATTTATGTTATTACACCATGTTATATTATGGAATGGAGATGGGATGGAATTATTTATGATTAGGCTAATTATATACAGCTGCCACATTCTCGTGCTGCGTAATTGCCAAATAACAAAATAATTATTAACTAAAGGTGTAGAGACTAGGAGTGATTTGTGAATGAAACTTTCAGAGTTAATAAGATAGCTAAACTTGACTTTACACGATCTCAGAACTTTTTACGGCAAAAGAGTCGCGAGACTTGGCTGCATTTTTTACACGTGACGTTTTTTATGGGATCTAAATTTTCGTGCTGTATCTTTTAAGTTATAACTAACAAGGCAAACTTAACAGAGACGTGGCCTCAAATTTTCAGTATTGTCAATAACATCTTTTCCTTTAGTAAACAAATAGTATTATAAATCGATGTCAGATAGACGAAATAGTAATATAATATTTAATAAAAACAATTGAATTATTTTAATTAATGTTGAAAATAATAGATGAAAGATAAAATATGCTAAGTATGATCAGTGAGGCCAATTTAGAGGGGGGGTTATTACCACTATTTCCGAATGATAATTAGCTTTATTTAATCACGGAATGAATACCATTTAAAAAGGCAAATAATACTAATCAGCAAGAATTACATTAAAAATGACTTAGTAGAATATGGGGTGCAAAGAATCGATTATTCATTTACAGGGTCAAACAAAAGAATTCTGTTACACATTTTTCTACGGGGAAAAATCGTTTTTAGTGTAAGTTAATGATGTTTCACTATTTCAAATATAATGAAACTTATATGCATTATTGAGGTGCACTATAAATTGCTCACTTAACCCTTACAGGACCATAAGATGTCCAAGACTAAATATGCCAATACAACACAATATTTTAGCTATTGTGGGTGTAAAGTAAGAGAATATCACCAGAAAAACATAGCAGGGTGTATAGGTTTCCTATAATTTCATGGGAAATATTTTTCCATATGGACCATAAAAGTAAATAAATGAAGAGTTAGGTTTATTATATCGGTATTTTATTTATTGCTTTGTAATACAAAAACATAATAAAAATTATCAGAAAAGTAAAATAAATAGTTAGTTATGGTATTCTAATTTTCTCAAGTCCAAAACACTTTCAAGATATTATTAGTTCAGCCCACGAATGTTTTGGTTTTGGCGCAATAAAGTTTGACAGTACTTTTTTTTATTATTCGTTCAGAAACACATTTGCCGCCTTGGACATACGTTTTATTTTGACATTCAGTAAAAAAAGTATAGATTCAATAATAATTGAACAATCGATAACGATTTTTGTAGAAGGGAAAGATATTTCCTTTGAGCGTGAAAGGGTTAAAAGTATGGTGTGCATTGCATTTATCGTTCATTTACAGCACGCATGTCAAACTCGTTTACCACCGAGGGTTGAATTAAGTATTATATACAAATCTGCGGGTTGCATTTAAAATAAAAAATATATACTGTATATTCCAACATATAACGCGAAGCTCAAACATTTATATTTCGACCCCGAAATTTTATTTAATTAAAGGTTTCTTATGGCTTCGTCGTAATTATTTAATTTTATTTAAGAAATAAATTTTCTAAGTCTAAATATGTTTGTCTGAGCTGCGCGCTATACTCCTGAATATACGGTATACATTCGCACCGAATAAAATATGTACATACAAAATACAACCATGTTAAAGAAATATTCATGCAAATTTCCAAAGTTACTATTCATAGTTTATTGTCATTAAATCTCTATTCCAGTGATAAAATTTTGAATTAAAAAAAAATTAAAAACTAAAATATATATATACAAATTTTTAAAAATGATTGGACACTGTACACCGCAACTTAGTTCAGCATGTGTCTGAAAAATATGGTTGAATTGCTATACACAGTTTTTTTATCATATAATTTTTCTTAACTGAGCTGTTTTGGCCGATTTCAACTTTAAATAGCTCTTAAAATAAATCTCCGATTTAATCCTAGAGTGCATGAATTTTACTTTTAGAATTGTTTTTATTTATAGAATTCGACCATAATTCGATTATAATGATATATTATAAGAATTCGACACCAAAAATTTTAAGATAGATTTTTAACTTTATTTAGCAGCATATGTATGTTATTTTTATAGGATTAATATTTCTATATAAATATAGTGGTTGCAAAGAACTTGATTTATATATTAAAAGTTAAATAGAATGTGTTGCCAATTGGCTACACTATGCACTGTAGGGTTAAAATCTGTGTGTTGAAGCGTGTTTATCCACTGCCTCCTTAATACTAAATGCCGGTCGTAATCGCGTTTTCCCCCATACAGAAATTGGAAGACAATTTGGTCCCAGAGTACAGTGCCATCTATCGGCGACAACTGACATATTTCAATACGTATCATTATGCTAACTTTGTAATGCATTAACGTGTATATATTACGGAGGTAGTGATCAGTAAATAACGTAAACAAAGGCTGTATTGAGAATATTTATATAGAAAGTTTAAAAATATAGCTTAAAAAATAAACTTTGTAATTAATTTCTAGAATTTCACAAATGTATTTATTATCTTTTCGTTTATAAATAACAATTTAAATTGCTGTAGTAACTGATATTTTTAATTTAAAATATTTGTTTTTAATATAAAAGTACTTTTTAAAACTAATTATAATACATAAATTAATAACACTGATCTTTATTTATAAACAGATTTAGATAAAAAATAAAATAAACAATGTTTATGGAGTGAAAATATTTATTAACACTATAAAATTTAATTAATAGATTAAAAACTATGAGCAAGTTTTAAAAAGATTAGTGCAAAATACCAAGTAGTGGATTAAATTAAAATTACTTGTTACTGTTGATAATACAAATGTGAAAGAAATGAAACAGTGGCTTGAATATTTTAAATACTAAATTAAAAGTATTTTAAAATGAAATTGCAGAGTGATGTTTGAGGCTCCCGACCTGAAGGCTTGCTAGTTTCATTATTACAATAAATGAAATTAATATTTATAGTATTTATAGCTTAAAATCTTTATAAATGATAAAGAGGATCATTATTAGCTTTTCTATTGCTTAAGAGGCTAATTTACTCGCGGGAAAACACGCGCTCGCTAATGTTAATCCTATGAGACAATTATTTTACAATATCTCGTTTGTATTTCAATATTTTGAAATGATTTTCTTTTTTTTTTTTTTCACTGAATAGCTGAGGTGGATTTCTACACAGGTCATTTTTTACTTTTTCTTAAATCTCGATTGCGGGTTTTTTCATAAGGCTACTGCTACTTTCGAAAACGTTTCCGAAAGTGAAAGTATCCTCATTAAAAAAACTGTAATGGGAAATACGATTCTATGAACAGATGTTTCAAGACATGTTTTCCCCTTTTTTACTGCCCTCCCCTCTCCCACATTATCTCAATAACTTGATAACTGTATTTCTCTTAAATTCCGTATTTAAAATCTTCTACTTAGAATAATATATTATTAATCTTGTGATAATGACAATAATTATTTTGGACATTTAATTATTCTCATATTTTTTTATTAATTGTTATCCCAATTGTTTAATTTATCTGAAAATGACTATTTACTTCATTAGTATTCTTTAATTAAGTTCTGATTCTAAATACAATCATAAAAACAATTATTATTGCATTTTGTAAGGTTTCCAGTACATGAATTTGGGGTGCTTTGATTTATTTCTGTTATTACTATTAGATATTGATTCCCAATGGGAAATGTAATTATGAGATTGGTGAAATATTATTGATAGATTAAATAATGTTTAAAAGAAACAGGAATATAATAATTATAACTATTTATATTATATTCATCTTTTACAAGGCTAATATTTTTAAAAGGGTTATTTTGCAAGTGCAATGGAAGAGATTTAAATATATTTAATGTTACAGTTGGAAATCGTTACGACAAAATGTTCACGACTGCAAAAATTGTTAATTTCTATTACTAGTATAATGCATTTTCATTTTTACTTACCCATCATACGTAGTATAGGGTAAGTCTTGTAACGTTTTGAAAATCGAAAAAAAAATTGACGGATTTACACGTTTAAGACACTGGAGATTCCGAAAAACATATTTTTAGGAAAACATAATTTGCCGTCCGTCTGTGTGTCTGTAAACAGCGACGGATCTAGACTAAATTTTAGCCGGGGCAAGCTTGCAGATTTGCGCCCCCCCCCCCCCCCGGCTCCCAAGAATATCAGAATAAAATTAGCATAAACAATTGCTTAAGAAACTAATATTAATACTCAATACTCAAAATTTGTATTTTTACCATGCATTTTTTTCTATATAAAGAGTACAATATTACACAATACAAAAATTACAAAAAATATACCTGTTTTAACATCTACAATACCTATTAAAGATTTACTTTGCAAGCTTTCTTTGATGCAAAAGTTTTTATTATGTCGTAATAAGGTAATTTGCAAGCTATCTCATTTTCTAAATGTATTATATACAAATTTGATAATCGTTGTTCTTTTGTTAAATTTCTTAGATATTTTTTAATCAAATTTAATTTACTGAAACTTCTTTCATTAGAAGCGACGGATACAGGTAGCGTTAGGAATATTTTTAGACAAGTACTTAGATTTGGATAAGCATCCTGAAGTCCATATAAATTTATCATTCTTAGCAGTTCAATAGCCGAACTTGAATTCATCTTTTGCTCTAACTCCAGTGCATGATATTTGAAGGTTTCGACTTCCGGAAGAAGTTCCTCTTTATCTATATCGTTTTTATACATATTTGCCAACTGCTCAGCTTGCACTTGTAACTCTTCTTTTGACAGTTTTAGGAAATGCCTTCCATGAATAAAACTAAACATGCCATTGAGATTTTGAATAGCTTCCAATCTGTTTCTTAATTTAATTAGGATTTTGTCCATTACTTCAAAGATCTTTAGTTCGAATTTCTCCTCATCAGAAATAGCACTACTTTCATCTTCACAAAGCTCATCAAAAAACCTCTTCTTTTTTGTCTACCTCGTTTCCCTAAATTTTGCCTAAATACTAATATCAGTAGCAATACCATTTGCATCCTGTATTGCATATTGCAATACTTACCCTTTCTGAATCTAACATTTTAATGAGACCATTTAGGTGTTTTACAGACCTGTCAATCGTCATGTCTTTCTTCCCTTTGAAAAAGTTTGTTCACTATATCGAGTTGAGTAAGCACTTTATGCCAGAAGCACGTCATCACTGTGAATTCAAATTTAGTAATATTAAAGAGTAATGAAGAAGTTTCTGTTTTTGTTTCAGGAGTTGCTAATGGGTCAGTTTGTAATTCCTTTAGAACATTTATGATCTTTCGAATATATTTATAAATTGCTGTTACAGCTTCACCTTTTGATGACCACCGAATAGTACTTTGTAATTTTAGTGAAAGAGGAACATGTTTTCTTAGAATCTACTAGTTGAGACACTAAAATATTTGTAAAGGCAATTTAAAATACCAAAAAAAGTCTCAGCTTCTGGTAAAATTTTGGCAGCATTTACACCAATAAGATTGAGGGTATGAGCAGAACAAGGAACAAAAAATGTTAAATCATATGTTTGCAATATTTGGACTCCTTTATATTTTCCGGACATATTGGAGCCATTGTCGTAGGATTGGCCCCTACAATTATTTATAGCTAGACCATCATTTTCTAATTTCTATAAAATGAGTTCAATAAGGGCTTCTCTAATTTTCTGGCTAACAATGAAGAAGTCAATAAAACTTTCGATTATTTCAGGACCATTTTCACTCATCTTTACATATCTAATAACCTGTGA
This sequence comes from Maratus michaelseni, assembly GCA_963931845.1. Lineage (NCBI taxonomy): Eukaryota > Metazoa > Arthropoda > Arachnida > Araneae > Salticidae > Maratus > Maratus michaelseni. The sequence continues at coordinate 165,886,961 of OZ007597.1, forward strand.
CATTTGATCTAAATGGCTTACATCAGGAGTAAAATCGAACATGATGTAGAAGTATTTTGCTTCTTTGATATCACTAAAAATATGTTCTCTTAATTTTGCAGCAATAATCTCTAGAAATTCATTTTGAATGACATGTGAAAAGTAACTAACTTGACCTCTCTTATGACGGTTAATATGATCGCGAAGATGTGCATGATAATGTGAGCTAGCTCAATTATATTTAAGAAATTCCCGCATTTAGGATTAGAGAAATTAAGATTTTCATGTGATCCTTTAGAGAGCTACCTGGTTGCTTACCTTCATGAATATCGCTCGTCTTAAGCCATGAGGACATACTAGATGATAGCTGTGAAGTTTCCTCTTCTTTTTTTTTAGCCTTTTTTCTGTAATAATCACCAAAATGTCTTTTAGACATAACCGAAATGAAATAATGCACACGTTGTAAAACAACATAAAACGATATCAGAAAAAAGATGACGCAAAATCTTTGAATTCTAAATAAATAAAAATTTCTTACAATTACTGGTGGCAACGTGATATTTTATATAATGTAATACAAAGTAATTTATTTTTTATTTCTGATCCTTATGCAACGAAAGTAAACCGCAGTTGAACAAAATAAAATTGAATATCTTTTCATGTGAATTTTTAATTTTTCTTTATTCTTAATCTTTTATGATTTCTCATTTTTGCGCCCTTCCAAGTCTTGCACCCGGGGCAGATGCCCCGGCTAACCCCCCCTTAGATCCGTCACTGTCTGTAAACGTTCTATCTGCCGAACAAATTGAGATAGAGACTTGAAATTTGGTATGTACTTAGTATGTAATAATGGGAAGAAGCTTATTGAATTTCAGTAACCTCGATTATCCGGAATTATTTTTTTCGGAGTCTCGAAATATTCGTTCTGATAAAATGTACATAAAAATTTTCGAAATTGTTTATTTTAAGGAGTGCATATAAAAGACAACAAAAAAGACATACATTTTGCATAAAGCATGAAGTCGATCGGATAATGAGTGGCCGAGATATTTGTAATCCAATTTCCACACTCTTCGATTTTTCATGACCCTGTATTTCAACCAAATTTCAATTCAAAGATATATTTTAATTGAAAATGAGACGCTTAATCAGATGCAATAAACCACTAGTTAATAGGATTATTGTTTTTGGAGTTATAAGGATGTTTCTTTTAAGCAATTCAGTAATCGAGCCTTTAAAGTTTAGGACGTCATCAAGCCACGATTTTATTCGAATTGCAATGCATTTTACAAGTAGCTTACACATTTTTTATTTTAACATTTTATATTATGCATATCCATGATGGGTAAGTATTACGGTGGCCCCCAACGACTAGTTTTCTATAAGATTAAGAAATATATACAACAGATGAAATTTTAGTATGGAATAGAACTTAGTATCATGTTTACATGGGGATAATGCGTAAAGTTGCAAAATATAGCTGACTAGTAAAAAAAAATGAAGTTTTTGGAATATCTCCTATAGGCAGCAGTTTTTCAAAGACTGCCTAAAAACTCACTCGCCCTGTCAGAAAATCCAATCGCCAGTGACTAGTAAAATGATACATTTCTCCACTCCTGATTACTGGTATTGGAAAACTCCACATCCGCATAGTATTCTTGCAATCACACTGAACTTCGATTGAGTGCAATAATAAATTCTAAACAACAATTTCAACCTCAATTATTATAGGTGATGTAAATAGAATAATTTATTGATTTTCGCATTGTTTGAGATTTATTTTTCTTTTAATTTGACAATTCTCTTTTTTATAAATCCAGACTTATCAGAAGCATTTACTAGTTAGATATACAATGAGATTTTTTTTTTTAATGAAAAACTGTATTTAATCATGATTTTAACAAGTGAGTCAAAAATATCAGCTACGGTAGTTGTACCGAACATATATAGGAATAATTCCTCATTTTTAAGTTCACATAATGTCTTGGAATAAAAACAACCAGGTAAGTGGAATTTTGTGCATCTATCTGTACTTTCATGATTTACGATGCGACAGGCATCAAATATTGAAATTATATATTTCAGTTTATTCTGAAAATTCCCGGTTATATATAAATTTTTCTAGCAATGGTACTTATGTTTATAGTATTTTAAAATTTTTTGAACTGCTCTGGGTATTATTTCTATTATTTCTTTCATTTTCGTAGTGATTGAATTAGAAAACCATCCATTAAAGTAGCCCATTAAGGACCGAATTATTTTTTTTCATTAAAAAATACAAATATTGCGATTCATACCACGTTTATATTACAGCAACCTAAGAGTGACTTTATCATGGTGTTTCTTTCATGAGATAAAGCGAATATTTATCCTAAAAACAAACTGGTGCGACCTTAAAACTTGGTGTAAGAAACATCACGTTGCGAAAACGCAACGTCAGACTTTCATGGGTTAAGGGCAATTCATTGTAAAGCAGCTGTATTCATTTCAATAGGCTTAGTGAAAATACTTTTTTTTCTATTTTTTAGGAAGTATCGGTTTTAAATCTGAATACAGTTTATCTTTCCTATGCTTGGCCATATTTTTGTAAGTTATTTTGTACTATAGTGCCAAGTAATGTTACATTAGATTCATTTTAAAACAATTATTTCAAAATGGTAAATAAATCATACGAGTTGTAATTTTCCAACTGGACGAAAAATGTCCGGGCCAAGATTCGAACCTGGGATCTCTTGGCTGAAGCCGCCACGCTCTACCAACTGAGCTATCCCGGTCGAATCTGGAGGGCATAATTCATCCAGTTAACCTTATTGATCATAGCATCTGATCTGATATTTTAATCAGCTCAACAGAAAAGATCGCAGGTAAAGGAACTCCAGTAAACGCTGGATACATGATTACACTAGATTAATTTTAACACAATTATTTCAAATTGGGTGTAATCACGTATCCAGCGTTTACTGGAGTTCCTTTACCTGCGATCTTTTCTGTTGAGCTGATTAAAATATCAGACCAGATGCTATGATCAATAAGGTTAACTGGATGAATTATGCCCTCCAGATTCGACCGGGATAGCTCAGTTGGTAGAGCGTGGCGGCTTCAGCCAAGAGATCCCAGGTTCGAATCTTGGCCCGGACATTTTTCGTCCAGTTGGAAAATTACAACTCGTATAATGTTACATTCTTTACAAACTCCAACCGAGTTTCTAAAATATCAAACACAAAATTTCAGTTTTTCGAGTATTATAAATCACTCTTTAAAAAATTTACAACGTTCATCTTCAGTTAATATATTTATTCTTATTGCTAGAGAGCTTTAACTTAATTTTTATAAATATTGAGGTATGTGTGAGTCAGAATACACCAGTTAAGAAAAGGAAAGATTCATATTGTCATTGATCATGCAATATTCATTAACAATCACACGTGTAAACTAACCTAAATAATTGAAATTAATTAAATATCTTAAATCTAAAATCCAGATTTTCGACAAAGACCAAAGCTATGATGACAAATTGGAGGATTTTCTTGCGCAAAAGCCATAATTTGTGACACTTTCATTGCTATATTCAATTAAACATTTTGTAATTTTGTGTCTTGAATTTTCATATTTTAAATGCTCCTGATTAGCGCCATATTCTATTAATTTTAGAACAAATTTCTTCACATTTAATAAATACGGGATATTATTTCGTAATATGATGTAAAAACGAAGAGAATATTAAAGTAAAATTTCAGTTTCGCATAAAACACATAAAAAAAATTACAAGAAAAATACTATACAAATTTTACAAATCTTAAAAAATTTTCAAATTGGTTATCTTTGTATCTACAAATTCTCTAAGATGTATTTTAGAATTGAGTTAGATCTGTCTGTATACATCAGTGTTACAGGTTGTGCGGTTTTTCAAGTTTATTCAGACTTGTACTTTTATGAAGAGTTTCGCATTATTTATAATTAGAATTAAATAAGGCGCATATTGTTATTCGAAAATAGGGGTAGCATTCTGAATAAAATCACCTCCCATCTGGTAGCACTGATATGCATATACTTTTTTAGGTTTACCATCTCTAAGACCACAGTTGGTGCCAGTGTGTTTGTGCAAAGTGTATTTTCTGCATATGTATACGAAAAATATAATTAAACATATGTAAAATTCCAAAGGCTTGACGGACCACAGATAAGTTCTCGGCGGACACTTGTTTGACATGCCGGGTCTAAGAGCATTAGATTAAGAATATTAAAAGCGAGAAATGCCATTGTTGGTATTATATGATTAATTATTTATTACATATACATGTCACAGTGGACTTCCTGTACTTTGAATGTTTGAAGCGTATTTCACCATGATTGACATGTCAAAAGTATTTTATTGCTTGCATTCAATTTTTCGATTAAATTGAATTGGGTGGGTGGATTTATCAAAATAAACTTTAGGATTCTTGTTAAGTAGCCCACACCAATGCTACAACGCCTAGAATACATAGTGTGGAAAACGGCTATAAATAGAGTTGCAAAGGCTGAAAAAAAACCGGGAATAAACCGGGTTTTTTGGGAATAAACTCAGTTTTTTGGGAATAAACCAGGTCTTTTGGGAATAAACCTGGGAATAAACCGGGTCTATTGGAAATAAACCTGGGAATAAACCGGTTTTTTGCAACTCTAGCTGTAAAATAGTACTAAAAATTGAATCCTATAAATGTAGAACGATGCTGAAAAGCTAACGGGTCGATCGCAGCGACATCTTCTAGCAGTGGCGTAGACAGGGTGGATGTCCAAATGGTTTGTATACCACTGATTTTATAAAAATACTAGCAAGCTTCGCCCGCTACGCTGATCGGTTTCTCCAAACGAATTTTGAATCAAACTACCGTAATTTCCGGCGTATAATCCGCAGCTCAAAGAGTCGTTTTTCGACCCAGAAATATTATGTCATAAAATGTAACTTAAAAGATCGCTGTAAATATTTAACTACAATTATTGAATAAAATTTCTGGGTCGAAAAACGACTCTTTGAGCTGCGGATTATACGCCGGAAATTATGGTAAATATACCGGTGAATTGCATTCATCCAACAATGTACGCTTTTGGTCAGACAGCTACAGGAAAATATGAAAAGAGATCGCATATCAAATTATTGCCTTGGACTACTAAGTATTTGTCTGGCTTTAATTATGATTCTCATATTGATTATTTCGGGAATAAGACTGTTGATCTCGGATCTCAGTTACCCTGCACCTCGTGCCGTGCCTTGAAGTGGCAGGATGAGACTCCCTGGATATGTTGCAGTGGCGGTAGTAAAGAAGATATAGTAATGGATGCATTTTTAGAAATTATAACTTGTAATGTTAGAAATATTGATGAGTTGGCGCTAAAGGCATCACCAAATTATAGAAAATGTACAATATCGAAACCGTACAGACACTCGAAACTTTACTTCAGCAAGCATATTTTATTTAAAAATCACAATTACAGAAATATCCGTAAGAATAATAGGTACTTTTGTATTGCTGGGCGCCAGTAAAAACTCACCAAATCTTGTTTCAATTGGCATCATTTGAATTTGAACATTTTGCGTGACATTTTATTTGTATTGATATGTTTGTGTTTATGTATTTTATTATGGTTATATTTTAGTTATTTTAAATAAGTTTCTTAAGATATTATATCGCAATGTTAAAATAATGGCTAGTTGTTATTAGCTAACGTTAAAATATTAGCAAAAAAAAAAAAAAAGGCGAGATTAAAAAAATTTGGGCGATCACTGGCATCCAGTTAACATAAAAATACCGAATAATATTCAATTCCAAATTCCCGAAGCAAACAAAAAAGTTAGAACAAAGAGCCCGAAAACTGGCATTATTGAGATTTCATCTAATCAAAATATCAGGTGATTTTTTTCTTATCCAGTATCTTATAAATCGCCAAGTATTGTTTGATCTTTAACAATGACGAATGTATTTTAGAAAATATCACTTGGCGATCAATGCAATAAATTTTAAGGTTTTGTCGCCAAAGGCAACACCAAATTCGAAAATGCGCAATATTTCACGAATTGTTGGAGTTAGAAAATTTTTATTTGGTACCATTCGATTCAGCATGCAAAAATACATTGAAATATGTTATCATTTGACAAATAAATATAAAACCCGATTTTTAAGAAATTTTGTTATTGTTTAGAAATTTTGTTATTGTTTGTTCCCATTTTAACCCCTTTAGGGATGGAATTTTAGGAAAACTTTCTTATTGCGCCTCTACATCCTAAGAAGTATTTTCCCCGCAATTTTCGTGTTTGTAGCTTCAGTAGTTTGGAATGGGCGTTGATGATCTCCCAAGTCAGGACTTTCTTTTACATAATATAGAATTTTATATACAGATAAAATTAACCATTATTATTACCTAGCAGGCTTTGCTCGCTACGCTGGTCGGTTTCTCCCAAAAAAAAATTTTGAATCAAACGAAATATATCGGTGAATTTGATTGTGTGTTTTAAAGAAACTTGAACTTTTACCTTCATGTCCTTCCGCATTGGTGTAAAACGTTACGAAAGTCATTACACTGTTATATTTTCTAATGTGTTACACGAAATTTAGGCTGTTAAAGACCAACTCGTTTATTTAATCATTTACAGTATGATTTTCTAAAGAACGATGTAACGATATGCAATATACTAAAACTATCCCTGGAAAATTAACAATGCAAGTTCCATTGAAATCCATTCAGCAGAATCTTTAAAAAAGTCTAATGTTTCATAATTGGGTTCAACTGATTATAGAAATGCTTCCCCCCCCCCTAATTCTTTTACTAAGCAATATAGAACGATATGTTATGCACTAAAACTTCCCCTCAAAATTTAGCTAACTAACAGTGCAAGTTCCAGCAAAATCCATTCAGCAGAATTCAAGGTATACGCGGCAGGATCTAAATTTCCTTTGCATTATACATATACAATAAATAATAATAATTTAATTAATGTTGATAGAACTCTCAGGGATTTTCTAGAAAGTATATGCTGGTATACGCCGTCAACCTTCTGGAATTTTAAAGACGAAATTCTGCACACCGTCCGTAACTATAATATATACTCTCTAGTATATATCCTCTGTCTATAGAGTATATGCACTGTTTCTTTTTACGACTACACCACTGACAACTTTCTCCCATAGCTCCATAACTAAACAATGTCGAAAATCAATTTCTGAAATATTATCACACTGCGAAACTCCCATCAAAATCCGTTCAGTAGAACTTTAAAAAAGGTAATCGTTCATAATCGGGTTCACCTAATTGTATCTATAACTTCCTCCCGTGGCTCTATAAATAAGCAATGTAGAACAATGTACTTTATTTTAAAACCTTTATAAAACAAATTACCTAACTAACAGTGAAATCATATAAAAATCTGTTCTGTAGAACCTGAGTTTTAACCGATCGGAATGGAATAAGAATTTGCGTTTTTAGGTAGCTTTCAATACAAAAAAGTATAAAGCTACCTATTGCAGCCGTTCGGAGGAAAGCAGTTCCGGAAAATTTAGATATATTTTCACCGATCATGACCCCCAGACACCAAAACCACCCTCCGTTCAAATGTTGATATATATATATATATATATATATATATATATATATCTCCATATATATATATATATATATATATATATCTCCATATATATATATATATATATATATATATATATATCTGACCTATGTCATACGATAACGCTCGTATTTATAAATCAATTTTGATGAAACTAATTGTGTGTATTAAGCTCACCAATGTCTCGACCGAGTTCGTTGGCCAGCTTGGTCCGCCATTTTGTTTCAAGATGGCGGCCAATTAAAAATTTAAAACTAAAATAAATATACAAAAAAGTTAAAAATTCAAATTTATTTTTTAATTCAGTGTTAGGCCTTGAAACGAGGATTCCAGAGCATTTTTTGTTTTACCTCTATCTTAAAAAACGGCTGAGATAGAGCAGTTTGAAATTCTAGGGTGGCTGACATTTTGAAACAAGACAGCACATTACAAAAATTTTCATTGTTGTAATAATTTTCCCAATCAAACGCATAAAACTATATATTCATATCCGTTAGCGCCAAATTCTCGCCAAACTTGGCGATATTTGGCGAAATATCGCCAATTTTGGTGACCAAAATAAGTCTTCATAAATGAAGCCAATTTGGCTATTGCTCAATAATTTGGCGAATTTCTTATTCAAATTCCGAATCTTTTGTAAACGTTTTATTTACATTTTAAGTTGCTGTTTTCATGTAACATTAGCTAACATTTTAAAACGAAGATATAGGAAAGCTACCTTTTCCTCCCGCCACAGGCCGGAAGGACTTTATAAATATTATAGATGATTATGATATGATTTTTGTAATCGGATTCGTTGTCAAGCTTTCGCTTCAGAAAACACAACGCAGACGAAAACTTTGCTCCAGAGAAGTACCAACTATCCCCACAAAATTGCCTAACTAACAGTGTAAATCCCACCAAAGTCCGTACAGCAGAACTCAAATTATAAACGGTCGGAATGAAATACGAATTTGCATTTTAAATACATGGTAGATATATCTTTCATAATTGCATTCACATTTCTCAATCACTGTCCCATTAGCTCTATCACTAAGCAACATAGAATGATATGTTATAGGGTCATTAACCATACCTAAAAAATCACTTCCATTAAAATTTGTTCAGTAGAATTTTTTTAAAGTAATCTTTAATAATCGGGTTCACATAATTTTAGAGCTTTCCTCTTTAGCTCTATAACAAAGCAACGTAGAATAGCTATACGCTAAAATCTTTCAAAAAACATCACCTGATTAAAATGTGAATGTGCGGTTTATACTCATAGTAGATGATGATATGATTTTCTGTAACAGGATTCATCATGAAGATTTCGCTTCAAACATAAACGATGCTTTCAACATTGTGGCTAATACGCCAATTGCGGAGGTATCCGATTGCGGAAAATTAGCCCGAAATCGTATGAATAACTACCCAAATAAAAAGAGCATGGCTGAAGACTTAAAACAAATAAAGAACTAATACATAATACTAATCAGACCTTCGACACTTTATTTGGTACTTCTACATTATCCCGTCGACCACTTTTCATAAAAAAAACTATCGCCAAACTATAAGATTTAACGCCAATAATGCAGTCCCATTCACTTGACGTCAGAAGTTTTAAACGTGTTTGTTATGTCATGAAGCGGTTTTTAATTCGACATTGTCCTGTATTTTTCATTTTGTTTTTCTGATATTTTAGTTATTTCGTTAATTAAAATAAAAATTGCGTCCTTTAACGGCTGTGCTATGACATTAAAAGATAAAATGCATTGTAAAAATGTTGCGTTTCATAGTTAAGTGCAATAGATCAATTTCAACTGACTTCACAAACATTTATTCACCAGCCGAGAAGGATAATTAAGAAAAATAATGTAAATAAATAAATATCCAAGATTTTTTTTTTCATTAATATATTGTAATTTTTTTTGTATTAAAACTTACTGGACACTTTGATGAGTGGGGCTTTTCCTAATTTATTTTATTTTATTTATTTATTTTGATGTTCCAATGGCAACATTCTTCCATTTGTTTATTTGGAGTTCATGTTTGGCGATGATTTTTTTTTTTTTTTCTAATGAAAAGTGGTTGACGGTATAATTGAGATGTACACTTTATTTTAGCAATCACATTTTATTTTAAATCGTGGCATTTGTAGAAATAATAATAATACACAATTAAATAAATATCCGTAAGAATAATATTCAATTCCCAATTGAGCAGTTAATGTTTCTATCTGCAAAAATAAACAAAAAGATTTAATTTGAATTTCTTCCGCTGCTATAGTAACGGACGTATTTTTAGAAATTATCACTTGTATTGTTAGAATTGTTAGATTTTGACGTCAAAGACTTCGCCAAATTAGAAAAATGTGCAATATCTCACGAACTATTTGACTTATGAGTATTTAATTGATACCATTCGATTCAGCATACAAAAATACATTAAAATATGTTATCATTTGTCACGTAACTGCAATACCCGATTTTTAAGGAATTTTTTAAAAATTTGTTCCCTTTTTTACCCCTCTTAGGGGTGGAGTTTTTGAAAATCCCGTCTTAGTGCGCCTCTACATACTAAGAAGTATTTTTCCTGCAAGTTTCGTCTTTGTAGGTTCAGTAGTTTTGGCTGTGCGTTGATCATCTAGCCAGAAAGGACTTTCTTTTATATATATAGATTTTTGGCTTATTTAATCGGAGAATTTTCTGCGATATTGAAGTTGAAGAAAACTTTATAATATTACTGGTTTCCAGAGCATTTGGACACCGTCCTCCCCACCTTCTCTGGCTACGCCACTGTCTGTTAGCTCATTTCCACGCAAACATTGTATAAGAATCGAACTGAGAAAACGTTTCAGCTGGTGGTAAATATTTTATGTAATTAAATTATACCCTATTTCCTTTGACTTGGATAATGATTTTCATAAGCTTTGAAAATATGAATGACATTGATCATGGCCAAAAAACGTGATACGCATTCTTTTGTGCCTGGTTGCAGTACTCGATACAAGACAGCAAACTAGAAACTATCCCTATTTAGCATACCAAAGGATGAATCTCTGCTAGAAGAATGGAAAAGATTAATTCCCTGATATGATAAAAAAATAACTTCAAAATCAGTTACATCTGAAATGTACACTTAAAAGAAAATTTTATTAACAGAGATTATGTTCACGTTGTCAATAGTGAAACGGTTACTTTTGATAGAGGTATATCTATTTTTAAAGCAGATGTCGCTGCGATCGGCCTATTATTGTACCGCATCGTTGCACGTTTATCGGCTACAATTTTTTAGCACTTTTTAAAGCACTACCAATTTGTCTGTTTTTAAATTCCGAAATTTCGCATTTGTACCAGAATTTCCCTATAATATTCTTTTCGTTACTTAACTGCAGATATTTCGTTACTTCGTAAAGTAAAAATTCTTGTTTTAGAATTTCCGGTTTGAATTCGAAAATTTTGAATTAAAAAACGGTAAAACCGTTTTCCACACTGTGTATTCTAGGCGCTGTACCTATGCTGTGGTCTTTCAAGTTTCAACAAACATTCAGCTTAAATTTCTTATATCAAAATATCTTTTTTTGAGAAATATGAAAGATTGAGAAATTTGCGCACAATTTATTAGGTAATGTATTATATTTTTGATAGTGTAATTTAATTATTACATTTAATGTTTATGCAGCTCCACACTTTCTAGATGTAAAACTGCAAATGATTTTTTAAAGAGAATTATTTAATGTGTTATCATACATATTATTTCTGTTGTCAACATCCCTTTTTCTATCAATTTACGAAACACACAACAACGAATAAGTTATCATTCGAAAGGTTTTTGTAGCGTATTCTGACATAGTACATTCACATTTCGTTAAAACATGTTTTTTGTTAAAAATTACTGTTAATTAAAAATCAAATCGGCATTGTTTTCATCAATCAAATGAAAGGTTTTCCTCAAATGAGTGTTGCCACAAAAATAAAATACCGCATTATGTGATGATCAACAATGATTATAAAAAAGTAAATGTACAAAAAAGATAAATTTGATTTTACGCACGGGTTTATTTTATATTTATGGTTAAAAAGCAATATTGAAATTGAAATGGTCAGAAGAAAACGACACCCTCGATCGATCAAAGCAGTGGTATTTCACGTGTAGAATGAAAGGTATGCTTTGTTATATTATATTAAATTATATTTTAAATGCATTCAATTATTTTTCTTTGTTGCATGTTTTTCAAGAAGCGGATGACGTCAACTTCTAATGCAGTTAAAATACGATTGTTAATATCTTCAATCAGATTTTACTGTAACTTTGAGGGAATAAACGAGATGATATTCTGGCTTGTTTGCAGATATTTGTATCCTTAATTTTTCTTTAGAAGTTTAAACCTGAATTTAAAAAAGGTTAGATATTGCTAAAAAATATATTAGACTGAAGGGCGAAATCCTCGCACGGGTTCACTAGTATCTCTTATTTCCATTGAAATCTGTGGCAAATTATATTTTCCTTTTAGTTCACTATTATTTTTTAATTTAATCAAAATATATTTTATAATTTTTTTATTTCATTTTCTGCATTTTAGTAATAAGGTTTTCAATTAGAAAACTATTTTCATGCATTTATTTTTATAGTTACTTCCAACAATTTTGTTGTTATCTTATAATAACCATTTTTAATTCAGACATTTTTAAATACACAAACCCAACATGAGTGAAAAATTGACCGGGGGGCCAGGACTCAAACTTGGGACCTACAGCATAACGTGTTGATGCTCTCAGACCCGTCCTTAGGGGTGTGCGACAGGTGCGGCCGCACAGGGCCTCGCGCCTAGGAAGGCCTCGCTCCCGAAAAACAAATTAATGGAAAAAGCTAAATAATTATTATTTATTTTGTTATGAGTTATCTATTTCATAATAAAATTCAGAGTACATGACACTCCGGTCTCGTCGACGCCATTTCGCCCCCCCCCCCCCTATAGCTCGGATTCTAATTGTCGAAGGCTGCAAAGAAGGTAGAACCAAACGTTGTTTGGTTCAACATCATGAGGGCCATTATATCATTTTCTTATGAAACCCCTAAATTTTTATAAAAAACTGAATATATGAGCCCGACAAATTTAAACTCTTATAACTCGTTATCAAACTGTCACAGCGGGCTCAAATTTTGTGTGCATGAACAAAGTGACATAATTTTTACAGGAGACATTGTCGGATTTTTAACAGAAGCCCCTAAAATTTAGTATAGTGCAAATATAAAGGCTCCATAACACAAATACTTATAACTCGGATCCAAATTGCCGCAGTTAATGCAAATTTTGCATGGTAAACGTAAACGTAATCAATTTAAGGGGGGGGGGGAGTGAGGTTCAGTCGATTTTTTATCAAAACTACCGATATTTTAGTATATTATAAATATAAGGTGCTGACAACTTAAAACACTTATAACTCGAGCTGTAATTATCGCAGAATATTCATATTTTGTATGGTAAACTTAATCTTTATAAAGTGGCGGGGTGGGGGTGGGGGGGGGAGGACTTAGTCAGTTTTTTTAACCGAAACCCTAAATTTTATTATAGTGTGAATATAAGGACATGATAAACATAAACACTTATAACTCGGATTGAAATTGTCACAGTCCACACAAATTTAGTACGTAAAACGTAATCGTTTTCAAAGAGGTGGGCTCTGTCAATTTTTTATATAAACCCCCTTATTTTAGTGTATCATAAGTATAATGGGCTAACAACTTAAAATACTTATAACTTGAGCTGTAATTATTGTTGAACACTCTTATTTTGTGTGGTAAACGCAACCTTCATAAAGGGGGGGGATGCTTTGTCGCATTAATATGATAAATTAAAAAAAATGACACACACAATATGAGTTACTCCGACAACTACAGCTAGAGTTATAAGTGTTTAATATGTAACCACCTTATATTTATAATACATTAAAAGGTGGCCAGTTTCGATAAAAAATCAGCAGAGTCCTTCCAAATAAAAGGTTTACCAAACAAAATTTGTTTGACCCGCGACAATTTGGATCTGATTTATAAGTGTTTTTAGTTAATGAGCCCTTATATTCGTGTTATACTAAAATTTAGGGACTTCAGTTAAAAATCCCTTCCCTATAAAGATTATATTTATCGTACAAAATATGAGACAATACGATAATTACAGATCGCGTTATAAGTATTTTAAATTGTGAGCCCCTTATATTTATGATACACTAAAATATAAGGGGGGGGGGGGGGGGACTTCGATAAAAAAAATAACAGAGCGAGGTAGGTGACGGTTGGCTAATGAAAAGATTTTTATTTTTAAGTCGATACAATTTTTAGTATGTATAGGATTTCTCTTTCAAAATTTGTATTCAAATTCGAAAAATTGACAACATTTGCAGTCGAACAGTAACTTTCGTATTACTCTGCAGCAATTTGACGATTAAAAAGTATGGGGAAAAGTAAAGAAATAATCTTCTCTCTCTCTCTCTCTCTCTTTTATTAACGACTGCACAATATTATTAACTTACCCCTCCCCCACCCACCCCCCCCCCCCGAAAAAAAAGAAAAGAAAGAAAGAAAAAGCCTCTCCGATATGACATGGCCAGAATCAATTCTCCGCCCGTCGAAATCTGCTGAAAAAAGAATAGACCAAGCCCAGTTCGAGTATTATGAAACCAAATTGGTCAGAGTCTCTATAAAATATTAAAACATACTACCCCCAACACACACCCATAAAAAAGTGTAATCCTTGATGTACCACTGTGTATGTCATTCAAGCGCGTGCTTTTTCAAAAGCCTATTACGTTGTGAGAAGTAATGCTGCCAATTTAGAGGAATTTTGTTCAAAATATCTACCAGAATTTCCGAATAGTTGCCTTTACTTTATTTAATCACACAATATCTGACATTAAATAAAGCAAAATTACTATTAAAAATTTCTGGTAGATGAATAAAAAAAACAGCTAAATTGGAAACATTGGTCAGAATGGAAGGGCCTCGCAAAAGTTCTTGCACCCGGCCTCGCTTTCGCTACGGACGGCTCTGGATGCTCTGCCACTGAGAAACTCCTGGTTGATATCCTAGCCCGGCAATTTCTCACATTTATACATGTTGGAAAGAGTCACCTCACCGGCTAGCATTTAGCAGCTTCAGATGACACAACCTCGAAATTATTCATCGGTCAATAATTACACATTAAAGCACATAATATGTAATTATGGACCGATGCTTTCTTTGAGAGAGGGGTGAACAAAACGGAGTTTGGGATTGCAAGGAGGCGTTTTCTTTTTTCTTTTTTTTTAAGGCAGGGATGGAAAGGGAACTGGGGGAGAGTTCTAACCTTCTATAAAATTTGGAAAAAGGTGTTTTCCCGGGAAGAAAACATATTTATTTTACAACCAGATAACAATATTTCTGACGTAATTTTTACACGGGCTGTAAAACATTTATATTTATAAACATTAAAAATTTCAAAGGGTTTGGACAACAAAGGTTTTTTTTTTTTATAATGTTTTCTTATCACTAATTAATACTATCACTAATACTTTTATCACTAATTATCAGTACTTTTCGTTTGGGGTTCATTTAAGTTTTTATCACCGGGCCGGGCAACACCGGGCAGTCAACTAGTTGAAATTTATATGAAAACTCTAGCTAATTTTTGTAATTTTTTAAAATGATTTTCAAGTAACACTTTTCTTTATCTATCTCAACAGTGTGCATTTGTTTACTAGGATAATTTTAAGTGACTGATGGCAGGATTATCACAATTGGAAATTCTTTGCCGAAAGCAAATTGAAAAGTAAAAAAAAATAGATTAACCATAAGATGCTGCACTTTGGCACTAAACTAAAATCTGTCGACGAAAAAACAAATTTTCATTTACATTAAACATAAAATTACTATCAAGTTAAGTTAATTTGCTTACAAAATCCGTTGTCTTAGACAGAACATCCTCGGAATTGTGTTGCAATTTAATTTTTTTATTTCTTAATGAGGTAAACTACTTTTTAACGTTCAAAAATTTTCATTTTTCGGGGAATCTTTATATGTAACAGCAACATTTTCCGAACATTTTACAACAATATGTTTCATATTAGAATCACTTTAAAATACATTTTATTAAAACTTGAAATATCCAGTGTTGTAGTATACTTATATTGTATTTCGTATGAGTCAATAATGAGTATATGCTTTCTGAAACATATTCTTTAAAATATATATTCAGAAATTCCACAGTTATCTCAACATTGTTGACATGCGATTTCTAATTAACCCATTCGCTGCCAACCACGAGTATAACCGTGGTTTTCAACATTCAAAATAAAAGTGTATGATAAAAAAAAACCTGCCTAGCCACCACTATTTTAATGTTAAAAAAAATGCTTTATTTAATGACAAAAACTTTGCTATTAAAATTACCAAATATTATTTTTCAGAATGGAACAGGTGGGAAACGAATTTCAGTAAAAATATCGAAGACTCCGCCCACATAGTTTTGGCAGTTAATGGGCTAAATCAATCGAAGCCTTCATTATTGAACATTACGAGTTTAGATAGTCTTTCGAGACTCACGCATCAATAAAAATATTCCAATATAGTGATTTAACTCCTTAATCGTTGCGCCCGACACTTTCACGGGCAGTGTAGGCTACTTTTTTAAAATTTAGATTGTTTGATTCCCACCATTTTTTTTAATAGTGTAATTGGCTTTATGCTCGCATTATTTTATTTGCCATTAAGTAATCCAAATATTTCTACTTAAAAAAATTGCTGGCAATCAAGCAAACTGAATTTAAAAAAAGTAGCCTACACTTATCGGGCGCGACGATTAAGGGGTTAATATAAAATTTGCTACAAGTCCAATAAAAATGATCAAATATATGATATAAATACATATATTTTCTGTCAAATTCTTATAAACTTTTTATGCAAGAAGAATTCCATAGGTGGAACTAAGGATCAATAACATACTCTATTGTCGATGTCGTTTCCTTACTAGGAGTTCCCTCAGAGGGATTAGTCTGAGTGATATTGCTGAGAACATAAAGTTAACAATTACGATATAAAGAAGATATCAACAAGAATCTAAGTGAATATACAGCATATGATAGACAAGAGATAGATAAAGATACAACATATGAAAAATAGCAAATTAAATGATATAATTACAAAATATCATATATAAATTCATATACTGTTATGTTTTCATATGCATTTTTTTATAACATTTGGCAAATAATCTCATTTTCTTAAGCGGGAATTGCTCAAAACTTAAAAAAAAAAAAAAAAACGCCGGATCTTTTAAAACGATATTTTTAAAGTCACATAATCACATTTGCAGCCAATAGCGTATTTTAGCAAGCGTAGTTTAACGCAAATTTAATTTAATTTTTGCAACATTTTCTTTGTGACAAATATCTAAATAAAATATTAAAAAAGAAAATATTAAAATATTAAATCAAATATTTAATATTTGAATTAAAAAAATTTCCTTTGTTTATTTGTATAACTATTTATAGAAACTCGTATACTTCAAACCACATTGATAACATGCTTTGCTACAAACGTGTCTACCAGTCTAACTACTCGTATGTCTTAGCTGTGTCTCTCTCCGAACTCATCTGTCTACTGTCTCTCTACTCTTCTGTATACCCGTCTCAGTATCCGTCTGTCTTTCTACCCGACTCTTTAATCGTGTCTCTACCTGTCTCGCTTCCCGTTACACTACTCGTCTATCAACACGTCTGTCTGTCTATATACCCCTCTCTCTATCCGTCTGTCAAGTCGTCTCTGTACTCGTCTCTCTATCCACCACGCTACCCGTCTCCCTACCCATCTCACTACCCCTCTGTCAACCCTTTTTTGCACCTGCCTCGCTACCCGTCTGTCTATTCGTTTCGCTACCCGTTAGCTTATCTCTGTCGCTATCCGTCTCTCTACCCGTCTGTCTACCCGTTTGTTTACACGTCTATCTATCTCTCGCCAACTCTTCCCAATATTTAAACAATTTAGTAAACGGAAGCCGTTTATCTGTTATTAAATGCAAACAGGAGTAATTTATCTAAAGAGTGTAATCAGATGCAATTTTTTTAAATACATACATAAACCAGCATAATAATTCACCAGTTTTATTTTCATAGTAGTTTATGTCATTTGACAGTAAATCTCAACTTCTTCAACCCGAACTGCGTCAAGCTTTTTAAAAAAGCCCCAAGGTCCGTATAACTGGGAAGGGGAATTGTCCTCAAGGCTATTAGATACATGTTATTAAGTTAAGTGAAAGTTTCGTAATCGGGTTCGCAGCCAATTTCTTATGTCAGAAAGGGTGGCTTCACGCCATTTTAAATTCATTTCTGTAACTTTCTTTTTCTTTTTTTGGTGGGTGGTTGGGGGGGGGGGGAGGGTTCCAAATATATACACTTAAATTCAAACTTTTGCCCCCATGTTAATATTAGTGTTGTTTGTATTATCAATTAATACTTTGTTGATCGAGCTTCATTCGAAACAAATGTAAAAGACTTCTACAGTTTTTTTTTCTAGGAGAAAGTTCCGTAATCGGGCCCTAAGCTAATCGGGGAATTTAATATCATTATTGTTTCTAACTCTTATAGAGTTAAAACAATATTGTTGCTAGCATTACTCTTGTTTGTGACCAACCTCTTCTGTGTATCTGAATAGGAAAAAGTTCCGTATCATGTACTGGTTGGTGCCAAAGGCAGTTGTAGAATCTTACAAATTTTTCTAGAGAGCGGAAAAACATGTTTTTTAAAATATTTACAAATATACGTTTATTAAACCATGTTTTTGAGCCATTTTAAAAAATTAAGTACGGTGCTAAAATAAAATTTTATTGCCATTTTCGATATTTTAATAAGAAATGAAAATACATAACAAACAAATTTAACAAAACTAAGCCATTTTTGGGTACTTCTCTATTATCCCGTCGACCACTTTTCATAACAAAAAACTATCGCCAAACTAAGATTAAACGCCAAAAATACAGTCCCATTTACTTGATGCCAGAAGCATTATACGTATTTGTTATGCCATCAAGTGGTTTTTAATTCGACATTTGCGTGTATTTTTCATTATGTTTTACTGATTTATTAGTTATTTCATTCATTAAAGTAACAATTGTGTCCTTAAATTCTTATATTTTATTTATTTTGATTTTTCAATGGCAACGTTCTCCCGTTTATTTAGCGTTACAGTTTGGCGATAGTTTTTTGTTATGAAAAGTGGTCGACGGGATAATAGAGAAGTACCCATTTTTTGTGATAAATAATTGTTATTGCCAGGGGGGCAAATTGTAAACAATTAATAAGCGAACTAAAAAAATTACCGAAAAAAACTTGTGGGAATCTCAAGAAAGAAATATCTGATATAAATAGCATTTAAAATCTTAAAATGGAGAAGTGGTCCGTATAAAAATGCAAAACATTATACACCTGATATAAGAATTTTTTAATTTTTTTATATTTCCGAAAGCACAGATAAAAGGGTAAAAATCCCGGCACAGATGCCATATACTCACCACGTTGGCGCGATTTTTCCCCCGCCCCTTTGGCGAAAACTGTTTGTTGTGTTTGTTTACTTTTATTTTTTATTTTAATTCTATAGATTATTTTTATATGTATATCAATATTAATTTAGGCACAGATGTCATATACGCACCAGATTGGCGCGATTTTTCTCCCGCCAATTTGGCGAAAACTTTGTTTTTGAATATTAGTTACAAATACCATACAATAATAGCATGTAATTTTTTATTTCAATATAAAAATAAAATAACGTAATAAATGAAATAGCTCCTATTATTCAAAAATGGGAAATAAAAATAAATAAATGATAGTTTGATATAAATAAATATTGATATATATAATAAAAACAATTTATAGAATTAAAATAAAAAATAAAAGTTAATAAACAACAATTGAAACAAAATAACCGGGTTACCATGTGAGGCATAAAATTGCCATTTTGTTGCAATCGCGCCAATGTGGTGCGTATATGACATCCGCGCCTTTATTTATATCAAACTATTATTTATTTATTTTTATTTCCTTTTTTAAAATAATAGAAGCTGTTTCATTTATTACGTTATTTTATTTTTATATTGAAATAAAAAATCACGTGTACTATTTGTCACACTATTTGTAACTATTATTCAAAAACAAAGTTTTCCCCAAGCTGGTGGAGGGAAAAATCGCGCCAACGTGGTGCGTATATGACATCTGTGCCTTGTTTCATTTCACATAGAGGTACACTGCTCTATTATCCCGTCGACCACTTTTCATAACAAAAAACTATCGCCAAACTGTTAGATTAAACGCCAAAAATGCAGTCCCATTTACTTGATATCAGAAGCATTATACTTGTTTGTTACGTCATCAAGTGGTTTTTAACGCGACATTTGCGTGTATTTTTCATTATGTTTTACTGATTTATTAGTTATTTCATTCATTAAAATAACAATTGTGTCCTTAAATTCTTATATTTTATTTTATTTATGTATTTTGATATTTCAATGACAACGTTCTCCCGTTTATTTGGCGATAGTTTTTTGTTATGAAAAGTGGTCGACGGGATAATAGAGAAGTACCCACATATGTATTGGTACTTTTATGTTAACTTGGCGCAGTTGATAAATCGCCAAATATTTTTCTCATAACATCTTCATATTGCATTCATTTCATTTAAATATAAATCTTTCATTGATTTCATTTGAAATACATACATTAAAAATACACGCCTTTCACTCATTTATTTTAAAATACACACCGTTTCACTAATTCCATTTAAAATACTAAAAGGGAAAAGAAAATAAGAAATAATGCCACCAATCGAAACCTTTTATTTAAACATGAAAGAATTGTTCCTAACATACACACGCGAAATAAAAAAGCTGCTAATGGTGTGATTTACGCCAAATCTCTAATACTAATACTACTCTTACTAATCTCTAATACTTTTCAAACAGAAAAAATTCCAGATTAACTTTCCATTTTTATTAAATTGAAATATATTTTATTGTGCTGAATATTAGTGCTTGCATATGTTTTTGCTCCATGTATTCCATGAACTTTTCAATTCCGATTGTCTACGAAAATCTCCCGCCGGTGAAAATGATGTACGCACAAAATTTAGTGACGTATGTACTTTAATTGTGCTTTTTTATCTATTTTTTTAATATAACTTCCAAACGGTTTGGCACTTATTCTTGGTAATAAATAGACGACGTTGTCACCTTTATAGGTACCTGCTGTAAAAATTTGAACGAAATCCGTTAAATATTTTTTGAGTTATGCTTGACGAAAGGTTTTAATATCCATCGTAGCTATATATGGGGCAAAGTAATACTGCGCTGTGTATGAGTCTTCGTTGCACTCAGACAATAAAACGGTATAGAATGCGGTAAAGAGTTGTTTGCCGAAGAAATCAACGTCTGTCTTCGATATCGAAATGTAAGAGTAGGGTTCGGATTCAGGCACTACGAAAAACTCGGTTAAATGTTTGCGTTTTGCGAGACATAAATTTGGCGCGGCGATGGCCTTTTAATAATTATTTACTGAGAATATCTCATATATTTTTAGTCATAACTAATGTAATTGTAGGCGTTTTCTTTATGTGGTTTATTTTAAAATGTGGAGAAAATATTTCTTTTTCCCATACATATGTTCCTCGAAAAAAGACGAATTTAACGTTTTTCATGATATAAGAGTAGAGATATGTAAGAGACCCCATTAATTTCTAACTCTGCGATTAATCGTCTACGATTAAGCTTGATATTTTACAAATCTCGTGACCTACAGCACAAAACTGTGACAAAGTGTTTAGACAAGAGCTATTTGAAATTTGCATTTTAATAAAATATAACTTTTTTATTAATTTTAAGTTGTAACAGGGCTTCCTATAGAAAAACTCGACTTATCTATTAGCGCGATTACATAAGGCGAATTTCTATCTTAGTAAATACTGGTATAAGTCTGAGAAATTCCCTGATCTTTAGGAACACGCGGTGTAAATATATCTATACTTTTCCAATAATTGATGCATATTTTATATGTTGGTACCAGGTTAGCCAGTTTGGCATTTTTTTTTTATTCATAAATTTGAATTCATGCCAGAAAGTCATAGTAGTAACTTGTATTTTATATAACGACGGACTTTTCGTGATTGCATAAATAAAAATTATTATTTTAGAATTTCCGGTATGAATTTGTATTTTTGAATCAAAAAAGGCCAAATTGGCAACCTTAGTTGGTACGCTTATAAATTAGAGGTTTCTTTAGAGCTTGCTAGATATTTCATAAGAAATTTTAAGGCTGGTATTAAATTTGAAGCTATAATAGGAAATTTTAAAGTATCCTACCTTAAAATTATGACACACTTGCACAAAACTGTAAAGAAAAGTTAAAAAAGAAAAAAAATAATAAAAACTTATTTTTTTTTTAATTTTGCTTTGTAAGAAATTAAATATATATATTTTTAATTATTTTAAGCCATAAATACATGTATATTTTCGCAGAAATTGATGTGCTATTTATAAATTAACATGCATAATTTGCCTTATAAGCTTATTTTTATTATCTTATTAAATAATTATTATTATTACTTGGACCAATAGTGACAAATAAAATGACCTACTATTGAAATAAACCTTGTATCTTTTTAAAAAATGATAAAAATTAAGTTCATCAACATATATATTAGTCATATAAGCTTATTATTATTATTATCCATTATTATTATTATTACTTAGTTAAATAGTATCTAATTAAAATGACTTACTATTGAAACAAAACTTGTATTCTTTAATTAATAAAAAATAAAGTTCTTATAAAAGTCAGAAATTCGAAAGCATTTTATAAAGGTAAATAAACATCAATTTAAAAATTACATAAAATGAGTATATATATTTTTTATGTAAAAACATTATTATATACATAACACTTTTTGGTTTTCTTACATTTTAAAATCTTTATAGGTTCTACATTACTTTTTATTAGTACAAATAATTCTAGAGCAATAATAGCAAATTTCTTATTAAAAAGTCCTTTTTAGCAATATCAGTGAATTTTAATATAAAATGTTTCTAAAGAATTTTTTTACAGCAATATCTGTAAACTTTTATATAAAAAGTTCTAAAGAAATTTTGGTGCCCGTTGAAAGTTTTCATAGTGCACCTTCGAATGTTTCATTTTCTAGATTTCTTTAAAACAAATAATCTATCCCAAAAAATATTTTTCTTTAAAATCATTCATGTTTACACAATGTTTTATTAATATTGCAAGTATTCAGTGGTTGCTCGTGACTGGCTTTATTTGGGGCACTAAATATGGATGCCCAATTTATACTTTTCTTACCACTATTTTTTTTTTTAATAAATCATTGCCTTATTTATTGGCAAACAGTTCTGTCATTTAACAAAGCAAATATTTCTTTTAAATATATATTGGTAATAGACCGGGAGGCGGCAGCACAGACAATCACCTAATCGAGTTCACGGTGGAAATTCCAGAATTAGTTAAAACTCAATTCGCATACTAAAACGTAATCGGTCTGCCAGGTCATTATCTTGGTGGAAAACACCTGAAAACCCAATTTTAGTGGTTGACTCGTAGGTTTACCATTGTGTATTCCTGCACCCAAAGGTATGAAAACATGGAGGACTCGGAGCAAAAACACACAATGGTAAATGTACGAGCCAACCGCTAAAATCGGGTTTTCGGGTGTTTTCCACCAAGATATGACTTGGCAGACCGATTGCGTTTTAATATGCGAATTGAGTTTTAACTAACTCTGGAATTTCAGCCGTGAACTCGATGAGGTGATTGTCTGTGCTGCCGCTTCCCGGTCTATAAGAAAATAATTTTTTTTTCAACTATGCATTTAGTGCTCCAAAATAAGCCAGTCACGATTCGCCACTGCAAGTATTAGTAGTGTTTTTGGCTCTTTGTCTTACAAATGTTTTTGAGATAGTCCTCCCTGGTCCCCAGTCCTCAGAAAAGTTGCTACATTTACTAAGATTTATGTTTCTTCTTCAATTTTTCACAGGCACCACCTCCATCGTAGGACGCTTATGTTTAATACTATGAAACGTATGTGTATCGTGTACACGGTCTGTGCATCGCTACACCAACTAAAGTGAGATAATATTTTTACTTAAATTTTTCAGCAGAGCTGAAATTACTAGGAAAATTAATGACTTTAACAAAGGATGTGAATTATCACTTACTACTACACAGTGTGCAACCAACAGAGTGAAAAAATGTCTAGACAGATGAACCGAACCCGGAACCCTTGGTATCACGCACCAATGCACTACCATTTGAGCTATCCGTACGGCATCCAATCTAGCATTTCTTACTCTTATATGTTGGTAAGGCTGCAACTTTGCAAGCTGTCAAGTTGCAGCCTTACCAACATATAAGAGTGAAAAATGTTAGACTGAATGTCATCCGGATAGCTCAAATGGTAGAGAATTGGTGCGTGATACCAAGGGTTTCGGGTTCAATCCCTGGTCTGGACATTGTTTCACTCGGTTGGCTGTACACTGTGTAGTAAGTGATAATCCACATCCTTTGCTATATTCGTGAGGTAATAGTGTTGCATTTTTCATTCGTGAGTAAAATGGCGTTCTTCATTGTGTGCCACAAGCTGAGGTGCGCCCTTTCTTGCTTATTGAAAGGCCTGAAATACAGGAATGGTGAAGAAAGTAGCCAATACGACAAAACTTCTGAAGAAAATTTGTCCTTTAAAGAAGAAAAGAAAAATCCCTGTTCCCAACTTTTGTTTTTCCTTTTCACACTAGTAAACAAGTCGAGTTGCCTTTTGTTTGACTCTCATACCAATTACTGCGGCTGATCTATAGAATTTATATACGCCAAGTAATTGACAAAACATTGGTTAAATTTGAAAACGCGTTCAGCAACTGAAAACTCACTTCCAGAAATTACGTATTGTTAACAGACAGTAGCGAATTCTTTTGTGTCTTTGTAAATGAACGATGAATGTTAATTCACACAATATTCTATAGTAGACTGCACCTTATTGATATATATTAGCTTCAATATGTTCGACAGAGTGAAACATTATTAAGATAAACAACAAAGGTTTTTTTTCCATAGACATAGTAATGTAAGAAAATCCTTTTGAGTGCCCCTGTAAAGGAACTATAAGTGCTGTGCACACCATATTCCATAGTAAGTCTTTTGTAGTACACCTCAGTTACATATATGAAATTCAATGTGTTTTTAAATTGTGTAGCATCATTAAAATAAACCGCGAATAGTATTTCCCCATACACCGTAAATGTAACGGAATTCTTTTCAGTGTCCCTGTAAAAAAAACTATAAGTGCTACACACTTCTTTTCCAATACCGAAAATGCCATAGTAAACTTAAATAACATATATCAATTGCATGTCAATCCGAATATATTTACGCGAGTTAGACTTCACAAACACTTTTCAACTTTTTGCAAAAAGTGAAGAACTTCCAAAATTTACAATTCGCCCCAGAAACATTACGTGGTTTCTATAAATATAAATTTGTGTAAAAATTGCTAGATTGCTACTGAAGACATAGACAAGCAATAACTTAAGTCGTGGTACCACGCTATTAATTTTGCGTGATGTATCTTATTTAATAGTATTTATAAAGGTTTTTCTGTAACTGGGACGTTTTGCCAATTTATTGGCGTCGCAAGGTGGAATTCAATGCGAAGCGTAAATACAGCGCCTAGAATACATAGTGTGGAAAACGGTTTTACCGTTTTTTAATTCAAACCGGAAGTTCTGAAACAAGAATTTTTACTATAAGAAGTCACGAAAAATCTGCCATTAAGTTAGGAAAAGGTATAGGGAATTTCTGGTATGAATGCAACGTAGCACCTATAGTCGTCGTCTGGACCGCCCGTCTGACCCCATATAACAGCGCAAAAACTACCCAACCGAATGGTTTGAAATTTAATATGCATATAATCCTTGCAGAATTTTGTCGAGTCATTTCAATTAAAATTTTGTCCCAACAATTAAAAATCCACAATAAAATTCTTCCTACAATAATTAATTTTCTATTCAAATATTTCCACGTTAAAAATGAAAATGAAATAAAAAGTTTCACCTATTGAAAAAAAAAAAAAGATTAATATGACGTCCTATTGGTAATAAAACGGAAATTTTCAAACATTTCTCAATAAAACTAGGAGTATGAGTATGTGTAAATACAGAAAGCAGCTTAATATGACGTCATTAGAGAATTAAAAAGAAAATTAATCTGACGTCATAATGGATTTTTCCGAGGCTAACGAAAAAGAAAGGCTACCGAGGTGCTTTACGCGTATCTTTTTTTACAGACCGCCGGAGTCACGTGACGTTCGAATGCACCAATGAAGGTGTACGAAAAGAGCAACACGTCACTC
Organism: Maratus michaelseni; assembly: GCA_963931845.1. Classification (NCBI taxonomy): domain Eukaryota; kingdom Metazoa; phylum Arthropoda; class Arachnida; order Araneae; family Salticidae; genus Maratus; species Maratus michaelseni. The sequence continues at coordinate 165,912,945 of OZ007597.1, forward strand.
TAGCGGTCTGTAAAAAAAGATAAGTGGAATGCACCGCGGTAGCCTGTCTTTTTCGTTAGCCTCGGGATTTTTCAAATGTTTCAGAATAATACAAAGAGAGTAACAATATGAGTAATAGAGAATAGTAAATATATAAGTTTGAGGAACGTATTGAATCATGATAAAAACCCGATTATGGAAATATTGGCATATTTTAACATTTTGAAGGTCTCTATACAACAAGTTTCACTTTGAAATTGATTTTTTTTTTTTATATATCGCATTTAGTCCACATTACAGATATTATTTTGACAGAGTATGATATCGGACCAGTTCAGATTTTCGAAAAAATGAGAAAAATAGACCGGTAAATTTTTACTTTATAAAAAACATGACTTTTTTTTGGAAAGTGAAATTTATTAAAGAAAGGATAAAGTGTTTTGATAGGAATATTAAACGAAACTCTTTGTGCGATCTTCGATCACACTTATCCACTTTTTTTTTTCGCTTTCTTTAGAATTTAAAAAAATAACAATAGTAAATCTAGATTTTTACATATAATCTTGTAGTACTTATTTTACAAACTATGCTTCTTACTCTAGAACATTAGATGTTTTAATTATGAAAAAAAAAATATTACCATGGATATTTTGGTTATATTTGTACTGACCTAAAAGCAAAAAATTGCACTCTGCTCATTAATCCCTAAAAATATTGAAACTTCATAACTCATACCTGGCAACTTTTACGACTTTTTCCTACCACTGATGTTCCATAGAAAAAATTGTGTTATAAAAGTGCAAATTTATGCGATTAAATAAGGCAAAAATTTCCATACAAAATTAATGGAAACATAAAAGCGTAAAAGTTGGCAGCTATGCTTGACCGCATGTACTTCAACCATCATTAAAAGAGGTTTATTATTATTATTATTATTATCCTTTTTTTTTTTTTTTTTCACCACGGAATTTTCTGTAAATGTGTAAACCACTTTTGGACGCCAACCGAAAAACCGGTTGTTATTTTTATCGCTTATACACCACTTCAAAATTTCGCAAAATGTCAGTTTTTGCATCGTCGAAGAGGGTAAAATTTACTTTATACTGAAAATTGTTTGAAAACCGCAGCTCTCTGAAAACTGTATCTAATTTCTGTGAGTTTTTATGACTTTTTAAATATTTTTTAAGTAATATATATAGTGGGTGGGGTGGGGTAGTGTAGTGGGTGTTTTGCTTACATATCTGGTTCATGAAGTGCACCAATATCATTTTAATCCAAATGGATTTCGCACTTTATGACTCTATTTCAAGTTTTAATTTTTATTATGGGTAAGATTTCTTTCCTTTTTATTATTGTATTTATTTTTTAACTTTAAGATTTTTTTCGCAGGTTTTATTCATTGTTTATGAGTAGGTAGTCCCAAAATCATATTTTTTAGCAATGTTATGGCTAATATGATGATGAAACCACTCATTTTATTTGTGGTATTTAGGCATTTGGGACTTGATAATTCTGTCTAAATTCTACAAATTTCATTTCATTCATCCAGTTTCATTTATTCAATTTTTAATTTAATTTCTTCTTCTTTTAAATAAGTTTTTGGTATCTATATTCAGTATGTTGGGGAATACTTTCATTGTTAACGTCCCGCAGTGGCGCGGTCGGTAAAGCTCGGCTCTCGTAAGATCGCCGAAAGCCAAGCAGCATCGACCACGGTCAGTGCTTGGGAGGGTGTATCGTCTATCCTCTCTCGTCTGCCTCTGCTGTGGGACCGTGTACGTTAATGGGAGCTGGTGCACGTTAAATCTGTTCGTGGCTCCAAAGTCCTCCAAGTTCTATAAGCGCTACCTCTGGGGGTGCTAATCCAGATGCAGGTCTCTCATCTGGAATTGGTTCAAAATTAGGAGACCTGGGGGGATAGTACAATAGACCTCTGTTCGCAGTGCTTTGGCTTTCGAGCCTCCCCCCCCCCCAGTAATACAGTAATTCATTGTCAACTAACTAATTATTACATACTAAATCATTTATTTCATAGTTTAAGTTGGTGTTATGGTAGTGTTTCATTTATGATTATATACATATGGTACATATAAATAAATATATTTATTTACTTATTTATTTATTTATCTATCTGAACAATGTGCATTTGTTTATTGGAATGATGGTATATCAATGATGTAAAGTGACTACTGGCAGGATTATCACAACTGGAAATTGATTGCTCAGAGCAAATTGATAAGAAAATAACAGATTAACTCTGCATTTTGGCACTATTTAAACTAAAATCTGTCGACCTAAAAGATAGATTTTCATTTTATATTAAGCATAAAATTAATATCAAGTTAAGTTGATTTGCTCAAAGGAAATTTCTTTAGACAGAACATGCTCGGAATTCCATTTTAATTTGTACTTTTTATTTCTTAAGGGGACATACTACTCTTAAATGATCAAAAAAAATTATTTTTCGGGAAATCTTTACATGAAAGAGCAACATTTTCTGCGCATAAAAAAAAATCCCTGACGGCTTGGCCTACAGGCACAGGTAGATTTCGAAGATACAGACCGTGGGGCGCTTGTTTATTGGGAATTGCAGAAGAAATGACCTTTTTGTCATAATGCGGCAGTTGGGACCGCCCACTTAGAAATGTACCTGTGTTTGTACGCGGAGCCGGCAAAGGTATTAATATCCTTGAAAAAAAAAAGGAAAAAGAAATTTTTTTTTTGTTGTTTTTGTAAGAGTCGGTCTTATAAAAAACTTGTCAATATAAAAGTTGTAGATAATATTAAGACGATTTATAATAAATTTAAACGGACTTGATTTCGTATGAATTGACGAAATTATGAATTTTTTTTCTTTTTAAACCACTATCCCCCCCCCTCCCCCAACCTCTTGAGACCCTTTTTAATTATATCAAAAATCTGTCCTGCATAAATTTTCGGCACTTTTCCTAGAAGTAATAATAACTTTAAACGGATTCGATATGTATCATAATTAAGAAGTTATGGTTTTTTTTTTGTTTGTTTTCACAAAAAAAAAAAAAAAAAAGAAAAAAGAAATCCCCCCCCCCCTCTCCTCCTAGTCCCAATTTTGCCCATTAACGAACTTGACCGAGATTTTATGCCCCGTGATTTTATGTATCAATTTGGAAGAGATTTGTGCAGAATTATGGAAGTTATCGTGTCCATAAAAAAGTGACATAGATAGATAGATAAAGTTTTGAACTGAGGGTGGTTTTGGGTTCTAAGGGTCATGATCGGCGTAGATCTGCAAAAGTTTTTCAGAAATTCCAACATAGGGGAGACTGTAATAGGTAGAATTTATTACGAAATCTACCTAAAAAGCTGCACAAAAAAATTTCTATAATTACGCTCGTTGTGACTAAGAGACATATCAAGAGTTAAGCAATGCTTAAAAAGATAATTTGAAATCGCTTATTTCAAATATTGAAAATATGTTGCTTTGTTTTTTTCCTTTCTTTTTTATTGCACACAAGATATGTATACTAGTTGCGTATTGCTAAAGTTTTTTTTATTTTTACACGATTTCGCAGGTTGGATAAGTTTTAAGTGTATTTTAACAGTAACTGCCCGATTAAGAACGCTCTCATGATGCATTTCGATGTTGAATAAGTCGTTGTTTCCATGGTAACAATACTTTTCTCTTGTTCTCTCCGACATTAACAATACGGAAGTGGAATTGACAGTGCTCAGAATCGGACATTAATTTTTAGTTTGGAGCATTTTTAATCAATTTCAATTTTGTTCTAAACCGTAGAATACGATTCTTAATTTTCTTTACATGTACATATATGTATATAGCAAAACCGTAGTTATAAAAGTGTATTCATTTAAGTTAAACTTACTGAAACTAGTTCAGTCCGAATAGTAGAAAGAGTTTTTTTAAAAGAGCATTTATCCTAAAAGTGTTTTTTTTTTTAATTTCATTCGGTCACCAACCAGCGATAAATCGCCAAAAACACGAAATTTCCACATTTTTTTACGGACGTTATATCGAGGTTCCGCAGCAATTTTTTTTTTTATATAAACGTATGCATCCTCATGAGAAGAATATTCTGTCATTTTTTCAAAAATTTTGGAGTACGCGCTTTTGGAGACCTTCTTTGTGAGAAATGGCTTGTTTTTATACCATGACCCTCAAAAGATCTGAATTCATATTACAAACCTGCTAACCTTTCGGGTTTTTTTTTAAAGTCAAATCCATATATTTAAAGCGAAAATAGCATTCTGTCAGATTACACATTCTTTTTTCCACACAAAAATGATCTCATTGCGCATGCTTCAACGTTTATTTTAAGGCTGCTCCCCTCAGAAAAGGGAATTGTTTAGCCTAGGGGGTTGATTGAAAACGGATGGAGGCGTAATATGGCCATTGCGTTGAAAGCTATTTTTTTAAGAACTCGTGTTTTTACTACTAAATATGCATATTTTTTTCGCAGAATTTTAAAGAGAACTTGGATACAGTTATATTTATAACCGATTGAAAGGGTTCGGAAGATGAGAACTATTTTTTTTATTGCCATGTTAATGGAGCCGACACGAAAACAAACAAACAAACAAAAAAGCGAGAAGAAAACATTTCTATCTAATGGTTGGAGTAGTATAGTTGAGATTTTTTCCAACAGAGCGAAAATATGCCGGGACCAGGACTCGAACCCGGGTACTTTGGTTTGCCGTACTAACACTCTCCCTACTGAGCTATCCCAACGATATCCTGGACTGGCATATTTCACTCTTATTTGTTGGATAAGGCTGCGAACTGCAGCGCTAATTTCATTCATCCGAGCTATAACTATAGCATTTACATGATGAATCTTGAAATAGCACGGAAACTCCAGTACATTCCTCTGTTCATTATGAGAAAACATTTCTTTTACAACTAGATAACAATATTTTTTCGCAAAATTTTTACACGGGCTGTAAAACCGTTTTATTTATAACTCATAAAGATTTCAAAGAGTTCGGACAAAAAGAACTTTTTATTTTAAAACTATGAAACGACCGTACATGAAAAAACAAGAAAATGAGCGCTTTTATCACTAAATATCAATATATTTTCGCGAATTTTTCATTTTAAAATACAGGGTGTTTCTAAATGAATATCGGGGTTTTAACGCTTGGTAATATTTATTACATACAACTTAAAATTATAATTAATACATAAAATGAAAGAGCAACTCAAACAGTTTTACCTACAACCTTACAAGTGTTTAATGTGAACACCTTTCGTCACACAGCACACATGAAGTAGATGAAGTCTTCCCAAACGTTAATTAGTGTTTGTGGGGAAACTGTTGCAACAGCTGCCTCAATCCTGTTTCTTAGGTTGGGTAGGACAGCTGGTAGTGGAGGCACATACACTGAATCCTTTATGAACCCCAACAGGTAGAAATCACATGGCGTCAGATCGGGTGAGCGTAGAGTGGTGTTTGGGAAGAAGTGAGCAATCGACTTGATGTGTGCCGTCGCCGTGTGACGAAAGGTGTTCACATTGAACACTTGTAAGCTAAATTTTTTTTAGAAACCGCTTTTATACCTCGTTGAGACTAGAGGATGATTTAAGTTACTTAGCTCTAAGCAAGGCAATACTAGATACCGGGCTTGCTCATTCACTCTCAAAACGTCACAAATAGTGGCTGACCGCGACCAGCGATTGGTACAAAGCGACGCGCCCATCGTTTTGTGCCAATCGCTGTATGTCTTTCGTTACGACCAGACATTTTGTGACGTCCTGATAATGAATGAGCAAGCCCGGTATCTAGTGTAAGTCTGCTCTAAGGGACTTAAATGAACATTGTCAAACACCGTAGCATGGAGTAGTCAAGCCTCGTTCTTGTTCGCCCGGTTCAAAAACGTTAGTTAAAAGTCACTTAAATGGTCTAGTCTGAACTCTGAACGGGGTATTATTCACATCTTAAAAGTAACTAGCATGCGAAATTTCGAGCTTTTAGCCTCTACACTACAGTATCACAGAAATCACAATTTTTGAACGTTTTTTTCTCCTGCAGACTTTTACGTTTCGATTTTTTTTTAATTTAATTATTTTGTTGCGAATTGACCTCTGAAAAGTAACAGTCCTGTCAAGTTTCAAGTTTCTAAAAAAAACCATAATTTTTAATTTTATTCTTTTCAAATTTTTTGGTTTAAAAAACTTGGTTGAAAATTCTCATGCTGATCAATTACCATGATACATGAATTTTAGCATATAATTTTTTCCATAAATCAAAGGAAAATAATGGTAACATGTTATGACGTCACATGTGAAATATGAAAGCAATTAGGTAGACATTATTTTCAAATACTATAATACAATTCATTAAAAAACTGGTTTTTTATTCAGGTAGAGATGGGTATATTTTCTCTTCTCTTTAAATTTTGATAGCTTGAAGTAAAAACACACAAGATCATAAGAATTTAACAATATTTATATCAATAACTTATAGATCATATATAAATTTTTGCATAAAATTAGCTCCAAATTACTAGTTTCAGAAAATGTGACATCACGACAGGAGAAGGGAAAAAAAAAAACACAAAATTTGTGTTGCGTAATTAGCAGATGATGCTTTACATGATAGAAAAAAAAAAATAAGACTTGGACTATATGTTAAAGAAAAAAGTTACATATCAGATTTATAAAGTACCCAAATTCCATCGTATTCAACATATCTTACCTGGTAACTTGTTCCGTTCTTGATGATGGTATTTTGAATCACTAAAAGTTATTGTTTCAATGAAATAATAAATATATACCTTCAAATCTAGTTATTCTATTTATGAAATTCTACTGAATTCTTTAATCATTTTTTATAGTAAATGTATAAAAATAGTATTAAAATACTTTTGCAACATAAATTATTTTTCATAAAATACTTAATGAATGTCTTACATTGAATCTATTTACTTCTATTCAAATATGCATATAATATTTTTAAATAACTACACAATTATATTATTCACTACTTTAGAATGCAATAATTTTAAGTTTTAAACAATAAAATTCAGCTTCTGCAGTGTAATACGTTTTGAAAAATTGTTAGAAAAAAAAAATAACATACATTACAGTAAAATAACAACACCAACAAATATATTTAATATTTAATGCACTTTAATTTACATTTTTAAACTTTATTACAAAACATTTAAAATTTTTTGCATGACATTAATTGTCTTTAAAACTTCTTCAATGTGTACACTTGATATATTATTTTCTTTCTCAACAGCATCTGGAACAAATAATTTGTAAAAACTGATTAAATTCAGAGTAAAATATAATACAGAAGTTAAAAGAAAATAAGAAAAATTTTAAAAATCTTTTCACATAAATTAAAATATTTCTCGCTAACATTTTAATATTTTTAAACGATTTTTTTTTTCCATCGGATAGCTGAAATTGACTCTAACTTGGCTATTTTTTTTACTTTTTTATTTTGGAAGTTACTTACACTTTTGAAACCAGTTCATAAAAAAAAAAAAAAAAAAAAAAACTGCAATCAAAATTAAAAAAGTAAAAAATACCCTGGTTAGAAATCTATCTCAGCTATCCTATGGAAAAAAAAATTATAAAATAAAATAAGAATGTTAAAATGCAAGAGAGAAATTTGAAAAGAATGCTCCCATAGGTGTTTAACATTAGCGTGTCAGTTTCTCTGTGTCTCCAGTGTAGACTCTTAATGTGCCTCTCCTACATTTAATTATACACATCATTTTTATTTTCTGAATAAATTTCCCCCTTGTAACAAAACTGAAGATCAACTGAAAATAGAAACAATTTCATGGAAATTTAAATAATTTGCTGTTTACATAAAAAAAAAAAAAAAAAAAAAAAAAACTACAGAAAATTTTGTTTTATACAACAAAATATTAATTTATTTTTGTTTTTGTTGAAAATTTTGAACAGAAATGTACGTTGTCTGCTATGTCATTCCCCAACCCATTGTGCAGTTTAAAAAAAAAAAAAAAAAAAAAAAAATAGAAAAGATTTATTCTAATCAAGCTATAAATAATTTATCTAAATTAGACAGTTATCTTTCAATGGCTGTTCTAAATAAATTTTATCCCAAGTAATTATTGGTTCTATATTTTAAAACTTAGTTTCAAATGCAAAGCTTAGAACAGCCAAAGCAAAAGTTCTTTATCAACAGAATGACAAAATCAAACACATTTGAAAAATTCATTTACATTTGTTCTGGCTGCAAATATTATAAATATCATAAATAACAATATTTTGAAAGTAAGTATTAAATATGTAAAAATATCAAACTTCATGATATTTTGAAAATAAACAGATTATATGACTATATCTGCATGAACTTGAAAAAGTTATTTTAACAAACTGTTTGATAAATGGCTTGATATAAAAATTTAAAAGCATAAAACCAAGCTGATAAAATATAAACAATTTTCAATGGACATGACTGTGGTGATAATAAATATAAATGTTGCACGAATCAAGATCAAGGTTTGCAAATATGATATTTTGATATACAGTAGACTCCCTCATATCTGCCACCCTACAATCTGCAAATTTTTTAGATCTGCACATTGTTTTCGATGTAAACAATGAAACTTACAGTTAAGATGTAGGTGTAAAATTTAAGTTTTTTAAAAATTTTTATATCATTTTGTACACATTTTAATATGTAATTCATTTTTATGTGATTCAACTCATGTTTTCTCATGAAGGAGTACTAATAAATTTATTTCTGAAAAAATTCTCTAGATAGTGCTAATATCAGTGGCTATCACAATATTTTTACAAATTATTTTATGCATCAATAAAGCTTTTTTGGTTATTAAGTATGGCTAAACATGAATGAAAACTTTGTTATTTTAAGATTTTGAAGTGAATTATCAATGTATATTTACAAGATTCACTGAATAAGAGTCAGAGTTCCACTGAATAATTCAAGAAAAAAGTATCTCATCATTATACATATTTAGTTATGCATTATTAATTATTTACTTAACCTTAACTTTTAATATTTTTTTTCTTTATTTTTTTATTTTACTTAACTATTTTACTTTATTGTAAGCATTCATTATAATTTTGAATGCATTATTAAATTCAAATTATTGTTTAAAAAATGTAAACAAAACAGTGACCAGAAATCCACAAAATTCTAAAATCTGCATAACCTCTGGTTTTAAGCTATGCGGATTTAAGGAAGTCTACTGTATATCCAATACTTTCAAAATAATCAACTTACTGCTAATTAAAAATGTTTTCAGACTTAATATAAATTAAAAACTACAATATATTGCACTTAACATGAAATTAAACAATATTCTAAATGTGTTTTATTATTTTTTTTCCCTGCATTTATAACAAAACTGAATATCAACTAATTGGAAGTAGAAACAATTTACTTTTAACACTCAATCGAAAAACAAAATATACAGGATTCAGTATCAAGTATCGTGAAAATTTTATGTTTTATTCAATGAAATTATAAAGACAAAATATTTTTTTTTTAATTCTAAATTTGAATAAATGTAACATTGTGTAATTTTCAATTCCCTAACCTGCTGTGCAGTTACGAAAACCCAAAAAATTCTTTCTAATATAGCTGTAAATATATAATTACTTAATTAGACAGTGTATTTTTTTATGGCTGTTATAAGATGATATTATCTCGCATAATTATTGGTTCTACATATAAAAATTCAACTTTAAACATAAAGTTTAGAAAAAATATATATATATTATTTTTATTTTATTTATTTATTTTTTTTTTGAGGGGAGGAGGGTTATTAAAAAAAGCCAGGAAAAAAGTTTATCTACAAAACGGCATAGTCAATAAAAGTTGAAAAATTCATTTACGCTTATTTTGACTGAAAATATCATACAGAAAGATAGCGATAAGATTTTGAAAGCAAATATGATATTTTGAAAAGAAATATCAGATTATAAATAACCCTGATCAACACAGAAATATAACATGTTCAATGTAGAGATCAGCAGCGGACAATTACACTGTGTCTGAGTCGTGCCATGCCTGGAAATTTCGGCCCGTGCAGACTTGTAAATTTAGGTCATATCTATGTCTAAGACAAAAGATAGCACTTCTCAAAGAATACTGATAATGAACATCCAATATCAAATATTTTCATAAAGTATAATTTTACTGCAGGAAAGAATATTAAAAAATATATAACAAGGACATACAATATATTTATAATTTTTATATAAATTGATATTTTCTTATGCCTTATTAAGAAATAGTTAAAGAAAACTTACCAATTTTAGAATTTAATTTCTTGCAGTATTTTATGTAGAACTCGACCCTCCTCCATGTCACTTTTTGAATCCTACAATTTGTGCATACAAAAAAGAAAAAAAAAATTAATATGCAAAAAACAAATTTCTCATAAAAGTTACATTTTACGATTATCTTATTTACTAGTTTATATTTAAAAATCTGGAGGCACGGCAGTGCCTCCGCCAAGTCGAGAGAGGACAGCCGTAAGCATACTTTTCTGGAAGCAACTCAGGGCACTTTTGACCCCCCCATATCTCCGCGCTGGAGTATCCCAGAAATTTTAAACTTCAATTATAGAGAGTATTTGGCCCACAGGACCAAAATTTAAAATTACAACTTTCTGTCTTTTCTAGTTCAGGCGATATATGAACTCAAACATTCGATTTTTTGTCACTTCTTACTCACTCGTTCACGCGTCATCAAAAAGATTGGGTAGATCCCGTAGCCCCAGAAACTTGACATTTGGAAAAAAGGTAGTGTTTAGGATACAAAGAAAGGAAAAATTATAAAATCCAGAAAATTCGAAAAAAAAAACATTCGAAAATTCAACAAATTCCATCAAAATTGAAAATTGAAAATAATACGATCTTGTAGTCTTGGAAACTTAAGATTTGGTGTGAAGGTAGTGTTTAACATCCAGAAAAAGAAAACATCAAAAACACCAAAAAAATCGAAAGCAAAATTGAAAAAATCGAAGAAATTGAAAAAAACCGGAAATTTGAAGACAATCCGATTTTGTTGCGCTAGAAAATTCAAATTAGGAATAAAGGTAGTATTTAGGATACAGAAAAAGGAAAATTCAAAACATCCAGAAAATTCGAAAAAAAAAATAAAAAAATTCGAAAATAATTGAAAAAATGAAAATAATTTGATACGATAACGCTCGTATTTATAAATTAATTTGGATGAAACTAATTGTGTGTGTTAAGCTCACCAATGCCTCGACCGAGTTCGTTGGCCAGCTTGGTCCGCCATCTTGTTTCAAGATGGCGGCCACGGAAAATTTTAAAACTAAAATAAATATACAAAAAAGTTTAAAAAAATCAAGTTTATTTTTTAATTAGGTGTTAGGACTTGATACAAGGATTCCAGAGCATGTTTTGTTTTACCTCTATCTTAAAAATTGGCTGAGATAGAGCAGTTTGAAATTCTAGGGTGGCTGACATTTTGAAACAAAACAGCACATTACAAAAAACCAACGATAAATTTATGGTCAATAATGGTCAAGCAGGTGCAATCCCGAATGAATACTCCGTGTTATTATAACTGTAACTTTGACTTCGAAATTTTGATACGTTGCATTTTCTATTTGTTGATATTTTTGAACTATGATTTACGCTAAGTGAAATGTTGTTGTTGAAGAGGGATTTTCCATGTAAATCCGAAACGTCCAATTTTAATATGTTTTTAATGTTTTATGAAAGTGTATTGTAATGTCTGTAATTTTAATGATTTTAATATAAATTTATAAGTTTTAGTGAACGCGATTTCTCGCAAATTATTTTCTTTCATTGTTGTAATCATTTTCCCAATCATACGCATAAAACTATATATTCATATCCATTAGCGAAAAATTCTCGCCAAACTTGGCGACAATTAACGAAATCTCGCCAAATTTGGCGATAAAAATAAGTCTTCATAAATGAAGCCAACTTGGCTATAGCTCAATAATTTGGCGAATTTCTTATTCAAATTCAGTGTAAACGAATCTTTTGTAAACGGTTTCTTTGCATTTTAACTTGCTGTTTTCGAGTAACATTAGCTAAAATTTTAAAACGAAGATATAGGAAAGCTACCTTTTCCTGCCGGTACAGGCCGGAGGACCTTTTTATGAGTTGTCGGATGCAATGTATGTTTTGTATTAAATAAAGTAAAACATTGAAAACAAAATCCCACAGGATGGGGATAGTTTGTTTTAGATAGATTTTAAGATAATTGTCCTATTAGCTAGTACACCTTCCGTTATTGTTTTGTGTTATTTTCCCCGGATTATGCTTTTCTTTTCTTTTGTTTACGAATTTTGTAATAGAAAAGTTCCGCTATAGACTGGCTACGTTATAGACCTTTTTTTTATAGACAGGTTCATTTTCTTTCACAGGCTTTACTCTATTTAATTTATATATGAAATATTTGTTGTTAAAAGATGTTGGTCGCACAAAAATTTTCATATCTCTCCCTCCCTCCCGACATTACTGGTTGGTTATGGCTTGATAGTTCTTTCTAAATAAAATCATGGTGATTCTAAGATTCTCTTTATTTATCTCTAAATTGAACATAAACGATCCTAAGAAAACGGATCAATGAATTACTATATTGGCATGAGGAAATTTAGTTGCAGAAAAATGGAGCATATAGCTAACATTAAGTCTAATAGGAAAACCACAGCCTTGGCAAGATCTGGAGGCACGGCAGTGCCTCCGCCAAGTCGATAGATGACAGCCGTAAGCATACTTTTCTGGAAGCAACTCAGGGCACTTTTGACCCCCCCATATCTCCGCGCTGGAGTATCCCAAAAATTTGAAACTTTGTTTTTCTAGAGTATTTGGCACACAGAACCAAAATTTAAAATTACAACTTTCTGTCTTTTCTAGTTCAGACGATATATGAACTCAAACATTCGATTTTTTGTCACTCACTCACTCACTCGTTCACGCGTCATCAAAAAGATTAGGTTGATCCCGTAGCCCTAGAAACTTGACATTTGGAAAAAAGGTAGTGTTTAGGATACAAAGAAAGGATAAATTATAAAATCCGGAAAATTTGAAAAAAAAAAAAAAAACATTCGAAAATTCAACAAATTCCATCAAAATTGAAAATTGAAAATAATACGATCTTGTAGTCTTAGAAACTTAAGATTTGGTGTGAAGGTAGTGTTTAGTATCCAGAAAAAGAAAACATCAAAAACACCAAAAAAATCGAAAGCAAAATTGAAAAAATCGAAAAATCGAAAAATTTCAAATAATCCGATTTTGTTGCGCTAGAAACTTGGAATTCGGAATAAAGGTAGTATTTAGGATGCAAAATAAGGAAAAATTAAAAAATCCAGAAAATTCGAAAAAAAATTCAAAAATTCGAAAAATTCGTAAAAAATTGAAAAAATTAAAATAATTTGATTTTTTAGCCTTAGAAACTTAAAATTCGCAGTAAACATACTGTTTGGGATTCAGAATAAGTTAAAATAAAAAGCGCAATAAAATTCGAAAATAAAATCCAAAAGTCGGAAAAATAAAAAAATAACGAAAATTTGAAAATAATTCGATTTTATAGCGCTAGAAACTTGAAATTTGGAATAAAGGTAATATTTAAGATACTAAATAAGGAAAAATTAAAAAATAGGCATAATTCAAAAAATACCTATAAATTAGTGCAGACGATATATGAACTCAAAGTTTCGATTTTTTGTCACTCACTCACTCTTGCGTCATCAAAAAGATTGGGTAGATCCCGCAGCCACAGAAACTTAAAATTTGGAATAAAGCTAGTGTTTCGGATACAAAGAAAGGAAAAATTATAAAATCCGGAAAATTAAAAAAAAAAAAACATTCGAAAATTCAAAAAAATCGAACAAAATTGAAAATTGAAAATAACACGATCTTGTAGTCTTAAAAACTTAAAATTAGGTGTGAAGTAGTGTTTAGAATTCGGAAAAAGAAAACATCAAAACACAAAAAAAAAATTAAAAATAAAATCGGAAAATCGAAAAAAATGGAAAAAGTTCAAATAATCAAATTTTGTTGCGCTAGAAACTTGGAATTCGGAATAAAGGTAGTATTTAGGATGCAAAATAAGAAAAAATTAAAAAATCCAGAAAATTGGAAAAAAAAATCAAAAATTCGAAAAATTGGAAAAAAATTGAAAAAAATTAAAATAATTTGATCTTTTGGCCTTAGAAATTTAAAATTCGCAGTAAAGATAGTGTTTAGGATTCAGAATAAGTTAAAATAAAAACGCAATAAAATCAAGAAATCGAAAAATAAGGAAATTTTGAAAATAATTCGATTTCATAGCGCTAGAAACTTGAAATTTGGAATAAAGGTAATATTTAAGATACTAAATAAGGAAACATTAAAAAATATGGATAGTTAAAAAAAATCGAAAATTTCAAAAAAAAAAAAAAAAATAAGAAAAAGAGTGAAAATGAAAATAATATGATCTCGTAGTCTTAGAAACTGAAAATTTTGTGTAAAGGTAGTGTTTAGGATTCAGAAAAAGAAAAAATTAAAAACACAACAAAAATTGAAAAAAAAATCGAAAAAAAAAAAGGAAAATTTGAAAATAATTCGATTTTGTAAAGCTAGAAACTTAAAATTTGGAATAAAGGTAGTATTTAGGATACAATAATAATAATAATAATAATAATAATAATAAATCTGTAAAATTCGAAAAAAAAAAATCGAAAATCCGAAAAATTGAAAAAAATTCGATTTTGTAGCTTTAGAACTTAAAATTCGGCGTAAACTTATTGTTTAGGATACAGAAAAAAGAAAAATTAAAACACAATAAATTCGAAAATAGAATAAAAAAAACTCGAAAAAGATCGGAAATTTCAAAATAATTCGATTTTGTAGCGCTAGAAACTTGAAATTTGTAATAAAGGATACAAAATAAGAAAAAATTAAAAAATCCAGAAAATTAAAAAAATTCGAAAATATCAAAAATTTAAAATAATTTTATCTTGTAGTCTTAGAAACTTAAAACTTGGTGTAAAAGTAGTATTTACTATTCAATAAAAGGAACAATTAAAATATTCGTTAAATTCGAAAATAAAATCGAAAAATCGAAATATCTTTAAGAAATCGAAAATTCGAAAACAATTTGATTTTGTACTGCTAGAAACATTAGTTTTAAGATAATTGTCCTATTAGCTAGTACAACGCCCCTAATTGTTTTATGTTATTTCCCCCGGATTATGGTTTTCTTTTCTTTCGTTTACGAATTTCGTTATAGAGAAGTTCCGCTATAGACTGGCTACGATATAGGCGATTTCTTTATAGACAGGTTTGTTTTCTTTCACAGGTTGTACTCTATGTACTTCACATATGAAATATGGATTGTTAAATGTTGTCATCCCCACAAAAATTTTCACAGCTCCCCCTACCCTCCCGACATTACTGGTTGGTTATGGCTTGATAGTCCTTTCTAAATAAAATTATGGTAACTCTAAGATTCACTTGATGTATCTCTAAATTGAACCTAAATGATCCTAAGAAGACGGATCAAATAATTACTATATTGGCATGACAATCAGGTAACTTAGAATTAAAATCGAAAAATCAATAAATTTATAAAAAGTCGAAAATTTGAAAATAATTCGATTTTGTAGTCCTAGAAGCTTGACATTTGGCAGAAAGGCAGGGTTTAGTACACAAAGTAAGGAAAAATAAAAAAAATCTGTAAATAATAAAAAAAAAAGACTAAAAAAACGAAAAAAAACATCGAATAAAGGAATATAATTTGATTTATTGGAAATTTCCGGAAATTTTAATTTTGGCTTTCTTTTCACACTAAAAAGTTCTTTTATGTTAAATATCAAGTATCTAGGGCTGCGAGTAATATCTCAGATGGATATCACCTATCCTGGAAGCAATTGAGAGTACTTTTGACACCCCCCCCCCCCCTCCCATAACTTAGTGCTTGCCTAGGAACCTGAAATCTCTTTTTATCTACAGTACTTTGCAAACGAAACTAGAGCTTCAAATTTTTTATACCTGTAAATAATAGGGACAGAGTGTGGGCTTAGCGAAAATCAGTGGATGATCTCAAGAAAAGGAGAAAATCAAGAAAAGGAGGATTACTTACAAAAAGAAGTGAAATCTCATCAAAAAGTCACCTGTAAAAAATGCAGCCAAGTCTCGTAACTCATTTACCGTAAAAAGTACTGAGATCGTATAAAGCCAAGTTTAATTATCTTATTAACTCTGAAATTTTCATTCGCAAATCACTCCTAGTCTCTACATCTTTAGTTAATTATTATTTTGTGACTTGGCAATTACGCATCACAGGGAAGTTATTACACCTTACTATGTTATGGAATAGGATGGGATAATTTAATTAAGGCAAATTATATACGCACAGGGAAGTTACTACACTTTAATATGTTATAGTATTATTTGATTAAGACTAACTATATACATCACATTCTCGTGCTACGTAATTGCCAAGTCACAAAATAATAATTAACTAAAGATGTAGAGACTAGGAGTGATTTGTGAATGAAAATTTCAGAGTTAATAAGATAGTTAAACTTGGCTTTATACGATCTCAGTACTTTTTACGGTAAATGAGTTACGAGACTTGGCTGCATTTTTTACAGGTGACTTTTTGATGAGATAAAATTTAATATGGACAATCACATGTAGCATTAGGATGCTTCTGTTATCATTACATTTGATCTAAGCAAATTAATATGAGTTTGATCATCCAATTCCCATTGCAATAGAAATTAATAATCACTATAAAAAGTACAAAATAAAACTGATATGCCTGAAATATCACATTGTTTTATTTATTTTTGGTCTTAAGATCAAGGGCACTTGCTGGAAAAAATAAAGAGTAGGGAGCAAGAATTAAAAAAAACTTTGCAACTAAGACTTTTTACAAAGACCTGTAGAAAGAAAAAGGATAGGGAAAAGAGGAATGTTATTTCAAGAGAAATTATATTAATAAGTTTAGTAGCGATTGAAAAATAATGTAATTTTTATGTGTATGTATGATAAATAAAGAAACAATTTTTAATTATTTCATGAATTAAAAAAATACAATAGAATTACAGCAGGATAGAATAACCTGTTTTTCCTAAAGAAATAAGAAAGTTGTATAATTATTGCAAAATCTTCAGCACACAGACTTTGAAATATTGCAATTTGGATAAATGTTTTATAAACGATCTTTGCACAGAAATAGGAGTACATTTCACTACATTAAAAAGAGGCTGGGTACATTTTACTGATTTTAAAAAGAGGCAGGATACATTTTACTGATTTTAAAAAGAGGCAGGATACATTTTACTGATTTTAAAAAGAGGCAGGATACATTTTACTGATTTTAAAAAGGGCAGAATACTGCGCATTTAAATAATGACCTAGAGGGTACACTAGCCAAAGCTATGTTATTTAAAATGGAGAACATTAATATGAAATAAACTAGATTAAAAATCTTGGCAGAATCCAAGAACAAGCGAGCTACCCGATTTGGCGATTTTTTTTACGCGCGCTAACCGATAAATGTAAGACACAAACTGATAGCAAGAAAATATCATTTATCACCTCGCCAAATTCAACACCGCCAACTTCTTCACTTGTTCTTGGATTCAACCAAAATTTTGTCAGAACAGCTCATGCAAGACAGATTTTAAACACATTAAATATAAAAAATAACATTGAAATGTGACATAAAAATCTAAAAGTAAGTTTCTACTGACTTTTTTTTTTCAACATTAAGAAATGAAACAGTGTGTTATCTTTTTTGTCAAGGGTACTCTGACACCTGAACCCACCGCCCCCTAAAAAAAAAGCTAAAAACCAGGTAGTATTTTTTTTAATAAAAATTAATACAAATTGTGGGTACAAGGTAGTCCCTAACTGGATCTTTACCCTTGGGCTCCACATATAGGGTTCGGATTTGAAAATCCTAATTTTACAAAATTATTTTTATAAATATGTTATTCTTGAAGTAAAAAGATACTTCATTATAATTTTTATGAACTTTTGTTAAGCTAAATAATTTTATTGCTTAAATTATTTTATTAGTTGAATTTAAAGCTTATGAATATTTTTATTTGTTCTTCAACAGTAAAATTGTTAGTGTATTTTTATATCTAACACAACGGTTCCCAAACTATGGGTTGCAAGCGATGTTTTGGCAAGCCACATAACGATCTATCTTTAAAAATATACTGTTAACTTCGGTGAAAATAAAATAAATAAAGGTTTGTTTTATGATTATAACCACATTATTCTTACAATTTACAATTACTTACATTAAAAATGCTTGTAACAGTTTCCGTGTGGTGTACATGCTTGTTTGAATGTTTGCTTTATTCATGATATAAATTGAGAAAATACCCTTACAATTCAGAACAAAACTCAAAATTCGAAAGTTTACTTACCTTAGAAACTAAAATGTAAGCCTTATCCATAAAATATAATAGTAGTGATGAAAATCAAAACGACAATATAATAAAACACAGAAGACGAAGAGTTGAAAGTTGAAGTTGTTTCTTTTCCGATTTTCCGAAATGTGACAACTTGAGATTTGGGGCATGCGCACTGATAATTCCGCTGCTACGGATGTTCCCTGGACGATCATGGATAGTTCGTCCTGATTCTGACGTTCTCTGAACGTCAGAATTATGGCGTGTACAGGATCTGACGGTTGTAGGACCACTGGGATCTGTATGGGACGTCCAGAGGATGCTTTTGGTTGTATGGGATAACTAACTAAATTTTTATCTAAACAATATCGCAAACACAAATACTGGCGAAAAAAATTGATTCCCAACTAAACGTACGAGTAACAGACGTTAGATAGAAAATAAATGGAAAATTTTAAATTGAGTGCGCAGAAAGTGAAAACAAACATCGCCCTTGGCGAAACGAACATGCCAAGTACGACAACCCTATAAGGAGCCACCTAGTCTAGCGACACCTCTGTGCTATTACTTAAAATACCGTTTTTATTTAAATAAAAACAGATAACCGAAATAAAAATGAATATCAAAGGGGAAGAAGTATAAAATTTAATTGTTAAACTGCAACGGAAAAAATAGAAAAGAAATGATATTTTTAAAGTAGAATATTAATTATGTCTTATTAGTAGGTTTTATTTATTAGAAATTTAGGAAGACGCACTCAATAAAGAAATAAAAAATAAATGCTTTTTTATTTTATTTTTTTTTAAAATACAGTTTAAATGGGGAAAAATTAATTTTGAAGCATTTTAAAATGAAAAAGGAAATAAAATATGTGACTGCATCACAGAAGATGTTGTCTTTTCCGATGAGAAAAAGTTTAATTTGGATGGACCAGATGGTTTTCGCTACCTCTGGTATGATATCCGTAGAGAAAAAGAAATTTTCTCAAAGCGTGCATTTGGAGGTGGCTCCGTAATGGTCTGGGGAGGTTTCGCAACTGGTGGAACTATTCCAATAGTTTTTGTGCAGGGTAGAATGAATTCTGAAAGTTATGTTGATGTATTGGGAGATAATCTTTTACCAGAAGCACCGTTAATAACGAGAGGAGACTATTTTTTCCAGCAGGACAATGCCTCAGTACATGTTTCCCAAACTTCAAAATCATGGTTTGATGCTAATTTCGTAAAACTACTTCCTTGGCCGGCCAGAAGCCCTGATCTGAATCCAATGGAAAATCTGTGGGGTATTCTGGTACATGAAGTATACAAAAATGGTATAGAATATGAGAACAAGCAAGAGCTCATGTCCTCCATCGAAAACGCCTGGTCAAAAATTTCCAAGAACGTTCTGAAGGAACTGTCAAACTCCATGACGTCAAGACTGATAAAAGTGATTGAGAAGAAGGGGGGGGATTATTAATTATTAGTGTGTTTCAGGCAAAAACATTCATTGTCCTTATAATTTTGTCCAACTTTTGCAATGACATATTTTGTTAATTATGCCAAAACATTCATATTTTGCATTTCCCAATGTTTTGCATTCTATAATGATTTCTAGCATAAAAAAGTATTTTATGTATAAATTTCACTTTATTTAGTTCAGAAATAATTTTTTTCTGTGCAATTTTCAGTTGTTCTTATAATTCTGACCACCACTGTAGAACACTGTTTAAAAACTTTAAAACTGTAATTTAAAAATATGTTCGAAAAAGCACTGAGAAATAAAAGCCCACTAATACACTTTTATTAGAGAAAAGTACACTAGTTTCTGCTTTCTGCCACCCAAATAACCCAGCAGCTAGCTGACGACTTTCGTTAGCCTCGGCAGCTGAAGCGTGACGTCACATGTCCCTGCTTCTCCCATAAAAGCTATATCAATCGGCGTTTCAGCTTAGGAAAAATTAGCCGACACGACGGTGAAATAACTACTCTAAAAATTGTTTTTGTGGGGCTATTTAATTTTTTTCTACATTTCGAAATTTTCAGGTGTTTCCTGTTTGAATTCTAATTAATATTTTAAAGTTTAACCATAATGATAAGATATAGTTGTTATTACAGGTATTTAATTAATTTCCTCTTTTATTATTGATATTTCTATTAATTTCTTTAAACATCTGTTACCTAATCAGTTTTTTTAAAAAATCAGGAAATAACTAGTATATGCTAATGTTTATGTTGTCTGATGCGTATTGCTGAATCATTATTTTCAATTTATGTAAGACTTTTGTTTGTTTAGACTTTAATTCTGTAAAAGAGTGCAGTTGAATTTATTTTAAATTAATTATTCTATGTTTAAATTAATAGAGAAATTATTAATGATACTTAAAATTTAGTGACTGGTGTGTTAAAATTTTAAAGTTAATTAAAATGAAAGGTTTATTTAAAATTTAAAATATAATTTTAGAGTTCCAGAAAGCGTATATTTAAAAAAAAATAGTTATTATGATTTAAAAAAAGTAGGTTATGCAGGTAGAAAAAAGCTCAAAACTTTGCATAAAAAAATTTACATTGTTATTAAACTTTATTATTTTTCTCTTTTGTTTTCGACGTGTTTATCAATAATTTTTTGAACAATTCGTTAATATTTAATTCATTTTATTCTTGAAGTTAAAAATACTTTTGGTTTGTTATTTTTATGTTGATAAACTCATCTTTTGTTTTCAGATGCTGTTCTTCTGTTTTTCAAAAAACGATCTAATCTGTTGTTTGCGTAGTTTCGACTTTTGTTTAATTTATGAATAAGAAGTTAAATTTTAACTGATTTTGAAATTTTACAATGGATGCTGCGATTGAAGAAAACGTTCAACACATGGACATCAGTGAAACAAATAAAGATCAGACTCAGGAACCAAAAAATGAAATTATTGGTGAGCCTGGACCGTCAAATGCTGGTACACCTGAAGCTGAACTAGTCATTAATGAACCTGAGGTACCAAAGAGTCCGGTAAAAGAAAAATGTAAAACACCTGATAGAAATGATTGTATTTATCATATAAAATGGATTTCTCGAGATGGTTGTAAAAGTCCAGTCATTACCCAGGTAAATGACCTTTTCTCCAATAATTCCTCATTAAAAAAAATAATACTAATAATAAAGGGTACTTCTCTATTATCCCGTCAACCACTTTTCATAACAAAAAACTATCGCCAAACTGTAACGCCGAATAAACGGGAGAACGTTGCCATTGGAATATCAAAATAAATAAATGAAATATAAGAATTTAAGAACACAATTGTTTTAATTAATGAAATAACTAATAAATCAGTAAAAAATGAAAAATACATGCAAATGTCGAATTAAAAACCACTTGATGACATAACAAACACGTATAAAGCTTCTGACATCAAGTAAATGGGACTGTATTTTTGGCGTTTAATCTTACAGTTTGGCAATAGTTTTTTGTTATGAAAAGTTATAGACGGGACAATACAGAAGTCCTAATAAAGTAATCAAACTTGGACAAAGATGTAAGTAGTGTAAAATTTAAAACTGTCTGCAAGCGAAAATATAATTATTTGCCTAAAACTTTTCAGTCTAAATTTGCTGAGTCATTGGGTTAGAAGAGTTCCATAATTCTGTGCCGCTTGGTGAAAAAATCCAAATTGGTGCCAAAAGGGCGTTTTAGCATCTTATCAAATTTTTATTTTATTGATATTACTTATATATTATTATTTATATAATATAATACAATATAATGTGTAATATATAATAATAAATGGTACTTTTCTATTATCCTGTCAACCACTTTTCATAACAAAACAAAATATCGCCAAACTGTAATGCCAAATAAACAGGAGAACGTTGCCAAATTGGAATATCAAAATAAATAAATGGCAAAATCCTCAAACAAGGGCGACCCCCGATTTGGCGATTTTTTGACGCACGCCAACCTGAAACTCGGCAACCTCCAAATTCTACCCAATCAGAACGCATGCTTCCTACGGCAAGCTTCTTCACAAAGTAAACATCGATTTTATTCATTTTTTCGACTATTTACAAAGTTTTAGTAATATTTTCTTCACGATTTTTCGATTTTTACAAACTTTTAGCAATATTTACCTGCGTATTTTTATAAACTTTTAGCAATATTTCTTCCGGATATTTCGATTTTTACAAGCATTTAGCAATATTTTCCTCTGTATTTTTGTATTTTTACATTTTAGCAATATTTTCCTCCGTATTTTTCTATTTTTACAAACTTTTAGCAATATTTCCTCTGGATATTTTAATTTTTATAAACATGCGGTTATTAACTTACATATGTACGCTACGCGTACATTTTCTGAAAAAAAACCCCTCTGGATGTATGGAACTCAACGTGCAGTGGTCTCTAGAATATACAAAACTCATACAAGCAGCGATTAGTAACTTATATATAAACGCTGCGCGTACATTTTCCGAAAAAAAAACCCCTCTGGATGCACACATCTCAAGGTGCAGCGGTTCTAGATTATACGAAACTCATACAAGCAGCGATTAGTAACTTATATATGAACGCTGCGCGTACATTTTACGAAAAAAAAACACCTCTGGATGCACGCACCTACACATGCAGCGGTTCTAGAATATACGAAACTCATACTTCAATAAAATCAACAAAAATTCACTTACCTTTTGTTTGTATTTAATCCATCTTTTAATTAGCATTAATAAACATATACAAGCAAACGTAGTGGCATGTATCGAATACAAAAATAAACTGTCTTGTTGCCAAAACGTCTATAGAAAAATAGTGTTGCCACTACATTAATATATGTATAACACCCATATTTCTCATCTTTCGTTTTTTTCTTAATTATTTCACAGGAATTATCCTTCTATAACATACCACAAAACGTAAAATCATTAAACTTCACAAAATACATTCCACAAATGTAATTCAAGAAATCCGACACACAATAATCCAATCATAACCTTCTTACATCTTTGCATTGAGCTCAAAATCTAATCCAATCTCCAGAACAAACAACAATAAACCAACCAATCAACCACAGTAGGCGTGGAAGAACCATAACAAACGAACTGGTAGCAAGAAAATCTCATTTATCGCTTCATCAACTTCGAAGACGCCAAGCATCGCCCTTGTTTGAGGATTTAACCAAATAAATAAATAAAATATAAGAATTTAAGAACACAATTGTTGTTTTAATTAATGAAATAACTAATAAATCAGTAAAACATAATGAAAAATACACACAAATGTCGAATTAAAAACCACTTGATGACATAACAAACACATATAAAGCTTCTGACATCAAGTAAATGTGACTGCATTTTTGGCTTTTAATCTTAAAGTTTGGCGATAGTTTTTTGTTATGAAAAGTGGTCGACAGGATAATAGAGAAGTACCTAATAAAGTAATCAAACTTGGACAAAGATGTAAGTAGTGTAAAATTTAAAACTGTCTGCAAGCGAAAATATAATTATTTGCCTAAAACTTTTCAGTCTAAATTTGCTGAGTCATTGGGTTAGAAGAGTTCCATATCCTGTGCCGCTTGGTGAAAAAATCCAAATTGGTGCCAAAAGGGCGTTTTAGCATCTTATCAAATTTTTATTTTATTGATATTACTTATATATTATTATTTATATAATATAATACAATATAATGTGTAATATATAATAATAAATGGTACTTTTCTATTATCCCGTCAACCACTTTTCATAACAAAAAAAAATATCGCCAAACTGTAACGCCAAATAAACAGGAGAACGTTGCCAAATTGGAATATCAAAATAAATAAATAAATAAATAAAATACAGTAAAACCTCCATAACGGACACTCTCGAATAGCGGAAACCCCTATTTAGCGGACACTTTTCAAATCCCCACTCACAAAATCTAAATTTTGGTGTGTTTAACCTCTGAATAGCGGACATTCCGAATAGCGGACAACAGTTTTGGAAACAAGGATGAAAAATGATTTTTTAACGAGAAAAAAAAAGTAAAAAGCCTCGAAATTTATCAGGGCAATGTGTCACAAATATTGTGGCCACAGACAAATGTAGGGGGTGGTCTCAGGAAAATTCCCAGTGGCCGGGGGAATCCCTCAATATCGTCTGTATTTTGTATCGATTACTGTTTGATATTCAGATTTAATTGACATACATTATTCAAAGATTCAAAATAAATCATTTTTATCGCTTTCTGAATATATCGAGTTCTACGTATTCTGAATTTAGTGTCTTGTTTGTGATTAATGCTTCAAGAATGAAATACGAAAGCGATTAACTTTAAAAGAAAAAATTTAAATTGTAAGTGTAAGTGAATCTGAAAAACAGAAATTGAGTTTACGAATACTTGTTGAATGTTTTAAAATTGGTAAAACACAGACGGAAGAGATTTTACGAAATAAAGAAGAAATAAGGAAGTTGTGGATTACTACTCTCTAACGAGAACACCAAAAATGTGAAATTGAGGTATACTGATTCCATTGAAATTGATTCTATAATTCTGAATTGGTTTACTTCACTCCTTTCAAAAAAATTCCTATCAATGGGCCTTTGATTCAGGAAAAGGCTTTAGAAGTATCTAAAGAACTTTGATTACATGATTTTAAGGCCTTGGGTAGATCGCTGGAAAAGTTCGGTCTCGGCACAACATCTTTTTCAAAACAATATGTGAAAAAGCAAAATCTCTAGCTCTGAAAAAAGTGGAGGATTGACATCAGTGCCGAAACTAGCCTTTTTGGCGCCCGGGGCAAACATGGATTTTGGCGCCCCCCCCCCTCCGAAAAGAAAATTTCCAAAGCTAATTTTTTGTAAGTTTCTAAAATTTAAAGTGTATATAATCAGAAAATCTGTAATACTGAACTAAGTAATCAGATTTGTCAAATACTGATTCATTAAAACCTTGAAAATGGAATCGAAAGGAACAGAAAAATATTCCGCTTTATACAAGTTTTCATCTTAGGAAGTATAATTATTGATATTCGCAGGTGCGGAATTTAAGGGGTCGCGATGGTCTCAATCACGAGGGGCCCCGCATCCAAAGGGCCCCCAAAATCCTCTTTTGAATTCAACGAGAAAAATTATTTTTTGATCAAAGGATTTTCTTAGCACTTTTTTTTAAATTAGTATTACTACATAATTTTCATGTAATTTAAATAGAATATTTTTTATACCATTTGCTATTCCCAGAAATGTTTTAGTTATGTTTAAATATTTTTCCTTGTCTTCTTTTCTATTAGCAATTATCGGAACTGTGAACGGTTGTGGAGGGTTGGGGTGAGACTCAAACTTCGATCTGAGCTGAAAGGAACCCTGTTACTGTTAGAGACTTTTATGACGATTTAATTACACAGATTCAGAGTCTAATTAAATCAGATCTGATAAATCTAAATCTGGATCATGACACTGGGGCCCCTGATTTAGGGGTGCCCCATACTTGGTATGCTGTTTACATAAAGCTGATATTTAGAATGCATTTGACTTTGTTACTGATTATAATCTAATTTTATTAGTCATAGCAACTTGGGTATGGTTTTCTCCCTGCACCCCTACAAATGACATTTTTTTTTTCAAAAAAAGTTTTAACAAAGAGTTTTATTTTGCGTATTTTTCAAATTATTCTTTCAAATATTATTTGTTTTTAGTATCCAAGGCAGTCGCCCAACCTCGCCCCCTCTAATAATACTAGATTGGATCTGTATAAAAAGTAATTTCAGCAAAATTAACAGGCCGGCATATTCGAGTTGCCGCCAAGGGCGGCAAAACGCTTAGAAAACTTTCGCAAAAAGACGAGTAAAAAACTTTTTGGAAGATAAAGCCAGGGGCGGCTCCGGCTTTACTAGCCATGGCGCGCTGTACGAGATTTTTTACTGTACCTCTACAAAGGCTATAGTTAAAAGAAAAAGATTTTACTGAGAATTTTACTTTGTTCATTCATCCTCCAATTTGTGTTTATTGTCCAGAGCAGTCACCCCTCGCCCATGACAAAATGGAAAGAGAAGAAAGCTCCACGCTGGGGGAAAAGGGAAAAAATAGAACAGCCTTCATGGAATATTTTTATCTAATAGAAAAATCAGAGTGAGGGAATCATTTGTCAATTATCTATGCTGGACAGTGCAGTACCGTATCCAGACGACGTTGAACAGTGTCATATACAGACACGAGTAGGGACTGACCTTGAAAAATGTTAGTGATTCTCCTAAACCACAGGAAGAGATTTAAATGATAGACGGCATAGACATGATACATTTGGAATGGGAGAAAGAAAATAGCCTAAGAGAACAGTTCGTTTTTTATTCATTTGCTATCTTGTATTGTAGACGAATCTTTTTATCTATTTGTCTATTTTAATGCATTTGGTTCATTTTCTTTTGGATTTTCCGGCTGCGAGACTTTTTATACAAATTTCATATATATATACATTTCTATATCAAACAAAACCTGCATTTGGCGTCCCCTCCACCTTCAGTTCTGCTGGCGCCCGGGGCACGTGCCCCCTCTGCCCCCCCTTAGTTTCGGCCCTGATTGACATGAATGACTGCAATCAATTTGTGAAGGTTATGAGAAGAGAAACGTTTTTAATGCTGACGAAAGCAGACTCTTTTTCAAAAATTTTTTCGAATAACACGTGCTTGAAAATGGATGGTTGTAAAAAATGACAAAAGAGCGAATTACTATTTTATTATGTTGCAATGTATTAGGGGAATTTTAAATCCCTCTTATAAATCAAAAATCTGAAACCCATGTGTTTCTCAAAGAAAATCCAATTTAATAAATTTGGTGTTATGGAGAGGGAATAAAAAAGCGTAGATAACCAGTTTTTCAGTGATTAAGTGGTTAAATTCCTTTGATAATAAGATGAAAAAACAAAGAAAAGTTCTTTTGTTTTCGGCAGTGCAACTTCTCATCCAAAACATCTGAAATTGGACAATGTTAAAACCACAGAATAGGATATATAGTATAGGATATATTGTGGTTAAAACTGTGTTTTCCCCCCTAAAACACAACTTCCGTATGCCGCCCCTTGATCAAAGCGTTATACACAATTGTAAAGCCTGGTAGTGAAAGCTGTTTTTAAGCTACATTCTTTCGAAATTAGATTCTATGAATACAGTTGAGAACAGCCTAAAATTAGTTAATAATGTTTCCGATGCTCTCGAATTCAGATTTCTCTAGCTGTAAAAAACATATAACCAGAATGCGTACGACAAGGTTTCAGAAAAGCAGGCTTTATATTAAAAGAAAATAAAACACTTATTTCCGATAGAAATGAAGAACTATCGCATTAAGTGAATTAATGAAATGTATCAGGAGTGAAGAAATGCTGAAATGACCATCAACATTGATGATGACCTACTGAAGAAGAATCAGTTGACGCAGGCGATTATATTCCTTCAGAATCTTCGAGAAAAGCTGACTCTATTAGTGATATGAATCAGATGCTAAAACCAGGGGATGTTTCATGCAATATCGAGAATTTTCCAGAAGCGGAAAAATACAGTGAGCAGGTACACATTTTTTTTCTCAACAAGCACGTCAAAACATGTACTGGCCAAAAAAAAAAAAAAACTCTCCAAATTTTTTGGCACAGGATATGGGGCTTTTCCCATTTGGGTAAAAGTTAAGTAGTCAACTTCTTTGTTTGCTGAAGACTTATAAAAGGTGTCTGTATGAGGAAAATATGTACCTAGTATTTAATTTTGATACTATCAAGTATTCTTTTTATTTATTTCATTGTGCTTGACTTCTGGACAGTGGCTGAATATAAGACCCCATATACCCTATTTCTCAGCTGATCAATTTATTTTGACTTTGTTTTTCAGATTTTCTCATAAAATTTGTCTTTATAGATTTTCCATAATGAATTCTACAGCCAATGAATTCTACAGCAAGCATTGTTTGGCGCAAAATTAATTGTAATTTTTATATACTTAAAACCAGTATTGTTAATTTTGATGCGGACTTTCACTGTGGACATTGATAAGCAATTTGTTTAATTTATGCATAAATAAGCTGTAATAATAATCTAATACAAAATTTATAACATAAATAAGCCATATAAGATTACAATTTTTTTTTCATTGGTTGCTCTTTCACTTTCATGATTGTTTATAATGTTTGGTGCAAAATCATACATTCTTAAGACTGAATTATGCCAAGGATCTTATAACCAAGAAGTACCAAAAGACAAAAAAAATTCTTTTATATGAAAAATAGGTACTTTTCCGTTATACCAACACCATGCCAAATTGTATGCTATAGCACCATTTATTTCAATCCTGATTGTGCAAAAGGTTATTTTATTTCAATCTGTGCCAAACATTATGATTCTCTATTTATTGAAAATAAATCATTTTTTAAATATTATTTAGTCTTAATCACACAAAGCATCTTAATTTGCTATTTTTGAATTGAAAATATTTTTTATTAAGTTATATCGTGCTGTCCTCTAAAAAAAAAAAAAAACCATTTTTTGAATTATTCTCTTTATAAAGTCTATTAAATAATGCACAGAAATAAAACATGGCTAAACTTTTACAGCTTGTTCTGACTAAGATTTTAATGTTTAGCATTTTTCCTTTTATCACTTTATTATAAAATGGCAACCAATTAAGCAGGAATTTGAAAAAAAAAATAACACTTTTCAAAATATAACTTATCTTACCTGAAGAAAAAACCCACACCTGACATACTCAGCTGAAAATGAAGCATTTTCTTACCTATTAATGGTTTGACATAAAAAAGATACAGAAAAATTATGTACATCATTCTAAAATTGTATTATAATAAGAAATCTGTAAAAATGAAGCTCGTGTTTTGTCAGAATTCTGTAATTGTTAATTTAAATGATTTTAAAACTAAATAAGCACTCCATAGGTTATTATTATAAATAACATATAATAACAGGGCAAAACAAAAAAATTGACTTCAGTGAAATATTTGATGAAATACCAGGGTGGGGTTTTTTTTTTTTTTTTAGGAAACATTTCACTCTGGGTTTTATTTTAGAGGACAGCACAATAACTTGCTGATGTTGAGATAGATTTAACTATTTGTCAGTTACCTGATAATGAGGAAGCTGCAACAAAATTGTCTCAGTGCTATGCAATTATACATAGTTTTTTTTGCAATATTCTAGATATGAATGTTTCACAGTAATTTTGTTGATCCTAATACTGGATGGGGCCATTGCAAAATGGGATAATAAAAGACAGTGCGGCAATTTTCATCATTATTTACAATCCTATCTCATACAGTTCATGTAGTGTCGTGTTTATTTGAAAAATTAAATGTTTACTGCAATCATGCCTGTATTTTAGATTGAGTTTTACTTTATTATTTAATATTTATTTTATTTTAAGTATCCTCTTTAATAAAAAGCTATACATTGCTGACAACTAGCTTTTTCGCTAATTGTTGCCACAGATTAATCTCGGAAAATGAAACATTTGAAGTTACTGAAAAAATTAATAACTCAAAGTATTTGTCAGAAAATTGTTAGAGAAACTGCGTTAGAAGAGTAAAAAAATTGTATTTTTCTTGATATAAATTTCAAATCTAATGATTATGCCATTTTTTAAATATTGAATTACGAAAATTACTAAATTTCACAATGGAGTACCATAGCGAAACCTTCTTGCGTAAAAAGATAATGATAACGACAGTGTGCCCTGACGTGTATACTGGCTATAGCAGGAGTCACAAATTATAGTAGCCTTATTATTCTGTTAAAATATAAAAGGGAATTATGATGTCACGAGTGTGATATTTATTTAATTCTCGACAAATAGCATATTATAGTCCTCAGTGAGGTATATCACTTTCATTATATTTGAAGTTTTGTAACTTCATTAAAATCTAATGGAAATGATTTTTCCCATAGACACCATAATGTAACACTATTATTCATTTTTTTTAAGCTGATCTATTCCGTAATAGAGTCTACAGAGAGTTGGCTTAATTTGGAACGAAGTTTTTTGGATACCTTTTGGTACTTTTTCGTTATACAAACATCATGCCAAAATGTATGCTAACGCACAATTTATTTTAACCCTGAATGTGCAAATAATTTTTATTTCAAACAGTGCCAAGCACTGTGACTCACTATTTATTCAACACAAATCTCTTTTTTTGAAAATTATTTAATTCTAAGCATGCAAAACATTTTAATTTACTATTTTTTTTAATCGTAAATACTTTTTATTAAGTTATAACTTACATTTTTTGCTGATTCAAAAAGGAAATGTTTACTAACCTTGCAGAATGAATTTCGGCTTGATTTGCACTGTTAGTTATGTAATTTATCAGAGATGTTTTTAGTATCTCGCATATTGTTCTACTTTGCTTAGTTATAGAATTATGGGAGACAGTTTTATAATCAGATGAACCCAATTATGAAAGCTTAGCCTTTTAAAAATATTCTGCCAAATGGATTTTGACGGAACCTTCACTGTTAGTTAGATGAGTTTTCAAGGCTGGTTATAGTATATAGCATATCATTTTATTGTTCTTTACCAAATCTTACTGTAAGTAATCAATGAAAAGAGTTTGTCTTTAACAGCCCAAATTTTGTCTGACACATTAAAAATGTAATAATGCAATGGCGTTCGTATCGTTTTCAGAAATGCAGAAGGACATTCCAAGTAAAGGTTCATCTGGTTTTAAAACACAAGGTCAATATTTCATTTGATTAAAGGTTCGTTAAGAGAAATTGACCAGCGTAACTTGTTAGTACATAATATCAGTGATGGAGCTACATTTTCAGCATCCTGGAGCAAGTACAATTGGTGTGTTCCCTTCTCTACCGACAAAGGTTTCCCAAAATTTGTTTTTAGGTTTAAAACACATACATATATGTGTCCTATAGGCTTCATAGTATTTTTCTGTTATACAGTAAAACTTTAAAAAACAGAATCTGCCTATAAAGGCACCCTGCTATATACCCAGAATTTTCCCCTTGCGATTCAGTCTTACAAGGGAACCACTTTTGGTGCAGCTCGCACCTAGCATCGAGACCTGGTGTAGTTTGTAGCTCTAAAACATAAAAGTTAGAGAATTTATAAAATTTCTCTGTTAAAATCATATTTTATATATTTTTTTATACTTTAAATTTTTTATTGTTAATTTCATGCCAAAAGTGAGTTAAGTCACCAAGTAGGGTGCTACGAATCCAAACCACTTCTCACTCACATACAGCAGAAGAGATGGAACTAGGAAGAAGACTATGATATTCGGCAAGGATTGCCGAGAAAAGTACTACAATAATGAATAAAGTTAATCTCACGCTGCCAAAAATGCAATTAGTATAATGTTGTATTTTTTTCAAAATTAATTTCGTAGATTTTTAAAGGAATTTTTAAACTTTTTCTATATTTTATTCTTACTATAAACTAATTTGTATTTTAAAGTATACTTTTTTCAAAAGAACTTCTTTATTAGTAAGTGGTCTCGAAAATTTCATTTTCAGAAAGTTATGCTGCTGTAAAATCATAAAATATGATTGTAACAGAAAAATTTCATTGATTCTCAAACTTCGTAACATAGGCTTTAAAATGCATCAGGTCTCAATGCTAGGTGCGAGCTGCACCAAAAGTGGTTCCCTTGTTAGTTGGCTCCATGTTAACATATAACCGCTTTTAAATATATAAATACCTATGCTTTAAAATTTTTATAAATTCAGAGGCATAAAATATTAGATTTACAATGTATATTATCTGAAATAAAAATTTTAATAAGTAAAGTTCAAGTAATGCTGTAGTTTCATTTATCTAATTTTTTAATGCAATAAAATCCGTTAAAACAAAATCGCAAAATATAAGAGAAACATTCCATTTTAGACAGATTTTTTTCTTTTTAGACAGATTATTTTTCTTTTCTTACTAGTTGATTTTGCAAAGTGCTGTAAATAAGGAGCACAATCTCTATCTATATGCAGACTTGTATAAAGCCAAAAACTTTCTGCGCACATAAATATTGAGTCAAAAACTTTCTGCAAATTAATTTAATGTAATAAAATTACGTGTTATATTATTTTGACGATATAAATTAAAAACAGTAGTTTAAAATAATTACCATTTAAAATTAATTAATATTAATTAAAGAATAATTATTTTGGTTAAAAATAATAATAAAACTAAGAATCCATGATAGGAAGAGCTGAATTCTTATCAGTTATTTTGTCAATGCATTTAGAAACAACCCAATCCTTAATATTTTGACCTCTTCGCAAGTGTCTGTAATGCCACAACAATGTTTTGCATTTTTTAATTTTGAATTGTGCGCACACAGTAAATATTTCTGCACAAAAAGGGATTATTTGTGTAAAAAGAGAATATTTAAAAAATTTTAATATTTAAAAAAAAAAAAAAAAATTTTTTTTTTTTTTTTTTAATTTTTGTCTTCAATTTTCTGCAATTTTGCAGAAAATTTTCCGCGCACGGCGTGCGCGCGTGCGTCTATATTATACAAGTCTGTCTATATGTATTACACTATCGTACGTGGCACAGAAATTTCGATTCTCTGTTAATTGTTTAATGGCAACGCCCGAATGAAACACATCTCATTGGTTATTGTGTAAAAGTCCTTTGATAGGATTTAGGCTGAGGTAAATCAGTTTATTTACGTTTCGCTCTTTTGCTGCAATTATGGAGCTTCAAAATATCATTAGAAATGCCATGTAAAAGATCTCCACATATGCTTGAAAGTGAAGAAGAAGCCGAATTGAGAAGATAAAATCGAAATAGATTGGATCGAGAACGCCGTCAAACACAGATCATAAGTGACCGCCAAAATAAGCTTAATAATTGTCACATGCACGAATGCGTTGCTTCTGAAACCAAATTACTGATTTAAATGTTCCGGATCATAACTGTGAGATGCCTCGAACTTATACCGATATGTCATTTAGGTTCAACCATAATAACTTCCCTGACCTTTTCATTCTTTAAAAGTAAGTGTAATAATTTCCCTGACCGTTTCATTTTTTAAACGTAACTGTTATACTTTTGAAATTTTAGCTCTTATTTAATTTTTTTTACAAGTTTTTAGTATAAATAAATATTATTCAGTTTTTTTTTTTATGAAGGTCCACTCCACTGTTATATTTTTCAATGACAGTCTTCCCGGGCAATGCAGGGCGGGTCAGCTAGTCTAATTTTAATTGGCCAGCTTTTTGTGAAGTGGGAGATACACTGGAAGATAAAGTTTCAGTACTAATGTCTGATATTCTGTTGATTGTTACTGTGGTGTTCACTATAGATAGAAAAAGGGCTAGATGCTAATCACTAAACAAGAAAGAAAAGCATGCATCAAGCATAGATTATGAAACACTTTCCAATACATTCAGAATAGTGTAATAAAACTTCACTGTTTAATAAGGCGGAAGTTGGTGTCTAAGTAAACAATTTGGGAAACTTATACACATTTAAAAAATAAAAACCCAATTTCAGCAATTACGATCAATAGTCAGAAAAGTATTTGAATTCTTTTGTGAAGCCCTGTATATGATCTACAGGTTTGTATATATATGCTACTTAGTATGCTAAAATTTAGTTCAGTTTGGAAATGCATAACATTTGAAAATTCTCATTCGTCATTTTCTGCCAATAAAAGGAACTGTTCTCAAATTCTTTTGTGTAGCCTTGACTACACAAAAGCATCTATGCAAATTTATACACAGCAAGTGATATATACAAAAAATGAGTTAAATTTAAAAATGCACAACTGAAAGCCTACTTGTAGGTAGGGCTGGGCGATGTCTGGAATTAAATATCATGATAAATCGGCATTTTTATATCATGATATTCCGATATATGACATATGAACAAAGTAGCAAAATTTCAAGTTATGTATGAAGCTGATCAAAGTAATAAAATTATTGTTATTAAATATATAGTATATTTTTAAGCATTTCTGAACTCTTTGACCCCGCTACACATCAGGAAGAAGCATCGGATGACATGAGATGGGATTTTTACAATAAGTCTCAGAGTATAACTAAGGGCACACTTTGCTGATTTTTAAAAAGACAGGGTGCTGCGCCCTTAAAAACACATTCTAGTTAAGTTGGGACTAATTCAGTAATTAATAAATATATATATATATATATGCTTTCCTGTTTGAAAGCTAAATTTATGCTCTTTAATTTCTTTTATTTTTTAGCTAGTTTTATTTTATTAATGTTTTGAATTTTTCAGAATGAAAATGGACCATGCCCTTTGATTGCCATCATGAATCTGTTAATTATGAAAGGACGCGTTACCTTGCCATCCCTTGTAGATATTGTGACGACTGAGAAGTTAATGGAGTATTTAGGTGATTGCATTTTAGACAGCATTCCTAAGGTATTTGTTTTGTAATATTTATAGTTTTATTTTATTAAACTGTAAATTTATAAACATAATATAACTTCTTTTGGTACTTTTCCACTGTCCCGTTGACCACTTTCCATTAAAAAAAAAAATCTCCAAACTAATAATGCCCAATAAAAAAAAGGGAAGAATGTTTCCATTCTACATTTTAAAATAGTTGTTACAGATAGGAAAATTCGTGAACTTAGAGATAAAAATGTCACTGAAGAATAGGGTGTCTTTATATGACTGTTGTGATATACTAGATATAAAATTCGATTTGTTAAGATGATTTTGAACAAAATAATGCTTTGTTGTAACGAAATAAATGTAAGAATTAATTTAATTATATGAATTAATTCAAATAATTAATTTGATTATAAGGAATAATTAAAAAATTTAAATGCAGAATTGTTAAATTAAACCATGAACAGATATATATATATATTTTATATTGCACTTATGAATAACATAATAGATACTTTATTTCACAAATTTAATAAGATACATATAAACAGGTTAATATGAGCAGTAAAAAACATTTTAATGTACATTACACCAATATTACAAAAAATGTTAACAATCATTGTGAAGTTGAAAAAAATCACACCATTAGCAGAAACAGTGCCTTATGGCAGTGGGTGCTGCAGATTTTTTTATACCTTTCAGAGCAATGTAACCCTCAAAAAACCCCTGTGCTCCTTAAAAAAATTCTGGGCAAAGAAAAATTGCTAAAATTTAATTTTTGTCTCTAGATTTACCGTATTTATTTCTTATTTTCATTGTAAGTGCTAATTTTGTTTATTTTATGGGCTACTATAATTTCTTATGATAGTAAGCTAGTCCAACATTCTTGGATCGCAGATAAATCTTGGTTTGTTGCAGATTAACACATAAAATTCTGCTACTGGAACTGGGGTTAAGTTATTCTAATATGGTTTGAGTTTTGTTCAATTGACTGTTTTGTACAATGTTATTTTTCTTAATTCAAATGGACAATTTTAATCAAAGTTGTTTTATCAAGTTATGAATTAAAGAATTGTTTTATTTTATTTAACGAACTTCGATATTATTTAAGATGCATAGTTTAAGAAACTCTGACTTTAAAATTCAGTTTAACACGAATTGAGCTTGACCGTGAACAGTTTGAATTTTATCCAAGTTTTGCTCTGAATACGTACTTCTTTCAGTATGAAAATGTTTTTAACCATTTATCAACTAAAGTTTATTTCTGCATGCAAATGAATTTAATAAAGGATTGTTGTCACCAACAAATAACTTTTCTTTGCTTATGAACTCAACACTGAATTCAACGTCCGGTATTTCCACTGGGCAACTTAAAACTCTGCTAATTTCATTATAATGAATAATAGAACTGTATCATACAGACCAATAGAAGAGCAATAACATTTAATGCATATGAATAATGAGGCAAACACTAATTAGTAAAAAATTGCCAATATACATATAAAGTAACTTTTATAAAGTTTTGTTTAGAAAAGTTTGAAAGAAAAAAAACATTAGTAAAATTAATGATTAATAAGCATAAACATGTGGTGATTTACAAATTAAAAAAAAAAAAAAAAAAATATTAAAAAGAGCAGAAAAAAAATGTGAACTTCTACTTTAAATGTTGGTTAAACGCAGAAGGGTATTTAAGTAGAGAATAAATGAAGTGTAAGTGCTAATCAAGCAATTATCTTGGAATTGACATTTTTTAAAAATCTGAATGGCCACTCAGTACACAGTCCATGTTTTTAAAGATTAATTGACAAAAAAATGTTGAATGGTGGCACGATTAGTTCTGATATCCTGTTTTACAAAAAAAAAAAAAAAAAAAAAAACTAAATACAAAATTATTTTACCTAGTGGAATATAGATGTAAAAGCATATTAATATTTGTAAATTAATCATTAATTTCATTAAAAGTTATTTTCCCCTTTCAACCTTTGCTAAACAAAACTTTTAAGTTTTGTTAATTTGAATTTTTCTTATCACTGAATTTTTCTTATTTTCATTGTAAATGCTAATTTTGTTTATTTTATGGGCTACTATAATTTCTTATGATTGGACCTATGGGCACAGTGGACCACCCCCTAATATTTTATTTATTTAAATTTTTTTTAAGCTTCTCTTCTATCCTAATAGACAACAGCACTGCAATGATTATGTAGCCTTCAGAAAATATGTTCAGCTCAGATTGAACTATTTTATCCTGATTGGTTGTTTTGAGTTTCTAAAAGTAAAATTTTTCATCATATATTTTAATTTTTATATATTATTATTTTAATTTAATTTTTTTTTAGTAATTAAATGTTGTAGATAAATCCGATAAAACAGCTTTTTTGCAAAGCTAAGATACTTGTTTTTATTTAACTTTAAAGTTAATATGTTTAAAAGAAAGCTATAAACAGTATTAATATGATTATTTATTGAACTTCAACATGGGGCACAGTGGTCCACAATCCACTGTGCTCCTGTAATGCATAATGTTCAAAACATTTAATAATAGCTTATTTACTATAAAGAAATATTGTTTAAAAGTAGTTAACTGTAAAATAAAGTAAACAAAGAAAAATAACAATTTATTTAACATAGTAAGAAATATTTTGTTTTGTATTTACTGTCTTTAATAAATATAACTGTAGTCTAATTGGTGATGATTCTATTCAAGTAAGATTCATGAGACACAGATTGAATGGAAATCAGTTTATTTTTCCCGAAACTGTAGATGAATCTATTGTTGATGTCAATGATTTCATAATATTGCTCCCAAACCCAAAAGTATTTCAGGAAAATTCTAGACTCAATCTTACTCATAAGTATTTTGGAATTTCATTTGCAAATTTTAATGTGCGCTGATTTTTTTGTACTTAAGGTAATAATTTCAACTAAATTGCAATTGTTCCTGTATTAATCTGCTATTATTTTCAGAATATAATTATTTTTTTGTTTTTGTTTCAAAATGTTACTTGTAAATTTATATTACTATGCTATTTTGTGGGTAAAGGGAAAATAAAAAATAATTTATTTTGTATTTCAGATAATACCTAGTAGCGGTCCACTGTGCCCCAGTGGGTGGACCAGTGTACCCCAGAAGTGGGACACATTAGTCCACTTTATGGGTGCATATAAAAAAAAATTTTTTTGAAAAATGTATTGAAAATTATGTTATGAGAAAATTATGATGAATGTATAAAGGTTTAAGGAATATTCAAAAATATTTTCATGCAGATCGGTTTGTCCATTAAAGAGAAAAAAAAAATTAACTGAAAAAGTGGTTCACTTTGTACCAGTCTCCTCTATAATTTATATGTATTTTGGAAAATTTTTACTAACTGGTGTTTGTCTTATTAATATTGCACTAAATGTTATTGCCTTTCAATTTCAATCAGTATACTTTAAAATAAGTTGGTGGAGCTAAGTGGTACTGCCACAATACAAATTCTTTTAACATTATAGATTAGAATGAAGTTCTTTAAATTTATTTACCTGTTATTCAATTCCTGCTATTAGTTCACACTCTCCCTATATATATTTATATATCTTGTTCAAATTTTCAATCATTAATAAAATACTTTTTATTCATCCACTCAAGTTCAAATACATTTTTTTAAACTTGTAGTGGATGACTCTTGATGTTAATACAGCTTTTTCAAATATTAATTTATTAATTAATTGCATCATAAAAAGCAACTAAAATAAGTAGCGATGCTTGAGAAAATGGAACATCTAGTCATAGCGTAGTGGTCGGGACCTCCAGTTTAGTACACGAAAGATTGCGGGCTCGATTCTCATCGTGGCAAGGTTTGGTTTTTAAAAAGTTTGAAAAAAGAAAATGTTGGTACATTACTTTTAATACAATGTTTTACGCATATAATACATAATAAGTTAAAATTTATCTGTTATAAGGTATCAAATAATAAAGCAAAATATTGAAAATTATGAAAAGAAAATATTTTAGTTTTATATGGGAGGAAGAAAAAATTCTCCTATATAAGATATTTAGCAGGATATAAATTTAGTAATAAATACCATCAGTAGATCGTTGGAAAAAAATTTCTTTTTCAGATTCTTTTTTCATTCTGGATACTAGTCTATGTAGAAATTGATTTAATTTTCTTTTTTTTTTTATATTACTTGTTTTTTATCAAGTTGTTGATGCTGCAGTGTTTGAATTTTTAGGACATTTTTTGAAATTTTAGGAAATTTTCATTATTAAAGTTCTTAATAATTCGAAGATTTGTTTTTTATTATTGCCATCACTTGCTTTATTAAATTGCATAAAATAAAATGCTTAATATTGCCTTTCATTTTTATCATTCAGTCTTTTTATAGCTGTTGTGTAAATCAAAGAATCAACAGTGACTTAGAGTCCACAGTGCAGTTTAAATGAGATAAATTTGTTTAATTGAGTTTCACAATAATTTAAAGAACAGTTAACATTGAGAGGTGATAGTAATGATTTTATATGCTTCTTACATTTTACTACAAAAATAAGTTTCTTTTTTTGGTCCTAATTTAAATAGTTGAAGCAAAGTCTGGAAAAAAAAATTGTATATGGTCTTTATGAGATTTCATTATGTTAATATGTACTCTTTTATATGCATTTGATGATGCATATAAAAAACTCTTCACTGATATCTGGCAATCTTTTCTATTTAGAATATTCCACCTGGAGCACAATTGAATTACGAGCAAAATATTCATGATGCCATGGCAGTGTTACCTAAGTTACAGACAGGATTGGATGTAAATGTCAAATTTACTGGGTAAGTATTTCGTAGTGTTTTGACGATTATTCATTGGTTTGGCATTATCTCTGCTCATTTCAACATTTATTCAGTAATACAGTACAAAGTCTAAAATCTAGAATCCTCCAGACCTCAGCAATTCCGAATTTCAGACTTTTCTAAATTTTGTATCATTTACAGTTTGGCAAAAGAGAAAAAAAAAAAAAGAAAAAAAAACCCTGATTTAACAAACTTTTCTCCTTTCCTCATCCTATGAATCAAGAAAGCATAAAATAAAAATACT
Source organism: Maratus michaelseni (assembly GCA_963931845.1). Classification (NCBI taxonomy): domain Eukaryota; kingdom Metazoa; phylum Arthropoda; class Arachnida; order Araneae; family Salticidae; genus Maratus; species Maratus michaelseni. The sequence continues at coordinate 165,952,667 of OZ007597.1, forward strand.
ACTATTGAAATTAAAAACAAGAAAGTATTCGGCCGGATACCAAACATTCGATAAAATTTTGTGCCGGATATTCGGTATCCGGCAAAAATTCACATCCAGTGCATTCCTAGTTGGAAGCAAATCAAAACAAATCCAAATGTTTTAAGAAAGGGGACCTCAGCCTTGAAATCAAATCCAAAAGTCTCAGGTGAATTTTGACAATCCACTTATTCCATCAATAATGTAGTGTATTTCACTTCAGGATGAAAATGGATTTTCATTTGTTGCTTTTACAACAATAAAGAAATTGTAACAATATTTTCAACACGCTAATTTTGATTTCTGGGAAATATGATGACATGGTGAGGAATGCTGGAAGTTGCTACTATTCACATCTAAACAACACATAGCTAGATATTCCATTATCCAGATTGCAGCTAACAGTACATGTACTGTTGTGTCACTGGCCAAAATTCAGACACTTCCAATGATGTTACCACATTTCATACAGGCAAAGTTTGTTATGATGAAAATCCTGCTACAATAGCTTTATTGTCATTAATGTTGTGTATGAAAATTCAGTTTCAGCTTGTAGTGGCACACGCTGTATTTCTTATTGAATGTATTATATTTTTGATGAAATAAGTGGATTGTGATGCTGGTTTCCTGTATAAAAATGTTTTTCCCCCTGAATGTTGGTTTTTAGGAACAACCTGTATGTTAGAACCCCTGAAAATGATCATTCACTGCAGACACTGTTCTTGGGTGCATTTAAAAACTTCCTTGTTAAAAATCAAAATCTGAGTTGCCACCATTTGAATAGATTATGTTATTTATTTATTTATTACATTAGTCCATACCTGACAAATAAACACTATGACTGTAAAATATTCCTTCTAATTCCTTCAAAACTTCTCTTCGATTTTAAAATATTTGTATTAGAATAGAAGAAAATTTCATTCATTTATTTTAATTCACAGAAGAAGCCATCAAATTTAAAGATTTGTTAATTAAAAAAAGTTTTAAGACTCTCCTCTTCTTAAATAATAACTGAAAGAATAGATTTTTTTTTTTTTTTTTAGTGTAAAGTTTACTTGCAAAAAGATCTTGTTCATCAAAAGTGTTTGTGTGAAATATTGTGTAAAATTGTTTTGAAATACGAAGTAGAGTCAATAAATTCCCGGAATGGTCGCCTACATTCAAGCAGTTGTTCGTTGGAGGGGAAATATCTTTTTTGGAGGTTGGCAGCACTGATAAGGAAAACACAGGCATCTGAAATTCATTTCCGGTACTGTTGGTGTTAGCTGCAGATCATTTCTGACAAAGCGAATTTTTCATTCGTCGGATTTTGAAATGTCGTCTTTAGAGCAGCGTGCAAACATCAAAATCTGCGTTTTGCTCGAGAATTCGCCTTCTGAGACGCTCGAGAGGCTGAAGAAAGCATGCGGAAACAATGGCATAAGCGTTTTCGTAAGGTCAGCAAAAACATCACCAAGGAAGGAAAAATTTCGCTTGGACAAAAGTCGAGGGAAATTGATGTTGGAGGTGTTTTTCGATTACGAGGGCGTCATTCACTATGAATTTATTCCTGAAGGCCAAACTGTCACGAAAGAACTTTACCTGGAGGTCCTTAAAGACTACCAGATGCAATCAGACGAAACCAACCTGAAAAATGGGCAACAAATGATTGGTTTCTTTTACACGACAATGCTCCACCACATCGCGCTCTGATTGTGAAAAATTACCTTGTCAGATACAATGTTACCACTCTGGAAAACCCTCCTTATTGTCCCGACCTAGCACCAGCGGATTTTAACTTGTTTCCACGGCTGAAAAGGAAATTGAAAGGACACAGTTTTATGGATTCAGATGAGATGATCGAAAATGCGACAAAGCTACTGAAGTAAGTCTCAAAAAATGGATTCAAGGAGGGTTTTGAACAGTTATACGAACGCTGGAAGAAGTGTGTGGATGCAGGAGGAAAGTACTTTGAAGGCCAATAAGGTAAAATTATTGTTCTATTTTTTAATAATTTGTAATTGACATATTCCGGGAACTTTTTGACCCTACCTTGTATAACTTTTTAATACCTTTAAACTCTGAAATATTGGAGTATTTGGCTGAATATTCAGAATTCGACATAATAGTTACTATTCGGCTGGCCAAATATTCGGTATTCAGCTTACCTGTGAGCCAAATGTTCGGTATTTGGCCACAATCACTATTCAGCACACCCCTAACTTTAATTAGTATTTAATTTTATTAAATGTATTGTTTTAACTGTATATGAAACTTTCATATTCTTTTTTTCTAAATTGCAGAATCAGTGATTTTGAATACACTCCTGAGTGCATCATTTTTGACTTATTGAGGATACCTTTGTATCATGGTTGGTTGATTGACCCGCAGATGACTGATGTTGTCCAAGCAGTTGGCAGGTGTAGCTACAATCAGTTAGTTGAAAAAATCATCAATTTAAAGTCATCTTTGGATTCTGAAAATGTTACAGAAGGTACTTAGAATTCTCAACCTTGTTTTTATGTCATTGTGTATCTCAAAGAACAAATTTAAATTTTGAGTAGTTTTAAGACTTGAGAACAGTCTGTAGCAGGGAGCGCCAATTTTTATTACTAATAAATCTTCAGATCAGTGGCCTCGATGTCAATTTTGCAATAAGACTCTGTATTGATTACAGATATTTGAATCCCCTAAAATTTTTGACAGAATGTGCTTTCCAAAGTGCATGCCTTCAACCGTGGACTCTGGACATGCAGCAGTTTCAGGCCCAAATATCATACCGACATGGAAAACTCTACACTAATGCTCTTTAAACAGACTATATGCCTCAAAACTAGACCTTAAAAAAAACTAAAAACTTTGCATTGTCAAACTGATCTGAATTTTATTTTTTTATTTGTGATATATAATTGAATTGTGTTATATAATTGAATTTTAAGACATTTATCCTAGAAATTTAAAATATTATTGTTAGTAGATTACTTTTACAATATATAGTGTTTTTTTATTTATCTTTTTTTTAAATATTCTTTAAGTATTTGAGTTTAAGTTTTTGATAATAATAATGTGCTTTACTAGATTATTTTTAGATATCTATTAGATTTTGATTGGTCCAACAGACTAAATCAAATTCCTGAAAAAAGGTGGTGTGACATTTGCACATGTCTCCTTTTTCTACTGTAGAAAAAACAGAGGGAATTCAGGAGAATGTGGAAAGGCTGTGCCTAAGAAGGCTGTCAGCTATAAGAATGATGTAGGCTAACGCTGGTCATAATAGAATTAATTGAAATAATTATTCATGTTAATTAGTGTAATAAAGTGTGTTGTTCTTGTGTTTCGTCTGATGTAAGTTATATGTGTGATATTAAATTTTATTTCTTGAAAAGAAAGGCCTATTAAAAATCTACTTAGCCCCACATTCAAAAGGATGTTACAATGCTAATGTTCCTATTTTAGTCAAATTTAACACATTATTTTTGCTTTTGTGCATTTTTTTTTTTTTTTTTTTTTTTTTTTGTCTCGCGTATGATGACTGTACATTCTTAAATATCACATTCCTTGAGGAGGCAACTGCCCCCTAGCTTCCCAAATGCACTCTTGTTTCCAAAGAGCAACACATAAATATCCACATAAAAGGAGAATGGGTAAATCTTAAAGGTATTAATTATATTGATTGAATTAATTATTTTTCAAATAAATTATTTTTAAATCTTTTTATATGTTTATAACAAATTATTTTTAATTAAATAATTTCAATTAATTTTTTAAATTTCATTTTAAACCAAATAATGTTTAATAATTATTTACTATCATTTCTGTGCAAAATATTATTCAGATTACATGCATATGTTACGTATGTTAACATTACATGTTTGCCTTTTGAGCTATCGAAGCAAGGTAGTTGCAATTGTCCATACCAATTTAGACAGAGGTTTTGATTCTAGCAAGTTACATTGTTTTTACATAGGATGTTTTCTTAAAAGGCCAGAGAGAAAGAAAAATTTTAAAGTATTTTTTCAATTATCATATATATTATTTCTCCTGTCAACATCCCTTTTTTTAAGAAAATACGCAACGCAGAACAACGAATGAGATAGCACACGAAAGGATTTTGAACAGGCTTCTGACATAGCACACTTAATATTTCATTAAAACATGTTTTTGATTAAAAATTGCAATTAATTAAAACTTAAATCGGCATTGTTTTCATAAATGAAATGAAAGGTTTTCCTCAAATCAGTGTTGCCACAAAAATAAAATACTGCATTACCAGATGACGTCATCCTCTAATGCAATTAAAATACGATTGTTAATTTATTTCTTGCGCGTACTTTTTGAAAAAATATCGAGCTTTTAATCTGTTTTTTTTTTTTTTTTTTTTACACGTGCATCACCTATTGTTTATTCATTTACTTTGTTTAATCATGGCTGTGTATATGCGTACTGTATCGGAGCACCAGTAGATTACGTAATTTAAGGATTATCTTGCATTTAGATATCTAGTTCATTAGGATTCACAAAATTTGTAAGTATTTATTTTTTAATATTTCATTAAGCTGTTAATACGCCAGCGAAGTCAGACAACACTTAAGTGGCTGCTGGACCACAAAGTTTGAACATCCCATGTTTAAGTTCCCATAGATTTGCAAAAAAGTGGTGTACCAAATATTGATTTAAGACATTTCTGGAACAGTTTTGTAAAATCTGAGGAAATGCTTTCATATGAATCCCCTTAACGTCTGATTCAGTGTTTCAATTTTTTTATAATTCATTTTTTTTTTTTTTCAGTATAGGGGTGTCTTGGCAACCTAGAGAAATATCCTTGGCGAGAGCAGAAAATTTGGCAAAATATTTTCTGGAAATCTATTCCCATTTTCTTATACACAAGCAATCATTCATATACATTATTTCTGTTGTCAACATCCTTTTTTCTATACACCTACAAAACATACAACGGTGAATGAGGCATCATTCAAAAAGTGTTTGAACAAGTTTCTGAGATAGTACACCCACATTTCGTTAAAATGCGTTGTTTGATTTAAAAAAAAAAAAAAAAAAAAAAAAAAAAAAATCAGTTAATTAAAAATCAGTGCTAAAACGTACCAGAAAATAATCTCAAAGATTGCAGTGTGAAAGCTTCGCACGGGTCCTTCTGGTAATAATTTAAATGTAAAATATTAAAAACTGAAAATATGTATATAGTTAAAAATTAAATATTCCTCATTCAATTTGTTCTTCCTTTTTAACTACATTGTTAATTAATTATTGATTATTGAGTAATAAAATATAAATGTTATATTATTATTATTTATGTTTTGTTTTTATTTGAAATTTTTACATGCATATACATGTATATGAGTTTGTTAGAACTGCTTTTCTTTTATACTTAATTAATAATTATACATATATATATATGCATGTATTAATTACTTTAAATTTGTTTTATTAAGCCAGTTTTGTTTTCACTTTTAGCCGAAACTAGGAAGTTAACCAAAATTTGGTTTTGGTCTTAAAAACTTATTCAGTTGAACACTAGTATATGCATACTTTTCTCTGCTAGAGAAGTTGACATTTACTTGCTACAAAAGCAGGTTTTTTGCTACAAAAATTGTTTTTACCTGCTATGAAAGGGATTTAAGTTTCTCTGAAAAACCTGTGAAAATTAATGCATTTTTTTAATGATATTTTTTAGCATTAACTTTTTGTTATTAAAATAATTTCAGATTATTCTAGAACTTATCTTTTCTGTACATGTTATTATAAGAACATTTTCTTTTTTAGCTCTTATAGCTGAAAGTTTTCTTCATAAGACTGCCTCACAGTTAACATACCATGGACTATATGAACTTACTTCTCGGTTAAAAGAAGGTGAACTATGTGTCTTATTTCGCAACAACCACTTCAGTTCACTTATAAAGCACAATGTATGTATATACCTTGCATCTTTATTTGAAATTTAACTAACACTTAAAAGAAAGACTATATTAAATGTAGCTTTAGCTTAATCACAAATCATTGGGGTTCTTAAGGGCATTGGTCAGTCAGATCTCAAATTCCTCTCGCTAATGTTAAACTTATTGTCATGGAATACATTCATATGTTTAAAATATCTCCTCAAGAAATTAACGTTTTTATTTTCTTTTTTCTGTGTACTCTTCTTAAAAGATTTCTTTTAGTTGACAAAATATTTAAAAAATATATACATCATTTTTTTTAATGTTAAAATCTTACAGCTCACCAGCTTCATTAAGATTTCAACATATAAAATATTAAGCATATATTTTAAAAATATTTTATCAGCTAAAAAAGAAAAAAAATCTTTTAAGATGAGTACACTGATAAAAGATATTAAAAATATTAATTTTTCAAGGAAATATTTGAAAAATATGAATGCATCCTATGTTCATAGGTTTAACATTGGAGTGGGGAATTGGAGACCTCACTGACCTTAAGGGTATAATTCCACTGCTAATGTTAAACCTATGGTCATGGAATGCATTTGTATTTCACCCTTAAGGTGTTAGTCAGTGAGATCTCAAATTCACTGTGCGAGCACTGGGGAGATGTTAATGTTAAACCTATGAATGTGTACAGCATTCATATTTTTAAAATATCTCCTCTGTACGTCTTTTTTCTATGTACTGTTCATATTGTTCATAAAAAATGTCTTCTACGTACTGTTCATAAAATATTTCTAAAATATATACTTAATTTTATTTAAAGTGCTAAAATCTTACTCGCATCTTGTCAAGATTTTAGCACTTCAAATAATATTAAGTATAAATTTAGGAATATTTTTATAACAAAAAAAAAAAAAAAGAGAGACATCCTTTAAGAACAGTTCACAGAAAAAAAATGAAGTTAAAAATATTGATTTCCTGGGGAGATGTTGTAAAAATATGAATGCACTACATACCTATAGATTTAACATTAGTGAGGGGAATTTGAGATCTCACTGACCAACACCCTTAAAAAAAGAGTTTTGCACGTTACATTTTCTTAAACGCTCAAAAACAAAAAATTTCTGGATGCACTCTAATGATTTCCTATAGCAGCGCTTCCCAACCTTTTTTCTTTCCCGTACCCCTTGCTTAGGCTTTTCATTTCAGAGAACCTCCTATTTATCATTAACACCCACCACCTCCCTCTCTACCCCCACATACTATTAAAATCTTCATCTTCCTTGAATGAAAATCCATATTTCAAGAATTAATCATTATTATATTTTCTATTCATTAAGGAAGCCCTGATGTTTTCAGTTTTATTTAAAGTATTGGGTTTTATCAGTCATCAGAACAAGCCTATTAACAGCTGAGCTCAGGTTCTCTTGCAATTCTAAATAATCAGATTGTTTCGAAGAAATTTTAGTTCCCGAATCATCAGGTTGAATTTCAATCGCAGTTGCAGTGCTCTTAAGAATTCCGGATTTCAAGGAGTTATCCATTTTAAACATAAAACCAAATCATTCAAATAATAAGTAAACACTTCAAATTAAATATTCATTAAAGGGAAAGAAGCTTTCCAATTAATATACGTTAATGATATAACTCCACCTATTCGAAAACAAAAATAAGGGCCTGCTTTTCAACACATTTTAAAATAAAACATTAAAAACCAACAGCTCTGGCGTAATTTAGGAGTTTTGCAATTATTATTAAAAAGCAACAATAAGAAAAAACAGGTGGGAATAGAACATTGTATAGTGATCAATGGAAGTTTTCGCAAAAATTTTGGAAAATATATGAGTACTCTTGAAATATGATTAGCATTGGGCGGAGCTAATGACATTGAATTATCAATGAATTATTAAATCTAGTGGGCCTTTACCCTCATTTTGAGTGTAACATATTGCAGTTACACATGAGACTAACTTTGTAATAAAAAACTATCAACTTTCTTTATGTGTTTTCAGTTAAACCATTTTTGTGATTTCTGCCATTACCAATATTATTTTTACATACCCTCAGCAAGCCCGCCACATACCTCCAGAGGCACGCATACCCCAGGTTGGGAACCGCTGTTCTATAGGATAAAATATCTTTGGGTATTATTTACTGTCAAATTTAGTGGAGCTAGCACTTATATAAATATTCTAATGTGTAGACTAATATGTCTACAAGTCCTTCCATGCACAAAATTAGTGACTTAACACCACTCTGCCTTTAAATGTCTCAATTATATATTTCCTCCTTTTCTGTAATTTCATTGAATGAAATTTAGTTTTTGTATGAGAAATAGTATGTGCTATTGTTTATCTGTATTTTTTAATTCATTGTGGTAATCCATGGAAAAAACTGCCCCCAAAGGGAGTGGAAGATCAAAAAATGCTCTACAATTTCATTTTTTTTAATCTATTGAAGCTAAAAGCATGAAATTTTATATGGTGGTTACTTTTAAGATATAAACGCTCACTAAGAACGTTTATTAAAATATTTAAGATTTAAAAGGATGGATTGATTAGAAAACATCTTATAATCATGATTACTATGAAACTATCAGTGTTAGAAATTTTTAATTTGACACATAGGCTTCTATTAAAACATCATGATCCTAAAGAAATTTTTTTAAAAATTCGAATTTCAAATGGGTGAAATGAGAGGAAAAAGTTCTACAGTTATATTTTCAGTATGATTTCTCTGAAATTGTCAGCCTAGAAATTTGAAATTTGGCCTAAAGATAACTAAGATGTAGATGCACACAAACAATGTTTAAACAAAAAAAAAATCCGTTATTTTTCATGTTTGTATTGGATATAACCTTTCTAACCAATGGGATGAAACACGAGTACCAGTAACTGTAATATATAATTAAAATGATAGTAATAAAGAAACATTATTTCCTACTAGATAAGGAAGTACTTAATATTTAGCCTTATGCTGTACTAAAATGATGGTTAAATATACTAAACCATTGTTTACACATTTATTACATAATGATATTTTTATTTTTGTGGTAATCAAACTATATTAATACTCTAAAAAATAAACTTTTGCTTGTAGGAAATAGACTTTTGAAACTACTGAACTGATTTTAAAAATTCTTTCACTGTACAATAGCTTATAAACAGAGTTCTCAACTAGACTGCATTGTATCTGTTTTTTGGAAGGGGTGTCTACAAATGGGTTGGAATGAAGGTATTTTCATTAATGCAAGTCTCATGTTCACCTACTGTGGTACAAAAATTAAGTGACTTAATTATTAATATTTATCTTCAGCAGCTTAATTTCCTTTAATGTTAGTAGACCCACAAATACTACTAGATATATTTTAACAACTGCATGTGCTAAGCTGCACGTTTTGCTTTTTATAAATAAAACAATCAAAACGTCTGAGATAAAATAAGAAAAAAAAATGAACCTATCAATGAGTCAAAAATCAGTTTACCTGTCTCTTGAATCTTTTTGTTTAATAGGTAGTACCCTAAAACAGAAATTCAGATGTAATGCCAATTGTTTTTTTTTTTTTTTTTTTTTTTCAAAAAAATTTTCAAATATTAGATACTGTAAAAGTTTTTGTGGCAAAATTTTGTTGAACAGAACAGTATCTGAAATTTGTTATGTCCTTTTTTATAGATCTTTCAACACTTATACTGATTTCAAATTTAAATTCCAGTTTTCTTAAAATTGAATTAAAAGTACTCTTGGTGGTTTTATTCCTGGCCTATTCAAATGATTTAAATCAGTAGTATCTTTATTTTCAGGACTGGAAATTAAGGACTGGATGTTGAGATTAAAGGCAAAATTTTAAAATCCCACCCAATAGAATCTTGCTGGCAGTAGCTTCCTGCTGAGCAAATTTCACCCAGTTTTGGAGAAATTATATGTATTTTTTGGAATTACAATCAAGTGAGAAAAGTAATGCAGCTGCCGTTAAAAAAATTAGGACCAGAAAATGCTGAACAAAACTTAATTATTAAGGGCATATAATTTTTAATTAAAATTAACAAAACATACACAAAAAAAAGACATTTAGTCTTGTTATTCTGAATTATTCACTTAGTCTTTTAATAGTATTTTGTAATGCGAGGGAAAATTGAAAAATATAGTTTTCTTATGGTGTTTTCATTAAAGACAAATAAGCCTGTAAACAGAACTAGAATACTTTCTTGATTTTTCTGCATAATCACCAAGATCATCTGTGCATTTGCCATAATGCTTAACAATGTTTAAAATTCCTTGTTGAAAAAAAATGCATGTCATTCATACAGAAGAACTGCTTTATGGCTGTATTCCTTGTAGTCAAAATACTTTCCTCTAAGAGCTTCCTTCAATGCAGGAAAGAACTAGAAAGCATTTGGCTCCAGTTTGTAATTTGGATGAATGGGAAAGTTCCTTCCAGCTGAGATTGGCAATGGTACCTGGACCTTACACTTCCATGATCTGGTTAAGGTTTTCAGCACCCAACATTCCATGGACCCATTCATACAACACAACCGCTCTCACTTTTTCCACAATTATGAAACACTCTTAATCTTCATACCTAAAGGGCTGTAAAATGCCCTACTGATCTGATTTTTCTGCTTGCATTTTCTGCAATGCCATCTGCACAATCTAGGTCCTACATCATCAAATGATGCTGGGATTATTCTTGTATAAAACTGATACATTGCTTTATGGTTTTTTGAAAAAAAAAAAAAAAAAAAAAGATGTGGGAATTTATTTTTTGACTTGCCCTTATGTATTAATATTTAGTTTTGATTTAAATAGCTCATTAAAATATATGTTCATTTAAAGATAATTTTCTCATCTTCCCAAAGAGAGAAAGATCTGTTCAATATTAGCAAACATTCATAGGGAGACTCTTTCAAGCTAAATATGTCTTATCACATGCTTTTATTTAACTTTATTGTATGTATGTAAAGATGGGATTTTGTTATTCATTTTTCACTTGCTTGGTGTGCTATTGTTCTAGAAATTATGTACAGTTCCTGATGACAATGTAATATTTTCCTACTCTCAAACAGAAGTGGGCAAAATACATCGAAAAACCATTTTCGATACAAAATACATTAATTTTAGAGCCTAAAATGCAAAATACTTTTCAAATTTTCAAATTTCAAAATACAAAATACATTAATTTTAATTTTAAGTATCTTGCACTGCGCAAAAATATTTTAATTGCAGTGTCATGTTATCCACTGTATGGGCAAGACCTTAAAAAAAAAGAGAGAGAGAGATTGATTTGCACGGGCCAAAATTTTCAGACCCGTGGCCCGACCCATAGAAAAAAAATTTGGACCCCGATCTGGTATAAAAATTAAAAGTTCAGCCCGAGCCCCGTCCGTGTCCGTGCAAATTAATTGACTCGAGGGAATTTCTACAAAAGATAAATTTTTACACCGATGTGGTTTAAAATTCTCTTGTACGAGAAATTCTGACAAAAAAAAAATATTTTAGCTATTTTTCATGTTTATATTCATTTTTTTTAAAATATCCAGAGCTGTGAAGTAAAAGCACACTCGTTCCAAAATACTGCCCTCCCTAGATTTATTTCTGCCTGTGCCCATGTAAACTATGTTTATTTTTTTTATGAATCTCTATTTGTATGCAAATGTTTGAGTTATTATTAACATCATTAATCCATATTCCAGGGCTTAGAGCCTTATAAATCTGAAAAATACTATATAGAAAAATCTTCTAAGAATCCTGTAGGAGCGAAAAAAATCCACTGTAGAATAGTTCCCACCTTTGTAAATCTGTAAATGCATTATATTCTTTCACACGTATTATTACATTAATTTTATATGAATTAACAAATTTTACCGTTTAAGACAGGATTCTATCATAGACAGGTTTCTTTTTACAGGTTTTCGTGTATTTTAATTTTATTGCCGAGAAATATATACTTGTTTGTACTATTCTTCAAAAAGTATAAATTTAAATTTTTAATTGTAGAATAATGACAATTTAAAAATCTATGCATTTTTTGCAAAATTTGTTAAATCAAGTTAAATTTTACTGATATTTACATAGGCCAGACCAATGATTTTTATACGATCTGGGTTGAGACCGGGCATGAAAATTTCTTTTCGTCTATACCTCTTAGGAAGAATGTCCAAGTGTGGTTCGGTCCGGGAAAAAAAGAAATCTGATCATGCACGGCCTGTGTCTGCGAGAAAAAGTAAGCCCAGTCCGGTCCGAAAAGAGTGATGACCAGACTCAGTTGGTTTCGACCTGAAAATAGTGTTTACACCAAATATGATAAAAAAATATTAATTTAAAATATTTCGAGAATACTTATATATATCGCATAGCACTATGTATCTCAAATAATTAATTTCCTTTCATTAAGAGTTCTCAAGTATGTACTATCCATCTTTTCACGCGTCTATGGAACAACTAACTGCATTACACTGCTAACATAGTTTTAAAATGCAATACTCAGGAAAACTCTGGATGATCTTACTTGTGTATCACATGACAAAATTTTATAATTCACATAGCAACATTAAGAACTATAAAAGCATTATTATAATCATTAAACAAAAATGTTTCAGCCGAAGATAAAAATCCTTATCGTATTAAATTTGAAAAAAAAAATGTTTATATTAACTTTTAGAAACGAATCAGACTATACAAAACAGATAAGTATATATTTTCCTGTTGTGAATCAGTAATTTGCAGTTAAAACACAAGTTGTGGTTTAAACTTTAAATCATCTTCAAGTCTGGTACAAACAGTTTGAAAAATCGAGAAATGTATTTTGAGTATTTTCAAAATACAAAATACATGGAAAAATCATTTCAAAATACATTATCAAAATACTTTAGTTTTATCTGTTTAAAATACAAAATACAAATGTATTTTGAAAATGTATTTCAAGTACATGTATTTTCGATACTGCCCAACTCTGCTCTCAAATCTATTATCTAATTTCATACTCAAATCTATTATCACTTAACTCAACAACAAATTTGTTTATAAGGCAAAGTAACATTATAAAAGTGCTTTTTTTCCTTTGCTGTTATCTTTCATTTAGTTCCTTAAATTTCTTTTTAGAATTGCCTTTACCAGCTTGTAACAGATCAAGGATTTCTAAATGAGAATGTTGTGTGGGAAACTCTCAATAATATTGAAGGTGATGCAGAATTTGTTGATTCTGATTTCATATTGGTGCCACCCAAAGCATCTGTTCCTCTACCTCCTAATGTTACTCCAGAGCAGCAAATAGATCAAGAGTAAGACTTTGATTTTCATTTTAAATTAATTTTCTTTTCTCAATTAACTAAAAATATTTTTTTTTACTACTCCCTTCTTTTGCATGAGTAATTCATTAATCTTTTCTCCTTTCTTTTAAAGGTGTACTATATCATACATATCCTAACATTACTTAACTAAATTGTCCCTTTTTGAAGCAGTAAAGAGCCTTTGAAAAATTTTGAAATTATTTTAAGAAGTTCTGCATTCAATAATTTTATGCTTCATAGATTTGAAAAATGTACTTTTCAGTGAAGTGAGAATGGACTAATGAACTTTTAGTTAAATTCTCAAAAGCAATAAAATTATATTATAACCTATTGTGACCAAACAAACCTCATCTGACCATATGCTAGTCATTGTATTTATTATAACTGTCATTTACTAGAAACTTGTTGTAATTTTCTTGAAAATAAACAAAATTAAACTACTGTAAGCATTTTTAAATAATAAAATTATGATGTGTTAATAATGTTTCTATTTTTTCTGTACCATTAACATCAAATTCATGACAAAACACTTCTTTCATAATGAAATTAAAAAGGCTATTTTGTTATTGGCTGTTAATGTGCCACCTACGATCTATGCTTGCAACCCCCTGTGCAGATTCCGCAAGCTGTAAAAACATGCTGATTTTCTCTTTTAAAAAGATTACCCAATTACGGAAGATTGAATGATATTATCATAACAGTGGCTATCTTCTGTAATCGTGTTGCCATTCATTTCTCTTTGGCTAGCATATTTTTTGATTCCCAAGGCTGCGTCTACAGCTGATGGCTGTTTTTGTGTTTAAAAGGCCACTTTAGTGAAACTTCCCAATCATGAAATCCAATGTTAACCTATGGGAAAACTTAAAAGCATTATTACTTATTACCTAATATAATTATTGAAATACAGGTTTCACCATCAGAAAGTTAACATCAGATGCCGACGGTACATTTTAAAAATTGTCTCCTTAAAGGATCAGGGTCCATAAGTGTGTTTTTGGCCCATGAAATAAGACTAAAACTCAATTTTGTTATACTGACTTAATTATTTCACTTTTTAATATTAGAAGGTTTATCCTGTACGATTTCAACAATAGTTTTTGCATTTTGTTCGAATAAATATGATTTACACAATCTCAAAGTTTGTGTTATTCATAGTTTTTGATGAAAAATATGCAATTTCTCCTAATTTTACCTCAATTATTTATATGAGCGCAATCGTGCAACACTTTCTCCTTTACATATATTATAAAATACATCAAAATGTACAATATATGTAAAAATAAAAGTGTTGCAAAGCTGCACTCATAGTAAAATATTAAAAATATGTATTAAAAATTGAAGTAAAATTAGGAGAAATTGCATATTTTTCATAAAAAAACTACAAATAATACAAACTTTGAACTTGTGTAAGTTATATAAATCCGAACAAAATGCAAAAAATATTCTTGAAACCATACGGGATAAACTTTCTAATATTAAAAAGTGAAATAATTAAGTCAGTATAACAAAATCGAATTTTAGTCTTATTTCATAGGCCAAAAACACGGCTTATGGATCCTGATCCTTTTAAGTATGTTTTAGAAGACTAGGGGGCTCTGCCCCCTACGAGCTACGCTCGCCGACCCCCGTTCTGAGACCGCATGATTTAAAAACACTCTGATTTGATCATCTCTAAAACGATTACGGAAGATTGTATTATAATTAAACGACCAGTGGCGATCTGCTGTAACCGGGTTTCCATTCATTTTCCTTTGACTGAGGGATTTTAAGGTTGAATCAACTGCTGTTGAAACAGATTACAACTGTAACTGTCGCCAAAATGTATGATTTAAAAGAAAACGTGCATAATCGTGGCGTTGCATCACATTCAGTTGACATCAGATGCATTACACGTATTAGTTATTTCATCAAGGAATTTTTAATTCAACATTTATTTGTCTTTTGATACTTCTCCATTACCCCGTCGATCAATTTTCATTTTTAAAAAAAAACTATCGCTAAACTGTAATGCCAAATAAACAAATAGAAGAATTTTGACATTGGAAAGGAAATATTATTATTTACGCTGTTTTAAAATTTGCAATAATAGGTAAAAGATTTGTCGAAATAAATTGATCTCTCATGTAAATATAATTTTTAATTGAAATTGTTTGGAAATATTGTTATTTGATCATTTTAAATGTGACGTAAATTTCCCTACTTACTCGTATTTCTCTTTTTAATATTCACGTGCAAGTATAGTTTTATTACATAATTTTCTACATTTACTGCTTTTAACCCATTAAGTGCCGTTATATATATTAAACTATTTTTTTATGGAACAGTTGTTTTTTCTTTATGAATAGAGGAAGTCTTTAAAGTATTTCTGAAGAAAAAAAAAAAAATTCAAATATTTAGGAAAATTAGCATGTTACCAAAATGTTAGCAATGGCTCTTAATAGGGGTAAATTTTTTCAAAATTTTTACTTATGCCTCCGTGCATTTATGGTTGTTATTTCACTGTTCTTTAGCTATAAAAGGGGTAATATCATTCTGAAACTGATATTTTACAAATAATTCCTATAAATTAGTCCAACATCTACATTTATAATAAAAATAAAACATAAAATTACTGATTCCATAAGCATTGTCATTATCATTCTCTTTATTTTTCCCATTTACATAATTTTTGTCCTACTATTTTACATGAAAATGATGGAACATTTTTTATGCAGCATTATATTATTTTTTTGCATTTTCTGAAATTGATTTTTTAACTTTTTTTTTTGCATTTTGCTTAGTTTTTCCATATTCTGATTTGAAGATTCGTCTGAACTTTCATCTGAAATATCAAGTCTGCTTTTAATACTTTGTCTTTTTAAAACTCTAAATCAGATATTTCTTGATTGTCTGTTGATTTAGAATTTACGAAAAATTCTACTCCACCAAATATAACATAGGATAAATCATCGCATAAATTATTTTCTATTACATATGTAATAGAAAATAATTTATGCGACATACATATGAGGAAGATATCTTCACCGTATGTTACAATACTGCAATTAGGTGGCAAAAAAAAAAAAAAAACGATTTCTGGAACAGCCGAAAAATCATCCAAATCTAAAAAATTGTTCAATCATCTTCCATGTAAAAAAATCAGAAAAAAAAAATAATGTAATGATGAAAAATAAAGAGATGGATAATGAAAATGCTTATAGAACTGGTAATTTCATTTTGTTTCTTTATTATAAATGTAAAAGTTGGGCTAATTTATATGAAATCATCTTTAAATATTAGTTTCAGAATGATATTATCCCTTTTATAGCTAATAAACTGAAAAATAAATACCATAAATGCACGGAGTCATATGTACCCGTTTTCAAAAACATTGCCCCCATTAGGAGCCATTGCTCCCATTTTGGGAACAACTTATGCTTTGAGTAATTGTGATTGATCTATTATACATATTAATTCCAAATTGATGTTGTTTAATATAATACATTGTTATAAACATATTTTAACTAAAAAATATAATTTTTATTATACAGTTTTATTTATTTTTTAATATTTCTTTCGAGTACGGCCAAAAAGCTATTTTTCGCCTTTTTTAACACATTTTAAAAAATAGAAAATTCTAATGAAACTTTAAAAAAAAATTTCAGAAGTCGTCTATTATATTCAAAATGCAAATAACAGGAACCTTTTAACAATATATAAAATACTCACTTTAGAAAAAAATCATAAAGCAATGTTCCCAAAATGGGAGCAATGGCGCTTAATGGGTTAACCCGTGATCATTTAATTATTATTTTAAAGTTTTATTTCTGTTTTTAATAGTCATGTGTAAATACATTTCTTAATTGAAAGGGAATATTATTTTGTGCGCTATTTTGCTAAAATTGGCAACAATTCAAATAATGGATTTTATGAAATATGAAGTAAATCTTCTTCAAAATAATGAAAATTTTGAATAAAAAATTGAAATATAATCTCAAAAAATGAGTCGAATTGAAAAAATAATTGCAGTCTGCACACCGCAACCTTGTCAACTATATCCTTACAAATTATGATTAAATTCCTGTGCATAGTTTTCGTTTCTATAAAACTTTTATAAGAAAATTATTTTGATCAACTTTAATATTAAATATCTCTTAAAATAATTCTTAGATTTAAAAACTGTCCACTTCAGCGTGTTTATCGAACATTTCTTTATAAAACCACCAATTTTTAAATTTTTATTTGCAATAATTTTCTGGATATTAGTCCAGAAAGACTTCAAGGCACAAAATCTTCAGTGGCTGTGGCTGCGGTGCTCACTTTTTTTTAATATAGAGAGATTATAAAATTTCATCAATCGGAAATTTCAAAGTTTATAGGGATTTTTTAAAAAATACATAACATTTAATTAGACAATTTTTAAAAATGCACCTCGTCGACATTAGACGCCTGCTTTCTGAAGGTGAAAACCATATATTAATAATTATGTAATGAATAATCATACTTTTAAGTTTTTCGATAGGTTAACATGGGATTTCATGATTGGGGAGTTTCAGTGAAGCAGGCCCCTTAAGTAGGATAAATTAATTACACATTTGAAAATTAGCTTATGTAAAATGATTAAATAAAAAAATGTTGCTGCCCCCTGGTCCTGTATAAAGATAATATAACAAAATCATTTTAAACTGAATGTTTTAATTGTATTGTTTTAAATATGACGTAATTTTCACCATTAAAAGCATTTCACATGTAATAATTTAATTATTTTAAAGCTTTCTTGTTTTTCTTTATTTTTAAATTAGTATGTAAATATATTTTTCAACTGAAAAGTGTTTGTAAATATTAATATTTGATCTTTTTAAAATCTAGCAATCATAGGTAAAAAATGGCTATTTCAAACTATGAATTAAATCTCTATTCAAATAATGAAATTTTAAATAAAAATTTAAAAGAAAAAAGGGGGCACTGCTCATCACAATCTAATCAAGTATGTGACTGAAAAAGATGGTTAAATTTCTATGCATAGTTTTTTATCCTATAAAACTTATTTAGCTGAACTATCTTGACTAACTTCAACATTAAATAGCACTTAAAATAATTATTCAATTTGAGAACTGCCTGCTTCAGTGTGTGTGTGTGTAAATATTAATATTTGGGCTTTTTAAAATCTAGCAATCATAGGGAAAAAAAACGGCTATTTCAAACTATGGATTAAATCTCTATTCAGATAACAAAATTTTAAATAAAAATTTTGAAAAAAAAAAAAAAAAAAAATTAGGCAAATTTTTTAAAAAAAAAGGGGGGGGGGAGGCACTGTTCATCGCAATCTAGTCAAGTATGTGCCTGAAAAAAAAATGGTTAAATTTCTATACATAGTTTTTGATCCTATAAAAACTATAGGTGAACTATCTTGACTAACTTCAACATTAAATAGTGCTTAAAATAGTTATTCAATTTGAAAACTGCCTGCTTCAGTGTGTTTATTATACATTTCTCTATAAAACTACTATTTTTCTTTGTTACTTTGTTTCTTCTTTTACCATATTTTTACATACAATAGTTTTTGCAGCATAAGCTGAGAAAGTAAAAAGGTCACAATAAATTCAATTACGGCAGCATGAACAGCTGTAGTTAGTTTGTTTTTATTTTATTTTTTCTTATCTTTCTTTTTTTTTTAAGTATAGAGAGATATCTTTGTGTGTGTTCATATTTTAAATCAGTAAAACAAGAAAATAGAACAATATAAAAATTTATGTTAATGAAAAAATATAAACCAAACTTTAAACTTTTATTTTTACTTTCTTGAAAAATAAGTTAGCTTGTAGACCCACAGTTGAACAGGAATGGAAGTGGTCTTAAATTGAAGTTGCTTTATTCTTCAGCTTGAATTTTGATTATTCAGTTATCTACTCTTCACTGAAGTCTGTTTATTCAATTATTTACTCTTTGCTGAAGTCTGTTTAGCATTCATTTGTTGATCTTTAGCAGACTACAGCACACAATGTTGTAATAAGTTTCTTAGAGGCCTAGAAAGCCAGAGAGAATCTGAGAAAAGTTTAGGACATTGCTAAAGTGTTAGGGAAATGTAGAGTACTTAAGAAAAGTGAGAAAAATCTACAAATATTTGATAAAAGTCAGGAAAGTTATGAAAAAGAAAAGAAATAAACAAAAGTGATTCAGAAGGTTAGTCTAAAAACAACAAAAACAACAAAAAAAAAAAAAAAAAAAAAACAATGATTTGACAAATGCAGCTAATTTTTTTTCTCAAGAATCTCTCTAATTTGAAAATTTTTGTAAGGCTGGATGAAATTAGTCTTGACAAATTTTGAAAGTAGCTGCACAAAGCTTTAATCTGCTAAATTTATTAAAATTAAGATTTACTTTATTTAAAAGCTTAAGTATATTCAGTCATTATCTCCTTTGCTTTCGTGCTTTATAAAAATCACTAATGGAGTTAGTCGTTTTTTCCAAACAAACCTGTGGTTGGGGGCCCTGCTGCCTTCAGGTATACACACAGGCAGACTATACCTACTCTGGTCATGAATCAAACAAATTTTGAATCATTATTCTAAAAATCATATGCAAAATTAAATTTTAAAAAATGTAATTAAAAAATCAACAAACTGCCTTGGATATTGCTTATAAATGTTAAAAAATTGCCACAAAATGAAAATAAATAAATAAAAACACTAAAAAATCACATGAAAAATTCAAAAATTCCTGTACAAATTTTAAATAAACCTCATTGAAAAGAAGACAAAATTTATTCTATTGTGCTTAAGATTGAAGCTGGATTCCTTCAATTAATGTGGGGAAATTGCTGCAAAATGCAAAGAAACACTAAAAATCATAAAAAATTAAATAAAAAAATGCCTATTCAAAAACTGCCTGAGATTTCTTTTGTGAAAGTAAAATAATCATGGAGGAAAGTAAAAAAATGCTGAAAATTGTATGAAGCATTAGTTAAAAAATTCTATCAGAATTAAAAATAGCAGTACAAATTCAGAGTTTAGTTGAGTTGTGCAATGATAGCCGAATGCGACAAAAATTTTCATGCATTTTCATGAATAGTAACAATTTTTTGATTGAAAATGCATGCTACAAAAAAGAAAAAAAGGCCACTGTTTCCAGTTTTGGTTTTGCCCATTTTCGCTGTAAAGATGCCTTCATGTACATAAGTTGCCACTCATTTGTAAAGATATTCTATACTGAGTACAAAGTTTATTTCTCTAGTCCTTGAGGGAATAATTGATGAACAACTTAACTTAACCCATTTTTTATTTTCTTCAAAGCTTTAAATGATAACTTTGAAATATAGTTTATCTGTGAATCTACTTGATAAATAGTGAATAAAATTGATAAATTTCAAAGCTTCATTTGATTCTGTAATGTTTTATTTTATTTCTTAACGCCCCCTCCCCCACCAATAAATAAATAAATAAATAAATCATGTTGTGAATTTGTATATTGTGCCTTCTAGCAGCATAGATTGTAAATGCCAAATCAATAGAAATAGCACATTTCAATTATTTAGTTGATTTAATTAAAAATAATTAAAAATCAGAAAACTGCCTTCGAGGTGCATAATTACAGACATTTTTGTATGTTCCTGCCGAATTGTGTAGCTCTGTGCACAGCGGTCTCTTCAAAGAAATCTCTAGACTGACACAAAAACACCAGTCTTTATTTTTATAGATTATGCACTTGCTTTTATTTGTGTATTCGAAGTAAGTTTTTGATAACTTATTTAATACAATAATTTTGTAAGTTTTCATGACAGCTTATTATTTAATGATTTTGTTTTATGTTTGTGATAATAAAATCACATATATCCTCATATTTTTTATTTTGGAATATTTATTTTGATTATTTAGAATAGTATTATTATCCCCCTCCCCTTTAATTTTAGTGTGAAATAATACTATTATCGTTTAGTTTTGTCTTATTTATTGACGTTATGTTTTCCCATATACAATTTAAATGTTTATATATTTAGTTATGCGATTGAACTCTTAATACAAATAATGTTATCAATATGCTTTTCAGTACTTTTTACATTTTTTTTTTTTTTTTTTTTTTTTTAAGTTGCCAATACTAATTACTTTTTAACCACACTAATTATGTCTAATATCTGTTTGATTGTGTGTTGATATTTCAAGAGTTGGTGTGTTATCTTAAACTCTTCATTTTAAATATAATGCTAATGATACATTATTTTTATGCAATAGCTTTTGCCTAGAAAAGGTTTAAAAAACAACAACAACACTAGAAGTAACCTTTTTATTTGAAACAAAGAATAGTTATATTTTTGACTTAATCTTCTACTGTTAAAAGAAGTTAAGTTTTGTTTGTATAATATTTTCTTTGTTAGTATTATTTTTACCAGAAGATGTTAAAAAAGAATTCCTGTATTGTGGTTAATAAAAGACAACTATTTTTAAGATATTTAGATAATATTTGTCAGTGTGGGAAACAATGTTTGGGTTAGTTATAGAATACTTTATCAGAGAAGATTAGATAACTAAATAAGGATGCTAGATATTTTCAGTTTTGTTGAAATATACAGGGTGTCCCAAATAAATGTTTTTGAGTCTATCATCTTCATTGAAAGCAAGGAGGTCCTGGAATGTAACTTTTCCAATGTAGCTACTTTAAAATGCAATGGATACTTGATTTTGAAAGTCGCAGGCTGCTTGCCAAGCAGATTCTATTTAATTATCTCTGTAGGTTTCTGTGGGGTTTGTTGATAATCAAGGTCTTCCGAAATGTTATTTGTAAACATTTTAAACAGTTCCATCTGCTTTAGACTTATCTTTAATTCTAACGATTATAAGTCATGTAGGGCAGAGCTGCCAACTCTCCCATTTTTCATGGGAGACTCGTGTTTTTTAGCATGATCTCCTGTTTTTACATTTAAATATGAATTCCTCCCGCTTTTGACTGGCTTTTTTAAATTTATAGAAAAATACTTCTGAAATAAGAAAATTGTTCTTTTCAATCTGAATAAATGGTGCCACAGCAGTGTTTATATCACTTTTATATTTCTGTAAAATATATCTACTGATTATTAAAATTGTATATTTTGTCAATCGCTGATGGAAAAAAAAATCTGGATTTTTGTATATATATATTTAAGGAAAGAACACAAATGTCATCCATTTCTCTCAGGAAAAAACATTAATTTCATATATCGACCATTAAACAAATTGTGAATTTTGCCAATCGGTCATGGGAAAAATCTGTAGATTTTGTCAATTGGTTGCAGAAAATAATCGCATATTTCACTGTACGGAAACAGTTCATGGAAAAATTATTGGAAATTATATAAATCGCCAAAAAAAAAAAAAACATTAATTTCGTATATCGACCATTAAATAGAATTTGAATTTTGCCAATCGGTCATGGGAAAAATCTGTAGATTTTGTCAATTGGTTGCAGAAAATAATCGCATATTTCACAGTACGGAAACAGTTCATGGAAAAATTATTGGAAATTATATAAATCACCAAAAAAAATATCATGAATTTTGTTGAATTTTCCTAGGGAAAAAAAACTTGGAATTTTGTCAATCGATTCTTGAAAAATATTGTGAAATTCATCAATTGACCATTGATAAAAATTGAGTTAATTTCTAAATGAATGATAAAACAACTTTCTATTCTTACATAAGCTCATTTAAAATCACCCTTTTTCTCCCTTTAAACTACAAAGAATCTCTTGTTTTTTCTTTTGCTAAAATTGGCAGCCCTGCATGTAGGGGTTTTGAAACTGTCTGTTTGAAATTCTCTCCTTAACTTTCCCGGCATTTGAGCTATGTTTTCAAACTTCCAGTCATACTTTAAGATAAATTTTCGTTTTTCAAAGCTTATATCTGGTTTTAGCCATTATTGCAAGGTAGTTAAATCTGAAATTAAAATAAGAACATGTTGCCATTTATTAGCGAATAAATTGTGTATACATTTTTCCGAATACCCTGTTTTTTAGTAAAATTGTGGTTACACAAGCTCTCTTTAGTCTACATATTTTGAGACAAAAAAAAAAAATTATAATATATAAAATTATACATGAAAGAATTGAAAATGTCAAAAATGCGATTTTTTAAAGTGTTTTATTTAAAATTTAAAGAATAGGGAAATGAGGCTGTTGATTGCCTAGTAGATAGTTTTTTATGATTACAATTTCTCTTGAACTTATCATCATTGGATTGCCTGATATTGGATACTCTGATTAGAAATATACATATTGGATTGCCTGATAAATCTGTTACCTTTTCCTGTGTAAATAATACAAAGCTTGCATATCCAAACTACCTAAAGTGATTTTTTGTGTTTGTTTTCATAATGTTTATAATTACTGTATTGTCTTGTATCATGTAGGGTTTTTCATTTTGGTTTACATAACTATCATCTACCAGTCTTCAGCAAACATGGGGCATTTTTTACATGGAAATCACATACAGTGCTACCTTTGTTTTCATCGATAATCCGTACAAAAACAATCGGTGAAATCCGAAACCGACGAAAACTAAGTCAATTATTACCATATAAATGTATGTAAATTCAATTAATTTATTCTAAAATCTCCAAAATATGTACCCAAAACACATTTTATAGAGAATAAGTGTAGTGTTTAATACTAAAAGCAATAAGAAAATGATACAGTGTTCTTGCATATGGTATCAAGGAACTATATCTGTGGTCATTTCCCTTTTTGGTCTTTTGGCAGAAGGACTAGCTTCAAAGAACCTATGTCACTCAAAGGAACTTATCGTGGATGGCAATTTCCCGTATATGCAGCCGATTTCAGTAGTCATAATGCCGCTCTCGTTCTGTGAATAATTTTCTTCTTCAACTCATCGTGTTCCTGGCCTTCTTCTTTGAAAGGCTTCAGGCTCTGGGAAATTTCTTTGGACCCATGATGGAGCAGCCGCAATCAATAAAAAAAGGACAAAAATACACTGCAAATAAACAAAACTGTTTGCCTAGACGTGCGGGGTGATGTACATATGATGATAAACAATGACACACTGAGCAGGAGAACACGTGGGTACGCAGACAAAATCCTAGGCAACCGACGACAACCGAGACAAATTTTTCATGGAAAAAATTGACGATAACTGAAGTCAACAAAAACAAAGGTATTACTGTACAAGAGACCCCTGATTATCTAGCTTGCAACTAGCCGTCCTTTGTATTAAAAGTTTTTTAAAAAATTCTCCGTAATAAAATTATGAATTACTAGTCTTTGGTGATATATATCAATGGGTATATATCATGATATGTATTCAATATTTATTTTCAAAATATCAAGATGTTTGATACATTTGATATTCATTTTCAAAATATCATTGTGCATGATATTTGATATTTTCAGTCAATACAAATATAAATGAATTTGTCAACTAGACAAAGAACTTTTGCCTCTGGCAGTGACTTTTTTAGCCAAAGAAGAAAAAAAAATGTTTTCCAGGTTTATAAGCTAAATTTTTAAATGCAGAACCAATAATTATGTCAGACAATATTCACTTAAAACAGCCATTGAAAGATAAACTGTCTAATTTAGATAATCAGTTATTTACAGCCTCATTAGAAAAGAATCTTTTCTGGTTTTAGATTAGTTATGTTTAAAATGGACAACGCATTAGCGAATAACAAGTAGGTAAGTGTGATCGAAGATCGCACAAAGGATTTCGTTTAATATTCATATATAAAAACTTTATCCCAAATGGAATTAGTTCTGTGGAAGTCGAGACATTAGATATGTATATATTAAAAAATTGTGTTAAATAACGATAAACCAACCGCTAGGGGACATGGTTCACTAAATGAGATATTTATAAAAAAGTCCCCTCCCCATCCCTGCGATTAAAAAAATACAATTGTTTCTTTAATTTTTTAATGCCATTGTGAATTAGGTTTTTATTTCTTTACCATAAAAATCAGGTGCTTTTGATTGTTTTTTAATTAATATCTTGCGTTAATTATGACTTTTTCAAAATTTTATGATTTCCAGTGTGAGAGTAGGTATTCAGCTGTAAAAGTACACAAAATTTCAAGTCTTTAACTTATTCAGTTTCTGAGAACAGACTCTGTGACAGACAGACAAAAAAGTGAGACGAATAAGGTTTCATGAGATATACGAAACCATAAAAAAAGCAGACAAATTTACATTTATGTTCAAATTTTTCCAGTTAAAATTTTGTTGCATAAAATATAAAATTTTCTTGATACTTAATACTAAATCCTATAGTTTTTTCATGAGTGTAAAAAGCAAATTGTTTGATTTTTCAATCAGCTGATCCTCAATTTTGTTGTAAAGGAAAAGGGGAAAAAATTACATTTAGGATATTGTTTTATTAAGTTTTTCATATTAAGTTCAGTACATTTTAGTTTCTAATTTATATTAAGTTTTAAAATATTTATTGTGCTGCCCTCTAAAAAAAAAACCCACAGTGAAATGTTTCCTAAAAAAAAACTCCCACAGTGAAATGTTTCTAAAAAAAAAAAAAAAAAAAAAAACACCATAGTACTACATCAAATACTTCACTAAAATCATTTCTTTTTTGTCTTGTTCTGTTTTTATGCACCATTTAGAATAATAAAAATACCCAAGGAGTGCTTATTTAGTTTTAAAATAATTTAAACTAACAATTGCAGAATTCTGGCAAAACATGAGTTTCAGTTTTACAGATTTTCTTGTTATAATACAATTTTAAAATGGTCTAAAAAAAAAAAAATATATATATATATATATATATATATATATATATATATATATATTAATTAAAACAGTAATATGTAACAAAATGCTTCATTTTCAGCTGATTATGGCAGGTGCGGGTTATTTTTTGGAAAAGAGTTTTTTCAAATTCTCACTTAATTGGCTGCCATTTTGTAATAAAGTGATAAAATGAAAAATGCTGAAGAGAACGAGCTGTAAAAATTTAGCCATACTTCTGTAGAATTTTTATATCTGCATATAATATTCTGCAGATAATTTTTTTTCCTGTTTGAAATAGTTTAACATTTTTAAAGCACATTTCAAACAATTGCCCCGTTAACTGTAGGATAGCTTGGAGTAATTTTCAGACAAAAACAAAACTTTTGCCATTACTGAAGAATCAATGACTATTTTTTAAAATTTGGTAAAATCATCACGTACTTGCTGATTATTCTGTAGCATTTTCAGATAATTAGCATTAATAACAATAAATAAATAAAATCCTGTCTGAAAATTACCCTGTGGTTTGAAGTAATTTCCAGACAGCTGTTTGTGGGGCTATTCAAGGGGCTGATTTTGAACACCAACTGCGGTAAAGATACACAAATAGGTTTTTTTTAGATCATTTGAATACATTAAAAATACATAAAAACACAATTGTAACTGTACACTCGAAATCAATTTATAATTTCGCAAATAAAAATATGTTTCATGGTACTTTTTCACACAAATAGTTTAGCCACCGTAGCTACATCTATTTTATATAAATTTATGTAAATCTGTAAAGAATATCAGACTTTTTAAACTGTTCTGAAGGCAAAAAAAAAAAAAAAAAAAAAAAAAAAAAAAATCAACATTAAATAAGAACATAAACCCGACACCAATTTTGCTTTAAAAAAAAATATTTTAGTAGCCTGACATTCTTTTTCACACTACAATAAAATTTTTACATAGCACTAATTTTGACAAGCCTAAAAATTTTAGTTTTCTTTGACAGTATCATCTTTGTAAATTTTTTTCACTATATTGTAAAATTCTTTGACATCTTCAATAGCTTTAACATGGAAAGAATGAATAAACTGAGTCTCAATAGATCCAAAAAACAAAAAGAACTTGGAAAACAAATTCAATTTAATCTTTCTTTGGCCACCAATATTGATCATCCCCAAGTCAGTTTAAAAATTTCATTTCAGTTTCTAACAGACTTTTCTCATCATCATCTTTGTAGAACAACTTTTGTACCTGTCCTAGATAGAATGTTTGGTCATAATATACTGCATATATATTTGATTCTGAAATGGCATCTTGCACTTTCTTCATAAATCCCTCTATCTGCTGGGCATTACGAGGCAAATATTTCTTAAATGGCCCTCATCATGACTTAGCATAAAGCTATTTCTACCCAGTATTTACATTTTAACTTACAGATGGCTTTTGGAAGTTGTATTTTAATACGGAACTTTCCATAAGTCACTTGAAAACAATTTACCATGTAGGACCACTCAAAACACATATTAGCATCTGGAAATTACCCTGAAGCCTCTCTGATAATTATCCTGGTGTTTCTGAAAAGCTACACTTTTTTTTTTAAATTCAATTTTCTCCAAGATGGGCATCCAAATAATGCTACTTCTTTGTTTGTAGAAAGATAACATACCCTAATATCCAATCATAAAGTAGCACTTGTGCTAATGTTGCTACAATCAAAAAGTAAAATTTGAAATCACTAAAGCAAAAAGTTAAACAGTAATTTTTTTTATAACATTTAGGAAACTAGTTTTGTACAAGACAGAGTAAGCTGCTAGTTACCAAGAAAATACTAATTGAAATAGAAAAATAGCTGATTTAACTAAAAATAAAACTGTTTTGGCCAGATTCTGATTACTGTGCGAGTATTATTGCTGTCTGTTAATTACCCCAGATTCCTCTGTCTGAAAATTACCCCGGGGTACCCTAATGTTTTAATTTTTTCATGTCTTTTTTTATAAAGCTGTAAATTATATTGTAAAATAAATTCAAGAAACTGAATTGAATAAATCTTTCAATTGAGCTTCTTAATTGAGAAGCTTCATATCTGTTGACTCAGCTTTCTTGTACATAAAGAAATCTTTATATAAAAAAAAAAAAAAAATATATGATTGTAATGAAAAATTTTAAACTTTTAAACATCAGAACTCTTTTGTTACACATTAATTAAATCTTTAGTTAATCTGAAATATATTTGTCTGCAAAATTTTAAATTATGATGTAAAGATTTTAAAGTTATTTCATTTTATTAATATGGTTGTTCGTAAAGATAATCATGAAATGAATTTTTATCTAGTGTAATTTTTTATGTAAACTATTTTTCTAATTCAGGAAGTTTTGTTTAATTTAATAGATTATAGATTAAAGGAAGTTAGTGCATTTATTTTTTAATTCCTTCTAGCACAAAATTAGTTGACCTTGCATAAGCTGATTATTAAAATCAAAGCAAAAGTTATTGTTATTGCTTAAATATTTGAAAGCAGTAGATTTACATATCTATATTTGAAAGCAGTAGAGATGTAAAATAATTTTAATGAAATTTTAAAAATAGGAAAGTTTAATAAGTAAACACAACAATGTTTTGAACACGAAAAGTGTACTTTTATAAATGTAATTTTTTACTTAATTTTCCTTCTAATTTTAAGGTATTTTGAAAATTAAGATTATACTTGGTGCTGTACAATATAGATAAAACAATGTTTTAAGCAGAAGACATTTTCTAGCTATTGCAGACTAGTTTTGATAGACTAGTTTCGATTCAGCGTACAGTCAGTGTATGCTGAATGTCATTGAAACTAGTCTGCAATAGTTATAAAAGTTCTAGTGCTTAAAACATTGTTTTATCTACTTATGTTAAGGTATTTTGAGCTTGCTTTGTTAAATTATCATAACTAAGCAAATTACCGTTAAAGTAATGTCAATTGCCTAATTTTAATTTAACAATATAAGTTGAAAATGCTTAACATATTCTGTTCATCATGGCAAAATTATGGCAACACAGTGATGATGTTGCAGAATGGCCGACTCCTTGCACAAAGACTTTTCATTTGAGAAACGAATTATATTTTTGGGAGGATAAAAGTAAAAAATCCCTGCAATGCAGTAAAATCTTGTTAAAACAAATTTCTAGGAACTACCGATTAAGTTCATAGTTCTGAAAAATTCGTTAGTTTGAAATTCCAAATATGGCAGAATTAAAAGTTTTGATACACATTGAATAAAATTATTACATAAATTTCTGTAAACATGTCGATAAAGAATAAATATACAGTATATTATTTATAAACCTATTTCCTATAGAATAATTATTAAATTCATTAAATTTCATGACTTTAGTGTCTTAACTATAAAGAAATTAAAATTTATCTTGCATACCTGACAGCTGAAAAATTCACACTCATATACCATTAATATAATTTGTATTTTTATTTTATTTTATTTTATTTTTTACAAAAAAAGAAATTTTCCTTTTTTTAATTTCATGAAATTGATTAAAAAATTTTAAAAGCAAAATCTTCAATATTACTCAACATTGTATAAAATGTTTCCGGCACATTGTTTTACCGGATAAATGCTTATTAAATACTCTCATATTCGACAAAGCTACTTTTCACTACTAGATGAACAATCACCATCTTCACTTTTGCTGCCGTTTGCTTACCCTTCTTTTATTAAAATTTCAACAATGTCATTTGCAGTTAGGTCAGGGCATTTGGTGACTACTTCATACATTCAATACAATCATTAGCAGATCATTGTTAATTGAAAACATTCTGTAACTACCAGGGGGCTCAGCCCCCTACTCACTAACGTTCGCCAACCCCCATGAATTACGAAGCAATTCAGATTGAGACTGCTATGTGGTCCCAGTTCATTTCGCTTGCTTGCCCATTTTCAGTTTTGTAGAAATTCTAGCCGAATAAGTACTACCATAAATCCACCATAAAATTGACAATTTTTTAATGTAAAAAAATAATTGAAAACCTCGTTGAAAACACAGTTAAAAATGCATTTAGTTGGTGCTACCAATGTGCTTAAATCATTTAAATACTATGAAAAAAAGATCTTGAAAACACAATTAGTTTAAAACTCATTGTACCTATAATATTGTACAGCACGGCTTAAATTCATTAAAATAAATAAAAACACTACGTAATAGGAAGATAGTTTATATATATCATCAATCATTGTTTAAATTTTGTAAAACTGTTCTAATTGATTATAGATATTTGCAAAAGAAAATGTTTTTTACTTCACCAAGACAGCAATAGATGGCAGCAGGTGCGATATAGACAGTTGATATTTTTATTCTCTCCGATTTCGTGTGAGGGAAATTTATAAATAAATTCTAAATAAGAGTTGAGAATTCATTTGAAATTAACGTTATTACTCATAATTAAAATGAGTTATCTCAAACGCTTTGGATTACGCACATGTTATTTTATTTTACATAATTTTCTAGTTTGAGTTTCACTTGTTTCACTGCTCTTTCGCCGGCAGCCATATTGGAGATTCTGGAAACTACGGTTGTTGCCAAACAATAATCTAAAAATTCAGCCCTTTTTCCATACCACATAAGAGAAATATATATATAGATAGTCCAGGGATCAGCAAAAAATTCAATGAAATAAGCACACAATGATGTAATCTTTTGTGCTTCATTTGTTAAATATGCAAGGCCGGAATTTTTCCAACAGTTTTTAGGTGCGTTCGTAATTATATAAATACGTAGTACCTATTGTCGTCGTCTGGTCCGTCCGTCTGTCTCTGTCTGTCTGTCTGTCCGTCCGTCCGCATATAACAACGCAAAAACTACCCAACCGAATGGTTTGCAATTTAAGATATATTATCTTTGCAAAATTTTGTCTAGACATTTCAAATTTTATCAAAATCGAATCAAAACTTTAGAAAATATTAATAAAAATATTTGTCAAGAAATTTGAATTAAAAAAAGAAAATCGGTACTTTTTTGTTATAGGAGGTTCCGAGGTTTCATCATCAAGCGACCGATCATCAAGCGAGAAACTTTTTTTATTGCAGAAATTAATCTGCAGACGATATAATTCATTTCACACAATTAAAAATCATCAAGATCTGAATATTTATATAACTAGCTATAGTACGAACGCATCTCGTTTGTTACGTTTGACGTACAATTTCCAACTTGTTAATTTTGTTAGAAGATACATTTTGCCAGACAGCCTATATCAAGTCAATTGCTCTGACTCTCATTCATCATTGTACAAACTTCATTTTTTAAGTCTTGTAAAGCCTTTTCTGTTAGTCAGCATCCAAAATTTATTTTGGCATTTTCTTTATAATACCCTGATGTGTGGGCTGCACACAAAATGACAAAACAGTTAAGAGGTCAAAATTCTACTTTTATGTTAGATAAAGCTTTAACTAAATGTACAACACTATTATCTGACCAAAGTTATTTTTCTTTTGATTTTGCTCATTTGTGTATTCAAACTCCTAAACCACTTTAACACTTTTTTACTCATCCAGGAGCAGCTATTACTTTGATAATGACATGAAGTTTTTTGTTTTTTTTCACATTTATAAAACAATGTGGCTTGCAGATTTCCCCCCAAAAAACTGTAATTGGTTTTAAAGTTTTTAGCTTTTCTATGCTGGTAGCATTACAACAGCACAAAACCAAAATTCTCGCTGTAGATTTTTCTTATCTTTGCAGTTTTCAACTTTCATTGCTATGCTGTGATTTGCACTTTGTAGAAGTTAATACAAAAGCAATTTCATTGGCATTGAAATTATTCTCAAGACATATGGGCACTTTTTTTTATTCTCCAGAGTTTTGTTTCTATTCTATGCCACACCTATCACCAAAACGAACCAGAACTTACTTCAAATTTCTCGCATGGCCTGTGAAACATTTTTGGCTTTATCATGTAATATAGGTCTCGAAATGCACAAATGTTTTGATAGATTCCAAGCTGCATACACATAATTAGATCTTTTAGAGAGCTTCAAAAATTTGTCAATTTCTTTTAAATTTGCGGCTAATGTAGAAATAGCAACATTTGCGACATCCGGCTCCCTTCTTCCAGCACTTACTGCTTTCTTTTCCTATTCTCTACCAATTAAACAAATAATTCCAACTCTAAACATAAATTGTTGCAGAATAGAAATTCACTAATGAGGAAATTTGCTATTTATCGCTAAATTTTATGGTAAGGGACTGCTTAAAAAATAAAAATTTTTTAAAGCTTGTAAAGGCAAATTGGACGATTAGATGTGAATATAAAAGAAGAGTTTCTAAATTTTAAAGATGCACGTAGGAGGGCAATTTTATTCCTATATCTTGGAAAACAGTTATGCTAAAAATTTTAAGATTGTAGAGCAGTAAAAATAATAATAATAAAAAAATTTCAGAATTCTGTTTTTTGATAAAAATTGTTTTTCTTGTGAGCTTAGAGTTTGTTAAACTGAAATGTGTATTCTTTTTAAGACTTCAATAAATTTCTTAATTTGAAAATTTTGTTAATCTGAAATTCACTAAAGTAAATATATTTATAATGACAAAGTATAGGGCTTTCTTTCTAATCCAAATATTAATCGTTAAACTGAAAAATTTGTTAAAGTAACATTCATTGTACAAGATTCTACTGTAGTGCAGTGATCATTCTGCAGAATAGTGTGAATGGTAAGGCATAAAAATATTTCTTGTTTCAGCTGATTTTCGTTTAAAAAAAAATCATTGAAATTTCCTCTTTGAAACTTCTTTTTCTCTCTCCTGCAAAATTTAAAATCTTTAAATTTCATTATTGTAATTAAAAAAAATTTCTGCTGTATTTGTTACTCTACTGTAACAATAAATAATCAATCATCTAAATTTCCTTCCTTGTCCCGAGTATGCAGTTTTTTTAAATTACTTAATTTTTTAGAAAATTCTTTCTTTTATTTGTTATTTTTTATGTAACAGTAAGCAAATAATAAAATCATAATATGTTGCAAAAGCAAAGGTGGAATAGCACACATGATAGCTCTATTTACATAATTATGAAAGGTAGGAAGAAAAAATTGAATCTTTGAATTTTTTTGATTGTAGTCATCAGATTTAGCTGCTTTTTTAGTTAAAGTATTTTTTCCCAAAGAGTCCTTTTATCACCCTCTAAATATTCTTGTATTTGTTCATTCATAAATTTTATCTTCACAGACTATTACTACAGACCATTTTGGTGTTAATAAAATTTATCTCCTAAAGCATAATAGTTTTCATCTGCAATGATTCTGTTATTTTGAAGGAATACCAATAGTGATTTAAATAGTGTTTATTGCATGTAATATTTTTTATCTCAACATTTTGTAATAGTGTAATTCAATATTAAATTGTTGACTTTTACGTAATAATAATTTCAGGAACAGATAATTGATGTAAAAAGTGTCAGTTATTTTTTTTTTTTTTTTTGAAACAGTGAAGTTTTGGTAAATGTTAGTAACTGTTTACATGTTCTTAAGAATCATCTTTATTGCAGCTTTTTGGTTGCTCTTAGTTTACAAGAAGAGCAACAAAAACACCAAAGTTCTGAGCTTGAATGGGAAGACTATAAAAAAGACAAACTTGGAATTTCTAATGGCCTTACTGAGTAGGTTTAATGATAATCTGTATTAATCATGTCGAAAAATCATTGCCTGTGCATGTTTGTTGATTAATAAAATAAAACTGCTTGCACTAAAATCATTTGTTTTCTTCCCCATCTTTTTGTCCGATTTGTTTTTGACCTTATTGTTTTTTGTGCATTGTATCTAATTGTCCTGTAGTTGCTTTATATATGCTATAATATAAATTAATATATATTGTGTCTGTCCCTTTCTAAGTGTACATACTTCTATCCCTTTATTATTTTTTTCTATTATATTTTTATCAATATTTTTATTGTATTAGTTTGTGTTCAAAGGAAATTTCATGTCTGATTGTATAATCAGTCTACATAGAGGACTTTCCTTTTATTATAATTTTACATAAATGATATAATTTTAGAAATAAAAATTTATCTCATTTAGTTGTTAATATAAGCTGAATAAATTGTGATTCACACATTTCACAAGGCAATAATTTTTCATTCCCTTTTAGCTTGTTATGTGCACTATTATTATGACTGTGTTAATTAGTTTATTTGCTTAATAATTTTATGCACTAATATGTTGTAGTATTATATGTTCTTGAGACATGACTCTTGAAAGAGTCATGAAATATGAATATCCATTGTTATAAAAATAACTTATAAATATATAAATTGTTGTTGACCAAAAGACTTATCAAAGATCCAGAAAATGTATGAGTGGAATTATATATGTTTGGTGCTGAGCTACCAACATCTTTGATTTCTTCTAACTGTTAGTTCCTATCCCATAAAATCAGAAATATGTACGTCTGGGGAAAGCACTCCCAAACAATCTTTTTATAACTATAATTAGTAAAAAATAAAGTACTTAATTGCACTATTATTCCTGTTAACTTGAAAAAAAGTTCTTCGCTAAATATATATATACAGTGAAACCCCGGTTTTACGTTTTTCACCGGACCGACAGAAAATAACGTACTAAGCGGGAAATCGTAAAATCGGGGTTTAAGGAAAACTAACACATTGAAAAGAAAATAAATGAAACAGACACTCACCTTGTAACACTAAAAATAATCTGTTATTTTACCTTGTTCATTATTTTTAAACACAGTGTCATTTACAGCATTTTCAATACTTGCAAGTTTTCGTAAATTCAGTTCTTGGTTTACATTAGCAGATAAAAAGTTTTTTACAATTTTCAAACTTTCAAGAACTTTTTTCGATGATGGCACACGATCTGTTGGTTCCTCGTCTTCATCATCTCCACTGTCATAACATGGAATGAAATCAGATATGGTCTGAATTCCTGAAGTGGCAACATCTTTATCACATTCAACATATTCATGACCATCGATTTCTGGATGATCAAATTCAATATTTACAATAAAATCTTCCTCTTTTGTCTCGTCTGGGTATGATTCAAGGCATCCTTCATCGGTTGACTTAGGAAATCCCGCTTTTACAAAAGCATTACAAATGCACTTTTTTTCAATATTATCCCACGCCGAACTGATCGAATGAAGGCTTTCTAACACATAAATATTTCGCTTTGAAGCATCTTGGAGTTCACCAGAGTCTAGTGCAAGAAGTTCCTTTTTTATTAGTGCCTTTCTGTAATGCACTTTGAATGCTCGGATTATTCCTACATTTTTACCAACCTCCCCGATTTTTTTCATACCAATATTTTTATGAAAAAATATTTGTTTTGATTAATCGTGCAATTTCTGCTATTTAATAAAGAGAAAATTTTTGTTTGATTTTACTGGTATTAAAAAAATAGGGAGGTTGGCAACTATGTTCCTAAATCACACGGTTGAAATTTGCTTGTTCAATTTGGAGAGAAAAATTCCACACGCACATTCTTTAATTTGAGATCAACATGAGCAGTACATTGGTCAAGATATAAAATAATTTTTCGACATTTCATGCTAATCTTTTTATCCAATTTCCGAAGAAAATCTTCAAAAAGTGATTGGTTCATCCATGATTTTGTGTTGGCGTCGTAATCAGTTGGTAAACTTTTTACATTTTTGAAACAACAAGGTTTCTTGGCTTTCCCGATTACAAATGGCGCCAGCTTTTCGCTTCCATCTGGATTTTCACACAGCAAAACGGTCAAACGCATTTTTGACAGTTTTCCACCGTGACAATTTTCCTCTTTAAACGTATATGTCTTGTCTGGAAACAAATTAAAAAATAACCATGTTTCATCAGCGTTAAAAATGTTCTCTTTTGAATAACCCTCCACCAGAGAAGGCAATGTTTTCTCAATCCACTCTTGAATGGTAGCATGCTCTACGCTATTCGACTCTCCACACATAGATTTTAAACATGAGTTATTTCTTTTTTAAATCAGTCTATCCAACCGTTTGATGCTGTGAAATCATTCAGTTGAAGTCCAGCTGAAATTTCTAGTGCTTTTTCCTTAAAAATGGATCCATTTATCGGAATGTTAGATGCCCGCATGCCATTGAGCCACTCAAGTAAAATTATTTCACGTTCTTCGTAGGAAGATGTTTTTAGAGTTTTTCTTTTATCAGCAAACCTTCCCAGTTTTTCGGAATGTCACTTCAATGTCACTCCAATGTTTCCAATGTCACTTCTCGATTTAAAATTGTTTGAAATGTGGAATAAGAAATATTCAACGATTTTGCCAGATCTACTTTAGTGCCGTGAAAATGTTCAGCCTTTTCGATAATTGCCACCTTTTTGGCAACAGGAAAACACTTTCTCTTAGACATTGTTACATTAACAGCAACAGAATAAGACTGGCGCCTTCTGTCAGGGGAAAAAAAGATAAATGTGATTTTCTATTCTTCCCTAAAAGAGACGACGTGGTGAAACGTCATCTCTTAACCTTACAGTTGTGAAACGTATTCGCTGTCGGCTGTTTGTCAGAGCAAAAAAAGATAAATGTGAAAAACTATTTTACCCGAAAAGAGATGATGTGACGTCATCTCTTAATCTTTTAGCTATGAAACGCATCCACAATCCGCTGTCTGCCATTGGCTAACACTAACTGGTTTTAACTTTGTTACCATCCTACCCAGTACCATCCATCCCACCATAAACACTCGAAGATTTTTTAAATGCATTGATGCATCCTGTATTGAGGTCTAGAGTGAAATGTGGTGTGCTTGTTTCTAACAAACAAAATTCAAGAAAAAAATATTTTCCTCCTCTCGGTAGAAAAACGTACGATGCGGGAAATCTTCAAAATGTATGACGCAGAATCCGGGATAGTTTTATATTATCAGTATAGGCTATTTTTTCGGACCAGTGAAAAATGACGTATGAAGCGGGAAAACGTACGAAGCGGGTACCGTAAAATCGAGGTTCCACTTATATATGAAAACACTACCAGTTGCATATTTGTATAGCAGTTTCATAAGATGTTAAATACTTCCATTACCTCATCTATTGTCTAAATTTTTTTATTGCTGCTTGAATAGGATTTTTTACTGTTTTAAAGCTTTGAAAGAAATTGGTATATTTTTCAGATTCATGTATCAAATTTTGTATGTAATTAATTTTATATTTTTAATGCCCACTTTCAAAAAATAAGCATGAATGTGAAAATAAAGCCTAAAGCAGAAATTATTACAGCAATTTATTTCAAATTGTACAATAATATATAATTTTGTCTACTTTTTTTTTCTTTTTTTAAGAATTTAGAATGTATTTTTTTATATAATTTTTATTAAAAAGAGCGAGAAAATGGAGAACAGCAGATGATAATAGTTTTTAATATGAAATATTATTAGGAAATAATATGACCGATTGCACTAATGCACATTTAGCAACAGCATTTTCATCTAACTAATTAAGCATTCAGTGAGATTGGAAGTCAGTTATCACTATTCTTGGTAAAGGTTTGTCATGAAGCTACACTTCTTCCAAGAGCATCCCATGATTGCTCTGTTGGGTTTAGGTCTGTTGAAGATGATGGCTACTCCACGATTTTTTTTTTCTTATCTTAACTGTAACTTGTCATCGTCGTCTATAACAACTAAGTCAAAATCTCTGGCACATACATAAGAATGAATACAAAATATTTCATTGTAATGATGTCATAGGCCAGTTGCACCGTTGAGGTATTAATAGAGGATAATACATCTGTACAAGTGAAATTCCTGTCTGTAAATTCTTTTTTACACTTCTTCTTTCTGTTTGTGGATTAGAGAGAACTGACTGTATATCAAAGATTGGAATCAAAGGTTGTGTGGATTATAGAATTTTGCAGATCGTAGGTCATTGTTTGCATTTTTCTTTACAAAATACAAAATGAGTTAACACATGAGTAAATGTTAAAATGGAAAGGTTATGACTTCAAATTAAATTTTGCATTTAAAAATCTCTTCATTAAAAAAGATTATGAATTTCATTAAAATAAATAATGGTAGCATGACTAAATAATACATAGCAATAAAATAAGTATAAATATTGAATTATACAAATCCGAATATATTTTCATCACTGATTAGTTTTAATTAGCTGAAACATTTTTGTAATTATTGTTTGTTTCAATACTTTAGATTTGTGTTTGGAAATTTTGTCTTATAATTTATGAAAAAATGCAATTTCCTGTTCAGAAATGACTGTTTTGATAAAACGTTAATATTGTTATAAATTATTAATTTAATTATTGTTTCATTTATGGTTCAGAGTGCAATGATTAAATTGAAAATTTGATTATATTAATGAAAAAAAAAAAAAAAAAAAAAAAAAAAAAACTTTTTCTAAAAAATGAATAAAAAAGAGTTGTTCCCAATTTCTTTGAAAATTGTTACTAAATATTCATTGTGTTTACATCTAAATATGTATTGCAGATTGAGCTGACTGCAGTTTATCACATGTTTTTCCATGATTAATATAAAGGTTTTTTCAGTCTCAAGTTTGCTTCAATAATAATAATAATAAGCTTTACACTTCTTAGGCTCAGTCAGTTTTAGTCTTTCGTATCCTAAAATAAACCCTAGTTTTGTAAATGTTTTATATGTAAAATCTGTAGTTAAGGATATTATTTTAATTCATATCTTTACATTAAATGTGTTTGACTCTTTTGAGAACATAGAATTTTGCTAAAATTTATGCATAATTCTTTATATTATTGAATTAAAAATACTAAAATTTAATATATATATATATATATATATATAACTATAAAGATAATATTATAAATGTACTTGAATAATTA
Organism: Maratus michaelseni; assembly: GCA_963931845.1. Lineage (NCBI taxonomy): Eukaryota > Metazoa > Arthropoda > Arachnida > Araneae > Salticidae > Maratus > Maratus michaelseni. Next base: position 165,991,359 of record OZ007597.1, read on the forward strand.
TTGTGAAAACATTTTTATGTTGTGATAATTTTACAAATTTTTTTATTAAATGATTTTAAAATTTGTGTCATTTTATGCTTACAATGCAGAGCTTGTATATGTAGATATTTTTATTTATCACAGTATTCTTTAAATATTATTTATTCATTAATTAAATAAATATTTTTTATTTTTGTGTGATAGTTAAGCTTTAATAGCTTGAAGTTCTCTTTTTGTAAACAAAACTAAAATGATCTCAAGATTGTTGTATTTATACAATTTCATTATTGCTTTGACAGTTTTTAGATGTAGTGAAATGATTCCTTGCTGTTCTGAAATTTTATAAAATATTCATGAAATATTGCTTAATTTGATTAAAGTATAATTAAAGTACTTATATAGTATTAAATTAATTCTGTATTATCTTAAGGGACATATTTTTTATATAATGGATTTTATATTAAGAAACTTCTTAATGATTAGTTATTTGATAGTAGTCAGTTAATCAGAATTTATTATAGTGAATATTTTTGTGAAAGTTTTGACAGAGAAATTATTCTGAATATACCTTGATTGGTAAATTGACTCCAAATCTGTCCGAAATTATGTGATTGGATTATTCAGAAGTTCAGGTAATTAATATATTTGTAATTATTATTATTATAAGTTAGAATTGATTAATTTAGATGCAACAATTTTATTAGATCTAAAATCAATGGCTCTAGGCTTAGGCACAACATATCGATACCTTTGTAATTAAAGATGCTGAGCAACTATCCTAATAAAGTATTCCTTTATTAGACTATTTTTCATGGGTAAAATGTGTAATAAACCAAAATCAATTGCATTTAGATATGTTAGTCTAAAACAGGCTCACCACATTGTCTTACCTGGATAAAGCATCATCAGTGTTATTTACACTGGTTTTCTTTCCAGAAAAAAAAAAAAGGTCAAAAATGCTTTAACAGTAATTCAGTATTTTCTTCAAACTTTTTAGTATTTTTTAAATTAAACAATGCTTTATTATACTCCATTTTAATACATATTCCATACACATAATTTTTCTTGTGAAACTTCTCAAAACACTAAACACATTTTAAAAAAAGCTTGTCTGGATAGGTTGCATAAAATGTTGATACCTGCTTGTCCTGTTTTGCGGCTTCAAAGTTACCAGATTGTTTTTTTTTTCCAGAGTTTGGCTTGCATCTGTGTTATTTTTTCCTGCAAAATCTATTTTTCACTTTTAAATAAAATATGAAAAACTAAAAGTGGTGTGAACTTTTATTAAGCTGGTAATACTTCCATTGTATTTAACTCTGCTCTGGTCAGAGTTTAAGTTGCCTAACCCCCCGTTAGAAACACAAACAAAACAGTGGAATGTCAAACAATACCACCAGCATCTCACTGCTTTTTATTTAACTCAGTTACAGCCATTATACCCATCCCTTCAGTTATGATTCATGTTGGCAGTCCTAAAGTGTGACAGATGGCACTACAAAGAAATCAAATAAATCAACATCACTCTCTGCATAAGAACATATGGTCTCACAGTGTGCAGAATGGAAGCTGGTATCGAGTCCGCTTGAGACTATATGGATTTGTTTCGAAGTCACTGTGTTAAACATTTAGCAGAGCTCAATTAACTATGTGGAATAAATGCCCACAACATGTTGGAAGAGTGATGGTTTTATGGACAAATGGAAGAATTGGAAACGAAAATTGCACTGGAGAGAATTTTACTGCAGAAAATCCATCCACTTTTTAAAGAAAAATTCACTTAAGAGATTCTGAATGCTACATTAGTGTTATATTTTGTGATGAAAATAAATTTTATCTTTGGTTCCGATAGAAGAACAAAAATATACAGAAGACCAAAATAGGAACTTCGAAAACTCAACTTACTTCCAACAATGAAACCTAGATGTGGCAACATTATTATATTGAAACTGCATGTCACCTTGAAATATCATAGATTTTTGTCACTCTTCCTATAATTTTGAATGAGCAAACAATTTACTGTGTGTAATCATATAATAGCCATCATTTATTTCAAACTTCTATTCGATAAGTATCCCATTACAGTAAGAGTTTAATTTTCTTAAATGCAATAATAAAAAAGTATCTTGATAAAAAAGACTCTGATAAAGGTTTAGTTTTGGATTTTCAAATATATATTTAATAACAGCAATTTCTATTTCAAGTGTCAATTTTGATGGTCCGCCTGCTTTTCTCAGACTTTGAATCTGCGATAAGTTACAGTTAAACATTTGTTATAGGAAAAATGGCATAAAAATGTTTTAACACTGCCATTTCCATACAAAAATCTTCATGAGATTTCTACAGCATTTGCAGTAGAAAGCTATGGCAAAGATTGTTGTTTGGAAATAGTGGTGTTAAGTTTTTTTTGGTGCCTTTTTTTTTCCCATGACAAACATTCAATCCTAATGGTAGTGAATAGCCTCTAATTATGTTAAAGACAGACAAATATTTTAAATTAAAAATAGAATGATTTTTTAGATGCAAATTAAGTATATTACTTTTTAAAATGTTTAATGATGCACAAATCTCTCCTAGAAACAACCACAACGATAAAATATAAATAATTCTAAATTTGAAGAAAAATGAACTCGCTGTGTAGGTCACTATGGGCCACCAGGTGGGCTAATATACCATGAATTATATAAGAAAATCACTTATTATTAAAATAAAAATATATGTGCTAAAAGTGATAATAGTACAGTTAAAGGCTTATATAAACGCCTTTTAATAAACAGATCTACTAGTTTTATATGCACAATCAGCGACAATCTCAAGATCAATAATGATTTTAAAAAAAAACTATTTTCCCAAATATTTGAAAAATCAAGTTAATTTTTCAAATATTTGATAAAATATTTTTTATTTTTTTTTTGTTATTATTCATTTTGAGAATGTCGAAGATTGTGCGTACAAAACTAGTAGATCTGTTTATTAAAAGGCGTTTATATAAGCCTTTAACTGTACTGTTATCACTTTTAGCATATATATTTTTATTTTACCATGAATATCTTAAATAAAATTCATTTACTTAAAAAAAAAATAATAAAATAAAAAAAAATAAAAATCAGTTCTACAAATGTTTTATTTTGTTTTTGCAAGTATGTTATATTTTTTGTTTACAGTTTTATTTTAATGGCTTTTTAAAAATTTCTAACAACATTTCGTTTTTAGTGAGGAACTTGCTCTGAGATTACAAGAAGAAGAGAATCGGGCCCTTGACAATCAGAGGAATCAACCTAAGTCGTCTTCTCCTCCTGCTTCACGCAACAGATCCAGAGATGTAAGTTTATTATAATTCATCCAGCAAGATTGCTGTAACATAGTTATTTGTTTGTTTAAGAAGTTTGCTACTGAGTACGCATAGGTGGCATCGCTTGGTCACTCATTTGACATTCCCACTGATGTCACCTATGCATCCTCTGAGCATATCACATTCGCTACCATTCGTTATCCTTTCTGAGCAAAATTACAAGCTCTTCCTATCACATGGTGCTATGTTTTGTAAAATAGTATCACTGATAAAAATGATGTTCCAATGTTTATTAAATGAACGCCTGAGCAACACTATGAATGTGTCCTTTGTACTGAACGTGATTAACATGAGAATATGATAGAACATAGTAGTTTGAGTGTGTTAATTTCAACACCATAATAAATGTAGTAACATGAACAGTTTTAATTAGTTAATCTGGTTGTAGCTATCTTTATGTATGCATGGAGACATATGCATTATTACCCAGAGTGTATATGCTATAGTTTTATTTGAAAAACAGAGGGTATGTGGAATTTCTTTAAAAAATCTAGAAAATGTATGGCATATTGTAATGCTGTTCTGGAGCCACTCCCTCGAAAACACGACATCACGAAGTCGTGCAATGTAAGCAAGAGTTGAGATGTATTAAAATCAAAGTTGTTCCTGAGTGGCAATGTCGTTGGAGAAGAACCCGTATGGACGCTGGTTCGAGATAGCGTCCTACCGAAGTGCAATGAACTTCAAACTATTTCCCAGCCAAGAATTCGGAGAAATTCTATCACATGATCACGAACAACATGTTTTTTGAGGAAGAAAGCCTGTTCAAGATGTCTAAATACAAACACAACAAATAGCGCGATGTTTGAAAAGTAAATTGAATAAATACTGTTTCTTAACATAACTTCTGAAGTAAATATCGTATTTAAAAACCGTAAACAGATTCTGAATGTAAAAAATTTAGATCTATGGATTGAATATGATTTTAAGATAAAATAATTATGATTTAATAATTATGATTTTCGTTTTTGGGACTTAGAAATATTTTGTAGACATTGCAGGGTTGTAATTTTAACCGGTCAAAACTGATTTTGACCAGGACACTGGATAAAAGTGGTTTTAATCATCCAAAATTGGTCGAAATGGTCAGAAGTGGTCAAAAATAGTCAGAATTGTTACGAAAAATTTTAAATAATCTTAATTATAATAATTTTTTTTAATTAAAAATAACTTAATAAGTAATAAAAGTAACAGTGCTGTTAAAAAAATACACTGACAAGTTTATGAGGTTCATTAGTAAAATATGCTTATACAATACAATAAGTGTTAAAAATTTAAAAATGGACTATGCAGTTTTAAAATATAATTCAGTTGCAGTTTAAAACATAAAATATGAGTTGCAGTTAAAAACACAGAACATGAGTTGCAGTTAAAAACACAAAACATGAGATTACCCCAGTTCATTTTCTGGCACATATGCTGAATCCTGTCTACATGGGTAAAGGTATTGATGAAGAAAAGAAAGAAATAGCAAGACAGTGGTTACATGATAATATTGATCCTACGTTTTTGCCTCTTGTGATTGCATTTCAAGCAGAATCCTCACCATATCCAAAATCCTATTTTTCTGAAAGTGTAAAAGATACAGTTGGACCTGATGTCTGGTGGGCAGCAATGAAGAAGATAACAGGCATTGATATAAAATGTGTGGAATTCACATTACATCTAATGAACTGTTGTGCCAGCTCTTCATCAATAGAAAGATTATTTTCTAAGTTTGGAATAATCCAAAATAAATTACGAAACCATCTAAGTTTAGAGACAACTGCAAAACATGTTACTTGTAACCATTTTTTAAATTAAACACAAATTACATAAAAACATAAAAGAGCTTGTGTAAAGAATAATTAAAAATATTTGTATTGTATCTTGGTGTTATGTTATTTGTGTTATTACTTTTTTTTATTTGGTATTTGCTGGTGTTATGTTATTTATATTATGATATTTTTAATAAATGTTAACTTAGTTTTAACATATGCTAGTAAAATATAGTTGATTAGTATTAAATAAATTGAATATTGAATTTCAGTGGTCAAAATGGTCAAAATTGATTTTGACCGGGGCGGTTAAAACCGGTTTAAACTGCCATGGTTAAAACCGATACAACCCTGAGACATTGTATTGATATATGAAAAACGTATCTTTTACTGAATATTTTAATAATAATTTTTTTATATGAAAGCTTTTAAAATATTATTTAATATTATTATTTAATAACGGAATAAAATTACTTTATCAGAATATTTGAATCTTTTGAAAGAAAAATTACTTTAAAGAAAAATGAGTGTTAAATTAAGCTAAGTAGATAATTAAATTAAATTATTGAATTAATTTAAATAATTTAATATGGAGGCAATGTACGGTGACGTAACACATATATCCTCTACTACATCCCTGGTGATAGTGAAATATAACACATGATTCTTATACAAAATTTAATGAGAAATCTAACTGCAATATTTATTTATATCAAAAATTCCATTTTGTTAAGGGAAAATGTAAATTAATGAAAGCATGCTTTCAGAAAACGTTGACATTTAAAATTTTGATCAGCACGAATTTGCACTAATGGGGTAGCACAGGTTAAAAATTAAAAGTATTTATTAATTTTAGGCATTCTGGCATGAGAGTAAAATTTGCTGTAAGCCATTTTTTAAAAAAATCGCATTTAACCCATGTATACTAATAAAAGAAAATTGTTTGTGTGTGTGTGTGTCTGCGATGGCTAGGAAAATCTACCACACATAGAAGTTTGAAAATTTGGATGATAATAGTACTGAGGTAGGCTCTGATGCACCTGAGGCTCAGATTTTTAATTTTTAGTTAATTAACTGAGATATTAAATAAAAACTATAATGAACATCGAAAATGGTCCATTCCGCAGTTTTCAAAACTGGAAAAAACCGATTAATCAATAATCATACTTTTTTTTTCAGTCTTTCTTGGCCTGTATTGGTTAGACAGGTGGAAATACAGAAACGCAAATAAAAATATTGTGTTATCGAACTTTTATCTTTCTAACAGTGTAATCTGTTAAAAAATATATTTATATTTAATCTTCAAAAAAAGTCTTTAGAGCTCCCCCCCCCCATCCCCCTCCAGCCATCTTTTGCAGTCTGCATCCAATCAACCATTTGAAATATCCGAAAATAAAAAATTAATTCCTGTTTAAAATGGATACCTTCTCCTCTATGATGGTGCAATATGTTTAAAAAAATATATGAATATTAACCCTTTTCAAAAAGTTTTTTTCTGGACTGTTTCAGGTATTTTCTCATTTTTCTGCAATGTTTAAAAATCTGCATCTGCACATCGGATCAAAATAAGAAAAATACTCACTTATTTAATGTTCATTTTTCTTTTGAAACGGCACAATCCGTTTGAAAAAATATTACTAATATTTTCTAAAAAAATTCTTTTCCAAAAGTAATAGACCTTTGATCTTTTTTTAAAACAAAGATGATGTTTTAAAGATAAATGTATGCTTAAAAGCAGGTATGTTTTGTTTTTTGTATTTTGTTTTCCGAAACTGATGCAGAATTTTAAAGTAAGCCTAAAAAAATCCACATCCCCCGTAATAAATTTTTATTCTAAAAATTAACAAAACTATGCATTCAAAAAATAGCAATTATTATTAATCAAAAATATTAATTTTTGAGTGTGTAGGTTTGTTAATTTTTAGCATCAAAATTGATTGTACGGAATGGATTTTCCTTTTAACTTCCAGTGGTCAAAATGCACATTTGATGGCCTATCATATCTGGTTTTGATTGCAAGGCTGAGGTACCCTTCCTTAAAGCATTTGGATTTGTTTTGAACTGTCTGGACACTAAGTACTCTTGTCCTCGCCTCCAACTGCACGAGTTTCGAGGACAGCTTTATTGGTTTTAAAGCTTAGTTTAAAATAGTGCCTGAAGATGCATAAAATCTCAACATTTGTATCACTTTTTATGTGACCTAAAAATGAAAGAAAGAAGCCTGTATGATTATAGAATATAGAGGGACATGTATCCTCTTAAATAACATTTTATGTTCAACAATAGAGGTGAAAAAGTGCCAGCTACAAACTTTGGTATAAAAGCATTCAAACAACGAAAATACTTTTGATACAACCTAATACTTTTTTTGCTCACTGTATATTTTTTAAATATAAAATATACCTTTTTTTTTCTTTTTTTTTTTTTTTTTTTAAGAAAAGTGAAAGAAAAACACTTTTTACAAGCTCTTTTACCACTATATATCAGTATTTTAACACAGATTTTTTTATATAATGATCCAATAAATATTCAACACTGAGTTTGGGTATATTTAAGGTTATTATCATGGGCCCAAACTATGCCTGTCTTTTGTTTAAAAATATAAAATCAAAACAGGCCAGAGAGTGCATAGCTCCAGTGTACGCTGCCAAAGGCAGTGAGGCCACTCAACTCTAGGTTCATGTCATACATTTTCATTTAAAAATATAACATCATACAAATTCAAGGATATACACTGCCAAAGGCAGTAGGCCTAGCATTAGGTTTATTTGGATATTCATTTATTTAAAAATATCAAATTAAAACAGGCCAGAGCACTCCTGGTGTAAGTAGGATGTATGCTACTGAGGCAGTGGGGCCGCCCCAACTGGGATTCGTTTGGAAATATTTTAGCTTAAAAATATAAAGTTAAAACAAACCTGAGCCTGTATGCTCCCAAAGGCAGTGGGGCCCCAACTCTAGGTTTGGTTGGACAGATTTTTGTTTAAAAATATACCATCATTCAACACTTAATTTAGGGATATTTAAGGTTATATCATGTTAAGGTTTATATCATGGGCCCAGGCAACACTAGGTGAGTCAGCTGTTTACAAATAAATTCTTGTCCATGCATATTTTTTTGTCATAGTTGTAATTATTGTTTCTATTAACTGATTATTGTTAATAATAATTATTGTTTCTATTAACTCATTTTATTTCAGTGTATTATTTTATGATCATGATATGTGGTACATCAAGTCTACCCTTGATTCTTCAGAAGTGCTTGCTGGTGGCCTTATACAAACTCATTTCTTATGTAAAAATCCTTGGAGAAGTTAAGAGATTTCTATTTTGGTGATACAGTGTTAATTGTTATTTGTGAAGAACATATGTGTTTGAACCTCGTAAAATAATATTTTGTTTTATACTCAAATGTAAAAATAAGAGCTAATTTGTTTTTTACTTTAAAGTATTTTTAAAGTTTTGTTGTTTGTTTTATCTGAGCTGAAATATTACATATTTATTTATACGAATATTTTTGTGTAATTATATACAGAACAAATTATAATATATATATTGCACTTTGTGAATAAAATTTCACGTTGTTATTGTTTTTACCATTTTAATGTACTTTATATCATATTGAATTATATAAAAATATAATTAAGAATTTGTGGTACTAATATTATATATAAAATATTGCTATTAGTTTTTAATCATTGAAAAATAGAATATAAAATTTGGAAGTTTAGATTTTTCTCTTAAATTGTATACTTTTAGAGTTAGATAATATAAGAAAGTTTTACTTGATTAGCTAGTTGATTTATACTCAGGTTATTAGTAACATTTTTGTAATTTTATAAGAATAATATACCCAACATTCAATGCTTTTGATTTCTTTTATATAGATGAGTAATTCTCAGACATAGAAATGAGTAAAAAATTAAAGTTTTAGATTTCTCTTTTCTCATTTTTAACAGGATATTTTACATTGAATATGTTGCCTATTTTTTCTATTTTAGTAAAGATGTGTTATAGTATTTTTTAGAATGCAAATTTTATTCGCCCCTTAACTGCTGAAGAAATTTTACATGATTCACTTCTTGTGTGCATGTTTTTCACACATACACACATAGCAGTGTGCCTTTGGAGATTTTTTGTTTATTACAATGAAACAAAAAGACAGACTATAATAAATATATAAAATTTTAAATGTAGAATATAATAAAAAATTAAATGTTAATATGTAGTTATTGCGTGATATATCATGAAACATTGTTGAATATTTGAATCAACATCATATTCAACACATTGATAGTGGAATAATAAAGTTAAAAAAAAAAAATCTGCTTATTTCATTCAATAAATAAAAAAAACTTTCTACTCAAACTTGCTCTAAGATGACAGCTGTGAGTGAGGACCTCCTACCTTCCTTCAGACACAAACTAAAAGTGCTTATTTTTTCCCTCCTACTTTGTTTATTAGTTTGTAGTAACATAACAATGAATAAATTATCTAAAATCCACCAAAATCTATGAAATTTCAGCTCCTCCACTTTCTTTCAAAAGTTAAATTCATAAAGCTAAAAAATGTTAAAATCTAATGTTTTAAAAATTTTCCCTATTTGTTACTTCGTATTAACAATATATAAATAATCAATCATCAATCTCTGTTCCTGAAACTTCTGTTTGCTTCTTTTGACCCCCCCCCCCCCTTCGCCCAGCAAAATGGGGAATACTCGATAGCGAAAAGTTCTTTCTTTTAGCAATTTGGCTGTTTTCATCCACTGAAACTACTGCTTTTATTTTTTTTTACTATCATTTAATTTTTCATGAGCACTTCCCATTTTTAAGAATTGAGCCTGTCCCATGCAAATAGAGTTGTCCTAAACGATCTAACAGGTGTGGCCACATAGGACCTCACACTCACCCTGATGAAAAAGAGATTTTTCTTATTTAATAAAAGATAATTAAATATTTAGCATTTGTTTGCATAAATGTTTAAATATTTAGCATTTGTTTAGCAATTCACTTTTATTTTCATTAGAGCTTTACCCATTATGGGGTGCATGTTGTATGTTTTAGTTGCTATATTTAAGATTGAAAAGTAAAGATGATTCTGTTCTTTTCTCAGTTTATGGCATACCCTATTTAAATACTCTTGTTATGTGTTGTATTTCCAAGAGTGGTATCTAACTAGTTGAACCAAAGCTATGTACTTCTGATTCCTTTTTTATTTTGAAATTTAACTATCAACTGTTAAAGTGATGCTGATGATTTGGGGCTAAATGGAAACTATTATTTCGATGATTATTTGTAATATAATTGCACATATTTACTTTTCTGTAAAAGTAAAAGGGATTTTACTGTCAAGTTGCCATTTTATTTTTAATCTAGTTTCACATTTTATTACATGAATATCCTTACTCCTGTCTGCAAGTCTATGTTTATCATGTGAGATTTTACGAAAGAGGAGGCATTGTGGGAAGAAGATAATATGCAAATACCTATTTAAAGTCAATTTATTCCATTCTAAAGCAATGGGCATAGTTATACCATTGTCGTCAAATTATATAGGAAGGTATTTTAAAGAGGTGTATATATACGCCCTGAGCATTTAATGTATCGGCAGCCCAATGTGTATATTTATGCCCATGGCAGTTAAGGGGTTAGTATAGAATTAATTTTAATACATTAAAAGCACAAAAGAATAATTTTCTCTGTATTTCAAAATTAATCATTTCAACAGCTGCCCCGAGATAAGTTGGGGGGGGGGGATAATGCACTGTTTCCCTATCTATGAGGCTGTTGAAGTGGTTAAATTGCAAGTGTTATATGAATATATCTCAATATTCTGTGTAGAAATCACTTTTGAATTGTAAAAATTCTTTTAAAAGAGTGAAATTAATCATTTAAAAGAGTTAAATTAAGATCATTATTCATTGTCTGTAATGAAAAGATATCGGTGTTTGTATATGTACATATATCAGTGTATATTTCACATATTTTTTAGGTTTTCATTTTATGGATTTAGTGCTAAATATTTTATTATTTTTTTTTATAAAAGCCTTTCCTATATTTTTATTTTTTAAAAATTAATTCTAAAGTATATGGAGTAATTTTTTCAGCTAGAATTGAAGGATTATCTGCCAAAACTAGGGGAATAAAAAGATTTGTTTCCTATAAAAATTGTTATATTTTCAAAAACTAACAGAAATTATCCTTTTTAAAATTAACTTATATGTACTCATAACTTTTTGCTGATATATGTTGCTTCTAAATTTTTTTTTGCATTTTTAAGTCTATTTTATAAATCAAAAATCAAAGTAAAAGAATATTTTTTGACATAATACTAATTTATTTGCCATATGTGCTTTGCACAGTTGTCATTTTCACTGGAATGCCGCAATGTAGTATTAATAAACATCATAGCATTAATTGTTTTTTACTTATTTTGAAAAATGTATAACTAAAAATCATTATTGAAAAAAAAATGTTGTAGAGAAAGCTTTAGAAAAAACAATCGCATTTAAATTAATAATTTTGGATGCCAAGCACTTCTTATAGTGCATTAAACTTTGATGTTGTTTGTAAAAATGGTTTTTATTCTGCTTTTTTTAAGTAACTTAATGACCAACTGTAATGTTTAATTCCAAATACACTAAAAACTGTAATGGATGAGTAACACATTTTAAAGGAACGAGACATATTTCGGGCTAGAGTAATGCATCCACTATAAGTGTAGGAGTAAGACTACAATTCTGTTTTCAGTTTTGATAATAACCAGGCGATCGGACCTAGTGCACAGAACATACCCGAAAATCCTTTTTACTTGAAAATTCTTATACATTTGCCCACTAACTACAATATATGTATGCACCAAACTACATTTTTGGTACTTTCGTATTAGCCGCATGCCAGTGGTTAATTGCAAAAAATTTTTCTATTTATAGAAACTTTTATGATTTGAGTATTTAAGTGCATAGTTTTATTTACTTATAAAAATCTATTTGTGAAATTTTATTTTTGTTCGACAATTTAGTTAGGAAATATTACGCAGAAACAAACAAATGTTGAATTATATTAATTGCAAACAGGTTAATCATACATTATTGAGTTATACATTCTTTTTTGAGATTAAAAAAAAATATGTTTGATAAATATTTTAAAAGCCATAAATAAACAGTAAATTGAGATACAGTGTTTACACAATTTGAAAGTACATTTTTTTTTTCGACTGTGTAAAAATTGAAACTGTGAAATGCTTGGAAGTTATGTGCTAAACACAAAAATTGATTGTTCGTGTCATTGTCACTGTCTATATGATGTCAATGTTACTCACAGATTTGTTTTTGCTTTAATACTATAGATTCAGTGATGATAGTGGACCTCTTTGGAATCCTTGGTCCTCAAGTTAGTAATAAGACAAATTTGAATTATTTAACATGAACATCTCTCTTATGATTTTTCATTAAAATTTTTACTACTTTCTAGAAAAAAATATGAATTTTAAAAGGTGCATCACAATTTCTTTTTTGAGTCCCTTCTGTAATTTGTTGACGAATTTATGTGCTGCAGTAGTTGCATTGCTTTAGCTTGAAAATTTCTTTTCCTTAAAACATGTTGCTTATTTTTAATTTAAATTTTTATAGCAAGGTTAAGATTTGTAGAGATTTAAATAAACTTGCAAGATCTTGGTTTTTCCCCCCTTTTTTTTTATGTTAGTCACTTTTATACATCTCAATTTAGTCCTTAACTTGATTTGATATCTGAGTTTCACAGATTGCACCTGTAGGTTGTAAATTAATACACCACATAAAACACAAACAAGCTGTATATACTTTAATAAATCTTAAATATTAAGAAATCTGTGCTAAAACAAAATAATCATTTGAAAGATAATCTAATTATTTGAAAGTTAGTTTTACGTGTTTCTTTTAAGAAGCATATTAAATCTGGGTTTCAGTTTTATTTGTTTCTTTAAGCAGCATATTAAATCTGGGTTTCATTTCTTAAAAAAAATTCTTTATAAATAATATTCCTGTTTGATTTACAATTATTTTTTTTGCTGTTCATGTCAATTGTTTTTTCTATTATGACTTCATATGTAAAAATAGTTGTTCTGTGATCCATTTCTAGCCCTATTTTTTGTACATGTGTATTATGGAGATTTGTCAGATATTATGCTAAAAGTTTTTGTATTTACTGTTGAAAGCTTTTAAATTTTTATTTTTGTATGTATCTTGTATATGTACCATGTAAGCTGGTGTACTGTAGTGTTCCATGGGCGCCAGCAAAAAAAGGCAGGGAAGGGCTGTGACTCTCCCTGAATTTTGAAATTTAACTAACTAAATTTTTTTTTCTGATGATTCTTTTGGGAAAAAAAAAATTATTCATCCCAAGTGACTTGAAATAGTTAAACACTAAAAGAAGAAAAGGAACTAATATTATTATTATTCATTTTTATTTATTTATTGATTTTTTTTTTTTTTTTTTTTTGTCAGGAGGAGGGAGGGGGAAGCTCTGTCATTCTGAATCCTCTGTGTAACACAAGTTATAATTCTGTTTTTTTTTTTTTCTCTTTTTGGTTCATGTGTTTAAAAATCATTTTAAATAAGAAACTCAGAGGGACAGAGCTTCTTTTATCAATATATATATATATATATATATATATATATATATAACAGGAGTAATATTTAATTGTTAAATTTCTGTATGGCTTTCTAACCATCTATTTAAAAATTGTCTTGCTTGGGAAGTTATGTCAAAAAATCCTTATTTTAGCCTATTTCAATTTTTTTATTCTTAATTTTAAAAAACTCAGATGTAAGAAAAATTTTGAAAGTGATCACCATTTTGACAGTTGAGGTTATCCCAAACATGCAACCTCAACTTGGCAATCTATTTCTGAGGCAACATTTTGGCACGGTTTTGAAAAAATTACCAAGACAAGTTTATGGACCATTGCACATCTATTAAAAATCTTGTCGCCTCCTTGTATTTTATTTTGCAGGCGCCCATAAGTGTATTTTATATCATTTGCTTTGGTAATTGATCTTGTATTGCCATAGAGTTTGTTTCAAGTATGTTATCTATATATATATATATATATTTTGTTTTATTGTAGAATGCTTTTTAGCAATATATTTAGCTACAAATAATTGTGGAAATGTTATATATAGTTTTAATGTATGATTTTAGCTACATCATATTTGCCAACATACTTTAGCTGTACAATGTCTCTATTTGATTCTGAATCATGTGGTTATACAAAATACAAATAAACAGTAAGATTGTATGCTCTTGTGTAAAATTTAGTTGTGAGTCTTAAAATATTATTTTATTCATTGGGCCAAAAAAATAAAAATAAAAATAAATAAGGGCTCTTGCCAGAGCACAGTATTGAGCAATATTTTTAAGAATTCCATTTTGAAAAACTCCACTTTTCAAACATCCCACTTAAAATTTTGGTTACGATATGAAATTCCCATCTCATGTCTTTTTCCTAGCACAAACTCTGCTGATGCATGTGCTATGTTTGTTATTTTCAGTTTTTATTGTTTTAATTTATTATCAAGAAGTAAACTTCTTTCTTTTTTGGTGAGGGGGAGGAGGGGGGATGTTATAAGTAAAAATTTTTTGAGTATGGTAATTTCTAAGTCTCCTCTTGTAATTTAAACTCAAAAATGGATTTTAAAACACTGCAAATATCAATTTCAATATTGCATCAGCATATGCTGGAATGTAAATAAATTTTTTAAAAAGCTCTGAAGAAATTTCTATTTTATGTTACGTATATCCTCAATATTCCCTTCCATCCCTCCATTCTCTGCTTTTAAATAAGCCCATGAAAATTTTTAATTATTAAAAAAAATTCTCATTAAATTTATAAATCTTTCTGTAAATAATATGGGGGGGGGGGGAGGATTGAGAATTGTGTAAATATAGTTACAGCTTCATTTTTGGTTTTCTTATCTCTTATGAAAAGGACAAAAGTGTTCATGTTCATACATGCCTTTCTGAACCCCATCTTGCTCTTTATAAATCTGAATTTGGAATAGCTTATTTAATTAAGTGGTGTATTTTCAAATTTAAATTGCCATTTAATTTTGATGAATATTATTATAATAATTTGTGTATAAGAAATTGCATGTTTCAGAACATCTTTATGTATGCATTTTCTTAAGTATGCTGTGAAATTGTAAGGATTAAAATATTTATTTTGGCAGGTACGTATGATTAAATGTGTATAAATTTTCTTTAAAAATATGTCCTCGTGATTGGTTTGATTCCAGAGAAATTGATAGATTGTGGAGTTTTGAAAATGTCATTTTGACAAAAAAGTTTTAATTATAAAATTTAAGAAACATATTTTACAGCATTATTGGCAATTCTCTTCAAATTCAAATATGTTTATTTTCACATTCTTGATTTTCAATTATTTTCATTGCATTTTAATAGTGATAGATAAAACAATTACAAGTTTGAACCCAGGGGTATTTGCAATTTGGAATATATGCATATTTTGGACACACATTTTAAGATTTTTTTTTTTTTTTTTTTACGCAGTTTTAAAGATATTATGATACAAAAATTTTAAAAAGAATTATTTGAATTGGTGTCAGAGATTATAGGTGGAAGTCCAAATCTTTAAAAAGTCTGTTCATCGATTTAAATAAAAACTAAACTAACATTATTATGTACTGACAGATTAGTAAATCCAAAAATTCAGTAAATCTTGAAAGAAACTTAAAAATATATTAAAGTAATTGTTAAAAAAAATAAATATATAACAATAAAATGTTAAATTCTAATTCTTTAAAGTTAAATATATTTAATGGTTGTATGAAAAAAATATAAAATGCAAAATTTTTTAATTAAAAAAAAATAAAAGCTTAGCTAAATAATATATAAATGTTCTACATATTATAATTATAGTGCTTACTATATCTGTCAGTGTCATAAAATCTTTTAGTGTTATTATTATTTTAAACTTTGGTTCTCGTGTAGGCTTTTTACTGCTCAGAGAATCTTAGTTTTACTCTACAATTTAATGACAATCTTTTAAAATGCTTGCATAGAAATCAGGTTAAAAGGTCTTTGATTTTTTTTTTTTAGTTATATCAGCAATCATGCTATACAGTTTTAGTAAATATGATCATCATTATAGATTTGTATTGCAGGATTTCATGTTTTACCAGCATCCTCTTTTCTCTTACAACTGTGAATAAAACCAGAACTCTTTTTATACAGTCATTGCAGGTGAAGTTTTAAATAAGTAAACAAAATTGTTCCTATCTGTAATGTATTAAATGTTTATCATCACCTATTTCTGGTGCATTTTTTCCCACTGCCTAAGAAGTTACCATGCAACTTTTCAATGCTGAATTTTATGAATGTTGTATATAGTTGTGTGGCCTTATATATATGGTTTAGTGTTATTACAGCCTTTATTCTCACAAGTCATGCTGTTATGTTTTTATATTTAGATATTTTCTTTTTCTCATTTTTTTCTTTTCTGTGCTTTTTGTGTACATTTTTATACTTTGAAAGAAAACATCTTTTATATTGTAGCTATTTATTTATATGCCTTCCTGTTCATTCTTAACCAGTTTTATAAAATTTTTATTTGCTTAGTTTTAAATAAAAGAGGATTTAAAAGTTAATATTAAGTATGAATTGCACTACTTATATTACACACACACATATATACTTATAATTGTATGTAAAAGTGTTATATTTTAGTAGAGACACCCCCCCCCCCTCTTCTCCCGGAATAATTTTAAAAACTATGCTATCTTAACATGATTTTAATTTTTATGTATCAATGTCTATTATTTATAGTGTTTGAACATTCATAATTCTATTATTGGCAACTCTTTCAAAAAATATAGTTAAAAAATGTATACAGACACACCCCTATCATCCATCTTAAAATATTCTGATGCAATTTCTTAGATTTCAAGGCATTAATGTTTGATAAACATTATAGTTTGATATGTCACCTAAAACTAAATTTCAGTAATAGGATGTTTTTGTTTATAAAACATAACCTGAGTGGGAAATCAAACATGTTTGACATGCAATTGCCAACTCTGTCTAGTAATCCAGCACTGAATATAATTATCTCTACCATGTTTTGTATTAATAGTATTGTAAAACTACTTTTATTTAAAGATACATAATATACATTTTTATTTTATGAATGTCTTTTTATGGGTATTTATAAACAAAAACATTTGTTTTTGCCCAATTAAACAGAATTATGTAAAATACAGAGATTTTCAGTTCTTCAAAGCCTTGTTTAGTTGAAAAAATAATAAGCTTTCATTGAGCTACCAAGTTTAAAAGATTATAAGCAGACATAAGTTTGAAAACCTTATTTTATACACTGCATCATTTTATAATAAACCAATAGAAATAGCTCACAACTCTGCTTATAGTTAGAACTATTCTATAGCTTTAAATTGTATAAAAGCTTATTAAAAATGATTTTGTTAAGTTAAGCAGTTATCTGTGTCTGTATAAGATTTATCTATATATCAATTAGAATTTTTATTTAAAAATTACTGAGCATGACTTGGGGAAATAAAGGATATTAAAGAGAAGTTTACCTTAAATGTGCATCATGAAATCAATTTATAATTGCGATTTTTCTTAATGAATGAAGTCTTAAATTTTGTCAAGCATATATACAGTAGATTCTAGTTGTTTGGGACAAAGCAAAATTTAAAAAATATTATGTTTATCTCTGATAATTGGGACAACTGCATTATCAAGACAAATCATGCTAGAATGGATGTGTTTTATTAAACCAGAATCTACTGTATAATATATGTCAGTTAATGATAATATTAGCATAATCACACATTAGTTAAATGTAGCTTAAAATTTTTGCTTCCAAAAGTTTTAAATCTGTTAATTTTTGTTTTTATTTTCTTTATTTTAAAATTTCACAAATCTGAGCTATAATTTGTAAAGAATATAAACAAGCTTGAAGCTGAAATATATTAACAGCTAAGAAATTTTAAACTTTTTAATTACATTATGCAACATGTTTATAATTTCAGGAGTAAATAATAGATAGAAACAGAGATAGAAGTGACTCACTTTTATGTTTGTTGATCATGCAAGC
The DNA here is from genome assembly GCA_963931845.1 of Maratus michaelseni. Classification (NCBI taxonomy): domain Eukaryota; kingdom Metazoa; phylum Arthropoda; class Arachnida; order Araneae; family Salticidae; genus Maratus; species Maratus michaelseni. The sequence goes on from OZ007597.1 coordinate 166,009,557, forward strand.
TGAACTCCATCTAATGAAGGAAGTTTTTAATTACTCTTGAAACCATAGTCATGTTTTATGGAGTTGTTAAGTTTTACTTAATGAAATCTATAAACTTTTTAATTTCACTTGAATTAAAAGAAGAAAAAAAAGAATAAACACAAAATAGCTCAATTTAGAATTGCATAAAAAAAAAAAAAAAAAAAAAAATTTGTTTAAACATAATTTTTAAACCCATGGTATTATTTTTATATCTCAATCAATTCTCCTATTATTCTCATGTGAATGAAAACAATTCATTTTAACATTATCACAATGAAATCAAAAGGCTTTAATATGTGCCTGTGTTCATTAAACATTTCAATATCATTCTTGTGCATTACTATTTTATATTCAATAATGTGCTGTAGTTTGTTTGCTTTCAATTTTAACTTAATTATAATATTCTCACTTATGGGTGTCTGTAGGTTGGGGGAGGGGAGAGAAAGGCAATTGCTCCTAACTGAATTTTCAAAATTAATGCACTTTTCTGTTGATTTTGAAAAGTATAATAAAAATGAATTTTTCTCAAGTGATTTAAAATAGTTTAACATTGAAAGGAAAAGTAATTCAAAATTTTTCATCAGGGGGTCTTGTCCCTCCCCCTAGATCCTTTGCTAGAGACTTTTTTTTTTTATGATTGCCCAAAACTAACCCCTGATGAACAAAGTAATAATTTGTTTTATATCATTTTGATATGTCAGATTTTGGTTTATTTTTTGTATTACTTTTTATGTTCACATGTTTAAAAATTACTTGACATGAATTGTTCTAACAAAAAGTTCATGGTTTTCATCTATTTCATTTTTATTTTCTCCCATTATGAAAAAAACAGAGCCTTAGCAGCAGATTACAGGCACACTTGTTCCAAAATCTTGCCTCTCCCTGGATTTTTTTCTGCAGGCACCCACACTCTCACTGTTTCAAAATCCTGCATTGCAAAGCACCATTTTTGTTCTTTTCTCTCTAAACTGGCACAAAATAAAGATATATCTATTTTAAATAGGTTTGAGTGGAATGTTTTAAAAGATGTGTTTCTAGATACAAAAGCAATTACTCATTTTGATAATTTCTATTTTCACGATGGTGCCTGTGTTTAATGTGCTTTCATGTATATTTGCTGATATATAAGTGGATGTGGCCTTTGTGGCTTATTAATCTGTACAAACTGGCCACAGATGTATTATAATTCAGTGCTCTGATACATACTTTTTTTTGTGATTTGTTGAAAATTATGAATTATATGAATAAAATGATTTTGAAATTGTATTTAGACTGATGTGATTACATGTTTCTATATGTAATTAATCAGGGAGTCATCATTGGCACTAGCAAAGGAGAGTCATTGTCCTTCACCAGATTTTATAATTTAGTTAAATTTTCATTATCTCTGATGATTTTTTGGGGGGAAGAAAAGCTATAGTTTATTCATTCCACATGACCCAAAACAATTAAGCACTAAGTGAGAGAGAAAAAAAAAAGAAATTTTCATTAGGGGGGCTCTGTCTGTCCCTTACTCTCCTAAACCCCATGCAACAGAAACTTTCATTTTGTTTTTGTATTCATGTGATTGGAATAATCTTAAATGCGGGGTTCAGGGGGCAGAGCCTCCTTGATGTAAAAAAAATATATATATATTATGAGTAATATTTCTTAATTGTTAAATTTTTGTATTGATTTTTATGTTGATATGTTCAAAAATTTTCTTCCATTGGGGAAATACTGACAAAAAATTCCTATTTCATGATTATATTCTTTTTGACAGCCGAGGTTTCTCCTGACTTTCAGCTTATCGATCCATTTCAGAAGTAGTGTTTTAGTGTAGTTTTGAAAACTTCACTATATATAGGTTGAAGCCAACAGGCATATTTTTAAAAGTATTGCTCTTTCCTGGATTTTGTTCTGCTTGGGGTCATCAACCTTTGTACTGTCATGAGTGCATTTAAATTTTTGAAACATTTTTGTGGACACATCCCTCCAATTCCCCACTTGCATATTTATAGCTCATCCAAGATTAAGTGAGACATTGAGTAAACATAGCAGTTGCCAATTTATGCCAGGAATTACTACTACCAAGGATACAAAGAATGAAATAATGCCTAAAATCTTGTGTTTTTGGTGCGAATGATGTAATATTATGTTCACTGTACATCCCGCTCCCCCCAAACACCCCATTCACATATTCATTTAAATTGCATGTTTATGTTAGTTCATAATAATTAAATAAAATTAATAAACTCTGATGTGCAGTGGTGTGAATAAAACAACAATAGTCATTGTGATGCAACACGGGAAGTTCAGCTATTATGCAGAATAAATTCCAAACATTTATGCGAAAAACAAAAATACACTGCACTACAACCTTCTTGTAACACAATAAAAACAGGAAGAATGCATGACTTTAGTCAAAGTGAAATTGATTAACACCATAAAATAATTGGTGATTTCTTTATTTATTGTCCAACTTTTTCCAATGAGGATCCAAATTCTTATTTGAACCAAACAATTATGTAGACCTTATAAAAACCAAACAAAAACAATGGCCTAATTGTTTTGGGTTGGTCCTGTAGTGCTCCAAAATGGAGAGAATTTGGAATGTTTATTGTTAGTACACTAACATGCTACTTCCCAATTAGCTTCTACAAATTACCAAACATGGGTCTATTGAGTTAGTTGAAGTCATAGTGGTGAAAGTCATACTTTCTTAAATGGTCCAAAACAAAGGATTTATCAGAACACATTGCAGTAGAATATTTTCTGATACTACATATGGACAGTTTTGTAAAACTATACCCTTCTTGATAGTTTGATATGTCTAGATTCCCTACGTGCATTTAGTACTAATTTTCAAATTTAATGACTTAACACCACAATAAATTTAACAGGCTCTATTATGTGTGTGAATTGGGATACTTCTCTTTATCAGTTGAAGGAAAATACACAAACACCTATGAGGTAGAAACAAGTCTGTGAAGTTTTAAGAATGTTGTTATGCCATGTATTGTGCAATGCCATAACTAGAAAAGTATTTGGGGGAGGGCATGTTCAATTTTCAGTTTTAATATAGTGAACTTAGTGCTAATTTAATACACTACATTCATTATATTATAACAATTTTAATATAGTGTATTTAAATTTCAGGAAGACAGGGGCTTGAACCCTATAAATTATTTTGAGATTTCTTACTCAAAAATTTTATAAGATCTAAAAGTACATAAGTTACAGATTGGGAAGCTCTTTTCTAGATTCTAATGATATTCTTTAATTTAAAAAGTAAACCTGTGTTTAAAATTTAAAAGCACATGTTTGATACTAATGTAGTCTGTAAAATGCTGTTAAGGCAATCCACCCTCTCCTGTACTCTAGTGCACCAGATGATCTGGAATTTTAGTTATATGTGTTATCTGTACCATTTAATCTATCATAAAAAAAATCAACGATGTTATAATTGATTTCAATAGTATGATGCTGCCTTCTGGACTATATTATCGGTGTCGATTATATGAAAAAAAGATCCCTTTTTAAATAAAATCATAACATTTTTTTATTACACACTAGTCTTTACAAGTAACATGTTGTAATCAAAATACATTACAATAGTCACAACATTCAATGTAAATAGTTTTTTATAATATGAAGGAACAAAACTGATTCACTCACATTTTATGTTCCATAAACATATGTGTTTATTTCATCCATGAGTTGCATTCAGAACTGCATTGAAGAAATTTGTACATTAGATACAGAAACTGAATAAAAAAGGGAGGGCTTTAATTAATTTTTGTCATTTCCTACTACATTGTAAATTTAAATGGAAATTTCACGTGAAATTCATAATTTGGCCAGTATTTCATAATATATGGAAGATATTTGTTTATTTTAACATGCCAAATAACTACCCGTGCCTTGTGATTCATTTTAAAATTTTTAGAAAATTGATTTTTACCTGTTTGGAGATTCGTAAGCAATGTAAATTGCAAAAGCTTTCAAAATGAGGTAGGGAATGAGATTATGCTAATGAAATTGTCCTGCCATTAATTTTCAAAAAGTTAACACTTTGTTAATTTTTATATGGTCCCTGTATCTTATAATTTATGTTTATAAAAATGCCCTTTAACAAAGTATAACAGTAAAAAATCCATTCTTCTACCACCAGAACTCACCAAGTTACGATACATTAAATTTTATGAAACTTACGAGCTTTTCGGCACTAATAACAGATAAACGGATTTTTAGTGTCAAAAAGCTCCAAAAATTCCTAAATTTCAGCGTACCAACCATAATGCAGTCAGTTTTGATCATAGAAGAATGGAATTATTACTGTTGTACTTGTCAGAGCATGGAAGGAATCTTTCTAAATATAATTTTTAGGACACAGGGACTGTATAGAAAAATAAAAAGTGTAACTTTAAAAAAATTAATAGCAGGACTATTTCATTGACGTAACCTTATTTTAAACACTTTTAAAATTTTCATTTTCTCATATCTCTAACAAGTAAAAAATTAAAGAATGTTTTAATGTTTTTAAGGCATCCTGTATACATATATTAAAAATTCTTGAACAATTAAAAATCCCCCCCCCCTCCCTACACACACACTTCACTGCTAAATTGCAGAATTTTTCATATTGATGATTATACATTTCAAGTAACAATTTGAATGCATTAAACTAAAGTCAAAACTTTCAAAATTATATGCTACACTTAGTTAAACTATACCTTATGCCTTTGAAATGAGCTTTATTTTATTTATTTTTTTTTTGCTTAATGGAGATATGTAAGCAATGTAAATTACACAAGTGTTAAAAATATGGTAGAGAATAAGATTATGGTAATGATTGTCTGGCCATTAATTTCCAAAAAGTTGCCATTTTAAATTTCTATACCACACCCTGTGACAAAATTGGTCGATTTTTTTTTCTTAATTCCTTTTCCTCCAAGTATATCACTAAAAAATTGCATACCTGTATCTTTAAAATTAACTGAATTATAATAAAAGAAAACAGCTGTTTTTTTTTTCTTCTAACCATTTAAAATGCCATTTCATCTGTAAGAATAGGTATCATTCACAAATTGACGATGACGTTCTTTAGATCAGAAATGTGTTAACGAATAGGTAAATAAAAGTCATCACAAATATATCTATATTAGAGCATTACACGAGCAGAGATGATGTAAAAACACAAATGTTGTTATAAATCTTTAAAAAAAATAAAAAATGAAGATGCAATTTATAAAGCATTCTCAAAGTGTTTTCCTTCTATTCCACAATACATAACTGAACTCTTCTTATAAATGCTTCTATAAATATTTTGGAGCTCTTCGCCATTAATTTTGTTGCAGGCATCTAATATCTTTTGTTTAATATCAACGTAGTATATATTATCGTCAGTGTTTCCTTTTTCATGTGATATCTCACAGATTTATTTTTGTAATTTGATATGTGGTCCCTGTTTACAATGATCAATTTTCAATTAAGCATAACTCATTGCAATTTTAAATATACAAATACCCAATTTTTTGTTATAATGTTGTAACAATTTTTTTTTTTTTTTTTTTTTTTTTTTTTTTTTTTTGTTTGTAATGGACTAAATTTGTGTACAGGGATTGTATAAAAATTTAAGTGTTAACTTTCTGAAAATTTTTGACAAGACTGTTTCCTTAATTTAATCTTATTTCCTACTTTTTTTTTGCCCTTTTTTAGAACAATTATTCAATTTACATTGCCTACTAATCTCCAACAGGTAAACACTTAACCTTTTGAAGGGAAGTGGTACATTTTTATACCACTTAATTTTAATCCCCAATTGCCACAATAGCACCAATATTTTGTAATAAATTTTTCATTTACAATGTAAGTGAAGACAAGCTGTTATTTATTTTCAAATAAATTTGTTCATAAATTCTGGTGTCATTTAACCATATTCAATCGTTGGAGTATCATAGTTGAGATTCATTCCAGCAGAGAGAAGCTTGTCCAAACCAGGATTCGAACCTGAGTGCTCTTCCTAATGAACTACCTGGATGATATCCTGGGCTGACATAATTCACTCTTATTTGTTGAACATGGCTACGAACTGCAGAGCTAATTTCATTCATCCTAGCTATAACTATAGTATTTAAATCATGAATGTATGATATAACATGGACATTTTGCACTCTGTTGAAACAACTATGATACTTCAACCATTGATTATGATTTACCTAATCGCATAATAAAATCACTAATTATAATTAAAATATAGATAAAATGCTTAAGTGATACAAAGAAGAAACACAAAAGCTTCAAAATTTTGCGAGAATATTTTTGTTTATCGTTATATATCTTGAAAATGGCGTCGTATGTGAGCACTGAAACATATGCCAATCATTAAAAGGTTTTTATAAGCCTTTTGTGTTTCCTCTTTGTATCACTTAAGCATTTTATCTATATTTTAATTACCTAAAACTTTCCTCTCTCCATTATGCTCATTCTATCATTTTAACAACAGAAATACTTTGCCCCTGAAAGGGTTAAAGCATGTTTCAATCTTTTTAAGACACCTTGTATAATACATTCTTTGATATCTTTATCATAGTCTTGATTTTTTTTTTTTTTTAAGTCAGGACATGATATACAAACATGAATTATTTTGACTACAGTCAACTGTATTTAGCCAAAATGTAGCTTTTACTTTGACCAGCAAAACTGTGTGTCGGAAAGACTTTGTAATTGACTATTTGAAATTAGTACATGTGACTAATTACAAACTGACACGGATGATGATATTTTTGTATTAATGAAAAGTCATGTGTTCCCATTGCTATGCAGTTCCTTTGGTGTACTTCTATCTCTGAGGAAGTATTTTTGAAGCGGTGTTACTATCAGCAAAAGAGGATGGATGAATGCTAGTGCAAGACAAATGCTGTCGAAGATGTTCACCTGCAATAAATAAAAAAATAAATTGATAAAATATAAAATACGAGCATTTAAATCTTAAAAGTAACCACTATGCCAAATACCATTCAAATTTCTAGCCCTAACAGCATCAGAGAAATCGCAATTTTAGCAAGTTTTAATTACCCATCATACGTGTAGTATAGGATAAGTATTGTGATCGTTGTAAAAATCGAAAAAATGTTTTTGACAGATTTACATGGTTTTTCAGACACTGGAGATTCTGAAAAACATATTTTTAGAAAAAAAAAATTGATGTCCGTCTGTCTGTGTGTGTGGCTGTAAAAGCTCTATCCCCTGAATAAATTGAGATAGAGACTTGAAATTTGGTATGTACTTAGTATGTAATTATGAGAAGAAGCTTATTGAATTTCAGTAACCTCGATTATCTGGAACTAATTTTTTCGGACTCTCGAAATATTCGTTCTGATAAAAGATATATAAACATTTTTGAAATAGTTTATTTTAAGGAGTGAATATAAAAACAATAAAAAAAACGTAAATTTTGCATAAAGAATGAAGTTGATCAGATAATGAGTAGCCGAGATATTTATAATCCTATTTTCCACTCTCTACGATTTTTTATGACCCTGAATTTCATTCAAATTTCAATTGAAAAATATATTTTAATTGGAAATGAGATGCTTAATCCGACGCAGTAAACTCTTAGTTAATATGATTATCATTTTTGGAGTTATACGGATGTTTCTTTTACGTAATTCTGTAATAGAGTCTTTAAAGTTTATGACGTCATCAAGCCAGGATTTTATTCGAATTGCAATGCATTTTATAAATAGTTAACGCATGTTTTATTTTCATATTTTCTATTATGCATATCCATGATGGGTAAGTATTACGGTGGCCCCCAACGACTTGTTTTGTTATTGCATCCTTATAACCCTCGATCTACCAGAAATTTTACTCACCCCTTGATAAAACCATTTTATACCAGAATTTTTATTTAAAACTGTTTAATTTATTTATTTATTTTAGTTCTCTGTGGTTTATATTTAATTTGTTTTATGAAACAAATTCTGGTTGGAATAGTCATTTTGAATGTACCTGACAAGTGTATTGGACTGTTAGGCGGAAGGTTAAATTTCGAATTCTTTAGAAATTGGTCTGTGTGAGCATTTACGTCTTAAAAGTAACAACCATGTCAAATTTCAGGTTTCTAGACCTAACAATTCCGAATGAGTCGCAATTTAGAACGTTTTCCGCTTACTTCACCCTTTTAAAGTTCGAATTTTTCTAGAAGCTTTTCTTAACGAGCATTTACTTTTTTTAAGTAACCATTCTGCCGAATATAAAGTTTCTAGCCCTTACAGCATCACAGAAATAATAATTTTACAACGGTTTATTATTGTATCCTTTTAAATTTCGAATTCTTTAGGAACTGCTATGTGCGAGTATTTTCGCCTTAAAAGTAACAGCCATGTCAAATTTAAAGTTTCTAACCTAACAATTCCAATTAAATTGTAATTTAGAACTTCCGCTCATTTCACCCTTTTAAATTTGGTTTCTTTCTTTTTCTTCCTTTTTTCTTTTTTTAAATTCCTACTATTAGCTCACACTCTCTCTATATATATCTTGTTCAAATTTTCAATCGTTAATAAAATATTTTCTATTCATCCACTCAAGTTCAAATAATTTTTTTTAAACTTGTAGTGGATGACACTTTATGTTAATACAGTTTTTTCAAATATTAATTCATTCATTAAATTTAATTAATTAATTTTAGTTTTAAATGGGAGAGAAAAAACGTAAATTTGACACATTCCTCCCATTGTTTTCATAAATGAAATGAAAGATTTACCTCAAATGAGTGATGCCACAGAAATAAAATACCGCAACGATGATTATAAAATAATGTTCATTAAAGATAACGTGGGACATTAATGCTGCACAGGTTTATTTTATATATTTATGATTAAAAAGTAGGAATTGACTTCTAAAAAAAAATTATATTACTTGTTTTCTTTCTTTTTCCTTTTTTTATAGAAACTATTCTTAGTGAACATTTACATCTTAAAAGTAACCACCATGCCAAATTTCAAGTTTCTATTCAAAATAGTATCACAAAAATCTCAATTTCAGAGCGTTTCTTGTTCCTGCACTCCGTTGGGGGTAGTGATACCTACATAAAATATAGCCTATGTTGGATCAGAGACTATCCCTACCATTTTGCCACCATTATTTTTTAAATCTGTTTGGTAATTCCATAGATTACCCTCTACAAACAAACACTTCTTCATTATAATATTAGTATAGATATTGAGTCAAAATGTCATTATATTACTTATTGTGACGATAGAACAAAATCTTTGATTTAAAATCTGTCATTTCATTAACGAATTTCAGTTTAGGACAAAGTGCGGTTCCAATAGATGCTACAAAAAAATTTTAATGTGCAGTTTTTAAAAATAAATTCTAGTTAAGAATAACAGTTTAGAATTTTACCATTTGAACGCTTATTGTTATATGTTTAACATCGTTCAACATTCAATTTAGAATGATTTAAAATTTAATTTTTCAAAGTGTATTAAAATGTAGTGAAAATACATGAAGTTTATGTTTCAAGAGTGTGAATTATAGAGTTTCGTTCTTTGTCACTAAAAAAAATAAAATAAAAATAAGATGGGATTTTATAGTTAACCTTCCGTAATTAGGTTAGGTCCATAGCCAAATGGCGTATTTGAGCAAATGTCTTTATCTGTGATCTAAAATGTGATTTATCTTTATATGTGATTCACTTTTGACATATTTGAAAATTTTTAGTTTTTTTGAAGTATAACTCAAAAATTACTTGGAGGAATGAGCTGTAATTTAGGATTCGCATAGCTAAAGCTTCTAGAAATTAGTTTTTTTTTTTTAATTATAGGTTACATTTATATATTTTTTAAATATTAATTTCAAATAATATATTTTTTGAAAAAAAATCTTAACTTTGTACATCTGCATTTCCAAAACAAGAACCAATGAAATTTTTTCATGCCGTTATTCAGGTCATTCTCACAAAATGGCACATTTTAAAGGCCCCAAAGAAATAAATATTAAGAAATGTAGCAAATGTCCTTATATTTCCATTCATATGTATATTTAAATTTTAAGTAAGCTATTAAATACATTTCTGACAAAATAATTCTAATATTTAACTTCAATCTTTTAATGAATATGGGTCGAAAGCCCCCCATCCCTATATCTAAATCCCAATGTTCATTTCACTGACATTTAAACATTTTTAATTTATTTTTTTTTATTCAGTAATAACTAATCAAAAGTCTGTGGTTAAGTTCTAACTTAATATATTTTTAAAATGGTTTTAATTTTACTAAGGAATTAACTTAAAAACTTTGTCGCTAGCCCAAATAGTGTTCTGTGAACAGCGAAAATAAATATAGAAAAATACCATAATTGCAGCACATGCCAAATTATCATTAGGTACTTTGGGAGAAAGAAAGTCTGTTTGGTTTTTAGGTACAACCAGGACCAAATTAACCTCTGAATATAAAGGAAGCACATTATCATTTTGGGGGCCCTTTTACCTGGAAAATGTTTTCTAAATTCTACATTCCCGGAAACTCATCAATGTTACTATTATCATTCCCGGGAGGGTCTTACTTAAGTTCAGATATTTCATAAAACAGCTTTTCTTTATGTCCTCTGTATACTATGTAGATAGAGTATATCTGTGGTATATATAGTTGTATGTTGTGTCACTCGGGATTTCTAACCATCACATCTGGATACCAACTTGATTGGTTAACAGCCTAATACTGATCACATTTAAATTATCAGGTTAGAAAAGTTTCCTGAAGTGGTATAATGCAAGACAAATTAAGAATTTGTCTTGCATTAGACAAACTTTCCCCTCCAAGAAAAGTTAAAACGCAATGTAAAAAATATTAAAAGTGGAACTAAAGGTCCCATTTTGATGCCAATTTGAGGCCCCTCATAAATTTTAGAGGGGAAGCTCGTGCTTCATGTGCCTTTTGGATAAACAGGACCTGGATACAACTCTTTGTTCGGTTGTGAAATTATTGTATCTTTTCCAATTTATTAGTTCCATTTGGAGTTTACCAAAGTTCTCAGTGGTCGGTCATCATAAATAAAGTAAAAAAAAGCTAACTTATAATTATAGTACAAATTTTTGACAGATTTAACATTGCATTTACTAAAAGACAAATTAGAAATTTTACGTCAAACGTGACAAATGACTATATCGTACTATAACTAGTTTTATAAATATTCAGATCTTGGTGCAATAGCTACAATTAGTTAAATTTTGTAGTATTAAAATGATACTATGTGCAAATATCCAATACTAGACAATGTAAAAAAATCATCGTTATTATTTCAGTTAAATGAATTATATCATCTGCACCTCACATAATTTCGCTAAACTTTGATTGGCTTATAAGGAAAGTGCAGCTAACGTCACATTACTTGTATAGCAAGAAACACCTATCTGTTCTTTATGCGTACTGTACACATGAGTACGCTCGATTTGATTGGTGTACGTGTAACATGTCTGTCATATGATTGGCATACGTCGCTATGTCGATTCCTGCAATGAAGCAATTTTATTGTTGCAGAGACCTATTGGGCAATGATAACAGGGGATAGCCTATGTAACACAGGTTTGGAATGAACGAATAATGCAGAAATAAGACTTACATAAAGAACGTTCGTGGGAGCCGATGATTCCCACAAGAAGAGAGGAAACTGGAAGAGACTGGCAATGGCAGAAACAGTGCTCATTATTCCTAACAATTTGTTGAAATGTTCGGCTGGAAATCTAACAAAAAGGAAAAATCATGCATTAGACATACGTTATGAAACACTTTCCAACACTAAAAGGATATTAAGAAATTTCACTTTTTTCATACAATGAGATGAGGTATCTATAAATAAGAAATTTGGAAAAAAAACATAGTAAAAATCCCTTTTCAACATATTAAACATGTTAAGTTATTTTTAGGGTTTCGTTCATCTCACGAAACCCTATTACTCCCGCTCCATTGCCTGTCCGTCACAGAGCCATTCTCAGAAACTATGTAACTTACAGAGTTAAAACTTTGTGTACATATAGCTGAATACCAGCTATGAAGCTCAAAATATTAAAATTTGAAAAAATCGTATTATTTTAATAAATAGAGATAAAAAACTAAAATTCTAACAACCTTTTCCTATTAAATTTAAACATTTTTCGTTATAGCAGATGCCAAAAATTAAAAATCCACAATGAAATTCTTTCTACAATAATTAATTTTCTATTGAACGATTTCCATGAAAAATGAAAATGAAATAAAAAGTTTCACCAATTGAAAAAATTTAATATGAAATAAAAATGATTGATGTCATAGTGGTAATAAAACGGAAATTTTCAAAGATTTCTCAATAATACAAGGAGTATGAGTATGTGTATGTACACAAAGCAGATGAATATCACGTCATTAGAGAATTAAAAAGAAAATCTGACGTCATATTGGAAGTTTAACAAATTTTTCAAATGTTTGAGAATAATACAAAGCGAGTATCAATATGAGTAATAGGGAATAGTAAATATATGAGTTTGAGAAACATGTTGATTGTTGAATCATGATAAAAAATCCGATTATGGAAATATTCGCATATTTTAAAATTGTGAAGGTGTACAACATGTTTAATTTTGAAATTATTTTTTTAAATATCGCATTTAGTCCGCATGACAGATATTATTATGACAGAATATAATAGCGGGCTTCACCCGATATCGGGCTGGTTTAGATATTCGAAAAAACGAAGAAATAGACCGGTAAATTTTTACATTATAAAAAACATGACTTTTTTTTTGTTGCTAAATGAAATTTATTTGGATTTATTAAAGAAAGGATAAAGTGTTTTGAAAGGAATATTAAATGAAACCATTTGAGCGATCTTCGATCACACTTACCCACTTGTTCAAATTGCTCACAAAGCCTAAAACCAACACAGGGAAAAATTGTCCAGGAAACTGAAAGGAAATTACCTGCTGAAAATTAATTCAAAATACCCTTTTCAGCAATTTAAATAAAATGCACCACGAACGATTTTACCCAATAGATCATAATGTAACGGAATTCTTTTGTGTATTCCTGTAAACGAACTTTTTCGTTACACACTTCATTTTCTATAGCGAACATTCTATAGTGAACTTCATTAACATATAAAAATTACATGTCAATCCGAGTATACTTTCGCAAGTTAGAGAATGGACAGACGGCCAGACAAACTGAAGTCAGCAACACAAATTCATAAACCTTTTACTCAACTATGTTGGAAAGTATTAACAAGTATGAAAAAGCATGCGTCAAGCATAGATTATGAAACATTGCAAGTGACATTGATGCAAACATTGATGTGAACATTGATGTGAAGGAAGGAGGTTCAATACATGGAGTGGGTCTCATTCACCAATAAAATCTTATTCAGAATCGGGCCCTAAGAACAAGATTGTATTAGCGAATGAGACCAACTCCATGTATTGAACCTCCTTCCTTCGTATCAATGCTGGCTGCTGGGTGATTTTAGTTTTGGTCTGGATTGGACTCCTAACACTCGCAGCACCATCTATTGCTGGTAATTCGAACTAAAATCAGGAATCGCAGTAAAAAAAAAACTCCTCACACCTTACACAACCCTCCTGCAAGGATTTTTCTAAATATGTGTCAAGTTATTGAATTTTAAAATCAGTCAGTCCATTTTAGAACACTCGGTATTTGCTAATATAATTTGGATAACAATATTGTGAAAAATGATTAATTAATTGAATCCAGCAGTTTAATTGATTTTTAATTAATGCCCAACACTGACTAGAAAACAAAATTGTATTTATATATAGCTCACGTATTTAAACGAGGCTTATATTGACAGGAGCATATGTATTAGTAAATAACTAAAATTTATTTCAACAAATTATTATATAATTTTTGTAATTTTTTTTTTCCCTTCGCACGTATAATCTGGATATTGACTATTTTTATAATTTTTTTACGACGACCGCCAACTTTTTTGAAATTTCCAAGCAAACGATAGCGCGCCAAATCTGGAAATCTTTACATGAGTAGGACCAGTCATCTTGGTGCCACTTTCCAAGGTCATTCTCTACGGAAAGCGCACGCCATCCCTGTCTTTTCTCTGTGGTTCCACTCTCAGCCTGGACACTTTTCCACACAGCTGGAAAAATTTACAACTCGTGTGATTTCAATACCAGTCAGTTTGCTTGTGCTGGAAAAAATAACGTATAGTACACTCACCTGATACGCAGATAAGCAGTTCCTATAGAGAGAAAAAACGCCCTCAGTAGAGAAACTGCGACAATGGAGACGAAAATGGCTGTAGTGTTGTTGAAAAATTTGCAGACTTGAGTGACGGCTTCTAGAAGTGTGGTGAGGAACATGGGCCAGAAGCAAGAGCGGATGACTTTGAGCATTGTATCTTGTGGATCTGTGTTACTATCTGCTTATAAATATATAGATGAAAAAGAAAAATCAAGAACAAATACCAATTTATAATGTGCTCATAATAATAATAAAAAAAAAAACATTAATATTTCTCCCGATTTTATCTTTGTTACCAAAACTTCCGATTCGCCCCACATTGACGAATTTCCCCAAAATATTAGCCAAAGCTAGAATATTTTTCTGCTTTTATGGGTCTTCTCTGAAATCAAGCTAATAGACAAAATAGATAATGGTGTTATTAAATAACTGGGAGTGGGGTCCTGTATTTTATGAAACATAGAGTTGGGTACCACATAGTGTAATTGTATGAATCTCGTGCGAAATTCAAGCTATTACGTGCATCTATCAGGGTTTGTACGGGGTCCTGGAATTTTCAGGGAAAATACCAGTATTGTCTTATAGAAAAACTTGTCTTATGTAATTGCGCCATTATACAAGGCGAGTTTTTTTTTTTATAAGAAAATACTTATAATACCCTGAAAATTCCTGGGCCCCGTACGAACCTTGGTTTATTGAGTGAAAAAATTTAATAATAAAACAGTAGTTTAAAAAAAAATAACAAAAAAATATCAATTAAAATTAATTATGTTGTAAAAAAAAATACAAAATGTTTCTTTCATTTATTAATTCAACTTGATTTGATTGGATTTCAAAGGTTTTTCATAACGAAATGTAAGGAAATGTGAAATTGCTTATTCTGTGCTGGCAGGTCCACCCATCCCAGTGGGTAGTGTTGCTGGCCACAAAATAAGAAGCTTTTACTGATCTTTGCGGATTCGAAACCAGCGGGGTCTGAGCCGGGTTAACTGCGCAAGTTTTCAGTATTTTCCCTGTGCGAGCACGATAATTCGGGCCACTTTTAAGTCAAAAGTCCTGCCTACGAGAAATGAAGTACGAAGGCAAGGAATTGAAGTTATTCTCAATACGCAATGAAGGCATCCCTCCAATAGCATTATGGCAAAAACTAGCCGATGCTCAACAAATACCATCCCCTCTGTGGTCGCTTTTTCAAAAATTCATAAATGCTTAAAATCAAAAACCCCGTGATACATCGCTCCTGAATCTCAGTCCATCATAAAATACTAAAAATTATCTCTTGAAAAGATTGACTTTCAATGTATCGTTTTGAACAATATAGACCTTTAATTAAAAAAAATATTCAACATTTCGATAGTTTGAGATTGTAACGGTTTGAGACTGTAACGATAATAAACGGTAACGTCTTTTACTTTACTCAAAAATGTGAAATAAGCATATTTTAAGGGCAGAGATAATACGATCATGAAAAGTTGTGGGTAGAGAGAGTGTAAATTTTTAATCCAGATGTTTGCCAGTGTTTTGGGAAATTTCGCCACAGTGTGCCTGCACAAGGGGGGTAAGAAAGGATGGAGTTCATGGGGCTCAAGCCCTCTTCATTCAAACGAAGACAAAATTTTAAATATAACAACCTATTTTTAAATCAGACAATTTTAAATACACAAACACAACATAAGTGAAAAATTGACCGGGGCCAGGACTCGAACCTGGGACCTTCAGCGTAACGTGCTGATGCTCGGTCACTGTGCAACTCCTGGTCGATATCCTAGCCTGGCAAATTCTCACATTTATATATGTTGGAAAGAGTCACCGGCTAGCATTTAGCAGCTTCAGATAACACAACAACGATGTATTAATTACTAGAAACTATCCCTATTTTGCATACCAAAGGATGGATCTCTGCTAGAAGAGTGGAAAAGATTAATTCCCTGATATGATAAAAAAAAAAAAAAAACTAACTTCAAAATCAGTTACATCTGAAATGTACCCTTACAAGAAGATTTTATCAACAGAAATTATATTCATATTGTCAATAGTGAAACGGTTACTTTTGCTAGAGGTAAATCTATTTTTAAAGCAGATGTCGCTGCGATCGCCCTATTATTGTACCGTATCGTTGCACGTTTATCGGCTACAATTTTTCAGCACTTTTTAAAGCATTACCAGTTTGGCTTTTTTCAAATTCCGAAATTTCGCATTTATACCAGTAATTCCCTATAATGTTCTTTTGGTTACTTAATGGCAGATATTATGTAACCTCTTAAAGTAAAAATTCTTGTTTCAGAATTTCCGTTTTGAATTAAAAACGGTAAAACCTTTTTCCACTCTATGTAGTGTAGGCGCTGTAGTTATAGGAAGAGATATTTTGCTTTCTCGGCGTTAGAGAGAGGTGAGGTCGGGCGGCTACCGATCCGGTCACTAAGTGTCTAAAAGCGCAAAATATACATAATACTTGGTTAATATTTAATATGCTTTTCAAACTACCATTGATAGGCACTGTGACATAAATCTCGCCCAGCGCGCCATAGATACTAAAGCCGCCGGTGATATTTTGTAAACATTGATGAAAGTTGACAAGCATACTTTTAAATTCAATCTATACAGCTAATAATTTTTAAACTGAGATTCTCTCGGATTCAAAATGGGTGAAATGAACCCCCCCTCCCCTTCCACTGGGACCGCAAATACATTATTAAAATTTTATGCTTCGTATTCACTAAAATACAAATATCTTACATGAGCCACTTGAGAAAATAATCTTTCAAACCGGAATAATAAAAGACCTATTCATTTGTGTAATGCATTCATGTCCAAAAAATCTTCCATGGCTATCACAAAAATGAGCAGCCTCTATATGGATTAGCTTATGGTTTCGAATAGAATGACAGAAGAATTCTTCGATAGTATTTATGTACCTGCCAACATAGCATTAAACTTCCGTACAATGTATGCTCATTTAACCGATCATTTTAGTAAAGTCCCTATTTAGCGTACCAAAGGATGGATCTCTGCTAGAAGAGTGGAAAAGATTAATTCCCTGATATGATAAAAAAACTAACTTCAAAATCAGTTACATCTGAAATGTACCCTTACAAGAAGATTTTATCAACAGAAATTATGTTCATATTGTCAATAGTGAATTCGGATTCTTCTACAGATCCGAATTCAATTGAACAATTGGATTCCGAATTTTGAATCCGAATTGGGAATTCGAATTTGCGAAATTTCGGAATTTAAAAAAAACCAAACTGGTAATGCTTTAAAAAGTGCTAAAAAATTGTAGCCGATAAACGTGCAACGATGCGGTACAATAATAGGGCGATCGCAGCGACATCTGCTTTAAAAATAGATTTAAATCTAGCAAAAGTAATTTCAAACCAGATTTTTTTTTAAAGAAATGTATTCAAATCGGTTCCATGTAAAAACATGAAACTAAATAAATATTACTTTTTCAGATATATTTTCCGGCAAGAAACGTCTTTAACCGGAGTTAAATGAATTTACGTTGTATGGAAGTTTAGATGAAAGTTGGCAGGTATGCATTTCTTCGCTTCGTTGCAACAGCACATTGACGGGTCTGGAGTCAAAGCCATTATTTTAACAGTAAATCTGCAGATCTGGAGTTAAATTATTCATATACCCTCCCCTCTCTTATCTTTGGATGGACCAGGATATGATACTGCACCCTCAAACAAATTTATTTCATGAACACGCTGTTCATTTTCATTCATTTCGATCTTCTTCATTTGAGCTATCTGTAGAAGATTCAAGTACTGCTATTTTTGTTTCTTTCTCCTGTGAACATTTCATTTTTTTTTTCTTTTTATAAACAATCAATTCCTTCCGCAAAAGATTTATTTATGTCAACACCAATTATTGATCCTTGTCTTCCATTTTCTCGTTGTTCTAGCAAGAAATCTCTATCATCAGCTATTTTGATTATGTTTAATGCATCGGCATGAACAAGATTAAACAAGTTATCTAATTTTGAAGAAGATGCATGCTCTTTGGCTTCCTTTGTTCGTCTTTAATAGTCTTCATTCTTCGAATAATTTCAGACAATTATTATCGTTATATGAATGGAATTACCTTCAGATAATTAATTTAATAATTACATTTACAAATTCTTTTACGGATTTGATAGTGTACATAAGTGACTTTTTAATACATTGAAATAATTTTATTAATACTGGGATTGTCAGGTTTAACGTACAATTCCCAACTTGTTTTTACATTGCTCTCGCTAAATGTGTAACCCTTTAAAGATGACTGCTATTATAACTAATTACGAAGCTACATAAACAACATTGCAAATATTGGGAATTTTGCACATTGCATATTTTAAACTGCCCAACGTTACCTTTGGAAACTCTTCTGATGCTCCAATCCATAAACATACCTCCAATGGGTGCGAGAAAGAGCCCAGACACTTGAAACAGTCCGTAGATCTCGGAAAAGAGTGAATCTGAAAAGGAGGAATAATCAATCAGTTTACTAACTTTTTTATACCCCGGCGTCGGGGTCGGAAAAACTACCTTTTTATTGTAGCAAACTACAACTACAACTACACTGCAAAAAAAAAAAAAAAAAAAAATGTTGATTTTACAGTATAATACTGGCACCCCAGCTTCCTGTATTATACTGTAAAATCAACAATATTTTTTGCAGTGTACTTTATTGAAAATGTAGTTGCCTACAACTACAACTACTAGTTTTTAAAAGTATCGACTGCAAACTACTTTCAAAAGTAGTCACTACTTCGATACTTTCAGAATTTGCCAATGGGTTCAATTTACACTTGAAACTGAAGACGCGGACAATAAAAAGATTTAGAAAAATGTGACACGGTCCAAGGCTCCTTTGTAACTTTGCGATCTCCTTTCGAAGCGCGCTTGGCACGATGCCAATTTTAAACTTTGTACAAGGTCTTTGTTTTAGATAAGGCGAAACAGTGATAAATAGTCAACGTTTTTCATTCCATTTGAATTAGCGATATTTCAGACTATTTAGGCTTCATATCTTTCTGAACCTTCATGGTAATCCATCAACACTTTACTAGTATATATATAGCTATACTCAACCCTATGTTGTATATAAAAATAGCAAATAAAACTTTTGTAAAAGAATATTATAAAGCAGAAAACCAAAAACCATTGGTTGCTTTTTGGCGTTCTGTAGCCGCACCGGGTATATAAGCTACCGCCTCTCTGTCGTTTTGCCCATTCTTGCTTTTTCTAGCACGCTATGCTTTGTTCTTTGTCGCACTGAAGAAGAATCTCGCTTGTGGATTCGAAACAGCTGTTTGCTGCTTTTTGTGCATTATTTGTGCTTTTTTAACGTTGGTTTTTTGTCTTTTAATAACATACGTTGTACAGTATTTTACAAAGCCTTATTATTTTTTTAGCAACGATTTTTTGTACTATTGCAGTTTGTAATTAATAAATTTATTGTACGGAAAACCTTTGTGCGCGAGTATAAAACTCGCACTCGACCGATTATTTTTTTTTTCTTACCTTTTCCTGGATCGGATGTCGTTCTGTCTAACCACAGGTGAAGAGTGCCGACATAAATAATGGTGTATAGAAGCAACCAGCAAAACCAGTACTGGTGAAGCAAATAAGATACTGACAGCAAGGAATCTCGGAGAGGCTTCTCTTCTTTGGAATCAGCTTCAGTCCCTACAGGAAAAAAAATAAGAAGAATAATAAATTTCAAAGAAAAGTAAACTATTTTAGAAATAAATTTCATGCCGAGTAAGGCTGGGATAGATAGATAGATAGAAAGATATCGATAGATTGATATAGATAGATAGATAGAGAGAGAGAGAACACCCCATATATTTTAATCACATAATACCCCAGAGAAATACAGAAATAGCCGTTCAACTAGAAATTATGTCTATCTTCTAGTTATATTAAAAAAGAAAGAAGAACCACGCTTTAAGCATAGATTATGAAGCAAATTAATCTATCGCACTAATTAATCTATAAAAAAAATGTTGTAGTGCACATCAATGATTTTTTTTTAAATTTTCATTTTGTTTGAAGTATCATAACCTCATTAAAATGCATCGCAAACGATTTTTCCCCCATAGATCATACTGTAATGGAATTCTTTGGTGCGTCCCTGTAAACGAACTATAAATGCTACTTATTTTACACTCCCGATAAAGCATGCTCTAGTCCACCGTAGTGATGCTTATTAATTTCATTATGTTTGAAGTATTGTAACTACATTAAAATGCATCGGAAGCGATTTTTTCCCAAAGACCACAATGTAACGGAATTTTTTTGTGTATCCCTGTAAACGAGCTGTAAATGCTACACACTTCATTTTCAATACCGAACATTCTATAGTAAACTTCAATAACATATGAAATTTTCATGGCAAGCCGAGTTATATTTACGCGAGTTAGAGGCAGACAACAGACAGACGGTAGACAGACATACAAACCGAATTCATAAACACTTTCCAACTATGCTAGAAAGTGCCAAAAAATGATACATTTTTATGCAATTTTGTTTTTTTTTTTTGTTATTATTTCTTTTTAATTTGTATAAAAAAATGTAGTTTCTTTTTCAGATATATTATAGAGAGAGCGTAATAAGCAAAGTGTACAGAAAACTAGTCGTTGGGGGCCACCATAACACATACACATCATGGATATGCATAATATAAAATATGAAAATTAAACATGTGTAAACTATTTATAAAATGCATTGCAATTCGGATAAAATCCTGGCTTGATGACGTCCTAAACTTTAAACACACTATCACTGAATTGCGTAAAAGAAACATCCTTATAACTCCAAAAATGATAATCCTATTAACTAACAGTTTACTGCGTCGGATTAAGCGTCTCATTAATTAAAATATATCTTTGAATTTCAATTTGAATGAAATACAGGGTCACGAAAAATCGAAGAGTGTGGAAAATAGGATTATAAATATCTCGGCAACTCATTACCCGATCGACTTCATTCTTTATGCAAAATTTGTGTTTTTTTTTATTGTCTTTTATATTCACTCCTTAAAATAAACAATTTCGAAAACTTTTATATACCTTTTATCAGAACGAATATTTCGAGAGTCCGAAAAAAATAGTTCCGGATAATCGAGCTTACTGAAATTGAATAAGCTTCTTCTCATTATTACATACTAAGTACATATCAAATGTAAAGTCTCTATCTAAATTTGTTCGGGAGACAGAGCGTTTACACACACACAGACAGATGAACGGGATTTTTTTTTTTTTTTTTTTAAATATGTTTTTAGGAATCTCCAGCGTTTAAAACATGTAAATCAGTAAAATAATTTTTTTTTTTCGATTTTTAAAACGATTACATGACTTACCCTATACTACGTATGCTGTGTAAGTAAAATGACGATTAATTAATGACGATTCATAAGATTAATTTTGTTGTGCAATATTAAAACTTTTGTTATTACTTTTTGTTTACAGTGTAACAAGTATTTCTTACTTCTATGAAGCATAAATAAATAAATTCAAAAAGAAGCAATAGTCAAAAGTTGTCTAAAATAGTCAAGCTTCCTAATACACGACTAAAAATCAGTCAATTTTCGTCATTTCAAACATTTTTTGTCCCCCTTAAGGCAGTTATCATCAGTACTTTATGTTTTGTCTGCACTGCAAATTCCCAGAATACATTTGGAACACTTTGATTCCTGAAAAGTGTTTGTGTTCCCTTAATGTGTTCCGAATACGCTCCGCTATAGAGAATGTGTTCTGAAAGTGTACCGAAAGTGTTCTGCTCAGAATATCTATTAAATCTAAACTTGGGAACACATCTGAGAGCGGATTGGGAGCACATTTGGGCACACTCGTGAAATCATCGCTTTCAAAAAGTGCGCTAGAAAGTGTGCTGAACAAAAGACGTGTTCCCAGAAGTATTCTAAAATCTGTTCCAAAAAATGCGCTTCAAAGTGTCCTAAAAAAGGTGACGAAATAAGTGTTCAAAAAAGTGTTCTGAAAAGTGTAGGACGATTTGCAGTGTGAAAGTTTGTTGTTGTGAACAAAAACAATACTACTCTATACTATTTTTCGTCAAGGTTTTTCTCAAAATAATCCCCCCCCCCCCCCACACACACATACCGGTCAACAACGCGAAACTTTCTGACACGTTTACGGACTCATTTTCAAATACAAAAGCATGTCAGTTGTAAGCCTGACAACTGAAGCGATTTGGAATCGAATGGTGTTTTCCATTTTTTGATAAATGAACTATTTATCGAGTTATAAGCGATTGTTTTCACGTGATGACACGTTTTTCTCTTTTCCTTTGCTCTCGCGTCCGGAAATTCGGTTCAAAGCGCCAACTTTGACAGTATTTTCTGTAAGATCTCCTGTCTTTACCGAAAAATGGAAAACACCATTTAATTACATAGTTTCTGTATAAGAACACCTTCCAATTTCATGCGCTTCTGAACAAAAACGAAATGAGAAATGTGTTAGAAAATAGCTTCTTCGGATGTGAGAACAGCTTCAAAGAACTACTAATATCAGTTCCGCCATTTAAAGCCTGAATAAAGGCGGAAATATTTTCTTTTTCACTAAAGTTGATTGAAAATGTGTTTAAAAATACTTTGTATCTTTAATATACGTATAGTAACAACTTTGAACGATAAATATACAAAAGAAGTAATAATACCCAATCATTATCTCTGTCATCTAGGATAGTAACAGGTATGTTATGCAATTGTAAGTAATTTTGATGAAATTTCCGCACGATTTACTATTATTGACATGCAAAACAATTTGTCAGTTCTTATTACTTTTTTCTCTGTAATTCGTTAACAAAACACCTACAACCGTCGCAATAAAGATTATGATTCTCAGGTGACATTGTAATCAATAATGGAGTTTTTTTTTTCTTCACATCAAATCAATTGCTTTAACATGAATATTTCTTAACTGGTTAACATATCATTTTCCATTTTTAAGCGACGGAGTTACTTATTGTTTTTATTCGCTGGATAAATGTCGTGTTATTATTATTATTATATTATTATTATTTATAAAAGTTCTTATACAACGAAATTTTATTTTCAATGGTCCACACTGCAAAGAAAAAAAAAGTGTTGATATTACAGTATAATACTGGCATCTCAACTGCCAGTATTATACCGTAAAATTAACAGTAATAAACAGTAAAATAAGCAGTAATACGCTGCAGCGCTTTTTTTTTTTTTTTTTTTTTTTTTTTTTTTTGTAGTGTAATGGGGAAATCTCCAGTTATCGTTGATATACACAGAAAACAAAATCTTAGAAAGTAATCGGAAAACTTTTACAGAAATATTTTAAATATAAATGGGTATTTAAAATTTGTATATAATTTTTCTGGTAACTAATTGAATGTTCCCGGTACTTTTCTTTGTAATATCTTAGTTTTATTTTATTTTTAAATTAATGGATAAACACCTAACACACTTTTTTTTACAGCTCTATGAATATTTAAGAAAAAGTACATAAAAGTACATGATTTAATCCAAGGAACTCGAATAAAATGATAAAAGTGAGTGTTGCGATTTGAAAAATTAAAGTTGGTATAATTTTCAATATGTAGATGATTTCCAAAATTGCATTCATATTCGAAAAGTAGACACAATTCTCAGTCGTAGTTGCATCTATCTCTCTGGCTGAAGGAGAATTTTCAAATGTGTTATGCGTATTCTAACTGAAATAAATTTTTCCATACTACCTAGTACATATACAAATTTAAAGACCATATACAGGGCTGCACAAAAGAATTCGGATTTTTGTCCGACTGTAGATGGTAAATGCAGTAGCAATTTGGTTATCGAATGTGGTAAGCGTTTTCAAAATTGTTTACTTAGGCATCATCTTTCAACTAATTAAATTGTGGTTTTCGTTACAGTTTTTGGAAAATGTTTCATAATCTATGCTTGACACATGATTTTTCTTTATTTCTTAAAAACTATTTTTATTGTCATTAACTGAAAATAAATTGAATAATGAATTAGATAATATTTTTAAAATTGCTTGTAATAATGGTTTTAAGGTACACCGTATTAATAAATTAATCATGGATATCGCCAATAATAAGAAACCAGGAAACAAAGTCGATTCGCAGAAATACGAACTTTAACTATACTCTTCAATATTATCCAAGCTTTTTTGAAAAATTAAAATACAGCCTTAAACGTTTCAATATCTGCTTAATAGCCAAAGCCCCTCAGAAATTAGGAATATCATTTGCAGTAAAATTGACTCAATTAGTTTTGAGAATTATTCAGGAGTATATGAAATACCTTTTATTAAAGAAGACGGATCTAAGAATTACTATATTGGCATGACCAGCAGGAAATTTAGTTACAGAAAAAAGGAGCCTATAGCTGATATTAAGTATAGTAGAAAAACCACCGCCCTGGCAAAATTATATCAAGAAAAAAACATCCAAGGAAAAACCTATAGTCAAAGCTTTGATATGGTTTTACGATTAATATCATAATTCGAATTCGACCATTCATCCGAGAAGAAAAGTTTGTGACAGAAACGCGTAACCTGTAACTGCCGCTTGTTGTTAATCCATATTAAAAGGTTTGTGTACTTGATTTGTAAACAGCATATATCTGAGGAAGCTCATTTTTAACACTTTTCAACATAGCTCAAAAGTGTTTCTGAATTTGGTCTGTCTGTTCATCTGTCCGTGTTCCAACAAGCGCAAATGTACTCGGATTGACATGTAATTGAGGTTTACTACAGCATAATTGTGTGTAGCATTTATAGCTCATTTATAGGGAGACACAAAAGAATTCTGTTACATTATCGTGTGTCGGGAGAAAATCGTTTGCGACGCATTTTATTGCTGTTATAATATTTCAAACGTAAAAATATTGATATGCATCACTGAGATGGACAACAGCATGCTTTTTCAGGAGTATACAATAAGTAGTATTTATTGTTCGTTTACAGGGAAGTAGAAAATAATTTCATTACATTATGATCTATGGGGAAAAATGCATTTTAATGAGGTTATGATACATCAAAAATAACAAAATTAAAATATTGAGGTGCACCACAACATATTTTCTAAAGATTATGGAGTGCGTAGATTTTATCGTTCATTTACAGAGACACGCAAAAGAATTCAGTTACAGGATGATCGATATTTGCTGGAAGTGCGTTTTCCGCTGTGGTATGCATGTTTTTTAACTTATCTAATTTTTAGTGTATTACGTGGTGTGTATAAATTCTGTAGACCATATAGAGAGTTGCACGAAATAATTTTCACACATTACCGGATATGAACAAAAATTGCGGAAAATGGACAGAAGTTGCTGAAAATTGATTTTTACTGTCTTTTTTAATTGCTTATTTAGATATCTTATTAAACTGAATGAAAAAATTACACTTCTTAATACTATTCTGTTTTCGAAAATCCCTTATTTTATAAAATTTTCGAAGTGAAACTTTCATTATATTGTAAGTTTTTCCAAGATATGACTATAAAATAGAGTAATGTCCCAATTTTCGTCCATTACTTTGGGAATTTATTTTGTATAAGAAATGTGTGAAAATACATGAGCGTATGCAAAACGTGTATTTACAAAATTGAAGGACATTCAAGAAGAAGGGGTTAACTCCAACTGTACAATTTTTAAGAAATTAATTTTCTTCTTAAAACAAATGAAAAATCCTGCATTCCGCAAAGATTATGAAACACTTTTCAACTCTAACAGAATAGTATTAAGAAAATTTTTTCATACGATGAAATGAGATATCTAAAAAATTCAATTTAAAAAATACATAACTGAGTAAAAAAACATTTTCAACAATTGCTGCCCATATTCGAAATGTTTCGTTCAGCCCTGTATAGGATCTACAGAATTTTTAAACAACGCGTTATACACTAAAAATTACATTTGTATTTCACAACGGAAAGTGCACTTCAAGCACTTACCGATCATAGTGAGTCTTGCAACCGAATTCTCTTGTTCGTCTCTGTACATGAACAATAATTCCTACGCACTCCATAATCTATGGAAAATAAGTTGTATTGAACCTTAGTGATCCTTTTCAATTTCATTATGTTGCAAGTATCATAACAAGTTCAAAACGCACCGCAAGCGATTTTTACCCATAGATCATAATGTAAAAGAATTATTGTGTACGTCCCTGTAATTAAACTAGAAATGCTACTAATTGTATACTCTCGTAAAAGCATGCCGTACTCTACCTGAGTAATGCATATTAATTTAATTATGTTTAAAATATCGTAGCATCAATAAAATTTGCCGCAAACGATTTTTCCCCATAGACGATAATGTAAATGGAATTCTTTTGTGTGACCCTGTAAATGAACAATTAATACTGCGCATTTCATTTTCAATACCGAAAATTCTATAGTAAAATTCAATAATGTGTAAAAAATTCATGATAATCAGAGTATATTTACGAGAGTTAGAGCACGAACAGAGACAGACGGACAGACATACCGAATTCATAAACACTTTTAATATATGTTGGAAAGAGTTAAAAAGTCGCTGAAAATATAGGTATTTTTGGTTGTTATTGATGGCAAACCATACATAGGTGCATGAGCTAATGCATAAGTGGGAAAAATATATTTTTTTTTCAAGTTTAAAAGTTTTTTTTTTCAAAAGTGCAAAAATAGAACTAACGCCCCCTTGATGCAAGCCTTTCAATTTACTGTCGTTAATGTCTGTTTCAAATATTTCACAAAAGCTAAAAATGTTACTGCGTAACGAAATTACTTGTTCTGAGTTTTCCTATATACTCACGTGTATTTTTTCATATATAATAAAAGATACAGTAACACTCAACTAAATACATTGTTACATTTTCTGTTCTGACTTTAATTATATACTTAGTTGTCATTACATTTGTCAGTGTCCCATTTCCAGTCAACTACGAACGTTATGGCAGAATCAGTAATAATGAGGGAAAACACGCACGCCGCGGTCTTTTATTGAAGAAGAGGTGTTAAAGGAAATATAAAACTTTAGATGTGAATTATCAAGGACAGGGAAGAGAAGAAGCACTCTCATGATCAAATAGATGTATAGGTTGTTATGTGTCAAATTGAGTGACAGGCATTTAGAAATAGAGCAAAATAAAATAGTTATATGAAATAGACATAGTATGATAAAGTTTTTGAATCATCATAGATAACCATAATTACAAAACGCATTTCATCTTCATTATTAAGAGAGATAATATTTATAATGAATTTCATCTACAATAGAGATAAACAAATTTATAGTATAAATTTATTTATGTGTTATAGATTAAATTTATTATAAATATTATATATTTTAATAATGAAGATGGAATGCTTTTACTTACCCATCATACGTAGTATAGGGTAAGTCTTGTAATCGTTTTGAAAATCGAAATTTTTTTTTTTTGACGTATTTACGCGTTTCAGACACTGGAGATTCAGAAAAACATATTTTTAGAAAAAAAAATTTGCCGTCCGTCTGTGTGTCTGTGTCTGTAAACGCTCTATCTCCCGAAAAAATTGAGATAGAGACTTGCAATTTGGTATGTACTTAGTATGTAATAATGGGAAGAAGCCTATTTCATTTCAATAACCTCGATTAACCGGAACTATTTTTTCGGACTCTCGAAATATTCATTCTGATAAAAGGTATATAAAAATTTTCGAAATTGTTTATTTTAAGAAATGAATATAAAAGACAATAAAAAAACATAAATTTTGCATAAAGCATGAAGTCGATCGGATAATTAGTTGCCGAGATATTTGTAATCCTATTTTTCACACTCTTCGATTTTTCATGACCCTGTATTTCATCCAAATTTCCCTTCAAAGATATATTTTAATTGGAAATTTTACGCTTAATCAGATGCAATAAACCGCTAGTTAATAGGATTATTATTTTTGGAGTTATAAGGATGTTTCTTTCAAGCAATTTAGTAATCGAGCCTTTAAAGTTTGTGACGTCATCAAGCCTCGATTTTATTTGAATTGCAATGCATTTTATAAGTAGTTTACACATTTTTTATTTTAATATTTTACATTATGCATATCCATGATGGGTAAGTATTACGGTGGCCCCTAACGACTAGTTTATAATTGTGGTTATAAAATATTACCTCCTTTTTATTTACATTGATAAAATATTAAAGATTTGATAACATTTAATGATAATAAATAAATATTATAAAATATAACATTCTAGCAGTAATGATAAAATATCACCTCTTTTCTGTATACATTGATAACATAATAAAAATATTTATATTTGATAACATTGAATGGTAATTTAATAATGATAATAAATAAATATTATAAAATATAACATACTAGATTAATTTTACATAATTATTTAAATTGGTAAAGAAATCATATGAGTTGTAATTTTTCAACTGGATTGAAAATGTCCGGACCAGGATTCGAACCTAGGATCTCTTGGCTGAAGCTGCCAGTGCTCTACCAACTAAGCCATCCCGGTCAAATCTGGAGGACGTAATTCATGCAGTTAACCTTATTTATAATAGCATCTGGTCTCATATCTGAATCAGCTCAACAGAATAAATCGCAGGTAATTTTGAACTCCAATAAACGCTAATACGTGATTACACTAGATTAATTTTAACACTATGATTTAAATTGGTAAAGAAATCATAGGAGTTGTAATTTTTCAACTGGACTATAACATACTAGCAGTAATGATAAAATAATTCAATAAACTCTTTCTTTTAAATATCTTAATAGAGTAGTAATTATGAATGAGGCAGGAGACGGATTTAAATTATATATCTACTTTACAATCTTCAGAAACTATATCTAATTAAATAAACTTACTTCTACTGCATATCTTACTGCATGTGTATCTTCTGTTATTTTCATCATTTTTGATAGAAATATACTTACATTGTTCCGGTAAATTCATTATTACGTAAGCTATTCACATCGTCACAATAATTGGAACATGTGCATAAAACATTTTCGAAAGTCAAGCCAAAAAGTAATCACCAACTTGATATATAGCAACCTCACAAACCAGGTTCTTGCGCACGCGCAATTCGCTATTTTCCATCATATCGGTTGGGAATGGCGAAATTGCGGCCGGATGTGAGATGGTGGAGTATTTACTAATTTCACGCTGCATCGCACACCCATACGTCATACCCAGTGTTGAATTCAGGGGCCTGGGGGGGGGGAAATCCCCCTCGGAGCAATGAAATGTCTCCCCCCAAAGATTTAAGATTTTATGCTTTCAATGGTCAAAAGTGCAATCCCCCCGCAACTCTGTAATGTCCCTCCGGAGACCCAGAAATCCCTCCCGGAGAAAAGTGTCTGAATTCAACACCGGTCATGCCATCGCCACAGAGTACTTAATG
The DNA here is from genome assembly GCA_963931845.1 of Maratus michaelseni. Lineage (NCBI taxonomy): Eukaryota > Metazoa > Arthropoda > Arachnida > Araneae > Salticidae > Maratus > Maratus michaelseni. The sequence continues at coordinate 166,039,182 of OZ007597.1, forward strand.
GTCAAATATAATATAGTACTGTAGCACTCACTGTAGAATAATTATACTTTTCGTATCTCGGGGCTGAAAGAATATTTCTTTAATAACACCAGAAGTAAAAGATTGCTGGCATTTTCATAGATTTTATTATTTCTTGACGCAAAACACACACATCACAAAAACTTTACATGACACGTATATATAAGATTTTACTGTCACATTTCCGGAGAACAAAACACATCACGTTCTATACATAACCATACTTAAAAAAACATACTTCCTTCGACAAAACTCACATGACAACTGCACTGAACGAACAAATTTCTAGATCACGTGATGCGTGGCGCATTTCGCCGGGAAGAGTCTAATTTTCGGGAAGGGGTTTTCTGCGTTACATCCTCCCCCTCTGTTTCCGACATACGTCTCGGAGAGGAAACAGGATGTTTTCTGGGTCTCCCTCTTTTTCTCAGAGGTGCAACTGGAGTAGTTTCAGTTTCTTGGAATGGTGTCAAGGCTGAAACATGATAAGATCCAATTCGCTGAGTAGGATTGTCTAGACTGGCAATGTCATATGTCACCAGTGATTTTTGAGTCAAAACTACATATGGCCCATCCCTCTTAGGCATAAATTTTGCTGTTTTCTGGTTACTTGCCTTGCTCACAGGGTGTAAGGCAACCCATACTTTTTCACCAGGTGTAAAATAAACTCTTCTGCGATTTTTATCATAATATTTCTTACGCTGATCTTGTTTTATTTCAACTCGCTCTTTTACTCTCTTTGAGACATCTGCAAGACGTTTAAGATATGGAGTTATTTCAGGAACAAAATTGTCATTTTCCACAACTGCTCTAAAATCGTTCACCACATCATCAATTGTTCTTAGTTCTCGACCAAAATGCAGATAGGCGGCAGTTTGGCCTGTTGTATCAGATTTGGCAGAGTTCATAGCAAATCTAATAAAAGGAAGTTTATCAATCCAGGAATCGTGTTCACCCCCAACAAGGATTGCTATTCGAGGTTTCAAGTCTCTATTTTTCCGTTCGACTGGGTTGGCCTGAGGGTGGACAAAGGTGTCAATGATTGATCAATTTCAAGAATATAACAAACTTGTTGTAGAACAGCGCTCACGAACTGAGGGCCGTTATCACTTAAGAGTCTTCTTGGGATACCATAACGAAGGAAAATCTCTTCAATCAGCGTAGTCGCACATTCTTCGGCAGTGGCAGTTGTTAAGGCAAACAGTTCTACCCATTTAGTGGCACAATCTTCTACTATAAAAATCCATCGGTGCCCATCTTTACTACGAGGCAATGGTCCAAAAAGATCAATGCTGAGTGTCTCAAACCGTTGAGCATAAGCAGGTGTTCGCAATAAACCAGCTGGTTTCTGATTTGTTGATTTATAACGAGCGCATTCTGGACACTTCTTCACGTATTCAGAAATATATGTTCTCATGCCTGTTCAATAATATCTCTTAGCAATTCTTTGATAAGTGCCCGCTTCACCATAATGTCCGGCTGAGGGGTCGTCATGATGAAGTTTCAAAATGTTTTGTCTTTCTTGTACTGGAATGACCAGTTGCGCTTCCTCGGCGTCTGATTCAGGAGCATACCGGTAAAGTACGCCTTGATTCATCAGGAATCCTCTATCAGTCCAATTGGCGAAGTCTTCACTTTTCTGTTCGTCTTCAAAACAATCTATAATCTTTTTAAGATTTTCATCTTGCAACTGAGCTTCTCTGATATCCTTTGGACTTCTTGTTGGCATGTCTATACTGACAAAGTTGCGTGTCTCACAGAAAGCAGACTGATGACTACAGACAGGACGTGATAGCATGTCAACCACAACATTAGATTTTCCAGGTTCATATTCTTCTATGATTCCCTGAGCTAGAAGATTATCTATTTCTTTCTTAAGAATTTCTTTCTTAGCAGGAGTCATCCGATAAGGTGGCACAGCAATAGGAGCACTATCACCTGTATTGATACGATGCTCTACATACGGGGTTGTCTCTCCCCCTGGTTGAAAGCATTTTTCATACCTTTTTAGAAGACCATTCGGTTTTTCTCTTTCGTCAGAAGTTAAATTTTTTCCTTCATGTTCACGTAAGGCGTATGGACTGACTTCGACTGCACCAGCTGATGAATTATTTTCTTCAACGTATTCATCTACAAAATGAAACTTTTTCTGAGGTTTATTACTGAAATACCACATTTTGTTGGCAGTATCTAACACCATGTTAGCATTGTGCAAAAATTCCATGCCTAAAAGCGTTCTATTACCCTTAGCATTTGGTAATACAATGAACTCCGTTTTGAAGACTCGACCTTCAATCTCTACTGGAACTGTAGCAGACAAAGTTTCTCTGGCTACTGTAATTCCGTCAGCCAACGTGACATCATGAGTATGGGGTTTCAGTGCAACACCAGTTTTTAAAAATAGCTCATACATACGTTCTCCCGCAATGGAACGATTTGCTCCCGTATCTGCACAGACTAACACTTTCTTATTGCAGATCGTGATAGGCACATTTGGAGCTGAAACTGTTGAAGTATTTAAACTATACAACTTAAGACGATGTGCTTGCACATTTTCTTTTTTAACCGAAGGGGTACAATCTGGGCATTTCTTCTTTATAAATCCCACTTTACCACATCCATAGCAAACAAAATCAGATTCTAAGCGTCGATTACCAAACTTATGAGATCTGTCTTCGTTTGGAGGCTTACTCTGCTTCCAATTATTATCTCGACGAGAAAACTCTTTTTTCACTTGGGGTACAACCGGATCTCTTTTTGGGAACGTACTTCGTATAATTTCTTAGGCATCTAGTTTTTCGGCGAGGTCGACTGGCAAATTTAAATTTTCCCAGTCATCTAACATATGCTGTTTGCATTCAACAGGCACGCGCCTTTTCATTTGATCTGCTATGATCAGATCCTGGAGTGCTTCAAAAAACGTTACAGTTAACTCTTTAAGCCAGTTTTCAAAATAATCTCGAAGTTCGAAGTAATAATCTCGCCAAGAGATTTCTTTTACCTTGCGATGAGCAAAGAACAACTGTCTGAACTTTTCGGCATTAATTTTAAACCGTTTTAGAAGTAAATCTTTAACATGCGAAAAATTCGAAGCGTTTTCTTCCGATTCACGAGCGATAAGCGTAGAAATAGAAGATGGACAACACTGAGTAAATACGATACCCATAGATGCTCAGGTACCTTCGAGAGCTTTAACTGGCGTTCCAGTAGTACCAAAAACAAGGTTACATCATCAGTTTCTGGCCTGAATGTAGGCAACAACCTTTGAACATCTATCTTACTTTCCGCGTGAGATACTATCCCTGTCGCATTACCACCTACCACTCCACCGGAAGTACTTTGGCTCTGAACCTGTAGCTTAAGCTTCTCAAGCTCAAAATTCATCTCAAGCTTTTTAAACTCCATCTCTTCTGCCCTACGCTTCTCTTCTAATTGCAGCTCTTCTGCCCTACGCTTCTCTTCTAATTGCAGCTCTTCTGCCCTACGCTTCTCTTCTAATTCCAGTTTACGCTGTGCTAACTCTGCTTCTTTTTGTTTATCCTCTAATTCCCGCCTACGTTGTTCTTCTTCCCGAGTTGCAATTTGATTCCTGACTAATGAATTCACAAAATCAACATCGAACGAGGGGGATGATTTGATTTTTTCCCGCAATGTGACAACGGTCATAGTGGTTTGCACATCTAAATTCATTTCTAACGCAACCTGGAACAAATCCTCTTTGCGAGCTCTATTAAGTTCAGACATTTTAAATTTTAGCAAAACAACCAGCCGAAAACCCTATAAATGCCAAAAATTTAGTTTAAACCTTACCCCAAACGTGAGTTTTGCCGTTACAAATCATATAAACTTTTAATAAAACAAAACAGTGAGCTTTAACCATAATATAAACTATTACTACAAAACAGAACAAACATTAAAAATAAACTGGATTTCATAACGCGACACATTCAAAACAATATTTCAAATGAAATAAACTGCAACTGAATAGTTGTCACTTAAGTAATATTCTAAATGAAAACAAAACACATAACTGAATAATAGTCACTTAAATAATATTCTAAATGAAATCAAAACACATAACTGAATAATTAAATTGTTCCTTAAATAATATTCTAAACGAAATCAGAACACATAACGGAATAATTAAATTCTCAACCAATATTATTTTTAAATTACTAAGACAGCTTAATATCGGTTTTGTTCAGTACAATTTAAAAAAACTTTCTACCTTAAAAAAAAAAAAAATCAAAACAACAAAACTTGCATAACTTACTCATTCAGTTTTAAATTCCACAATAATGCTTCTTTTCACAATCGAGAACTCAGAATTAAATACTTACGTCCAATATTAAATAAGAACAAATATTTATATTGAAACTGTACTCAGTTATTTTAAAACCAGTAATAAAATTAAAACAAAAAGTAATAAATTATTTTAAAAGTAATAATAAAAGAAAAACAAAACATCTTTATGATAACTGCGATAAAATTACGAATACTTTATATTAATTTGACCTGAAAACGATAATATCATAATTCTACTTGAAACTGATATCAGTTTTACCTTTTTTTTTTCTTCTGAATCAATAAAATATTTCTTTCAACACAGTCACGATAATCATTCAAAAATAAAATCAAAAGTAGGGGAGGGGGGAAGGGGAAATAATGTAAGAACAAAATAAAACATAACAAAATAATGCACCAAAATAATGTTATGAATAATTAAAATAAAGTTAAGAATAATTCAAATAATGATAAGAATGAGAATAATATTAAGATCAATCAAACTTAAGTTAAGAATATCCCAACGATGATAAGAATAAGACTAATATTAAGATCAATCAAACTTAAGAATAATTCAAATGATGATCAGAATAAGAATGCATTCTTTGTATCTATTAAAAAAAATTACGGATCCGTTTTTTTACCAAGTCACACATGAGTTATACAATTTGTAGAATTCTGTAAACACATATAATGCACAATTTTCTTGGGCGTACACAAAACACTTTTTTAGAACTGTGAAACGAATAACACATATCATACGATGCAATGGCGACGATCCTTCGCGCCATTTCTTGATTGTAGCTTATGAAATCAGAAGAAGCTCTGAAAGCTTCCTTCTTTATTTTAAAACTAAATCACTGCGGATTTATAGTTGTAAAAACATAGCACTTTGCATTTTTTACTGCGGATTCGTGCCCGAGTTGGGGAGCCAATTTTGTAGCACTCACTGTAGAATAATTATACTTTTCGTATCTCGGGGCTGAAAGAATATTTCTTTAATAACACCAGAAGTAAAAGATTGCTGGCATTTTCATAGATTTTATTATTTCTTGACGCAAAACACACACATCACAAAAACTTTACATGACACGTATATATAAGATTTTACTGTCACATTTCCGGAGAACAAAACACATCACGTTCTATACATAACCATACTTAAAAAAACATACTTCCTTCGACAAAACTCACATGACAACTGCACTGAACAAACAAATTTCTAGATCACGTGATGCGTGGCGCATTTCGCCGGGAAGAGTTTAATTTTCGGGCAAGGGTTTTCTGCGTTACAGTACTAAAATATAATATAGTACTTAGATAATATACTAAAATATAATACTACTAAATATACTAAAATATAATACTACTAAATATACTAAAATATAATACTACTAAATATACTAAAATATAATACAGTATAGTCAAATATAATATAGTACTTAATATATTAAGTACTTTGTGGCCATCGCTACGCGAGTTGGTCTCGTAATTTAGAACCTTGATCAGGTGACGAGATCTTCACCTGACTAGGCACCTCTAGAGGTATAATTCACAGGGAACTTGGAGGACTTTGCATCCACGACGGATTTTACATGCACCGGGTGCCATTAACGTAAATAATGTTTTTTTGTGTTTTTGTTTTTCGCATACATACTGTCTAGCCGCGTTTTTAGAAGAAAATGTATCGATAAAAGCACGAGAAACAGGTGAAAGCCAAAATGAAAAATATATATATATATCAAATTGATGAAAAAAATTATTATGTATTTTATATTGTTGTAAAGTAAATTATTTGGTCTTGTAAGCAATATTCTGAGCCTATATGTATGTATATTTTTAATTTATTGGGTTCTGATATTTATGTATGTTTTTTTTTTTAATTTGTGTATAATTTTCACCTTGTAAAGTCAAAATCCCGCTTTATCCCCACAAAATTTTAGTACACTCCTTTTCTGTAAGTATTTAAGGAGTGAGAAACGTTGTGTGCCCAGGTGCACTTTTGGAAGTTAGAGGTAGTTTATTGAATTCAGAAAATTACATTTTACATAAGTATGCTCCCATAACATGTATAACATATGATATCTATGTATGTTTTTTTTTTTTTTTTTTTTTTTTTTTTTTTTTGTGTACCATTTTCGCCTTGTAAAGTCAAAATCCCACTTTATCCCGAAAAAATGATAGTACACTCCTCTTCTGTAAATATTTAAGGAGTGAGAAACGTTGTGTGCCCAGGTGCACTTTTGGAAATTAGAGGTATTTTATTGAATTCAGAAAATTACATTTTACATACGTATGTTCACATAACACCACCCGACCGCAAGCTAAAATAGTAAAATTAAAAATATATATATATATATTGCTATGAATTTACCGCCAGAAATATCGATCTATCCGAGTTATCACGATCAAACTACCTGCCAAATGATTGCGAAGTTTTCAACACCAACCTCATTTAAAAAAAAAAAAAAAAAAAAAAAAAAGATACTCTTTGTTTAAAAATAACTAAAATTTGAGATTTTGGAATAAAAAATATATGAAATTAAAACCTTGTATAAACTTATCAAAAATTGCCGTGACTGGGAATTCTGAACCAACTCGATTAACACTGAAAACCGCTTTGTCAGCGGCATTACAAAAAAGCCATTTCGGCGCAAAGTAACATTAGTTTAAATTTTCCTGCAAAAACCTCAGAAAACTAGCCTAATTTGCAGTGTAAACTGCTCATATGTTCCACTGACTGTTCTCGTTTTCGTTTCCCTAACCTGAGTAAACTTCTTTATAACAAAACATCTGCTATCTGTTTCTGACGAAACAGGTAACATGAGCAGAATGCTTCCATTCAGACACATCACGTAAACGTATATATTAAATCAATAACAAAATTTCATACTTTTTCTGATGTGAGTTATTTTATTTTTGTAAGTATGAAATTGATTTCCTGTATAGTGTATACTATTCATAGTTACAACGCATTTCTCGATGAATTATTCATCCTGCTGAACTTATCCACTTGATTAAAGGTATAAGTATACATTTTAAACTTATATAAAGTGTCACATATTTTGTTGTCCTCAAACTGATTTAAATACCTGCTGCGTTTCTCTGTGTATCTAAAAATTAAAAGAAAAATAATTTAATATTTTGACATTTAAATTTGAAGATAAGAATTGGGTTATATCAAAATAGGTTGAAATGTGCTTTAATCCTGCATCTGTTGGAGGTCAATAAGCATTGTGAAATGCCAAAAAGGTCAAAATAAGATAAAAAATAAACTTATAATAATGAAAAAGTTCTTTCTGCCATTAATTTTCAAAATGTTATACTTTTGAGATTTTTAATAAGACCATCTAAACAAAAAATCGATCAATTAAGGAATTTTCTCCTTTTCTGCGAAAAAAACAAACAAAAAAAAACTGCCGACTTATTTCTGTATATTAAAACTGAATAAAATATACTTACTTTAAAATTAACGATTGAGAATAGGGATCTTTTATCAAATTAGAAATGCTGCGAGATATACTTAGCAGGAGAAGATAAAGGATTTGAAAATTTTGCGTAGACTAATACTATTTAGGAATTAATAATACATTAATCATCAAGAATAAATAAAATAATAATAATAATAATAATAATAATAATAATAATAATAATAATAATAATAATAAAAGTAATAATAATAAATAATAATAATAATAATAATAAACAATAATAATAATAATAATAATAATAATAATAATAATAATAATAATAATAATAATAATAATAATAAACAGTAATAATAATAATAATAATAATTGATAATAATAATAAACAATAGCAATAATAATAATATTAATAATAATAATAATAAACAGTAATAATAATAATAAGAAGAAGAAATAAAATTAATAATATTAATAATATTAATAATATCAATAAAAATAATAATATTAATAAATATTAATAATATCAATAATAATAATAATAATAATAATAATAATAATAATAAAATATTAACAATAATAAATGATAACAATTATAATAATAATAATAATACTCAATTTTAATAATAGTAAAATTAATAATTAATATTAATAATAATTAATAACATTAATAATAATTAATAACATTGATAATAATTAATAACAGTAATAATAATTAATAATATTAATAATAATTAATAATATTGATAATATTAACTAGTATCCGTCAGGCCGAAATATAGAAACATTGAGTCGCATAAACATAAAAGATAAGAAAATTTATATATGTTTACTGTTTAATAGTATAAAAGTAAGTTTGCAATAACAGCTGTTGAATCAATTGTTTATTCAGTGGACCGTTGCCTCAGGTAATGCTCAAATGTTAATCTATCAGCAACTGCCCCCATTCTTCAAATTCATGGAGCCTATCTTTTGCGATAGGCATTTCAATGAGAACATACTCTAGACGACGAACTCTACTAAAAGCGACATAAGTTGCTCGAAGTAACAACTCTTTTGGAACCAAATGTCTTCAGCTATTTTTGACAAAGTTAAACCCAGGGATTTGTGTATGGGGATAGCGTATGCAATGTTAAAGACAACTGAATTCGCGAGCATATTTTTTTTTTCTTTCTAATGTTTTGAAATGATTTCGATTTACGAAGTATTTCCCGATTATGTTCTTCAGCTTGCTTGTTTGAGTTTCATGTTCAACCGGAGACAGTATAGTTTGAACCGTTGCCAACAATCGACGATTGGGATTTTTAGGCTTTGTGATTGGTTGTAAAAGTGAACGCTTTTTAAGTCATTTGAGAGGATTATGGAAATATAAAAAGATATTATATAAGAATTTAATAGATATTATATGATTACATAAACATAAGATTTTATAGAAATAATTTAGATTATACAGGCATTAATTAGATTATATAATTTATGATATGATATTATATTATATGTAATTTTATATATTATATCATATATTATATGTTATTATATATTATATATTAATATTATATTTATTATATTAACTATATATATATTAAATATATGTATCAATATTATATATTATTTATTATATTATATTTAGAAATTAATTAGATTATATAGAAATTAATAGATATTATATAAGAAACCAAATTCAACCGGAAATGACTTAAGAAGCGTTCGGTTTAACAACCAATCAGAAAGTGTGATAATCACAATCGTCTATCAGCGGTGGACAGAGAAATTATGCATTGGTCGCCTGCAACTTGAGCCACGGCAAAAGTATCAAGAGTCTCTCGAAACTGTCTTTGCTGATGATCGCATAAACATTCTTTGTCTTATCGACTTTGTTAAGGTGAAACATTTTTCAAAAGTACTAGGCACTATTTGGTCGCGCAATGCCAATATGTTTTTTATAGACTGTCTCTTTTATAGAGGGTGTATTTTAAAGGTTGCCTAATATCTCGAATGAGGTAAACAAATCAGCCTCCAAAAAACAGATTCAGTTCAGACTTCATTTACAATAAACGTGAAAAGGAAAAATTAAATTGGTATGGAAACAAAGAGTCAAATTGCACCGATGGCGATGGCCGACTTCGAAAAAAAAAAAAAAAAAAGGCTAAATTCGTGTACTTAATACCATTTTAATTCCATTGCATGTTAGTCCTGAAAATTACATCAACTTACATTTTTATTCATAAATTTGCACCATTTTACAGCGATTGTATTTTAATTTGCGTAATTTTCACCCCTTTTTCATTTAATCTGGATGACAGATTATCTACTTACTTCCGGATTGAGACCTTCTGCTGAAAAGTTGTTTCCCAGTATTTTGTTATTTACATAAGTTTTTCATGATAAAAAAAATGTCAACTGTAAAGATTCTATGAATATTCTTTTTACAAAATCTGAAGCCTTTATTTCAGTTAATCAATAAGAATGAGCTCTGGGGGCCTAAAAACATGCGGAAATTCCAATATACGTGCATGCATGACTTTTTTTGTCTCTTATTACCTCCAACTTCCCTCAATTTGTACTATTGTTGCAGAATATTTGGCCGTTCAGTCCAATACTACCACTAACGACTATTTTATATTTTATTCGCACCACTATTTTTAATAAATAAATATTGTTGCATATTTCTCTTGCACATGTTAAATTAAATTCTAGATATTCTACCCATCAACCCCTTATCAATAGACTTAATAATAGGATCCAAAACTGCATCTTTAAAGAGAAACAAAAAAGTTGAAACAACTTCCTCAAAAACATTTCTAGCGAGGACAATTCTTTTTGGTTTCTCAAGCGTAAAATTAATAATAACTATACACCCATCCCCCATCTTTCGGCCAACAATAGCACAGCATATACTGACGAGAATAAAACTGAAAGCCTCGTCAGATCTTATTCTAATCAGCTCATAATCCCACCTCGCTAGCCAGGACCATATCACCCATGTCAGTGAATCTGATCGCAGGTTCCTGGCAAACCCCCCTGATGATCTCTCCCCTGTTATTCAGCCTATTGGCATCCACAATATCATCAATAAACTTAAAAAAAACGTAAGGCACCTGGGCACGAAAAAATCTCCAATACTGCCCTTGAAAACCTTCCACCTAACTGTATCATCTATATTACTAATCTTACAAACTCTGTCTTTTAAATTTAATTACTTTCATAAAACCTGGAAAATCTCTATTATTTCTCCTATCCCTACACCTGGTACTAACCTCTCTGAACCCATCAACTACAGACCTATCTCACTTCTACCTTCTCTCAGTCATTGAACGCGTCATCAGGACCCAGTTACAGGACCACATACAACAGAACTACATTCTTATGACCGAGCAATTTGGCTTTCACCCAAAATACTCAACAGTACACCAGCTGCTTCGAGTAGTAGAATTTCTCAGTGAAAACCTAAACTCGAAGATTCCAGCTGCTGCGATATTTCTTGACATCGCAAAGGCATTCGATAAAGTCTAGCATGAGGGCCTCATATGCAAATTAATTAGGCTTAAATTCCCGGCCAGACGCATACACTTAATACACTCTTACCTTTGCGTTCGCGTTTTTCACGTCCGCATAAACAACACTCTCTCTAACGCCTTCCCAATCTTGGCGGGCATCCTTCAACGGAGCATCATTGGACCCTCGTTGTTCAAAATTTGCTTTAATGATATTCCACGCTCACTTAACACTTATCTTGCACTCTATGCGGACGACACTTCAATTTACGCTTCTGCCCACCAACCATATACACTATACAGGTACCTACAGACACACATCGAAGCCTTCCTGGACTGGTACGACCTATGGCGCATCAATATTAACGAAAACAAAACCTCTGCTGCCTATTTCTCCAGAAAACTAACCTATCCAACTGGAATGACTATCAATAACACCACTGTACCCTGGTCAAACAAAGCTAAGTACCTAGGGGTCATCGTTGATCAAAGATTATCTTTTAATAAGCATATTCAAGCGATCAGGGGGAAATTCGCCGAAACTTTGATTGCACTCAAACATTAGCTACTCAATAGTAAAACCCATGCCATCTATAATAAACTTCTGTATAATTCTTGCATTCTTCCCATTCTAAGCTATGCCTGTCCGGTCTGGGACTTCATCTGCAAAACCTCAATGAACAACTTAAGCAAGCTTCACAACAAAAATCTCCGTATTGTTAGGAATGCCTCCCGCTACCTGCGTAACAGTACTATTAGAAGGGACCTTGAAACCGCTACTCTTAAGAAAAAGAATTTGCCACCTCTCTAAAACATTTTATGAGCCTTCTAATGAAATTATTGCGGAATTACCGGACTATGGCGCTTTTGATCCTTGCCACCGTAAGAGACCAAAATATTCCAGCATTATGGACCCTGAGAATTAGTGTTCACCATCACCATTATGTTTTTTCTATTTTTCCTTTTAATTTTCTTTTATATTGAAAAATATATATATATTATATGGCTCTGAGGTGAGTCTTCTTTTTTATTTTGGTTAAACCCTCTGCTTTATTGACTGCTAGGCATTTACAATTGTTAGGTTACGATCATGTTCCGAATTCTTTTTTCTCCACAGTAGTTTCCACAACTATAGCTATACCATGTCTTTTTTATATTTAATCTTATTATCGTGTTAGTTTCTAGCCATTAACTTTTTTAACTTTACCATTTACATTCCAAATTTCTCTACCTGATCCATTTTTAAATTTTAACCATTATTATATCCCTTACTTGTAGTTTAAAACTACAGTTCATCTTTTTCCCATTGGCTAAATCTTATAAGCAAGACATTTTATCACTAGACTGGGAGTAAAGTATTCGCAACTAGGATGCCCCTCAACCGATGATCTACTGTTCGGACTGTTCATTGTTCAATTCTATGTACAAAATATTTGTTTAAAAACAGTGTTGAATTCAGGAAGTGGCCCGGGGGGGGGACATTCCCCCCTGGAGCATGGAAATGTCCCCCCCGGAAGATTTGATATTTTATGCTTTCAATGGGCAAAAAGTGGAATTCCTCCCCCCCGGTACTCTATTATGTCCCCCCCGGAGCTACAGAAATCCCTCCTGGAGAAAAGTGTCTGAATTCAACACTGTTTAAAAAAATCATAGTACAAGATAGAATTAAAAGTAGTCGGCAGTGTCTCGTCGACAGCCCTGCGCGCTCCCATACTTCACACATTCACATCCAACTCTACATTTTATACATCCGTTTGAATTTGAGGAGAGAGAATTTGATGATCGGAATCGGAATAAACTATGAATTTAGCGCCAGAAATATCGATCTATCCCCATTATTACGATTAAATTACCTGCCAACTGATCGCAAAGTTTGCAAAACCTACCTCATTAAATAACTTTTTGTTTAAAAATAATTAAAATTTGACATTTTTGATTTAAAAATATATAAAATTAACACTTTGTATAAACTTATCAAATATTGCAGTGATTGGGAATTCTTAAAACTCGATAAACACTGCACACCGCTTTGTCAACGGTATTACAAAAAAGCCATTTCGTCGCAGTGTGACATTAGCTTAAATTTTCCAGCAAAGACATCAGAAAACTAGCCTAATTTGCAGAGTAAGCCGCTCATATGTCATCATAAATTGTTTTCCTAAGCACGGCCAAACTCGATATTTCCCCTTATATGGCCTTCACAATCACCCCTTAGTTTCGGAATCGTTAAAGGCATACTTTAGTCGGTAGATGGCGCGAATACCCACCGTAAATAATGCTTAGTAAAGATTGCTTTTAAACATGAAAATACAAAAACTTTGCAATATATACGTTATAAAAGGTATATATAACATATATACCTTTGCCTCGGCGTTTTCTTTACTACAAACAGGAAAAACTAAGCGATTTAGAAATAAAAAAATAAATACAATGCTTTAAGCAATTAAAAATAGTTTAAATAATACGCTACTGTAAAATGCAAAACAAACATTATAAGTAAATTTTTATGTTTATATAAATTTAATTTCTTCATTATTTGAAACATTGATAATTCTAAGCGTAAAATACACAGTAAAAAAAAAAAAAATAATTATAATAAATAAAATTTACTAGTTTCACAATAGTAAGAAAATTAAGTAAAACTTTTTCAAAAATATCAAAGTCTACTCAAATCAGGGTAGCTTTTCAGAACATTAATTACTTTGCACCATACTTTGGATAGAAAATATAGGTATATAAAGTTGATTGCGGACAACTTTCAATATTTTAAAATATTACAGGCATTGAAGATGGAGTGTACAGCGAAATAAAAAAAATAATAATAATTACAGATTCCTATTATGTTTAGAAAATATAAAAAACAGGGAAATATATCTGGACAGAGTCATAGTATAAAAAAATGTAATAAAAAATATATATTAATGTAATATATATATGTAATAATAATATACATGTTTCACAATATTAAGAGAATAAGCAAGTTCACCAATATCAGGCAATCAATTCATATCTATTTTTTTTTTTCAAAACATGGATTATTTTTACATCATTCTTAATATTTAAAACATGTATATATATGTACATTGAAAAGAATTTTCAATAATTTTAACCGTTATAGGTGCTGATCTGAAATATATAAGCATATAGATATATAATAGAATTACATATAAATTTAAATATTATATTCTAGTTTTGGAAAGTCATTGTATAAAAGTATGTATATGATAAAAATAAAAAGATACTTACAGGTTTCATAATATCAAGAGAATAAGAAAACCTATTTCGCAATATCCGACAATCAACTCATATCGATTTTTTTTTCTGAAAACAGGGATTATTTTTACGCGATTCTTAATTATTTAGAAAAAAAAATGTATATATATGCACATTTCGAACATTTTCAGTAAATTTAAACAGTATAGGTGCTGATCATAAAATACAGGAAAACAAAAAATTAATAATTTTTACAGGTTTCATTATTTTAAAGAATGAACAAGTTTTTTTTTTTCTGAAACATCGTATACTCCATTTATGAGAGACTAGTTTTTGTGGAAATTTTAGAATATTGGTTACAGAAATTACAGAATATTTTTTCAGAATTTTAAAATATTAATTCATAAATCTATGCAACATACTTGTATATATAAATGTATCTATAGGTATATGCAGATTCCATTTCTTGATTAGACTTTAAACATTGATAATTTTTACAGTGAAATATACAGTAAATATTATAAAATTAAAATTAAGTAAACTTTAAAAATTTTCTTGATAAAGAGCTGTTACATGCAGATGAATTGGTTTCACTTGTAAAATTCCTTGCCATATTTTTTTAAATGATGGGCAAGAATTTTGCACATATTAATGAGCATATATTTATTTTATGCTCGTTTAAGTCACATTCCCATAAAGGGTTTTTTATTACTCTCAGATTCATATATAGTTTTGACGATTCTGTTTTTTAAGTAATCCTCTCCCCGAAAATGCTTACTGCAGATAACTGACGAAGATGATAAGTCATTAACACAGAAATTTTCCCTGGATATAAGTTTCAACCATTTATTCCTTAAGTCCAATCTTGAAGGAAATTCATGAAAAGAAATTCCATGTATGTTTTAATCTGAATTTGAAACACAATATGGAACACAGCAATAAACCATTTTCTACTAAAAAACTAAGAATTCGCAATTTCATGTACGTTATTGTTATATCTAAGAAAACACAAGAGCGAAAAGCGAAGATAAGGAAATTCTCCATTTGTGATGGTCGGTAATAGCGCCACCTACGTTCCTCCGGGGAGAATATCTGATTCCTCTTGGACAAAGGGAAAATAACTTTTTGTTACGGCTGTACAAGGGGAAGAAGGGCTATAGTTTGGACGTGTTTGATTTGAACACCCAACGTTTAATCAATAAATCGGCTGCCGTATGTAGGCAGCCGACATGAATGACCGGCCGTGTATTGCGATTTAGAGCAAGGAAAGTCCCGTATATTATAAATAAATTTTTAACTGTTATTTTTTGTGGTGTAAGTTTTATATTAAAAAGTTTATTAATTTTTTCCCACATTATGTGCACATTAAAAAAACTTAAACTTAAATGGATGTATTTTTGCAAAAGTACAAACTGGAAGATTTTTGTGTTGACAATATAAACAGAAAATGTGAATATATATATTGAACATAAGTATTTCACATTAATAGACCTTTTATTAATAAGCGATGAAGATCTAAATAGCAGAATAACATCTCTCATTAAAAAAGAATGAAAAACTGTATATATATTTTTAATAATTATGTTTATTTAATTGAATATTAAATGTTATTGCTAATATTATTAATATTATAAATATTATTATTATAAATGTATTGTTTATTGTGAATGCTAAAAGTTTAAATATACTCATATTTTTTCCCAGGTTGTAAAAATATGAAAAAAAAAGAAATAAATTTTTATTTTGTAATATATTAATGCTTATAGTATATAAACATTTTTCTGATTAAATTATATATATATATATATATATATATATAAGAAAAGATATATGTATATATCTATAAGATGTATACATATATATATATATATATATATATATATATAAGATATATATATAAATTCTTTATATATATATATATATCATTAAAGAAATTTTCATTCAGTTGAGTTATGGAATTCATTTTGAAATTAACCTACTCATTAAGATCCGATATTTGAATTAATACAAAAAAGATTTTTCCCCCTTAGAATATGCAACAGAATGTGTTATAAAAAATGCTGCAGTAAAATTATTTGTATTTTTTTACTTTATTTTCTCTTTCTCTTTTCTTTTTCTTTATATGCAAATTTCGAACATTTTCAGTAAATTTAAACAGTATAGGTGCTGATCATAAAATACAGGGAAACAAAAAATTAATAATTTTTACAGGTTTCATTATTTTAAAGAATGAACAAGTTTTTTTTCTGCAACATCATAAACTCCATTTATGAGAGACTAGTTTTTGTGGAAATTTTAGAATATTGGTTACAGAAATTACAGAATATTTTTTCAGAATTTTAAAATATTAATTCATAAATCTATACAACATACTTGTATATATAAATGTATCTATAGGTATATGCAGATTCCATTTCTTGATTAGACTTTAAACACTGATAATTTTTACAGTGAAATATACAGTAAATATTATAAAATTAAAATTAAGTAAACTTTAAAAATTTTCTTGATAAAGAGTTCTTACATGCAGATGAATTGGTTTCATTTGTAAAATTCCGTGCCATATTTTTTAAAATGATGGGCAAGAATTTTGCACATATTAATGAGCATATACAGTAAAACCTCCAAAGTTGACCACCTCTCTATGTTGACCGAAATTTATTTGTTTAAATGGTCACAACGCATTTTCAATGGAGATTTTCCTCTCTATGTTGACCACCTCCGTAAGTTGTATGTTGACCACTTTTTACAGGTTTTACTCTTTGTAACTTGACCACTGATGTTTTCCTGAATTTGCCTTTTCCTCTGTTTGTTCTCCATCTGGTTTCCAGGAACTTCTTTATCAGTCATTCGGCTTATCTGAGCAACACTCGCCCACCCTTGTGGTGCTCCTTTCATTGTTCACTTCTAGTATGATACAATGGGAAAGAAATGCCAGAATTCCTGGAATATGTCGAAAACTGTCAGGGGAGTGGAGGATGTGCATAACGGTGTAGCTATACGCAGAATTAGAAAACAACGTGTATCGCTCACATGTGAAACACATTCCGTTCTTTTTTTCTGGATGTCGCGTCGTGACGGAACCGGTCGTTTATTTGCGATTTTTCATTAAAAATGGAGCAAAGAAAAGCTCTAAAAGAATTTAAATTAAAGGAGAAAGTGGATCTTCCTAATTTTCTGGAAAGCAGCAGCCAAAGAAAGACAGCAGAAAAAATTAGTGTGAGCAACATTTTAAAACGAAAGGAAGAATATCTGGAAAGATATTCTTCCGAAAACGGGGGACTCCAAAGAAAACGCAGAAAAACGTGTATCGACGCTGTGAATGAAGCCACGTTTCGTTGGTTTAAAGAGATGAGATCAATCAATGCAAGAATATCGGGACCTATGCTTCAGAAAGTGGCAAAAAAATTTGCAAAAGAATTCGAAATAGAGGACTTCCAAGCTTGAGTAGGTTGGCTTGAAAAATTGAAACTACGATACGAGATTTCTCAAAACGTTTTGTGTGGGGGAATCAAATGAAGTTTCAGCTGAAGTGGTGGAGAAGTTTATTGAAAAATTCCCTGAGTTTGCTGAAGATTTTAAAGATGAGGACATATTTAATGCTGATGAGTGCAGTCTCTTCTTTAAAGCAATGCCTGATAGAAGTCTAGTAATGAAAGTTGACACTTGCAAAAGAGGAAAACTTTTAAAACAGCGTTTTACTGTTCTTCTATGTGCTAGTATGAATAGGGGAAAATTGAAGCCTACGGTGATCGGCAAATCCGTAAAACCTCGTACATTTAAAAATGTACAACTTGACGACCTTCCTGGTTTTTGGAGAGCGAATCGATCCGCTTGGATGACCAGTGCTTTGTTCGAAGATTGGGTTAGATGAATTGACGCAGAAATGAGGAAAAAGAAGCGGTCTATTCTACTTACTATGGACAACTGCCCCAGCCGCCCGAAAGTGAATAATCTCACAAATGTGAAGCTAAAATTTTTACCTCCAAACACAACTTTGAAAATCCAACCTTTAGATCAAGGCATTATTCAGTCCTTCAAAGTGCACTAAAGAGCTCAACTTTTGGAATGGGTGATCATGAAAGCACAAACCTGTGGTTCTTCTGCATTGGCATCGTCAACAGCTGCGTCAGTAAATGCTTTGAATGCTGTTCATTGGATTAATTCTGCTTGGAATAAAGTTACGCAAACCATGATTAAGAACTGCTTCAAGAAAGCTATATTCGTTACAGCTACAGCATAGGTGCAAGAGGATGAGCTTCCTCTCTATCTCCCTTGCCAGTTTTTGATGGAGTTGATTTTGAAGATTATGTTACCATGGACGATGAGTTAGTAACATGTGTTGAACCAGACCCAGAGGCAATCTTCAATGAGATACTCTCTGCAACTAAGCACAGCGAGGACAAAAAGGTACAAGAAATGGACAGCGAAGATGATGATCCAAGTGACGACGAAACTGAAAAGTACCCAACTCTGAAGGAAGACGATGTAAAGCGCATGATGAAGCAACTTAACGATTTCGCTGCAGAAAAATGCCCAATCATGCTTAATGGATTTGTAAACTGTGAAAATGCTTTTTGCAGTTAACTAATGAACAAAAAGAGGACTCAACTCAAATATTTCATTATTCTTTCAAAAATTGTAAAAATGAGCTGTACCTTCAGTAAAAATAAAAATGAGTAAGTGCTATTTTTTTTCTAAATGTTTCCTTAAAAAATACTAAAAAAGTTTACTAAATTTTTTCTAATATTGTGCTAAATATTTTCTAAAAATTCCCTAACTTGACCACCTCCGTATGTTGAACACATAGTTACAGTCCCTTGGGTGGTCAACTTATGGAGGTCCTACTGTATTTATTTTATGCTCGTTTAAGTCACATTCCCATAAAGGGTTTTTTATTACTCTCAGATTCATATACAGTTTTGACGATTTTGTTTTTTAAGTGATCTCTTCCCGAAAATGCTTACTGCAGATAACTGACGAAAACGATTTGTCATTAACACAGAAATTTTCCCTGGATATAAGTTTCAACCATTTATTCTTTAAGTCCAATCTTGAAGGAAATTCATGAAAAGAAATTCCATGTATTTTTTTTTATCTGAATTTGAAACACAATATGGAACACAGCAATAAACCATTTTCTACTAAAAAACTAACTCGCAATTTCATTTACGTTATATCTAAGAAAACACAAGAGCGAAAAGCGAAGATAAGGGAATGCAGATTCCATTTCTTGATTATACTTAAACAATGATAATTTTTACAGTGAAATATACAGTAAATATTATAAAATTAAAATTAAGCAAACTTAAAATTTTTTTTTTTGATAAAGAGTTCTTATATGCAGATGAATTGGCTTCATTTGTAAAATTCCTTCCCATATTTTGAAAGGAAATTCATGAAAAGCAATTCCAAGTATATTTTTTCAGAATTTGACCTGTAGTATGGAACACAGCAATGAACCATTTACTAAGAAAATAAAAAATTGCAATTTCATTTACGTTATATCGAAGAAAACACAAGAGTAAAAGGCAAAAATAAGGAAATTCTCCATTAGACACGGTGGGTAAAAGCGCCACCTACATTCCTCCGGAGAGAAAGTCCGATTCCCCTTGAAGAAAGGAATTTTTGACTTTTTGTTACGGCCGTAATCTGGGAGGGTCAAAGATCGAGTTTGGCCGTGTCCTAAGCAAGCTTCTCTATAACAAAACATCTGATTCCAAAAAATAAGCAGGTAACAGGATTAAAAAGATCATTGAAGTAATATCATATACAAATCAAAGGGTAAGCATATATATTTAATGAAAAGTAAACTTTGAAACTGTTTCTGGTGTGAGTGGATTTATTTTTCTATACGTTAAATTGATTTCTGGATAAATTGTTCATTTTGATGAATTTATCCACTTCTTAAAAGATATAAGTGTACATTTTAAACTTATATACAGTGTCACATATTATGTGGAGCGCGGACTAATTGAAATACCTGCTGCGTTTCTCGCTATAGAAAGTATCTAAAAAAAAAAAAAAAAATATTTAAAATTGTGACATTTAAATTTAAAGATAAGAAATGGGTTATATCAAAATAGGTTGAAATCTCCTTTAATCCTATATCTGTTGGAGGTCAATAAGAATTGTGAATTGACAAAAAGGTCAAAATCAGATAACAAATAAGCTTATAATAATGTAAAAGTTCTGCTATTAATTTTCGGAATGTTACACTTTTGAGATTTTTAATAAGACCATCTACACAAAATCGGTCAATTAAGGAAATTTTCCCTTTTGCTGCAACATAATTACAAAAAAAAAAAAAAAAAAGAAAAACTGCCGACCTTTTTTTGTACATTAAAACTGAATAAAATTACTTGATTTAAAAGTGACGATTGAGAATAGGGATCTTTTATCAAATTAGAAATGCTGTGAGAAACATAAATGAAAGATTTGCAAATTTTGCGTAGACTAATAACATTGAGGAATTAATAATATATTAATGATTAATAATAATAAATTAAATTAAAAAAATTAAATAATAATAATAATAATAATAATTATAATTATAACAATAATAATAAGTAATAATTATAATAATTAATAATAATATTAATATTAATAATATTATTATTAATAGTAATATTATTATTAATTATAATATTAAATAATAATAATAAATTAATAATACATTTAGAAATTCTTATGTAATTTTCACATTCAAAGAGGATATTTTTTTATTAAAAAAACATTTTGATTTAATTTTTTTTAATCCTAACTATTTCGCGAAGCTGAGTTAATAAAAGTTTAATTTAAATACTTTTTTTATGTATAAGTACAATTTAGCCTATTTTCTAATATTTAGAGCAAAAATTTAAAACACAAGAATTTTTTAAAAAAAGTAATAACCCCAACTGTTTATATCTTTTTTTAATTTACTTATTTAATTCCTGTTTTGTTCCATTCAAAACTACTCAACCAAAATTTTTAATATACATTAAATGATACAAAGTCTCGGGAACCTGTATATGATTCATCAATAATGAATTGACGGATTAAAAATACGTAAATGTTTGTTTATTAGGACAATTGGTAGCAAATAACGAGTTTTTTAATTAATAAAGGTTTATCCTCGATGAAATAGATCAAGAAAGTAAAAACATGCGTTAAACATAGATTGTGAAAATTTTTCCAACACTTTCCTACTGCCGTAAAAAAACTTCAAAGGATTATAAGGTGAAAGATGATATCTAAATGAACAATTTGTAAAATGCATAACACATTGCCAGCAATTACCGTCAATAGTCGGAAAAGAATCAGAATCATTGCTGTATTGGATATATACCAGGTGTCCTAAATGGTCTGACTGGTTTTAAAATTCAATAACTTCCAAACGGTAGCAGATATTTAAAATATTCTTGCAGGAGAGTAATGTAAGATGTCAGGAGTTTTTTTTTTTTTTTTTTTTTTTTTTTTTTTACTGGGATTCTTAATTTTAGTTTGTCACTTAATCTTTTTCTGTGTAGTCTCAATGGGGTGCGGGTGTCAAAATTTTATTTTATTTATTTATAGGCATTTTTTAATGAATTTTTTAACTGAAATGTTATTTTTCTATAAAAATTACTTTTCAAATAAAAATTTTTTGAAAATTTGTTTTATAAAAAATATAAAAAAAATTAAAAAACATCTGCCATTTGCGCCCTATTTCATTACTTTTTCACTATTGCATGCACAAAATGTTTTTTGTCAATTTGTCTTCAGGATTTATAAAAATATTGCTTACAAAAGTTATAATAAATTTAAAAGTAAAAAAAAGAGGACTTTTGAGAGTGATTATTTATTTCGAGAACTATATTTTAAAACTTTTCAGATGAAATTAAAATTCTTCAAGATAATTTATTAAAAACATAACATAAAAACTCTTTACAAAATGCCATACACGTATCTTTATAGAACGTTTAGATATATCATTTTAAATATGAGAAATCATGAAACAAGTGGGTAAGTGTGATCGAAGATCGCTCAAAGGGTTTCGCTTAATATTCCTTTCAAATCATCATATTCATTTTAATATTTCCTTCCTTTATCCTTTCTTTAATAAATCCAAATAAATTTCATTTAGCAAAAAAAAAAAAAAAAAAAAAAGTCATGTTTTTTATAAAGTAAAAATTTACCGTTCTATTTTTTCGTTTTTTTCGAATATCTAAATCAGCCCGATAGCGAGCGAAGTCCGCTATTATATTCTGTCATAATAATATCCGTTATGCGGATTAAATGCAATATTTAAAAAAATAATTTCAAAATTAAACAAATTGTACACCTTCAAAATGTTAAAATATGCGAATATTTCCATAATCGGATTTTTATGACGATTCAATATGTTTCTCAAACTCATATATTTGCTATTCTCTATTACTCATCTTGATACTCGCTTTGTATTATTCTCAAACATCTGAAAAATTCGTTAAACTTCCCATATGACGTCAGATTTTCTTTTTAATTCTCTAATGACGTGATATTAATCTGCTTTGTGTACATAACACATACTCATACTCATACTCCTTGTATTATTAAAAAATCTTAGACATTTTCCGTTTTATTACCACTATGACGTCAATCAATTTTATTTCATTTTTATCTTTTTTTTAAATTGGTGAAACTTTTTATTCATTTTCATTTTTCACGTGAAAATCGTCTGATAGAAAATTAATTATTGTGGAAATAATTTCATCGTGGATTTTTAATTTTTGGCATCTGCTATAACGAAAAATGTTTAAATTTAATAGGAAAAGGCTGTTAGAATTTTGGTTTTTTATCTCTATTTATTAAAATAATACGAACTTTTCAAATTGTAATATTTTGAGCTCTTCATAGCTAGTATTCAGCTATATACACAAAGTTTCAACTCTGTAAGTTATATAGTTTTTGAGAATGGCTCTGTGACAGATAGACAACGGAGCGGGAGTAATAGGGTTTCGTGCGATGAACGAAACCCTAAAAATCTATTCTGAGATGAATGGACTAAAGGCATGTTATAATTTTTCTTTCTTTCTTTTTTTTTTTTTTTTTTTTTTTTTTTTTTTTTTATATTTTCACTCCTTAAACCCTTATAAACATTGTGGTAAAGCAGTTTTTTTGGAAATTCGTATTGGTTCAAAAGTTATGCGCCTTTTGGCGTTGTAGTGAACAGGCTCATTTTTAGCGTATTGTGTGCGTCGCGCGCAGGTAGAAAAAAAAGAATTGAGAAAGAGGAATTCCGGGAGCGTTCATTATATTGACCTGGTCTAGATAATTTTATGTAAGCTGAAAATTGTCACTGTTATCTATGTTTGTTTAAAAATGTTGTAAAACTTTAAACCTATTTTTCTCGATACTCTGTTTTACGAATCGGTACCAGGTAGAACTCGGGATTAGATCAACCGATTTCGTTGAAATTTTATGCTTTTATAGTATACTAGGGCATTAAACCCGCGCTACCCGGAATAAAGAAATCCTTCTATATTAAAAAAAAGTAATCTGGAACTGAGCCAAAAACGAAATGGACCAATCAAATTCTGCGTAGATATTCCGGGTTATACTCATCGCTTTTTTACTAGGGACTTTTTTGAGGAGCTATTACTTTTCTTTCTAGCCACCCTACGGATTGGAAAATCATACCACCAGACGCGAAATATAACAAGCTTTCAGAAATTAAAAAAATTATCACGGTCGGACAATAAAAACTCAAAAAATTCTTAAAAATCGAGTAAAAAATCTTTTATTGAAAAAGCCATTTTTTATATTGTTGCCAATTTCTAAATAAGCGCAAGGGATTATGTTTTATCTCAAATAAAAAATGTATTTGCGCGAGACTATTAAAAACAATAATGAAAGTTTAAAATAATAATTAAATGATCACGTGTTGAAAGCAGGAAATAAAGAAAATTACGTCATAAAAATTGTGTTTACACATGAATATTAAAAATAAAAAAGATGAATTAAATGAATAAGCATTATAACCAGTTAAATGAAAAAGCATTATAACCTGATTACAGTAGAAAGTCGCCGTTCGTGATATCATCATCATCATCTTTTTAAAACTGGATACATTACCAGGTTTTAAGAGGCTGTGAAATCAGAACGGGGGTTGGTGAGCGTAGCGAGCAGGGGGCAGAGCCCCCTAGTATATGTAAAAACTTTTTTTTTTTTTTTTTTTTTGAAAACTCTAATAGATTTTTTACATTTAATATATATATTTTTTATTGCCACTTAAAAACACCAAAGAACAATTTTATATGAAATATGTCAATTATATATTCAAATAAAATTTTGAAATTTCTTAAAAGTGATACTTTTGTATTGGTCTCGTGGCAGAAGTTAATAGCCGAAGAAATCTCTAAAAATGTCTTTATCTACATGTGTTGTTTTTTATTCTGTTAATTTCAGCGGTTTTCAGCGCTTATTTCAATTACATGTCTGTTAAATTTGTGTTTTATTTATACTATTTTACTTACTGCTTAATGAAGTGTGAATTTCGTTTCTGAATATTATATAGAAACAATTGCTGAACTATTTATATTGTTTAAAGTGCAAACGGATTAATATTTTGTAATCGTCTGCAAACGATAGAGATAGATTAAAAAAAAATCATGCTTGAATTATAATTTAAATGCTATAATAAATGAGTATATTGCGATAGCGTTTTCAAACAAATTGCATTTGAAAGTAGATTTTTTTTCTATATAATGGTGTAAAAATTGAAATTATGCGATGTTTAGAAATTAAAAAAAAATTGCATTAGCAAAAATCACAAAACCGAAATTTCATCGTCAAGTGTTGCCATTCGCAAAATGACGTCAACGTTACTCACGGACACGTTTGTCCTTTATAATATAGATACTATATTTTAGTCCCTCACAGATACGTTTTACAATATTTTAATTGTAAATATTTTTTTTTGCGCGATTTAAATCTGAAAATTTTTGTAATTGAAATTTGAACGGCCGCCATTTTCATCAGGATCGAAAAATTCATAAACCCATCCGAGCAGGAGTACAAAATATCGTAAATTTTAAGGTTTTTACTTGTTTTTTTTGTTACAGATAAGCAGATTACGAGATTAATCTGGTACCGCGTAACACTTCACTTTTTGCACACCCCTGTATCAAAGGCCGCCAGCGTACTATTTTTCAACCAATTTCCTAATAACTAGTCGTTGGGGGGGGGGGGGGGGAGGGTGCACTGTAGTACTTATCCATCATGGATAATATAAAATATGAAAATAAAACATGTGTAAACTATTTATGAAATGCATTGAAATTCGAATGAAATCCTGGCATGATGCCGTCATAAACTTTAAATGCTCTATTACTGAATTGTGTAAGAGAAACAGCCTTATAACTCCTAAAAAGACAATCATATTAAATAAGAATTTACTGCGTCGGATTAAGCGTCTCATTACCAATTAAAATATATCTTTGAATTGAAATTTGAATGAAATACAGGGTCAGGAAAAATCGAAGACTGTGGAAAATAGGATTACAAATATCTCGGCAACTAATTATCCGATCGACTTCATTCTTTATGCAAAATTTATGTTTTTTTTATTATCTTATATATATACTCCTTAAAATAAACAATTTCGAAAAAAAAAATTATATACCTTTTATCAGAGCGAATATTTCGAGAGTCCCCAATTTGTTCGGGAGATAGAGCGTTTACAGACACACAGACGGACGGATTTTTTTTTTTTTTTTTTTTCGAAAAGTATGTTTTTCGGAATCTCTAATGTCTAAAACGTGTAAATCCGTCATTTTTTTTTTCCAAAACGATTACAAGATGACTTACCCTATACTACGTATGATGAGTAAGTAAAAATTGTTTTTAAGACTTTCAAATATGCTCTTTCATTTGCAATAATAATAATAATAATAATAATAATAATAATAATAATAAAACTGTGTAGAAATTTTAGTTTTTCTTTTCCTTTCC
Source organism: Maratus michaelseni (assembly GCA_963931845.1). NCBI lineage: Eukaryota > Metazoa > Arthropoda > Arachnida > Araneae > Salticidae > Maratus > Maratus michaelseni. Next base: position 166,065,571 of record OZ007597.1, read on the forward strand.
TTTCTTTCTTTCTTTCTTTCTTTTTTTTTTTTTTTAAATTCCTACTATTAATTCACACTCTCTCTATATATATCTTGTTCAAATTTTCAATCGTTAATAAAATATTTTCTATTCATTCACTCAAGTTCAAATAAGTTTTTTTAAACTTGTAGTGGATGATACTTTATGTTAATACAGTTTTTTCAAATATTAATTCATTAATTAAATTTAATTAATTAATTTTAGTTTTAAATGGGAGAAAAAATTCCCCCCCCCCCCCCCATTGCTTTCATAAATGAAAGGAAAGATTTATCTCAAATGAGTGATGCCACAGAAATAAAACACCGCAACGATGATTATAAAATAATATTCAATAAAGATAACGTGGGACATTAATGCTGCATGGGTTTATTTTATATATTTATGATTAAAAATTAGGAATTGACTTAATTTTTTTTTTATATTACTTGTTCTTTCTTTCTTTTCATTTTTTTTTTTTTTTTTTTTTTCTTTTAAGTTATAACATGCCTTAAAGTTTTAGTTATGTGCAAAGCAGGATTGACAGCAATCATCGTAGATATACGCAGTTTCCTTTGTTTAATTTATTTAACTTTGTAGTATTCTATGAGGAAAAAAGGAAAAAGAAAGAAAAATGCATTTTTTTATTTTTTTAAATAGAATTTTGACTACCAGACCCCTTTAAACGAAAAATGCTTACCATTGTATCAGAAACTGAACTTCTATCCACATACAACACTTAATTTTTCTTTCCTGTTTCTTTTAGTGTAACGATGCAATAATTTGAAACTCGCTTATACGCAAGTAAATAATAAGAGAGTGTTATAATTTGCGTCATAAAATGCAATTTAAAAAAATTTAATTGATAATATATCTGTTCCTCGTTTCTTAATTTAGTTTTCTATGCATAATCATTTACATAGATAGTTACTTATGAAGGTCAGAAACTAACAAAAACAATAATACTATAACTCCTAGTTACAAAACAAGCTCAACAAATATCTAACCTTGCAAATGTTTAAAAAAGGTCGTCTGCAACGCGCAATAGTTTGCGGAAGGAAATAATTTGAAAATTAGTGTTAAAGAAAAGTACAAAATAATTGATTTCAATAAATTAATAATTGATAGCCTATAATTATTGACCATGAAAACATTTATAATCGCGAAGTGTCGAAAATTTTGATTATAAAGAAAGATATTATACTAAATAAGGGAAACACTTTTGGTGACGTTCACAACTAGCACTGATAACTGGTGTATTTTAAAGCCCTATAGGCCCAAGATAGAAAATAGTTTAGCCCGATAAAATTTGTCTGAAAAGATGGAATTTATTGATTTTACAGCAGCATATTTCTGAAAATGCAATGTTTGAGACCATTTATCGGACAATTAACAAGGATTTTTTTTCTTTTAAACATTGGGAAAATTGTTGTTGTTTTCGATCGAGAATGGACCTTTTGGCGTCGTCACTTTAATTTTTTAAGCGTTTTTAACGAAATTCTGTAACTTTAGAAGAATTTTTAACGAAATTCTGTAACTTCAGAAGAATTTTTCTTTGAATAAGCAATAGAAATGCATAAAATCGTTACAAAAAGGATATATGAAAATTATCAGTTACGAAAAAAAGCCGAATCCAAAAATTGACGTCGGAGGAGAAATCGTCTTATAAAGTAAAAAACGTGGTCTTCAACTTTAATTTCCTCAAAATACCTTTAGCTCAGAAATCAATCTAAACAAGAGCTAAGGCAATACTTAAATTTTGCTTAGGGGATGGTCTACAAATAGAAATTGTACCAAACTTTAAAAATTTCAATACTAACACCTAAAGTTGGCATCATATTTGGATATTTCGATTTATTCTACCTTCGGATACCAAACGGGAAGTCAGTAGATAGGGAACAGGCGCTGGCGGGGGGACTAAATTAATAAAAAATTTTAATGTCTTATAGTAGGGGGTAACGGTTATGGTAGAGTCCGAATACTGCCCAGCTATCCCTCTGCATTTTCCCAATGGTTGTTTTAATTTGTTAAATTAGAATTTTAATTTTTATTTATTCTTTTTAAGTACTTTAAAGTACAAATTAAGTTAATAATAAGAATAAAATGTTGAAAAAAGTTTAAACATTCCTTCAAAAACATACGAATTTCATTTTGAAAAAATGCAAAATTATAATTGCATTTTTGGCGGCGCGAAATTAGCTTTATTCGTTACCGTAGAATTTCCCCCAGAACTCTGGCCGAATGGCATAGTCCGTCTACTTAATGTGTGAGTAGTAGTTTGGATTCATAGCGACTTTGGGGACTATTTGTCGATTTAACTGGTTTTTGGCGTAAAATTAACAATTAAAAATTCATTACTTTAAAATTAAATGCATACAAAAATATATACTAATCGGATGTGTCAATCCCAAAACTTTCTTCTATCTCACACAGGTTTCGCATACACTATAAAGAATCAGAACCAATTTATGTCAAGGTCTAACTGAAACTCAAGTTTTATTAAATTCCGTGCATTATTTCTTGAGATATGAATAACACTAAAATCGTGTAAATCCTGCAAAATGCTGCGTAGCAGGGCCACCTGCTGGGCGATGTTTACCAAAAACTTATCAGCACTAATTTATATCAGAGACTAACTTAATATAAAGTTTGATTAAATTCCGAGCAATAGTTCTTGAGATAGAGCTCCCACAAAATTTTTGTCACATACAGACAGACAGACAGACATTTTCTAAAAACAGTCAAATCGTGTTCAGAACCTTCTAAAACGTATCAATCCGTCGAAAACCGGAAGTCGAAAATTTTCATGAATTCAATACTTTCTTCTTGTAAAGATAGAAGAAAGTAAAACTGCAAAATTATAATTGCATTTTTGGCGGCGCGAAACTAGCTTTATTCGTTACCGTAGAATTTTCCCCGGCAACACTGGCCGAATGGCATAGTCAGTCTACTTAATCTGTCAGTAGTAGTTTAGATTCTTAGCGACTTTGGGGACTATTTGGGGACTTAACTCGTTTTTGGCGTAAAATTAACAATTTAAAAATCATTACTTTAAAATTAAATGTATACAAAAACTAGTCGTTGGGGGCCACCGTAATACTTACCCATCATGAATATGCATAATGTAAAATATTAAAATAAAAATGTGTAAACTACTTATAAAATGCTTTGCAATTCAAATAAAACCGTGGTTTGATGACGTCATAAACTTTAAAGGCTCGATTACTGAATTGCTTGAAAGAAACATCCTTATAACTCCAAAACTAATAATTCTATTAACTAGCGGTTTGTTGCATCTGATTAAGCGTCAAATTTCCAATTAAAATATATCTTTGAAGTGAAATTTGGATGAAATACAGGGTCATGAAAAATCGAAGAGTGTGGAAAATAGGATTCCAAATATCTCGGCAACTAATCATCCGATCGACTTCATGCTGTATGCAAAATTTATGCTTTTTTATTGTCTTTTATATTCATTTCTTAAAATAAACAATTTCGAAAAAAAAAATTATATACCTTTTATCAGAACGAATATTTCGAGAGTCCGAAAAAAATAGTTCCGGTTAATCGAGGTTATTGAAATGAAATAGGATTCTTCCCATTATTACATACTAAGTATATGCCAAATTGCAAGTCTCTATCTCAAATTTTTCGGGAGATAGAGCGTTTACAGACACACAGACGGACGGCAAATCTTTTTTTCTAAAAATATGTTTTTCGGAATCTCCAGTGTCTGAAACGTGTAAATCCGTCAAATTTTTTTTTTCGATTTTCAAAACGATTACAAGACTTACCCTATACTACGTATGATGGGTAAGTAATATGTATAAAAATATTTTTGCAGACAAATTTCATCGGTTTTCATAACTTTGGCTTATAGTGTTATAAAATGCACGAGGTCTCAATGCTGGGTGCGAGCTACACCAAAAGTGCTTCCCTTGTGAGAGAAGAGGGGGCAACTGGACAAAGAGCCAAATGGTACAGTTGTACCTGTACCAAGGCTTAACAAATGCGGTCACCAGGTCACCACAGGCGACCAAGTTATTTAATATGAAAATTTGTATTGTACACAATTAATCTAAGAAATGGCCGCAAACGCAATATTTCTCTCCCCTCGTAATGTCTTATTATAGATGTTGCAAAATTACAAAATATTAAGAAATATAGAAATTATATTCAAACAAACAATATTTTTAATATTTTCTATTAATTTGGCAAAAATAAGTTCGTCAAATGCAAATTAAAACAAATAAGTAAAAAACCTGAATTATTTGACTGACTTTGACAGGAAAATAGGCAAAAAATACTTTCTCTTTTTCACTTTTTCATCGATGGCCCCATCATCAGCTATACGATCGGAGATTTTGTAGCTCTCAACTATATCCGGACATTTAAAGCATTCGGCAGTCAGCATTTACTGGACATGCCGGTTAATTAAGCTTTTACAGATTCTTTTTTTCCAGAGATATATAATTTTGATAAGTTAAATAATCAACATAACTTACTTTATGTTATCTTACAATTCTAAATTATGTATCTAATAATTCCAAGCTATGCTTCTTATTATTTTTTCTCAATTAATTCGTAAAATAACTTATGTAGTTTTCAAAAATCAATTATGTAGGGAGGGGGAGGGGATATTTTTTACTGGCGACTACAGTTTTTGCTGGCTACCAAATTTTATCAAATTTGTAAAGCCCTGACCTGGACCATAGGAAAAAGACGCTCCTTCAAGGGCTCCTTACAAACATTTCACACATTTTTGGCTCTTAGGGTGAATAAGAAGCCTCCTCCGCACCCCCTAAAAAAACTTATATCTAATGCAGTGGTTTTAACAAGTATGTCCCTGCACACTAGTGTACTGTGAGAGACTTTCAGGTATTCCAAGAAAATTTTTAATGATGTTCTAACGAGGATTTGCATAGTACCAGAAACACACACACACACACATCACTTATTTAATTTAATTTTTAATTTTCTTATTTTAAATTAAGCAGCAGTATAAGTTTCACCAACTTTTGCTATCAATAATACATAATTACTATTGGATTAATTTTAACTCTTTCCGATTTGTTATTTGTAATTTATCTTACTAGATGGAAGCACTATAATTTATTTCATTCAAATATTTC